>CAWUFW010000945.1:2447500-3047500 GCA_963921515.1 Calotriton arnoldi
CCTGCTTATTTTGGTGTTAATCATTGGACCTGTAAATAATACCAAAAACTCATAACCCAATATAATATAGGAGAGAAAAGAGAAGAAAGACAGTAAAAAAAAAAAGAAAAAACGAAGAGAAGGAAACAGAAAATACGATACCCGTCAATGTCATATATTCCTTGCCCAATTATCCCAAATTTCCCATATCTTCATTCTCTTAGAATTCGCTGTGGCTCGATCCAGTGTCCTTATTCTCTGTATTGACGTTACCCATTCTATTTCTGCCGGGGGAATAGGCATGATCCACTTTATACAGAGCTCTCTGCGCGCAAGAAGAATTAACATAAATACCAGGGCTCTGTGTGCTTTTGATAATGTCCTATCCCCCTCCCTCTCTAACATTACCCCTAAAATAACCAGCGCCAAGCTCACCTGAACTTCTTGTCCCAGTATACCAGAGAGGGTTGTACCTACTTTCTGCCAGAAAATTTGAATCGAAGGACACTGCCAAAACATGTGGGCTTCATTTGCGTTGGCCTCACCGCACTTAGGGCACCTCTTTTCCACCTGAGACCCCGGTTTTGATAGCCTCTTGGGAGTCCAATAAGCCTTGTGAACTGTAAAGAGATGATTCTTCCTGAGTGGAGCGGTCTTTGCATTATACCATAGATAAGACATAGATACTTGCCATATCCGATCAAGATCTAGATCCGGAAATTCCCTCCTCCAGATCGACACCGGTAGAGCTTGTTCCTCCTCAGGTACCTGAATAAACATCCAGTACCACTCCGATACTTCCTTTGGCGAAAGGGAACGGGAAACTATCTTTGACTCCCATAATGAATTTCCTTTCCCGTCTTTGCCCAGTGTTTTAGCCCAACTTGTTAATTGATAATACTTAAATCTTGATACCGTCCCTTCCGACAGCTCCTGTATGCGGAGCCAAGAAACTAACTCTGTGTCGTCTAGAAGTTGGCCCCATATATGGATGCCACACTGCTTAAGAGGGATTGCTAAGGAGTCTTGAAGACAGGCAGGGGTACCCGGTGAATTCCATATAGGAGCTTTATAACTGAAATATGGTATTTGTAAAGACCATCTTATCTGATGCCAAACATTACATGCACTCAGAAGAATCTTTAGCCTAACTTTTTTTTTAAATTTAGGATGCCCAAATTTAAATAAGAAAAAACCATTGAGATCTGGGGTTCTATTTATAAGGGCCTGAAAAAGTGGTGACATCTCAGAGGTATCTCTCAACATTTGCCTAAAATGTTTTAAATGAAAATCCCGGTAGTGCTGCAAAAGATCCGGGCTGGCTATCCCGCCTGATGCCTTCTTCGCTCTAAGTTTTCTCCAAGCGATTCTAGGCTTTTTGTTTACCCAAATAAAACTGGTGAAGTCTCCCTGGACCTTCTTTATCCAATCTTTCCTAAATTCTAATGGTATAGAGTTAAATAAAAAGGTAAATTTAGGGAGAATGGACATCTTTATCAAATTTGATCTACCCAAGAACGACAAAGGAAGGGCACTCCAAGCCTGTAATTGCTTCCGTACTTTTAATGCTACAATGTCAAAATTCACTTTTGCAATGTTATGTAAATTTTTTACAATTTGAATGCCTAAATGCCTCATACCTTGTTTAACTAAGTTAGTTTGGTAGTGTGTATTCCACTGCATTATATCAGTTTTTTGCTGATTTATAGCATAACCCGAGACTTTCCCGAAAGCCCCCAATGTTTCCCAGATTGCTGGCAAAGACAGAGATAGATCACCTATGATTATCATCAGATCGTCCGCATACAAGCCGATCTTTTTCTCCCACCCATTACATACAAAAGAAATGATACTTTTATGTGTCCTTAATTTTATGGCCAGAGGCTCTATATATAGGTTGAAAAGAAGTGGTGACAGGGGACATCCCTGTCTTGTCCTCCTATGAATATGTACTACTCTTGACAAATTACCATTGATTAACAATCTAGCTGACGGATTCTTGTACAGGGCTTTAATAGCTGCCAAAAAAGTTTCTCCCAGATTAAACCTTTGAATCACCTCATACAGAACTGGCCAACTCACCCTGTCAAAGGCCTTTGCCGCGTCTAGGGTCATGACCTTCAGGGGACTATTATACTCTGTGGCCAGATCCATCGCCCCAATTAACTCATGGGTCAATTCATGCAGCTGCCTCCCTTTTATAAATCCTTTCTGATCCGAATGAATCAGAGTTCCAACTATTTTGTCTAATCGTTTTGTTAAAATTTGCGAATAGATCTAATAGTCACTATTGAGTAATGAGATGGGGTGATATGACTCACAAACCCTCGGATTTTTTTGGGGTTTAAGTAAAATAGTAATGGTGGCGAAATCCCACGAAGAAGGAAGATCATGGTAAGGGAAAAAAATGGAATTACAAATTTGCAACAAAATAGGTGCAAGCTCCTCTTTTATTATTATATATCTCATTTGGCAGAGCGTCCGGGCCTGCGGCTTTCCCCTTTTTTAGACTATTTATAGTTTTAATCACCTCTTCCAAACAGATCGGACTATTCAATTTTTCTCTCTCTGCCTCCTGGAGGGGTGGGAGAGTTATATCTTGAAAAAAATACCTCCATTTGGTCCCTATTCGGAGTTATATCTTCTGAATATAGTTCTTGGTAAAAATTTACGAAGGCACTTTCAATTTCAGAAGCTTCCGTGATTATTCCTGTATTTTGACATTTTAGATCGTTTATAAGTTTCTAGATTGATTAGATTTAATCTTCCATGATAGTAATTTTCCACACCCCTCCCCGTATTCATAATGAATCCCATTTCCGGCTTATTTTTGCTTCTAAAAAATCGGCTAACTTCGATTGTGCTGTGTGTAGATTGTGCCCAATTTGGTCTTTGCTGACCGGATTTGTGGCTTGTATCATCTCCTCTTGTAAAGATTTTATGGAAGCTTCAAAAGAATTAATTTCCTCCTTAGACTTCTTGTTGTGTGCTGAGCTAACACTGGAAAGAATGCCTCTGAGAAAAGCTTTATATGTCTCCCAAACAATATTTAAGGAAGCAGACCCGATATTAAAAGAGAAAAACTCCTTCGTAGCTGCTTTAAAATTTTCTACAACCAAAGGGTCTAGAAGCAACGTGCGATTAAGCGTCCAACGTTGCGATGATGAAGTTTTGTCTCCGATCATGATCTCCAATAAAACGGCTGAATGATCGGATAAATGTTCCGGAAGATGTGAGACTTTCCTTATGTTTTTACTAATACTGGAGTCTGCTAAAAAAAAATCTATCCTTGTCCGATGTCCATGTTTTTTATTATGAAAGGTAAAGTTTCCTCCTTCAACCTCTTCTCCATCACTCATTTTCCTCCATAAATCTACCAAACCCACATCGGATATTAGTTGTTTTAGGGCCCTCCTCACGTTGGGAGTTGACATTGCTGCCCTTTAGAAGTAGAGTCCAGCATTGGATCCAGACACACATTGAAATCGCCCCCCATTATAACAGGGAAACCAATATCTACTAATTGCAAAAAAAGAGTGTGGAGAGGTGCAAGGAGGTCTAAGTTAGGGCCGTAGTATCCCACAAAAGCCAACCATACATCATAAATCTTGGCCTTAACTATCACCCATCTACCTCGTGGATCTACCACACAATTCCCCAATATAGCCCGAATGGATTTTTTGATAAAAAGGACCACCCCTTTCACCATACCAGACTGGGAAGTGTAAATGCAGTGTTCAATCCATTGCTGGCTCTTTAAGATCTCAGGCCATTCTTCTTTAGCTAAGTTTGATTCTTGAATAAGGAAGATATCTATATCTTTAATCTTCAAATACTCTAAAAAACTTTTCCTTCTTGTGGGGACCCTGAGACCGTTGACGTTCCAGGATAGAATCTTTAACAACCTAGGTTTATTAGAGTTTGCCATGTCATAAACCACCAACTAACATATTAATGCTTTTAGGCCTAAATCTTCCCATCAGATTAAAACTTATGTTTAACATAAAAAGGAATTCTGGTCCAAAAATTGCAAAAGAGGGCATCATTTTTTCATTTTTTCCCACATGCTCCCTCCCCCAGTGTGTGAATTTTCTATTTACATTTCCTTGTGAACCCCCCTCCCCTTAATGAAACCCTCCCTCCCTGGGGAACCCTCCCTATTCACTAGAGACAAAATGATGTTTTCTGTCTCATATGAGCCCTCCTGCTGTGCTACAGAGAAGATTTAAAGATTAGATCTGTTGTGCTTTTATCTGGTCTATGAATTTACTGACTTCAGCTGGGTTCCTAAAGTTATACATTTTATTGTTTCGCATTACCCTCAGCGAGGCGGGGAATCTTATATTTGCAGTGGCGCCCGTCTCCCTCAATTCTTGAATACATTTACCCAGTTCCCACTGCCTATCTTGAGTGGTACGAGAGATATCTGATCTTATACGGAGAGACCAGTCATCCTTTTTGAAGACTCCTGCTTTTAGGGCACTAGCAAGGATTTTTTCTTTTAAAGTGTAGGATTTAAAGTTTACAAGGATCCTTCTTGGATTTTTCTTTCCTGGTCGCCTTGTGTATGGATCTCTATGTACTCTTTGTATATCTTCCTCCAAACTGCGCTGCTCAATTTCCATATTGAATTCTTTCAGGAGATTAATCACATAAGATCTTATGTCCCCACCTTTGAGGCCCTCAGGAACGTTCAAAATTCGAATATTATTCCTTCTGGCATTATTTTCCAGGGATTCCAACTTATCTTTCAAATCTCTCTCATTACATTTCAAGCTCTGTATCTCTTCCATATTAACATTCACTTTTTGGAGAGATCCTCTACTGAAACTTCCAACACCCCAACTCTCTCCACAAGATTGTCAATTTTGGCCTCCAGGGCTTCCACTGTGCCCTGAATTTTCTGTTGATTTGTTTCTGAAATCGCGAACTATTCCCTGACCTCTGTTAACAAAGTGGACAATAACTTCTCCAACTCAGGAGTGTCGCTCTGTTTAGTGATTTCATTTAATGTTTCTTCCGGTGTTGACAAATGCCTCTCCGAGGTCTCGGGGCTAGAGCTAGGGGTAGTGCTTTGTTGAAATAAGGGGTGTTCTCCCTCTCCTTCCCTTTCTGCCAATGGTTCGAACCTATTTTTTAAACAGAGGACACCCCCCCTGCTTTAATGGAAGCCGAGCTCTCCATGATTTTTAAACAAGCACTTCTCTTCTCAGGTTGAATTTGAATTTGAGTCTGGGATTGAGCTTGAATTTTAAAGTATGAGCGGAGTGATGGAGTTATTTTTATACTTTCAGGTTTCTTTTTCGTGGACCTACTTTTTACTTTCTTGGGTGTTTTTTCCAATGAGGGTTTTTTAACCAAAGGTGCACGGAGAGGGTGCGGTGGTTGCAGAGGAATTTTTGGAGTTTTACAGCTTTCAACTTTTGAAATAGCAGGAGTTGCTAAACAAACAACTTTTCTTGTAAAAGTATCTGAAGTAGCTTCCCCTCCCCCCCAAATATCCCTACTCCTTAGCGTATACCTATTTACACCGCAGACAATTCCTTCCTTGTTCTTTTCTTTATCCTGCTCAATAGGTATCTTGAGTTTGGGTTTTCCTGCCTCCTCTATATTAATTTTTTCTATTTTCGAAACCCGCACCCTTCTCCTTACCGGAGTCATCGGGGGGTATTGAATTTCATCTCCCCTTGGTAAAAAATGCATCCATACGCAAGTCCAAACGCTCAAAACCTGACCTGGTAGTAAACTGCTTCCCGTGAGGGTCTCAAGGTGCTGGGGCTAGGGAGGCGGCTTCGATGAGTGCTGGGGTCATCTAAAAAGCCAGGTCTTGAGGTCCTTCCTGAACTGGGGCAGTGTGGGAGCTTGCCAGAGGATGAGGTCATTCCATGCCTTGGCTTTGAGGTCGGTCTTGTAGATGCATGGGACCGTGGCCAACAAGAGGTCGGCTGATTGGAGGTGTCTTTTGGGTGCTTGGAAGGAGAGGCGGTTGTTCAGGTAGATCGGTCCGGTGTTGTGAAGGGTCTTGTATGTGTGGATGAGGAGTTTGAAGGTTATTCTTCTTTTGACTTGGAGCCAGTGTAGAATGGGGAGGTGTTGGGTGATGTGACTGCTACGGGGGATGTCGAGGATTAGTCTGGCACGGCGTTCTTGATGGTCTGGAGTTTGCGAAGGAGTTTCTTGTTGATTCCGGCATAGCGAGCGTTGCTGTAATCCAGTCTGCTGATGATGAGAGCATGTGTGACAGTTTTTCTGGATTCGGGTGGGATCCATCTGAACGTCTTTCGTAGCATGAGGATGGTGTTCAAGCAGGTCGAGGATACCGCGTTGATCTAGCAGTTCATTGTGAGCGATGAGTCTAGTATGATGTTGAGGTTTTGTGTGTGGTCAGTCGGGGTGGGGGGATATCCGATGGTGGGGTCCACCAGGTGTCGTCCCATGTGGAGGGGGTGCAGCCAAGGATAAGGACTTCTGGTTTCTCAGAGTTGAGTTTCAGGCAACTGTTCTTCATCCAGGTGGCAACGGCTTTCATCCCTTCTTGGAAGTTGTGTTTGGTGATGTTGGGTTTGCTGGTGAGGATAAACTGGGTGTGGTCGACGTGGGAGACGATGTTGAGCCCGTGGTTCCTGACGATGGTTGCGAGGGGAGCCATGTAGACATTTAAGAGGGTGGGGCTGAGGGAGGAATACTTGGGCACTCCACAGTTGGTCTCAGTTGGTTCCGAGAGGTAGGGAGAGAGTTTGACCCGTTGAGTTCTGCCGGTGAGGAATGAGCTTAACCAGTCGAGGGCCTTCAATGCTAGCATTGTGGAGTCTGGTGGCTTGAGTGCAGTGGAAGACAGTGTCGAAGGCCACCAAGAGGTCCAGGAGGATGAGAGCTGCCATTTCGCCATGGTCAAGGAGGGAGCTGATGTCGTCGGTGGCGCGAGTAGGGCAGTCTCGGTGCTGCGCTTGCTGCAGAATCTGGATTTGAAGATGTTCCGGATGTTGTTAGCTTTGATGACGTTTGTTAGCTGGGTGTTGATTGCCTTTTTGATGACCTTGGCTGCGAATGAACGCAGGGAGATGGCCTATAGTTTTTGCGGTCCGTCGGGTCTGCGGAGGGTTTCTTCAAGAGGGGGTTGACTTTGGAGTGTTTCTAGTCGTTGGGGAAGGTGGCAGGCTCGAAGGAGCAGTTGATCGTCTGATGTAGTTTGGGTGCGATGGCCTAGGCGGCTCTGAGGAAGATGAGGTATGGGCAGGGGTCTGAGGGTGCTCTGGAGTGGATGCTTTTCATGGTCTTTAAGGTGTCTTCTGTCATGAGAGGGGTCCATTTGAGCAGGGTCTGTTGGGTGGCGTCGAGTGGCGGGGGAGCTGGAGTGGTGTGGTGGTCTTGGTTGTCAAAGTTGTCGTAGATCATCTTAATCTTGAGGTGGAAGAAGGTGCTGAGTCTGTTGCAGAGGTCTTAAAAGGGTGAGATGTCGCTGCAGGGTTTGGCAAATTCCTTGATGATGGAGAAGAGTTCCATGGTATTGTGAGCATTGGTGAGGATTCTGTCTAGGAGCAATTTCTTCCTTGTGGATTTGATGAGATGGTAGTATGAGGTGGTGGCTGCTTTGTAAGCAGCGCGTGTTTCCGGGGTTCTGTTCCGCCATGTCTTTTCGAGTCATCTACAGGAGCCTCTGGATTCATGGAGTGCAGGGGTGAACCAGCTTGCCTTCTTTATGTGTCTTCCTGTAGGGGGCGAGTGTGTCGGCGCAGTTTGTGATCAAGCGGTGGAGGTTGCGTGCTGTAGTGTTTGCGTCTGGCGTAGTCGGTGGTGTAGTGCTGGTGAGGGTGGAGGTGAACTGGTCTTCGGTGACTTAGGTACAGCTTCTGCAGGGAAGGCGGCGGGCGTGCTTGTGTACAGTGTTTTTTTTATGGAGAAGTGGATGCAGTGGTGATCTGTCCAGCGGAGTACCGTGGTGTGGCTGTAGGCGACGATGTTTCCGTCGGCGAAGACGGGATCGAATTGGTGTCCTGCTGTGTGCATGGGGGCAGTGATTAGTTGCTTCAATCCTATGTTGGTGAGGTTCCCTAGGAGGGAGGCAGTATTTGAGTCATCGTGGTTTTCCAGATGTATGTTTAGGTCTCCAAGTAGCATGTAGTCTGTGGAGGCCAGGGCATGGGGTGTGATGCGGTCAGTGATGGCATGGGTAAAGGGAGCTGGGGGGCCAGGTGGCCTGTAAATGAGGGTACCGCAGAGAGTCGTTTTATGGTTGGTCTGGATCTGGAAGTGGAGGTGCTCCATGAGGGTCATTGCATCGGCCGGGATGGTGGTCGTTATGCGGAGGGTGCTTTTGTGAACCATGATGATGCCTCCTCCTGGGCGGATGGGGTGGTCTTTGCGCAGATTCTTGTATCCGTCGGGAATTGCAGTGGCAATGTTGGGCGCACAGTTGGTGTTGGTCCAGGTTTCTATGAGGGAGGCGATGTCGGTCGAGGAGGTTTTGAGGAAGTCCCAGATTTCTATGGTGTGCTTGTGTAGGGAATGTACATTGAGGAGGAAGCAGTTGAGTGTTTTGTGAATGGTGAAGTCCTGATGGCTGGGGGATACTGCTGGGGTACGGAGGTGGGTGAAGGTGCAACGGCAGTGAAGGCAGGAGAGAGTGCCTTGGGTGTTGTTTGGCGTCGAGAGCTGGCATTTGTTGCCGTGTCCATGGTTGAGAGTGTGGAGGGTGCTGGAGTTGTAGCGGGGGTGGGACAGAAGACCAGGGTCCCTGGCTCTGGTTATGGTCTTGTCACAGACAGGCGCAGACAGGCTTGCCTTTGGCGCACCAGAGGCACGTCTGCTGCGCGCATCCGCTGCCCAGCCATGCAGCGGCCTCCATTAAGTGGGGATCAGGGAAGGGTGGGTCAACTGGGAGGTGGGTAGGGCACACTGGAGGGGCCACGAGGGCAGCAGCAGCAGGGGAAAAATGCGGTAAAAGGAAAAACACGGTAAAAGGGAAAGGACAGAGAAAGAAGAGAGAAAAGAGGGCACAGAGGAAAACAGGCAGGAGGGAAAAAAAGAGAAAAAAGAGGCAAGAGAAATAGAGGCAGAACAGCAGAAGAGCGGAGTGCTCTTCCTCTGGACCACCAGGGATGAGGTGAAGGCAAGAGCCTGCGGGTGGAGGAGGGCCTCAAACACCCACTTAGATGTAGAACTGGATGCCCTCCTTGATGTTGCTAAGACAAATCCTGTTCCATTCTTCTATGAAAGGAACTCCATCACAATGGTAGAGGTCTGGCATGTCAAAACAGATGTTATTATGACATATGGACCCCATGCCACGGCCATGGAGAAATGTCAAAATTGTCTAATTGGCCATTTTTGCAGGATATCTCTATTTTTGGGCAAAACTCATTTGACATATGTTGAAATACACAAAGGCAATGTGAGGGAAGAAAGTGATCAAATTTGCCAAGGTCTCCTTCATTTGAAATTCAAGTCCAGCCACAGTGATTGTGCTTAATTGTTGCCACCACAGTGCACCTTCGTGTGGTGGCAGTGCTGACAATTCAAAATGTTCTCAAGCATCAGTAAGAGTTGAAGCCATTTCATGCCTCTGTGGCCAATCCATGTCATATCCATCCTGGGATGAAGGGTTCAGGTCTAGTCTTCATTCTCAGCAAGCAGGGTAGCAGGCAATAGAACAGTATGATAGCATGGCAGCAGAGTGACAGTCCTTCTGGCGGCAAAGCAGCACAGCAGTCTGTCTTCTGTTGTATCCATAGGTCCAGGAATGTACTGAAAAGTTGAGGGTCCAATATTTATCCCTGTTGCCAGCTTTGAAGTAGGAGAAGGGTCTATAGAATTCCCTCTGAATTCCTAGAAGTGTCTTGCCTCCCTGCCCTGGCGCCAAGTTAGCTGCATGAAAGTCCTTTGTGTGAAGGCGGGGTACAGCCTTTTTTTTAAGTTTAAAGAGAAAAGTTCATTTATGTGAAACAGAACAATTGAAAAATGACAATATTTGGAAACAGAAAAAATACAAACATCAGTATACATTTGAGATATAAATAAAGAGAGGGAGGAGATATAAAAAGGGGAAGAAAACAACTTTTAAGAACAATATTCACGTGCAACATCTGAAGGTAAATTGCATAAAACAAATCTGAAGAATGCATAAAATATATTAGTGTACATGAACAACTTAGAAACATTTGTAAATGTTTACAAGATATTAATAGTAGCAACAAGAGGAAGTCAATGGGGTTTGAGAATTTCAACTGAATATAATTGCCCACTTTGATCTAAGAAAGTAGTCACTGGAGATCATATGGTATGTCTTCTTAGTGTAAGGGCTATAGGGTTAGGGTATGCTCTATCTAATCTATGATTATAGCAAACTGCATACCACCAAGCCTGAAATGATAGTTAGGTGAGATTTTTCCATTTGTTGAAAAGCTACAGCTAATAGTAAATCCAATATTTGTAGTTCATCAGAGAGATGTCGTAAGGAAAATGTTTGTGATAGAAAATAAATGGAATTAATTAAATTAATTTGATCTCAAACTTTTTACCAAACATTATAAACAAAAGGGCAAGTGAAAAGTAAATGTTATATATCCACAGAATTTGCATGACAGGACCAAAAAGCATCTGAAAGTTTGGGATAGATTTTATGTAGAATAGAGGGAGTTATTAATAATCTGTTATGGATATAAGAAAGAGTTTTCATAATGTTAGTCACTCAAGAATTTTTTTATTTTCAATCCAAATATGCCTCAGTAGTGATATAGGTCATGAGACATTGAAATACCTTTCCAGAAAGATTCTGTCTGATTTGAGTCTATCGGCAGAGGTCAACGTGTAATGTTTGTAAATGATCACCGCTTTAGGATTAGTGAGTAGGAGCTCTTTTAATTGTTCATGAGGTGGAGAAGTTGTAGTGGAATGAGATGAAAATTGCATTCCAGCATTAGAAATAATATTAATTAAGGACACAAATTTCTGTTGAAAATGATTTGGGCAACCAAAAAGAAGATATATGTTTGTGCAAAGTCAATTAGAGAACTATTAGAAAACAGTTGATTGACCCAAATTAAGCTGTGTTGTCTCCATATCTTCCAATAAAGTGCTTTATTATTAATAAGTATAAATATGTTATTCCATATAGTTGTGGAGAAGTAAGAATCATAGTCTACAGAGTTAGGAAATGCTATGCGTTCTAGTAATTCACATACATGTTTGAAAATGGGAGAAGGGAGTAGTGTGGGTTTTATTGAAAATTATAAGTATTCTTGGAAATGAAAAGGAGATAAAGAAATATCGCTACAAGTCTATCCATGACTGGGAAAAGGAAGGGGAATCTAGGAGCCAATGCAGCAATTGTTTTAACAAAAATTCTGTGTAGTATTTATAGAAATTTAAGTTGACTCAGCCGTCAGTGAATGAACATTTCAACATTGATAAAGACATACGAATTTTCCTATTAGTCCAGAGGAAAGCAGAAAGAATGGAGTTAATTTTCTTAAAGTGTTTGAAAGGAATATTTAATGGAATATTAGAAATCGTGTACAATACAATGGGAACCACAATCATTTTGATAGTGTCTAGGTGTCTCCACCAGAAAAGGCACAAAGGATACCAACAATTGATCAGAGTATTTATTTTATAAATTCAATATTCAAAATTAAGAGGCATATAGTCCGCTATTGAAGGGGTGAACCAAAAACCTAAATATTTAATTTTGTTTAGATTCCATGTAAAACCAGTGTGACTGAATTCCTGTTTGAAAGTATATTTACTCAATGGAAGAACTACACGTTTATCTGGAGTTAATTTGTAGCCAGAAGCATGTGAATAAGAGATAACTTCACTGAGAAAAGCTGTTATTGATGTTTCGGGTCATGAGGAACAGGAGGATTTCATCTGCATATGCAGCCAATTTGACATGTTGTGTGTTATGACAACAAACATGAATATTCTCGTTTTGGCGTAATTTAGATAAGAAGGGTTCTAAAGCTAGATTTAAGAGAAAAGGTGAAAGGGGGCAACCTTGGTGGACACCTCTATGTAGAGTGAAGTAGGAGGAGGAAAGGCCATTTTAATAAATGGCAGCTTTAGGAGCGGTGTACAAAAGTGATATAAGATTACTAATTTTTGGGCCAAAACCATACCAGCGCAAGGCCTGAAAATAAACAATCAATTAACACGGTTGAAATATTTTTCACCACATAGGGTGACTGCCTCTAAAGATTCAGAATATTTGTTAGATTTTCAAAGAATTATCTGAAATATATCTACTGTGAACAAACCTAGATTGTTCCTTACCCAATAAATTTGGAAGGTAAGAATCCACTTGCAATGCCAAGACCTTAGAATTTTTTTTATAATCTACATCGACCAAGGGAATTGGTCTATAGTTTTTACAATACTGAGGGTCCTTGCCATAATTTGGTATGAGACGAATAAGGGCCTCTAGGAAAGTTTAGTTAGAATTACCAGTGTGTGAAAAATGTTGAATAAGATATCAAAATTTGGGCAATAGCAAATGTGATAATTGAAGATAAAATTCTGCTGTAAATCCGTCAGGACCTGGTGTGTTATCTTTTTTGAGAGAGTGAAGTGCCGTAAGAAGTTCTGCTTGAGAAATGTCAGATTCGAGGAAGAGAAGTCGAAAGTTGTGTCAAAAAACTTTTATATATCAGAAAAAAACTGAGAATCTGGTGACCCATGCAAAAATTATCTGGTGAGTATAATGTATCATAAAACTGAATAAATTGATTTAAAATATCCAAATCTTTGTGCAATAAAGGAGAGTAAAAGTTTAATATAGACTCTATTTTTTTTATTCTTTCTTATTTTAAGATAATTTACCAGACGTTGTCCTGCTCTATTCTAGCCACCTTAGTACTTAGCACTAGATTTGAGGAGGTACACTGAAGCATTTTCAATAGACAATTTGTTGAAATTGAATTTGGGTTTAATGAGTTCTTGTAAACAATCTTTTTATTTGAAGGTATGGAATGTAAGTTGATGTTGTTTAATGTTGGAAAGGATGTCATTTATTTGAGCTTTGGAGATTTTCCTTCTTCCAAAAACAGTGGATTATAAAGTCTCAAGCTGGGGCTTTAAAAGCATCCCATATGGTAAGGAAAGCAACATTGTCTGTTAAGTTGTATTGAAAATATTCATGAAAAAGGAAGTGAATTGGGATACAAATGAAGTATCTAACAGTAAAGAATTATTGAATCTCATTTGGTAGGTTGGGTTCATTTAGGCAAAATATCCAATTGAATGAAAATTGGGGCGTGGTCAGAGATTAAAATTGACCCTATGTCTGCAGAATGTAATATCTGAGATAAATTATGCTAAAGAAAAATATGATCAGTCCTTGATTTTGTATGATGCACATGAGAGAAGTAAGTGTATTCTCTTCCATGCATCAATTAATTGTTCTTTGCTTAATTGCAGTGACAAATTATTTTTGAGATTTGTTGGGGATGTACTGAGAGGTAAATTATCTTTCTAGAAAAGGGTCTATAATTTGATTACAATTAGGGCTCCCGGTTTTATGGTATTATTTTTGACATTTCGGTCTGTATTTATCCATATTTATTTTTTGCTAATTTTATCTGTATTTATCCATATTTATTGTGGGTTTTGTGGAAAAATGAGGCTGAAATTAGTATATTTCCACATTTATTTAACCTGTAAATATGCACTTATTCTTGAATGCCTACTAAGTTTCAATGCTGTAAACACCAGCAGAAGATAAATCATGCACTTATAAGAAAATATGCAAAGTTCGGTATCAAACTTGTGCATATCTACAGCTGTTGAAGCCTCTTTACTAAAATTCCTTTCTTTTTTAACCCCCTTGCCTATCAATCCACACAGCTATTGGCCTGGCAAGTCATGGCAGACAGTATTTAGAATTACTCAAAAAGCAACACAATTTCCGTTTTTATCCACATTTAAAAATAAATACAGACAAGAAAATAAATGTTTTCTGTCTGTATTCATCTGTAAAAATCAGTAACAACGGAAAACAGGGAGCCTTAATTACAATCATCTGCAACTATAAGATTATAATCTGAATTTTGCAAGAGTTTACCTGAAATATTAGACCAAAATTGACAATCTGGCTTTGTTGGGCCATAAACGATGAAATTGAAAAATGGCTCATTATAAAGAAGGAAATGAGTGAACAACCATCTGCCATTTATATCAGATTCTTGAGAAGTCAGTTTTAAATTCAAAGATTTATGACACAAGGTTAAAACACCATTACATTTCCCATCTCCAGGAGAGAAAAAAAGTTACCCAACCCAATCGCTTTTTAGTTTTAAGGATTTAGTTTCAGTAAATGGAGGCTCTTGTGTAATAGCAATATCAACCTTCGAATTAGACAGAAAACATAAGACGCGTTGTCTCTTATTAGGAGAACGCAATCCCTTAACATTCCAAGATACAATTTTTAGTGACACCAAAATAAAGAGGGTGAACTGCAAACTTTCCTACATACACGAAAAGCAAGTAAAATATGTAAATTTGAAAATGGAGAAAGAAGAAGAGTAGGAAGGATGATAAGGAGAAAAGAGTGAAGAGATGGAAAGAGGAGTAGAGAAAGGTAAGAAAGTAGATGTGCAATGAACAGATTAAAGGAAATTTAAACAACCAGGATGAGAAACATAAGGATAAACATAGGAGAGAAAGAAAACTTACCTGCGAATACATGAGGAGGATGGGGGTGTTGAGACCACATGGGAAAGATGACATCGCCAGGCACCAGGAGAGAGGGCTAGGGTATAATGTGGTAAACAGGACCAAGATTACAAAAGCAATGACAGAAAACAACATCTGTGAAAGGAATATGCATATGTTAAGAGGTAGAACAATAAAAGAAATAAACTTCGAGAATTAACAGAAAAATAAACATGTTAATGAGATATAATATAATAAGAATGAATAGAACAAAATGAAAAAGAGTTATTGTTTATTAAAGATGGACAACTCCATAGCTTCTGATTTGCCGCTCTGAATAAAATGATTCAATTTCTCTGGGTATTCATAAGATGTTGTTTTATTTGTGCATGTGACTTTGAAGAGGCAAGGATGTACTAGTCCAAATCTTGCATTCAGAGACTGAAACTTTGGCCTCAGGTTTAGGAATGCTTTATGTCTATCTGCAGTTTCTTTAGCATAGTCTTATGAAAAACATACGTAGTGCCCTGACCAGGTTATTTTCCTCTGTGTTTTGACAGCAGTGAGGACTTTAAGTAAGTTGCTGTATTCTAGGAAATACAGAATTATGCCTGTAGATTTAGTTGATGAGTATGTAAAGCTTAGTTGATGACCCAGCCTATGCGCTCTCTGGATGTTGAGGATAGTTGAGTCTTATAAGTGCAATACTTTAGGCTGGTACGACCTGAAAATGTCCAGTGAGTCACTACCCTCCGTTCCGTTAGGTACTCCATAAATACGGCGGTTGTTTCTCCAATTTCAATTTTCAAGGTTTTCTACTTGCTTCTGAAGGGTGGAGACTGCGTTTGCAAGTTTTCAACTTTAAGTGAAGTTCCTGCGAAAGTGGAAACATGGTGTTCTAATGCAGTATTGCGATCATCCATTCAGGACCATTTATCATCTTGAGTTTGCAGCCTCCATTGGGAGAAGATCTGGCTTAGGGACGATAGTAGAAATTTCCTTTTTGGAATGACAAAGGAGAGACTTGGAGAAAAGAATATGTCTTTTGACTCTGCCCATAAATGGATTGGAAAATTCACTCAAGAAGCAGCCTACAAGTGGACAAGATGCAGGAAGAAAAACTCTAGTTAAATGTTCAAAACCTACCCATCGTGAAAATAATTATGAGATCACAAAATATGAGTAAACAAGGCTTGTCTATTCCCAAAAAATCTTCAAGGTTGGCCCTGTTCTGTAATTTGAGAACACAGATTATGAGGAGAAATGATGAAAAAGCCAAATCAGGTGAAAGGCATATACAAAATTGAAAGTCCAGTGCATGATTAGTAGTAAGCAAAAAGCTGTATGCTCATTAAGTCATTAGGTAGAGAGCAGGTTCAAATGGACAAACGAGGTAAGGTAAAGTACTGGTTTCCCCATTTATGCCAGCCCCGACAGTGAAAACCATATGACGGTCACTCTGAAGTGATGATGCAAAGGAGAAAAATGCTGGCAATGGCATTTAAAAGTAGAAAAAAACAAACATGTTGTTCCGCACGTGCTCACCATCCTTTTATGTGGGGTTTGCAAGCTTGTCTTCAGGGCGAGCCACTTGGCAACAAGATTTGTCCCCGGCACCATGGAGCCTCACTCGGAAGCCACCATCTTCACCAGGCACCCAGCCATGCCCAAAGGCAGGGCACAGCCTATTCAGTTGCAAATAGGACTGTGCCGAGCTCCACCCCCCCCATCCTGCCAGTTGGCCCATCCAGGCATACCGATTTTCCTCTATTGTGTGACTGTCTGGGAGGAATAAGCAAATTCCAACAGCCAACTACACATAGTCATTTGACTCAGAAATAGGCTGCAAGCACCAAGTAGTTAGGACAAGAAAATGACAACTTTCTAAAAGTGACATTTTCAAAATTGTAACTTAAATTCAACTTTATCATTAAAAAGGATTTTGAATTACAGTTTTTCAGACATTAATCATGAAAGGTCTACCTGTTCCCAATCAAAAGTTCGCACTTATTTAATGTAATAAGGCAACCCAATGTTATTCTATAAGAGAGGTAGGCCTCACAGTAGTGAAAAGCGAATTTAGGAGTTTTTCATTACTAGGACATGTAAAACTTAAAGGCACATTTCCAACTTTTTAAATACACTGCACCCTGACCTCTGGGCTGTGTAGGGCCTACCCTAGGGGTGACATATCAATTGAAAATGAAGGATTAGGTCAGGTTTATTTTATGAGGCTGAAATGGCAGTTTGCAAATGCACACGCAAGCTGCAATGGCAGGCCTGTTTAAAAGGGCTACTTAAGTGGGTGGCACAATAAATGCTGCAGATCCACCAGTAGAATCACATTTATATGCCCTGGGTACATGTAGTACAACTTTACTAGAGACTTACAAGAAAATTAAATGTGTCTATTAGGTGTTAGCGAATTGTACCATGTTTGAAGGAGAGAGCAAAAGCACTTTAGCACTGGTTAGCTGTGGCAAAGTTCTAAGGCCCATAAAACAATATTAGCAAAAATGGAGGAGAAAGGTAAAAAACGTTTGGGGGAAGACCACCCTAAGGCTGATAGGGGAAGGCAGAATGCATTGTATTTAAAAAGTAGGACATGTTATTCTAAGTTTTACATGTCCTGGTAGTGAAAAACTCTTACAATCATTTTTTGCTACTGCAAGGTCTACCTCTCCCTTTGGATAACATTGGAGCAAGCTTATTATATTTATTAAGCTGTAATTTACAAATGACAACAGGTAACCAGTTCATGTTTTGTGTCTTTGGAATTGAAATAAAAAATCATCTCTTATGGTAAGGTTATCTTTTAAATTACAATTTTGAAAATGCAACGTTTTGAAGGTTGCCTTTTTCCTGCCTTAGTCATTTAGTGCCTATAGCCTTTCACTGGGTCACCTGACTGGGTGTAGCTGACAGTTGGGCCTTGTGTATTCCTCCTACATAGCCACACACAATAGAGAGCTTAGGTGTGTCTTTATGCTGTATGGGCCATCACTTGCAGGATGGAAGAGTGGAGCTAGGCACAGACCTAATTGCACTTGAATACGATATGTCCTGCCTTCACACAGGACAAATTAGTCTAGGGCCAGGGCAAGGAAGGTGCAAGCACTGTGGACTTCAAAGGGAAACATCTAGAAGCTTCTCCCACCTCAAAGTAGAAATGGCTATAAATATTGGACCTCAGACACTATCTCATCAGTACACTTCTGCACCTGTGGATACTCTGCCAGGAAGAAGGACTGCTACGCTTGCATTTTACATTTTTTTTTACTTACTACGCTGCTGAAAAGATTGCCACTCTGCAGGACTGCTGCTCTGAAGGACTGCTGCCCTGCTGTGCTGACCTGCTGCCTTCTTTCCTGGGTAAGAAGGACTGGACCTGCAGCTGTTGAAACCAGGACCCCAAAGTGACGCCAAGGGGTAGTTGGCTGGCCTCCTGACTAGAGCCTCAGGGTCAGAAGACTCCAACAACTTTAAACCCAGCATCTGTGAGTCCTACCTTGCCAAGTAGTGCCACCCTAATCTTGGGCCCTTGGAAGTGGGCCTGAAGGTGATCTGCCAGCCCATCTGTAGACCCAGCAGAACTGGTGCCTCAGCTCTTTTCCGTGGTGCAATCCAGAGCAGAACTGACGCATCACCTCTGCTGTGAGGGTTCTCACAGTGCAAGGGTTCCGCATTGACCTCACAGCCCATATAGGAACCACCACCTGTTTGAAGCTTTCTCGATGCACGGCCTTGCATCGCAAATCTCTCATCAATGGCAGCCTTGATGTTGACCCAGGTTATCACATCACAGCCTCACAGCTCTTCTGAAGCCACGCATCCTCGACACCAGACTTCTCATCACAAGCCCTCATCGATGGCACCCTCAACAACCCTCACCCTCACAGCTCCTCTGAACCAATGTATCATCTCGGCTATGTGAGGTATATCTTTGGTGCGGGACCTCGCAACACTCCGCAACCAAGATTTAAGGAACTCTTGTTCAGACAGCTTAACTGGGTCCCTGTAGTCTCCCCACACTCCATCGCAGTCAGCTTGAACTTGTGACTTTATCCCAGTCCAGCACGACCAGACCTCCATAGTTGGTGCTTTGTGCTTTTTGGGTAATATTTTCACTGAAATCATTAAGCCTGAATATTTCCAGTTCTACTGATGAGATTTTTGTCATTTTGGTCTTGTTTTATGTATTAAAAAATAATCAATTTTTCTAATCTGGTGTAGGATCCGTTTGTGGTGTGTTTTCACTGTGCTACTGTTTGAAGTGTTGCATACATACTTTATTATTATCAGTGGGGAATGGATCACTTGTACCTGTGTAACCAGGGTTAGGTATTCTTGCCGTCTTTTCTTAAAAAACCCTCATTCACGTACAAAGGCCGTCAGGCGGTATATCTTGATTCTCCGCCTTATTAACAACATGACAGCATCATCATTGGGTTTCTTTCGGTATGCTATCCTCCACCTGGAGGAAGAACCACTGGTTATAGCAGTAGTGATCAGTGACAAAAAGTGGGGGTGCTCAAGTGAGGTGAGTTAAAAAATCCTAGCATTACCTAAACTGTAACTTTATTCAGTTTGGAATGGAGAAGAGTAAAAACAGTGTTGTGCGTAAGTAGACAAGTTACTAGTCTAACGCACCTAGTTGTCCATGCAAGCGGTCGACATGTTTCAGCCCCATAAAATCGCATTACGGGTCGGGGGTCCTTCTTCAGGACCTAGAGTAGTGAGGGCTGAGTAGTGTCACAGCCAAGGTGAATATCTATGTAACTCACCAATTGTGAGTCATTGGTCAGTAAGTACCTAGAACTGTAAGAAAGAAACTGAGAGAGAGAGAGGAGGTTTTGTAGTTGTGTCGTTCATTATGACATTTAGTGTAACATAAAAGTTAAAAGATTAATAAAATTTAAAAAACTCTCATAGTAATGTGTGCTGTCTGATTACTATAGTTATTTACACAAAAATATTTTTAGGAAAAGAGCTGATTTTATAAGCAAATAAGAAAATGGCAAATCTTTTACCCCGTAGATACTTGTGTAATGTAGAGGGTGTAATGGAGTTAACAACCCTACATGGTCGGAGAAAGTGATTATATAGCTCAGATGTTCTAGAGAGAACTAGCATAGTGTGGTGGTGCACTTAGAATAAGGGACGCCTCCTGGTTGTTGCTAAAATGTGGAAGCGCAATGAGCCCATACTTAAATGTGTTGTAGATTGAAACAGTAAAAAGCATGTTGATTCTGAACTCAATCAAGACAGTGCGTATATTAACCTCGTCAATTATGATGGTGGAACGCGTGTGCTTTTAAGGTCAACGGTCAAAATACAGTGCCGCAATGTTCGTTTCTACAATGTTAATCACAATGTTGGAGCGTGACAGGCTCAAACTCAGTCATGTCATGGATTAAGATAGAAATGGTAAAGCTCGCTGACGTTATAAACTGGGGCAGGCAGTGCGTGTGTTGGCTTCGTCAAACATGGAAATGGTGCGTGTGTATGTAAAAGGGGACGCGTTTGTTTTTAGCGAGTTTTAACATCAAAAAACGTGCCTCAATGTTGGTCCTGGGTCTGCTATACAACATTAGTCACAGTACCATTAAGGTTTATCACAGGTAAACATTTACTATCAAAACATGGGTAAACATCTACTATCAAAAAATGGGAGCACGCGGTGAAAGTGAAGCGTATCTTAAGGCTAAATGTGAGCGCTTCATGCATGCTTAGCATACCTTGATGTCCCTAATTACTGGCTTCCTCGGGGCGCCGGCGGGCATAGTAACCTGCTAGAATCAAGGAAAATACAAAAGTTTGTAAGATAGTGAGAGTGGGTAATACGATACGTGTCTTCCGAAGATAGCAGGCTCTCTCCATCTCGGTCCATGGTAGTACCTGGCGTGGCTGGTAGTCGCGACTTGTTCTCGCTCTACTTGCAAGGCCCCGGGTGACGCGGGCACGACGGGAGCAGCCATTCTGTATTCTATTTGTGATGGCAATGGTAGATAGACTTTGGCAATTAATTGTCGCCCAAGTGTGGAAAATATTACGGGGCAAACATGTAATATAGCAGATAAATATATTAGTAAGATTGAAAATAAAAATGAAGATGTTTTTACTCCATCACGTTGTGGTGAAATTGTAGACACTGTTGGCATAGTGATAATCGTATCACGCTAACATCTATTGAAGCGGGTTGTGGCTTAAGAAAGAGGATTCTTTTATCCGCCGCATTATTGGCAAACGTGGCGTTTTGTTCTATTGTTAATGATAATGCGAGTCGTCATGTAGGTGTTTTGAGCCGCCGATAACTCGTTATTTCCTTCGCTCATGAATCTTGCCTCTTACACTAGTGGTCATCCCCTTTTTTTGTGTTGTTATTGGCAAACGTGGCGTGAGGTTTGGTTGTTAATAAGGATGCGAGTCCTCATTTAGGTATTACCAGCCAGTGGTAGTTATTCATTTGTATCGCTCATGAGTATTGTGTATTTCAGTTGTGGTCACTTCCTATATGATCGTGTTGTCTCAGTATCTAAGTCCCTGAGGGTGATTCACATTAGGTTGTTTTGATGTTCAATTTTAGAGGAGTTAGCAATAGTATATAGTTCAACCTAAATGTTAGATTAGTACTGTATTATGTCAAGCTTAGCCAGGGAATATTATCATTCACTCCTGTGAAATTTGTCTTGAGGCGGTGTACCCATCTTTGCTCCTTCTTAAAGAGTATTCATTCAGCAGCCTGTTTCTTTTTCTCCAGAGTCTCGAGGACCACCCAACTCAGAT
This sequence comes from Calotriton arnoldi, assembly GCA_963921515.1. Classification (NCBI taxonomy): domain Eukaryota; kingdom Metazoa; phylum Chordata; class Amphibia; order Caudata; family Salamandridae; genus Calotriton; species Calotriton arnoldi. Next base: position 2,468,912 of record CAWUFW010000945.1, read on the forward strand.
TATCTACAGTATGTTGGAATTCGATGTAGTGATTACTCATCTTAGTGGTTCCTCTCTTACATTTAACATTACTTGTTAACATAACTCCTCTAAAATTGAACATCAAAATGACCTAATGTGAATCACCCTCAGGGACTTAGATACTGAGACAACACGTTCATACAGGAAGTGACCACAACTGAAATACACAATACTCATGAGAGATACAAATGAATAACTACCACTGGCTCATAATACCTAAATGAGGACTTGCATCGTCATTAACAACCAAATCTCACGCCACGTTTGCCAATAACAACACAAAAAAAAGGGGATGACAACTAGTGTAAGAGGCAAGATTCATGAGCGAAGGAAATAACGAGTTATCGGCGGCTCAAAACACCTAAATGACAACTCGCATTATCATTAACAATCGAACAAAACGCCACGTTTGCCAATAATGCGACGGATAAAAGAATCCTCGTTCTTAAGCCTCAACACGCTTCAATAGATGTTAGCGCAATACGATTATCACTATGCCAACAGTGTCTACAATTTCACCACAACGTGATGGAGTAAAAACATCTATATTTTTATTTTCAATCTTACTTATATATTTATATGCAATATTACATGTTAGCCCCGTAATAATTTCCACACTTGGGCGACAATTACTTGCCAAAGTCTATCTACCATGGCCATCACAAATAGAATACATAATGGCCGCTCCCGTCGTGCCCGCGTCACCCAGGGCCTTGAAGTAGAGCGAGAACAAGTTGCGACTACCAGCCACGCCAGGTACTACCACGGAGCGAGAAGGAGAAAGCCTGCTATCTTCGGGAAACACATATCGTATTACCCACTTTCACTATCTTACAAACTTTCGTATTTCCCTTGATTCTAGCAGGTTACTATGCCCGCCGGCGCCCCGAGGAAGCCAGTAATTAGGGACATCTAGGTATGCTTAGATAGTAAATGAAGTAAATGTTTACCTGTGATAAACCTTAATGGTACTGTGACTAATGTTGAATAGCAGACCCAGGACCAACATTGAGGCACGTTTTTTGATGTTCAAACTCGCTAAAAAGAAACGCGTCCCCTTTTACATACACACGCGCCATTTCCCTGTTTGACAAACCCAACACACGCACTGCCTGCCCCAGTTTATAACGTCAACGCGCTTTACCATTTCTATCTTAATCCATGACATGACTGAGTTTGAGCCTGTCACGCTCCAACATTGTGATTAACATTGTAGAGACGAACATTGTATGCTTTGTGATTTCTTCCATAAATGTAAACATGCATATGCTTGCCTATGTTACCTGTTTAAATGCATAAAAATTCAATAAACAAATTTAAATTAAAAAACCAATCATATTTAGATAACTGGGTGGATGGGTTCACTCCCAACCTACAAGACAGAACATTTAAATATCTGATAACTTGGGTCTTGGGGGCAGAAGGACTGTTTGCAATGCATTTAACTGTACTGTGTCATACTCATTCCTTAGTTTCCTTCCACAACAGATTTAGGACGAATGATGTGCTGCTCATTGCTCAGATGAATGTTGTCCTTGTGTAGTGTTTGTTTTTGCCAAACCTTTCCCCAAATCCCCTTTCCCATCCATTCATCAAACCCCTAACCCTCTTCTTCTGGGCTATGTGATTTATTGAGGTGTGGCTTAATTTACACCATCAGTGGATCACACATCTGCTGGGGCGGCTGTGGTGAATACAAACCAATTCACTGCTAGATCTTTGAAGCAATAGCCCAAACTGGCCCCATTTAGCCACCCGCACATAAAAGTGATCCATATTTTACACATAGAAAGAAGAACATCATTCGTCAGCATCATCATTCAAGCTTGTGTTGCGTAACCATAAACACCTAGCCTAAGCTTGTCCACTCTAGACTTTGAGTCCATTTTTTATGACACATGGATTTTGTAACTAATAATAGCTCCCAATTGCTCATGTTACTACTATTGCTATTTTTTATTTTATCACTGTCAGGAATTATTTGTGTGTCTTCATGTAGTAGTCTGGTCTCAATTCTTTGTAAAGCTTTGATATAACCCTCCAACACAGTGTTTTTATTTCCATGTATTTGCCTGCGATGGATAATCCTTCTGATTAATCCTACAGTTGGAGCTCACCTGGGTAGAAGTGGGACCTCGTTTGTGAAGTTGTGATGCCTTCCCTGTTATTGCTTTTTCTATCTTCAGGGAAGACAACTATGGAGTAAAGTGAGCAGGTTAAATTAGTAAGTATGGAACTTACTGCTACTGCAAGTAATCGTTTATCTAGGTTGTTGTAGACAATATAGGCTATGGCAGCATCCCCCCTAATGGTCAAGATAGTAAGAGTGGTATAACTCTATAACTAAGCCTTAAGTTACACTCTTACAAGTGTATAAACAGGCTGATTAAATATAATTTTTCCCCTTTACTTTTTTTTTACATACAAACCCACCCTCTCCACCCACAACAGGCCCACCCCTCTCTCCAAACAAATTGACCCTACCACCAATGTCCAAAAATCTGAAATGTCCAATGAATAACAAAAAAACGTCCCAACTCCCTTCCCACCCTCTCCACCCACAACAAGCCCCTCCCACAAAACAAAAAATTAAAAAAGGACTAGAAAAGGGAATTGTCCATTTGGGCCTGCAGCTGGTCCAGGCTCTGCTCCATCCTGACGAGCCGGCTCTCCATAGCATCCAAACTTTTCAGGATGCACCCCAGTAATGGCCTGTCAGAGTGGGAGGGGGTGGCAGTTGTGGTCAGCCGGCTGCGGCGCTGGCATGAGGATGGCCAAGAGGGTGGAGGCTGAGGGGGACCAGCTGCACTGGAGCCCGGCTGAATCTGAGAGGCAGCTATTTCTGCCTTGACTTCCTCCAGGACCATTAGCCACTTGCATTCAAGCTGGATATGGTCCGGCCTCTGCCACCACAGACGGGCTGCTATCTCCTGCCTGGTGGGTGGTACGGGTGGACTAGCAGGAGTAGGTATAATGAGAAAAACAAAAAAGACAATTTGTAACTAATGCTCTATGCAAACAATTGTTCCAAATTTGTGGGTGGCACAGTAGCAGTACATTGCTGGTGCCCTAGGAATTGAAATTTGATTTGAATATGATTAGAAGAGTCAGAAGGCCAAATCTATGTTTTACCCACACATGCCTTGCATAAAAAGCACTGACTGTGTGGCAGAAAAATATAAGGCAGAATAAGAATAACACTGGAATAAAAAACACAGTGATTTGATTTTTAATTAACAGAGCCATGCTCATTGCTAGTCATAGCGTCGGGTATTTTGTTACTGTCTGCAGCTGGGGCAACTATAGTTGACAATCATCTATTTTTAATTCCAGTGGACCTACTCTTCTCCTAATGCATTTCCCTTTCTACCCTGACTACAAAGAGTCAGATAAATAATAAATAAGATACTACTGTCATGTAGTTCCTATAGTACCCATGCAGGACCTGCGCGTTTGGATAACATAAACCGTGGGCTTGGTGTTAGACTGACTCTGTGCACCCCCACCGCATATGTTAGCCAGATTTGCATTAGCTAGCTCACAGTGCCACTAGAATCTCCTCTTATCGGGGAGAGATTAGTTTCGGGCAACCTTAGACCATGACAACCCAAATTCCTCAGAATCGTGGAAACAATATACTACCTTTCGCTCAGTCACTCGTGCTTACTTATTCGGTTTGTCTCAGAGAGTTACACAGAATAATCAGTCTGGGCGTTTCAATAAGTATTTATTGAACAGTTGTTATTCTAGTGTAAAATATATGTGCTGCAGAAACCAGCAGACAATAGCAGAGAAATATTATCAGCAGTACGATAAAAGCAAAGGGATAGAACAGTTCTACCATATTGCAATAATCATGAATACATACATGAGTATAAAAAGCATTATGAAAGTGCACGTACTCCTACAATGCCTAACTAGATGTACCTGAGTGTACCTAGCATATGTGTAGGTCTAAAAGCCTAAGAGCCAAGAATCCTTCTAGGATTTAATCGAACCCCCATACCTGAATAAAGAGAGTGTGGGACCCCGTCCTGGTCTCGAGTTGGATACCCCGCAAGGGCTGTGTTAGACCGCTGTCAGCTGGAGTGACTGCATGCAGGAGCCTCAGCGTCTCTGGTCAGTGTGTCAGCATGGAAGTCTCGGTTCCCTCTGTCTTACTGGGGTAAGATGTGGTGTATTTATACCCTGAAGACTCTAGATGCTTCGTATGGTTTGTATTGGCCCTTGTTAGGCGTGAGGAAGACGTCAGGGGTGAACTTTGCACATATATATTATGCAGGTGGTGTATTCCTAGAGAGCCATGCATAATTGATGAGTACAATGTGGGCCTGTGTTTGGGAAAAACCCTGCTGTATTCAAAACCACAGACTAGATAACGTTCAGCCCTCAGAGCTCATTGTGTACTAGCGAGGACCAATGTAGGTAAAAGATCATGCCTATATAAGGAATCATGACTATAATTTGACATGTACAGTTATGACCGTAATAGGGCATATGCAGCTTTGACCATGATAGGGCAAGTACGAATATGACTGTATTAGGGCAAATACGAATACGTCCATTTTAGGGCATGTATGAACGGGTCTACATTAGGGCCTCTATACGGGACATAACACTACGTCACTCACCTCATGTATGAAATGTCGATATTATCCTGTCTGCCGTAAGTAGAACATTGGGGAAACAGATGCACTGCACTACAGGGAAAGGAATGGGCTATATAGATTGTATTTGGCATGTTCGTCACAGTGTATCCCATAGCCAAACTTGGCATAAAATCATGCACTTAGTCCCACTTTACTCACTGGCCTCGCCCACCACCACATATTATTTCCAACAAATTGGATTCTCGGGGCAGTAAGGAAAGGAAACTTGACTGCAGGGCAGAGCAGAAGGATTAGGTGGGTAGAGTAGAGCTTTTGATATTGAAGAGCGGGGTCACAACATGTACTAGGCGACACAAGTTGAAAGGGAAAAATCTGAACAGACATAAAATAAATCTGTTATGAAATATATTTTGGAACCACTTCACATGGCTATGAAATCAAATATGACACATGCCAAGAATGGATTTTTCAATTTTTTGATAGGCTGGGATGGAAGAACTTAGGAAAAAATAAAAGAGTGAAGTACTAAGAGGGGACTGAGTGTGAGAAGGGAAACACCCTTTTCTTTTCAGTTTGCAATGCATTGAACACTTTGTAAATGCTGCATTAACTTAAGCAGACGTACATTGGACAGCCAACACTGCAGTCCCGAATTGACCCAGACTGCATTTTGGTCATAGGTGGGAAAATGCCATGGGTGGGGAGGGGAGGTGATGAATGATGGGTGGGATACATCTGCCTCGCTTAACAAATAAAGGGAGTCAAGGGAGTAAAACAAAAATTATAAAAATGCCCCCCACTTTGAACCATAGCTTTGGAAACCCTACATAAACAAAGTAAGCAAAGTTGGCAATCAGCATGCTCCTCTCCATAAGAAAAGCTGTCTTGCTTATTCATCCAAGCAATCTAAATATTCATTCATCCTTTCATTCTAATTCACCCATAGCCCCCATGATTAAGCTTTACTTTCTCTCATTCAGTCTTTCACCAACATTTCCAATCCATTATCCACCCTTTCATCCAACCATCCATCCCTTTACCCACTCACGCACCCTTTCACCCACCCACCCTTTCACACTTATCACATTTTTCTTTCTTTTAACCTTCTATTTTTTCACGTTTACCTCAAGCCATCAACGATCATTATGTGAGCTTTTGCTGAGTTACAGGTAGAAGAGGCTATAATAACTCAACCACTGCTGTAGCTGGTGAAACTGGGGGATTCATGGTCATGAGTTGACGACACCCTGGTATTAGCTTGTGAGGATAATAGTAATTGTCAATAAGCAAGCAATTATGTGACTTACCAGTGCCCATCTTCGCTGTCGCTTCTCCCCCTCCAACTGACTCTCCTCCTGGAGCGGCGCTACTTGAGCCGCCATCATTGGTGGTCTGTGTTGCTAGAATGAAACACTATACATATTTTAGATGCTTAATTTTTCAATCAACAAAATACAATCGCAATACATCACTACAGTTCGGTTAGCACTGCAATATCTTCTAACAAAAATATTACTCTGGGCATTTGGTTGGTTGACAATTTTAGACAAGCCAGGTAGTGAAGTCAAACAAAAAAAACATTTTGTCATAGAGGGGCAAAGCTCTAACCTATGATGATCATGAATCATGATGACTCAGTCATCGAAGCACAATGAAGGGGTGGAATAATGGTCAATGAAAGACATATGGTGTTGGTTGGCAAATGCAATTGGACCTCATACTTTTTTCCAACAATGCTGCACAATCATGGAAACTGGTGGTATACTGTATAAATGAATTACACAGCACACTACATGGGGGTGGGTCCATGACCATGGCCATGTTATAGGGATTCTGCACATATACAGAGCTATGCACAGGATAATAGGACCTCGGAGTATAGTGGTGAACCAACCATGCCCCTTAGTACCCACAATCCCAATCCGACTAGCTTTAGCGTCTCATTAGCAGCGATGCTACCAATGATTAGACAACCCAGAACACGGTCTCTCTCTCTCAGGACTCGCGGGCGCAAGAAACCCTTTCATAACTCACTCATACTTGTCCACAACGTGCGTAATAAGAGACACAGTATAGTTTAAAATGTTTATTTCAACTATCGTGCTCTAAGATACAGTACACGTGCCAGTACTATCAGCATAATGCATAATGATAAAATAATAAGCATAGTTACAATTCCATCGAATACAAACGGGGAAAGCATTTCATAAGGCAGTGGATATAGGGCTAAATGACCTTACCACCCTCCCCGTGCTATTAACTAGTTTATTATAAAAATAGAAGACCTCTGGGCTTGGTCGGGCAGACCCTCATACCTCAATATCGAGATGCAAGGTTTACATCATCAGACAAGCACAGCTCTTCTCCCTGGAAAGGTTTTTCTCCAAGTGTCACAAACAGCGAAATCACAATATTAAAAGCACAACAATTTCTCCAGTGCAGCTGTATTCTGTGTTATGTCTATGTGCGAGGGGCTGACCAGATCAGCAAGAACAAGAGACGTGGGTCCCTTGCTCACTTTGCCACTGGATTCAAGCAAGCCTGGCTGATGACGGCTGGAATGCCAGAAACCGGTCCTAGGATGCTTGTTTCCGGTCCAGGGAAGACATGGCTTGGCAGTTCGGGCTGGACTGTTCCCATGAGGCACAGGGTCAGACTGATTTGCATATGGCCATGTCTGAACTGGGGTGGTGGAGTGAGCTAAAGAATGATGATGGATTAAACCCAGATCAGTTGACTGGGGGTGAGTGTTTGATTGGCTCAAACGTTCCGTCCATCATCCCCTTTTGTATCGCTTTGTTCGCCCTAAGTTGGCGGGGGTATGCCCAGACGTGGGTCCCTTGCTCACTTTGCCACTGGATTCAAGCAAGCCTGGCTGATGACGGCTGGAATGCCAGAAACCGGTCCTAGGATGCTTGTTTCCGGTCCAGGGAAGACATGGCTTGGCAGTTCGGGCTGGACTGTTCCCATGAGGCACAGGGTCAGACTGATTTGCATATGGCCATGTCTGAACTGGGGTGGTGGAGTGAGCTAAAGAATGATGATGGATTAAACCCAGATCAGTTGACTGGGGGTGAGTGTTTGATTGGCTCAAACGTTCCGTCCATCATCCCCTTTTGTATCGCTTTGTTCGCCCTAAGTTGGCGGGGGTATGCCCAGACGTGGGTCCCTTGCTCACTTTGCCACTGGATTCAAGCAAGCCTGGCTGATGACGGCTGGAATGCCAGAAACCGGTCCTAGGATGCTTGTTTCCGGTCCAGGGAAGACATGGCTTGGCAGTTCGGGCTGGACTGTTCCCATGAGGCACAGGGTCAGACTGATTTGCATATGGCCATGTCTGAACTGGGGTGGTGGAGTGAGCTAAAGAATGATGATGGATTAAACCCAGATCAGTTGACTGGGGGTGAGTGTTTGATTGGCTCAAACGTTCCGTCCATCATCCCCTTTTGTATCGCTTTGTTCGCCCTAAGTTGGCGGGGTATGCCCAGACGTGGGTCCCTTGCTCACTTTGCCACTGGATTCAAGCAAGCCTGGCTGATGACGGCTGGAATGCCAGAAACCGGTCCTAGGATGCTTGTTTCCGGTCCAGGGAAGACATGGCTTGGCAGTTCGGGCTGGACTGTTCCCATGAGGCACAGGGTCAGACTGATTTGCATATGGCCATGTCTGAACTGGGGTGGTGGAAGTGAGCTAAAGAATGATGATGGATTAAACCCAGATCAGTTGACTGGGGGTGAGTGTTTGATTGGCTCAAACGTTCCGTCCATCATCCCCTTTTGTATCGCTACATCATCAGACAAGCACAGCTCTTCTCCCTGGAAAGGTTTTTCTCCAAGTGTCACAAACAGCGAAATCACAATATTAAAAGCACAACAATTTCTCCAGTGCAGCTGTATTCTGTGTTATGTCTAAGTGCGAGGGGCTGACCAGATCAGCAAGAACAAGGGACGTTGTTTTTCGACCTTGTATATGTTGTGCAGACGAAACCCACAGGGAACAGGAGAAAAGGTAAAAGGCAAAAGGCAGACAGTTCTAATATAGCCAGGCACAAGCAGAGTCTGGAAAACAAAGTCACAAAGTAACGTGTGCAAAAAGGCATCATGGCAGCCAGGCCTAAGCCAACTTAGCAATGAAGGGAATGAGGCCACAAACCACACTACACCCTCCCCTGGTCAGTCCAGAGGCCAAGACATAGGACGAAAATAGAGTTCAAATAGATGGAGCAGAATGTAAACGTCTATTTGTGAACAGTCCCCAATGATGGAAGGTGAATGAAAAAAAATTCAGTCAAAAAAAAAAAAATCCAGTGAGGCAGGACGCAGTAAGCGACGTTCCCTAATCCAATAGAGTGTAAGTGCAGAAAAATGCCACACCTTCCAAGAGGACATCGTTGGAATCGTCTGAAAAAAGAGATGCCATCCAGTTCAACAAATCAAAACTGCACTCATGGTCCTCACATGAGGGAGCAGTGACCAGCATTGCAGGACAACTTGCGTGATACTCAATATAACTTTGTTGTAGGAGATTCTGAGCAGCCGCCCAGATATCCCATTGCACCCAAACTCCAAGTGCAGCCGCACGCGCCATCAATCCAGTGACGGAACAGTCCTGTTCATGGGCCACTAAGGGGCCCATCAACTGTTTAAAATCCGGGTCTGACTGAGACGTATTGGAGAGGCAAAGATCCAAGGACCAAGAGAAAGGACATCGTAAGCAAGACATCACAGGTTGCACGCAAGTGAAATACGCAAAGCGAAAAGAAAGTTTATATGACACACTGAGTGTCGCCAATGGTAGGATGCCGAAGCTGAGGAGCATTCGATCACGAAGCATCCGGAGCCGACCGTGCTCGAGTAGGCCCCCAGGAAGTGCAGCCATTGTGCAGCAAACAAATTAAAAGTAGTATACCAGCTGCTAACGCTAGGATCAACGGAAAGCCGCCAAAGCCGCTTGAAAAAACAGAATGAATAAAAGCCGGTATTACACCAAATATAGTTTGAAAGGAGGTAACAAGGCCAGAGCCCACAACTTAAAAAAAGTGCACAAGACCTTCGGTGCGAGATGCATTAAAAACGCGGTGAATCAGCTCACCGAAATGTTGTGGGAGGTTTGTGTTCAAAAGGGCCTGTATCTCACTGTGGGTACTAGCCACCTGGAGGATAAAGGTCTCACGTGCGGACGTGAGCATAACCTCCTGGTTCAATAATAGCGCCTTTATTCTACTCAATTTATTGAAATCTGCCTTCAACGTTGGAATGGAAGGCCAAATGGAACTATCTAGGATGTCGTGCGGGGGAGGAAAAAACACATTTTTGCTGCAGACAACCCTGTGGGAAACTGTTACAATATAGGGAATGCCGGCCAGCATGCCACAGCAGTCCCGATTATTCAGAAGGAGATAGCTACCATTTGCAAGCACAGTGAAAGTAGGTGATATAGCAGGAGCAGGAATGCCCTTTAAAACACAAGCAAGATTCGGAGCCGAAACGTTACAAGCCCCGTGCAATTTAATGTTTTTACAAATGAGGGAATGACCCACTGCAGAATCGCAAGACTCCCCTGTGAGAAAAACCTCTTTTCCGTCCCTAATGCACCTGTACATGAAAGGCAGGGACCAAAGTTCATGCAAGAAGGCACTGCCTAAAGGCTGAAAACGGCAAACAGGACAATGTTTCATGGAGGAACTGAACTCAAATAAAGAAAAAGGCAAAGCGATAACCCCGTGAACTAGCCACACTGCAGAATCCAATTCCGCCACAGAGAATGGTAAGGGCTCTATTTTTTCGATATGTAATAGAGTGTATGTTGCATCTTTCATGGACATGAATTGCTGTTTCACAGTTAAATTAAACGGCATGAATAAGGCAGAGGTGTTCAAAAAATGCCAAGGAACTTTACCCATTTTAAGTGTTTGCAAAGTCCATGCAAACTGCATCACTGAACGCAATTGATTCTGACCATGATATAACACTGAAACATCATCTTGTACAATATCAACAACAGAGGAAACAATATTCTCTAATGTGTAAATGCGGGAAGACAGGGTATTAATACCATTGTCAACAACAGCAAGCACTTATTCTAGATTTGCTTGATCGATTTCCCGAAGACGGGAAGCAGCTTCAATTTGTGAAAGCTTCCAGAGTTCATTGTAAGTTTCATAAATGAATCTCTTAGGTTGAGGACCACGAGGCCCCAGAACAAAATCGGACAGATCAATGTTGCCTGATAAGAGGGATAAATGTTGTTTCACAGAATCTAAGGAAGAGCGCTGCAACCACTGTTTACATAATTTACCAACAGAATATGTGGTAACAGTATGAGAGTCAGAGAACCTCGGATCTGGCTTATCCTGTTTGTAACCAGGAACTGAGTCATGAAAACGCAGTTGGCAGGCATTGGATGCTATGGGCCAAGCCAACCAGGGTGACTGAACCATCGTAGAGGTATTAAACAAATTGTTTTGAAACAAAGCTTGCAAAGTGGTGAGTGAAATATTAAAACGCAAGCTGTCATTGGGAGTGGAAGACAATGCGGGAATGGAGGGCGCGTTCAATTGTTTGGAAGTAGCCAAACCCCAACAGGTCGTTTGATAGATAGTACTATTCAAAAACAAAATTTGGGCCGGGATGAGGCAAGCACTGTGCAAGGCTTCCGTGCCTCGGACCTGCCATGATTTGGTGCCCCAAATAGACTTTAAGTCAATGGTGTCCTGCCAGTGTTCATAACCACCCACTGCTAATGCGTTCAAAAAGGAACCCGAATATAGCAATTTGGTGTAGGTCAACACGATCTTCTGTGCGGACGAAGTGTTCAATTTAAAATAATAGGACCCAGGGTTCGATCTATCAAAGTCTGTAAAGTAAGTGAATTTACTTCTAAGAGTTTGGGAGCTACCTGGCAACGGGGTCGGACAATGTTCCCATTGGGTGTAATTAAAAGGACCCCGAAGAGTACTTGGTTTATGGAGAAAGTGATTGCCCCAATGCTGGTAACAATATAGGTCAGCATAACTTCAGAATTTAAATTCAGATCTTCAGCATTGAAAGCAGCATAGTATTTCAAATCAGTAAATAACGATTCAACGGCATGCACATCCCAATCGTCAGAATGAATATTACTTTTAACGACATCACCCATTGAAACACGGAGGACATTTGGTACATTAATAATCTCGGTCGGTCCATGAATCTGGAAATTTACCGCATCCCATACGATGCCATCAGCAACTGGAAAAGCTGAAATGTTCACAAATGTGTGGTCACGCTTCATGATGTGAGAAGAAGAATGTGGAGCCAAAGTTCCAGCGACACAGTTCACGGTAGAGCGTTCTGGTAAATAGTGACCATTGATGAGTAGGAAAAAAACTGTCACAAATCCAATGGACATGAACAGAAAAATCAGGAATAGTACCAACCAGATGTATGTCCATGGTGGGATCAAAAAATTGCCTCTGAACCAGGATACAAAAATACTGAATCTGGACGGGATAAGTGATGAGGTGGAAGCCGAATCAAAGGAATAACGGGTGGGGCTCAGTGGCGTTGTTCGTAGGTGAGCCACAGACTCGGTGGCTGGATAGGTGTATTCAGTCTCCTCGTTGCAGGAGGAAGCCGGGAAGTCGAGCAGGCGATCAGGCAAATTGACCATCTCAATGGCAACATCAGTGTCCGTGCGGGCTGGAGGGCCATAAACATTTGTCCTGGAAATGGCTGGACAAGAGACCGCTGGTGTTACACTATTCAGGATCGGCCAGATGGTGTAGCTTGACATTGTCCACTGAGATGTATCTGTTGTCCTTGCGACCAGGAAGCGGTGGTAAGATGACTGTACGAGTACCCTTCAAGCCAAGGACTGGAACCGGTGCACGATAAGAGGAGCCAAATTCTTTTTTGTTCTCCACCTTCTCTTGAACCAGATCTCCAACCTTCGGAAGCCAGCCGGCAACCGGAATCTGCAGCGCAGCGTTTGTGGCCGAAGGTAAATGTTTGTTTGCAAGTTTGTCGCGGGCTTCTTGTAAGTCCTGCAACATAGTAGAATGGTTATCTACATCAAAGATTGCGGATTGCGCCGCCATGTCTAGACCATCAAGGTCGGGCACAAACATTCGTATGCCAAAGAGCATTTCGTAGGGGGTCCGCCCACCCAGAGGTCTTCTAGGGAGATTATTAAGTGCACGTTGTACGGTATACAAGTGGGCCAGCCAGTTCCTGCCAGTACCTAAGACTCTAGCTGTCAAGGATTGCTTTAAGTCACGGTTCATTCGTTCAACAATCAAATTGCCCTCAGGCCGATATGGAGACGAAAATTTCACCCGTACCCCCAGTGACCCCATCGCGTCCTTGTACGCCTTAGAGGCGAATGCTGGACCTTGGTCAGAATGGAAGGTGCCACAGGCAAAAATTCCCACAAAGACACGCAAATCCCTTATGACATTTCGAGCGTCAGCACTCCGTTGTGGCCAAACCCAGATGAAACGTGTGCACGAATCCACTGCAACCAAGATGTACTTATACGCAGTGTCAGAAGAAAATGGACCGCAGTGATCCAGGTAAATACACCCAAAAGGTCTGTTAGAAATGCAGAGCGGTTTTTGTGGTGGTCGTGTAACAGTTGAAGGCTTAATTTGCTGACAAACGTCACAAGAAAGCACATAAGTATGGGTCTGTTTATATAAACCACGCCACCAGTAACGCTGCTGCAATATGGAAACAGTCGCAGAGACGCCAGCATGGGCCGAAGCCAAGCTTTCGTGTGCGGCCGTTATCAAGGAAGGTCAGCGGTCCGCGTTGGGAATCAGCCGATCACCAACGTCTGGAATTCTTATGTAAGGAGCCTGTTCGGGACCTAATTGATAAGAGTACTTGGAAGGGAAACCCCGTGGGTAATTAGCACCTTCCTTTGTCGCAGCAATAGCTGCCAAAATATCATTATCTATTTTAGTCATGGATCTTCTAACTGCTGCTACTGTGCACGTGGCTACTGCTGATTTGGCAGCTTCATCTGCCAAACTGTTACCGACAGCGTGTGCGCCCACACACTGGTGGCCAAGAGTGTGAATCACCTATGTGAGAGGCAGACGTTGTTTCAGATCTGCCACTCGAACCCAAAGCATTTTATGCTTAATTGTGCTGCCTTTTGCATCTCTATAGTCGTTTTGCGACCAAAAGAATAGGTTGTCATTGAAAGACTGAACACAGTAGTAAGAATCGCATACAATAAGGGTCGTCACGTCTGGATTAGCGAACTCAAGCGCGAGCACCAAAGCACGCAGCTCGGCCAATTGTGCAGTACTGACTCCTAGTGCCTGTGTGTGAACTACAGTCGATTTGAACTCACCGTTCACCATGGTACCTGCAACAATAGCACATGCTGCGGAATAAGCATGCTTGGAACCCGTGGCCGGTTGTGCCGAACCATCGGTATAGATAATACATTCATACTCCTCAAGCGGTAGCAAAGACAGAGGAGGAGGATGAACAAATTCATACTGTAAAAACTCCTGTGTCTGAAGAGAGGAATCAAAGATAAAAGTGACATCCGGGGACGTCAGAGATGTAGCCCATTGTATCCAACGGGGGTGCAATGCCTTAGAGTTCGGTACACTTGCCTTCGTCACTGCCTCAAGGGCAGGATATGGTGTTACCACCAAAATGCGTTTTCCCTGTGCCAGTGCGCGTTCCTTTAGAATCGCCATTTGCACTGCTGTCAATACTTTCTCCACAGAGGAAAAGCGCAACTCTGCTGAAGTGTAAAGATGTGACTTGTATGCAATCGGTACTGTGTCACCTTCGTTAAAGGTTAAGAACGTGAAACCCACTGCCCCTGGAACGATTCTAATCACCAGGTTTGTGTGGTTATCACGAGTCAACAAGAAGCTTGATTCAAGTAGATCAGACTGCAGAGAATGCAGTATAGAGGAATGCTCAGGAAGTCAGCATGACTTCGAAAAGGTAGGTTGTATCAAGGCATAAAGAGGCTTGATACGCTGGGCATATTCGGGAATGTAAGTACGCCCGAAATCTAAGAAACCCAGTAACGACTGAAGCTTCTTCAGAGTGGTGGAGGGCGCAGAAGTGCGCACTTCTCCAAGAAATGGGGTGCGAAGCCCTTACCTTCATTGTTGAGCTCATAGCCCAAGAACAAAACGGTAAATTCAGCAATGTGAGATTTGGCAAAATTAAATTTGTATCCTAAGACCGCAAATTCAAGAATAATGCGGTCCACTCGGGAAAGATGCGGCCATAATTCGTCGTCTGTCAGATAGATATCGTCGACGTACGAACACGCATCTGGGACTATGCTGTCCAACAAAGAGACAACACGGGCGGCGAAGACACCCAGACTGTTTTTGTAGCCCATGGGTAAACGCCGGAATTTGAATTGTTTACCACCGGAAGTGAAAGCGCTCCATTGGCTGCACTCCGGGGACAAGTTGTGCG
The DNA here is from genome assembly GCA_963921515.1 of Calotriton arnoldi. Taxonomy (NCBI): domain Eukaryota; kingdom Metazoa; phylum Chordata; class Amphibia; order Caudata; family Salamandridae; genus Calotriton; species Calotriton arnoldi. The sequence goes on from CAWUFW010000945.1 coordinate 2,483,985, forward strand.
TGTAAAATCCATTGGATAGGTCAAGTGTCGTTTTATATTTTTTACGAACAAGACTGTCTACAAGCGCAGAACTGTGGGTATTTTGCACCGCAAAGGTCCGACAATGAGAGTTCAAATGTCGGTAATCCAAAACTAGGCGGTACGAACCATCGGGTTTAGAAACCCCGAAAAGGGGATTATTCATTGGTTACACGCATGTTTCAATTACTCCTTGATATTCTAACTGTGTCAGAATGTCTGAAACGGGACCTTTAGCTTCCCGCCGGATGGGATATTGGGGTTGTGGCTGCGGCAGTGACCGCAATGGTATATCATGGGGTGGAGAATCCTCATCCCAGCCCACGTGATTACGGTATAGCGCCGGAGCCAGGGCCACAGCCCATTCAGCCGCTAGAGCTTCCGCTTTGTCCTTGGGGACATGACGAGAAAAACTCGGAAGGATTACCTCCTCCCCTCTACGAGCAGCAAGTACGAATGGGGGCGGCCAATCCGCCTCTGCTAACAAAATGTCATATGAAAAGGTCAGATTCTCCCAAAAAATCCCTTTAATAACACGCTCAATGTCACCTTCAATTTGAATGACAATATTAAATAGTCTGTCAGGGGGTGCCACTCGGGTGTCAGCTGTCTCGACAGTAATGAATGTGTCAGTTGCTGTTGCCTCCACAAGAGGACGTAGTGCCTCCCGCACTATGGTAACTTCCGCTGCGCTGTCTAGGAGCGTCACCGCCCATGTCCAATTCAGGAGTCTCGTTCTCACCGTCTGTGGCATACCTCTCTGTTAAAGCTGCAACTTTCTTCTTCTGAAACTGTGGGCGAGAACGTGGAAATTCTTCTGGTTTCCCTCGGACTTGTTGTCGAGGTTGGTCTCGTCCCTGTGGAGCCTCACGACCCCTTCCTCTATCCTGGCGATCTCCTCCACAAGTCTGGGAGGTCGATGGTGCCTGTGAAGAACGAGGAGAACGCGGATCAGGGACCTGAAATCTCTCTGGAGATTTAATTCTCGCTCTGTTGCGCAAATCATAAGTGCGTTCAGAAGAGACGGAAACCGGGGATGCGCCACGCGACCCTGGTTTCTTCTGTTGCTTACCCTGTTTTTTCAACCTCCAGTTCTTTTTAGTAAAGAACGGTTTCTCATCTTTCTCAGATTGAGTTTTTTGTTGGGGCTGTGATTGAGTTTGCGTTTTAGCAAAAGGCTTAACTCCCAGGCTATTGCGGCCAATAGTTTTATAAGCCTGTGCAATAATTTTCGGTAATTCGGGTGGCTTGTCCGGTTCTGGGACTAAAGTCAAAGCATTAGCTACTTGAAAGTTAACTGCATCGCCCTTGACATTCGCAAGGATTAAATCAGCCACTACATCGAACACTCCCACCAGTCTCATCCCCAATTCCACAGCCGCTTCAGGGCCATGCTCATCCTGTACTCGTTTAATTACAGAGGGGAGAACTGTCATGGAAGGAGTGCCGAAACACTTCGCATATACTGCTGCGAATACCTTACCCCAGTTGTTGCATTCTGCCAACTCGGGAATTAAGTCTTTTGGCAAACTAATCGTCAAAATCCTGTGTTTTTCCACAGGAGAAGTATTTGGAAAAACTGCCTCCAGCTGGTCAAATATTTCTGCAAGCCAATAAGGTAAATCATCCTTATTTTGTGGGCGCTTGCCCATCACCGAATTAACCATGACGGGACTTATGGTTACACCGCCCGGTCCAGCTGGATGCGCTGCAACTCCAGGAGGGGCTCCCAGGACGTTGCCTGTAACATACTGTACTAAAGCTCTGTGAACGCGTATCAAAGACGTATGCAATGCACGCAGTTCGTCAACCGTAAGCGTCAAAAAACGCGGATGTGGGGTGTACCCGGCCAACACTGGCCAAGTGGCCCCGTCTATTGATAGGGGGCCTAAACGAACCGGGGTGACCGGATGTGGGAGGGCGCCATTAAACCAAATACGGTGTTGCCATGCCGTAAGTGGTACTTCAAGAGCCTGATAAGGCCGATAAGCATTGGGTATGGCAGTGTGAGCGTACTCATGAAACACATTATCCGTTCCATCCACCGCCGGAAAAATGACCCAAGAGTAAAACACCTCAAAGTGGTGAGCCGGGTCAGCCTGCACCACAAAGATGAATGCGGCACCCACGTCTGGCACTCCATAAGCCAGTAAATGAGCCCGGAGCGCAGCGTGGCTATGTGCCGGTATATTTATATCTGCCATTAAGGCCAGAAATGATCGACAACCTAATATGAGGCAGCGCAATAAGGGGTTTACTTAAACACCTTTTAATAACTTCAAGCTTGAAAGAACCTATAAAAACGTCAAAATAGGAGGTATCACCTTCACACACGTTTCCGGAAACGTATGCGAAGGGTGTTGTGGACAAGCACAAGCACTACTCAAGCGTCTCGCAGATAAGAAGCCCACTACGTTGGTGGCGCCATGTTATAGGGATTCTGCACATATACAGAGCTATGCACAGGATAATAGGACCTCGGAGTATAGTGGTGAACCAACCATGCACCTTAGTACCCACAATCCCAATCCGACTAGCTTTAGCGTCTCATTAGCAGCGATGCTACCAATGATTAGACAACCCAGAGCACGGTCTCTCTCTCTCAGGACTCGCGGGCGCAAGAACACCCTTTCATAACTCACTCATACTTGTCCACAACGTGCGTAATAAGAGACACAGTATAGTTTAAAATGTTTATTTCAACTATCGTGCTCTAAGATACAGTACACGTGCCAGTACTATCAGCATAATGCATAATGATAAAATAATAAGCATAGTTACAATTCCATAGAATACAAACGGGGAAAGCATTTCATAAGGCAGTGGATATAGGGCTAAATGACCTTACCACCCTCCCCGTGCTATTAACTAGTTTATTATAAAAATAGAAGATCTCTGGGCTTGGTCGGGCAGACCCTCATACCTCAATATCGAGATGCAAGGTTTACATCATCAGACAAGCACAGCTCTTCTCCCTGGAAAGGTTTTTCTGCCAGTGTCACAAACAGCGAAATCACAATATTAAAAGCACACTAATTTCTCCAGTGCAGCTGTATTCTGTGTTATGTCTAAGTGCGAGGGGCTGACCAGATCAGCAAGAACAAGGGACGTTGTTTTTTGACCTTGTACATGTTGTGCAGACGAAACCCACAGGGAACAGGAGAAAAGGTGAAAGGCATAAAGGCAGACAGTTCTAATATAGCCAGGCACAAGCAGAGTCTGGAAAACAAAGTCACAAAGTAACGTGTGCAAAAAGGTATCATGGCAGCCAGGCCTAAGCCAACTTAGCAATGAAGGGAATGAGGCCACAAACCACACTACGGCCACTCTCTTGTGAACTCAACTGTTGGAGCATTAGCAGAAAAAAAGGCCTTCTCAACAAACGTACATGGTAAGTATTATTTATAATACTAGCTTACTTGGGCCTGTAATCTTCACGGTAGACACTGGAGTAACAAAAATGTGTTCTTAGTCTTACTGTTAAAGTACCGCAAGATATATAGGAGAGAGGGAAAGATTACCAACCAAGAGAAGATAAGTGACCTAGAGACTAGACACAGGAAAAAGTCAGCTACCAAAAAAGAAAACCATGTAATGTGGGGGAACAAAAAGATACAGGGATAATAGGCATAAAACTAAAATTGAACAGGGGTTGGATAAAACAGAAGACAGTATAAAAAATAAACAAGGAAAAAATTCAAAGGAAGCATAGTGGGCAGAGGAAAAAGAGCTAATCTATTGTGCTTTGCACGAGTGGATTTGTATCCCGTCCTCATCACCACGTGAAAGGAAGACAACAGGTAAGGGTGTCAGAACAACTTTATTTCTAGCCAGCAACACCAGCCTCCAGGTAGCAACTCCCATCCTGGAACCCAGCACCAACATTCCAGTACCCCAATAATCTACCCCAAGCCCACAACAATCATAAAACCCAACATTAGGGAAATAATGTTAATATAATAGGACTTAGTAGGCTGAGCAGAGCCATCAGCAGCGGCGCTGGTGGTGGACGTCTCCTCCCTAGCCCTCCTCGGACCCGTCTTTGTAACGTCCTCTTCTTGCCCTTGGGTGCTTATGTAAGAAGAAATGAAGAAGATAAAAAAAAATATTAGTACTTCAGTAAATCTCTACAGAAGTATTATGACAGGCAAACACAGTCACATTGTACTTCTCTAAAACAGATCGCCTATAGTACTAGTTTCAAGTCTATCGACTATCGTTGAGTTGCCCATATTAATCCTAAAATACCTATTTCAAATTCCCTTAACAAAAACTACATTTGGAACTACTGCATTGCATTGCATGATCTTTGATTCTATTCTCTTTTCTCAACCCTCTTGATGGGCCAACTCACTCTCCCTTTTTTGCAATCATAGATGCATACTTCCCATCGCTGTGAAATAGCTTGAAACTGTACGAGCTACATAAACATAGTCACAGAGAAAACGCTAACTCACTGCTATTACTGATTCACTATGGCGACAGGGGGATAGTCTGCAATGGCTGCTTAATTAATCAGCCAAAGTGAAGGCTAATGATAAGGATGAGTACAATTAGTTAGCACTGAGTACCTGCCTAGCAGAAACCAGAAAATGGATCATGGAATAATATTATTCTTAATATAAACTAAACGTAACTTACCTCTAAGTGTGAACTGCTTTTCAGGAAAAAATTGTTAGCATTGTAGAAACACAACTAAATTAGTAATCAAGAACCCCGGAATCTTGACACCGAGCAGGTCCTGCTCCTGGTCAAGAATATCCACCCAGCCATGTGACAGCTGCTGGACTGGTGCACCGCACGCACCCTCCCCAGGGCAGCCGATGCTCCCGCAGGGGGTATCCACTGCGGGGCCTGCTGACTGCTGCCAGTATGGAGTGGAGGTGGCACTGCACACAAAAACTAGTGTAGTGGAGCCACCTCCTCCTTGCTGAAGTTCACCCGGGGTTGCACACCTGGGCGGCGGTGCCGCCCACAAGGTAGCAGAACCGATGCCATGGCGCTGGGTAGGGATAAGAAAAATTAGAAAGGAAAGAAACAGGAAAAGGAAGGAAAGGAAAGAAGAAATAAGGAACTAAAGGGAAAAATACAAAATACAAAAAGTTACGAAAAACACCAAAACATTTAAAAAATATATAAAATACACAAAGACAGGCACTAATATGATAATTAAAAATTAGTGGTAGACAAGTTTGAAGGGGGAGGATTAAGGAGATTAAAGAGGGATTGGAAATTAGGCCTAGCACCATAAACAAAGTAAAAAAAACAAGATGGGCGTACCCATGCAAACAACGTGCTGGCATTTGTGTGTGATTTGGAATGCGAGGACGCACTCTGCATTACGTTTCACAACGCGAACGGATGCGCTGGCTAACTCCACCCACCCTCCTGAGTTTTTTAGCCACTTAGCGAACACTGCCCTGGCCTAATGTAGAAAATTCTCACTGCAGCTCTGATCCAAGGCTGTCCGATGACGGGCACCTCTTGCAGCCTTGCCCTACGGGCTGGGGTTAATTCACTTCTTGCATCCAAACTTCGCTCCATCATGGCTGGCCATATTTTTAGACTTTGAGCTGGTCTCACACAACTAGATGTCTGCGGTTAGCACTGTAAAAATACATAACTCTCATTCTACTGATTTGATTTTTTACATTTTGGTGTTAAATAACTCATTAAAATTAACTACATTTTTAAAATTTGAATGGGATTTTTCCTTTGTTGTGTTTTCACTTTATTAGTGTTTGTGTACTGCATAAATACTTGACACATTGCCTCTAAGTTAAGCCTGACTGATTTTTGTGCCTAGCTACACAAGGTTAGGCACAGCTTAATTTAGTGACTTTTTGTAGTTCACCCTGCAAGGAATTGTGGCTGTTACTTGATCAGGGCTCACTCCCGCTTCAACCAACAACCCAGTTTCTCACATTGATGGCAGTGGTGGCCCCCTTCAGTTATAATTCCATCGGCCTGCCCCAGGGTGGTGGCAGTCCCTGGTGCCAAGATTTGCCAGGGGGATGAGGGCCACGTGCACACCCTCCCCATTTTAAATATATAAAGAAGCCTACAGGACCTGGTCCACCCAGGAAGTAATCATTAAATAAGGGCAGGAGCCTACACTTGTTTATTTGTTTTGCCACAAATACACACATTTTCAGAATTTCATGGCAAAAATAAAAAAAAATGCTTTTTGGGCCAGGCTTATGAGATATTGGAGAGGAAAGGGGAGTCTACCTACCTTCTGCGCCTCAAGACCCCCAGAAACCCATTAATGGTACTCCATCTCAACGACCTCAGACCCCACTATGAGAGGTCTGAGGACACGATGCTACTGATGAGAGATGATGGCAAGAAAAAGGAGAATGAACCTCTTCCTGATCCCCTGCCATCCACAGAGGGGAATGGGCCAGTGGAGGATGTCAACCTCTGCCCTACCCTGACCCAGAGCGATAGAGGGACAGTTGCCAGTTGCTGGAACAGTTAGCCTTCCTATTTTCCCTCACTTCTGGGCTTAAACATCTGTGAACCCATGATATTAACAGGCCTTCACACTTAGATGTCATAGCTGTCTTTAGCAGCACCTGACAGTATGACCTATTTCATCTGCAGTAATTGCTTCAGGCTATGCAACAGGAAGGCCTAACTATCAAAGTCAGTGCATGGCAGATAGGGTAGGCGTATGTGGTGCACTTGGGCCACCTGGTGGGTTTGGGTAAGATGCAGTCTCTGCAGGCCAGGTTAAAGACTATTCTGGCTTGGGATCCCCTAAAGACTCAGATGGAAGTGAAGGCCTTCCTGGGCCTCACTGGGTATAAGAGGAGGTTTATCAAGGGATATGTCACCATTATTGCTTCCTTGACTGATCTGACTTTCCAAAAAGCAGCCCAAGAAGGTGATCTGGACAGAGGCCTTTCAGAAAGCCTTTGACCCCTTAAACAGGCCATGTTTATGGTCCCTGTGCAAAGACCCCTTAATTTTCACAGGAGGTTACTGTCCAAACAGATGCCTTGGAGCATGGAATAGGGGCATTCCTTTCACAGCGAAATGAAGAGAGCTAGAAGGAATCTGTAGAATTCATGTCTAGAAGGATACTTCTGAGGGAACAGAGGTGCAGTGCTATTGAGCGAGAAGCCCTTGCTGTGGTCTGGGCACTTAAGAAGCTGAGACCATACTTGTTTGGGACTCCCTTCCATGTTCAGAAAGACCACAGGACTCTCAGGCAGCTAATGCAAATGAGGGGTGAGAATCCAAAATTGTTGAAGTGGTCCATCTCCTTACAGGGAATGTACTTTACTGTGTAACACTGCCCTGGGACAGATCATGCAAATGTTGATGGTCTATCCAGGTTTTACTGTCTTAGTGAAGAGAACTTCCAAGGCGTTGGGTAGTTCTCACCAATTTCAGCTGGGGGGACCTGTGTTAGACCTGTCAGCCTTAGGGTGGACTTCCCCCAAAGTCTTTGCCTATCCTCCTCCATTTTGATTCACTTATTTCTGTTGGCCTTAGGACTCTATGCACTTTATCACTGCTAACCAGTGCTAATGTAATTGTGCTCACTCCCATAAACATGGCTAAAGTGGCTTATTGCCAATTGACATATTTAATTTACTTGTAAATCCCTTGTAGAGTGATATACTATATACTCAGGTTCTGTAAATTAAATGCCACCAGTGGGCCTGCAGCACTAATTGTGCCATCCACTTAGGGCCTGATTATGATTTTGACAGTCTGTGGACCAACAAACTCACTGTGGTGCAGCAGTGGCAGTCCGGCCACCGCTGCACTGGCGGTGCATCCACCTTATTACAACTTAGGTGGTTGGACCACCATTGGATCACCACAACAGCATTCCCTGGGGGTGGTGCGGTGGTCATTGGATCACAATATGAGTTTACTGATCGCCAGTAGCCTCTCATGTAAATTCTTCTTGCAGGAAACAGCAGCCGGTCAGGAAACAAAGGGGGCCCTTCAGGGCCCCCTTTGCCCCATGCATATTGGTGTATGCCACTTGAGTCAAGCTATACTGGCTGATGAGGGATAAAACCCAGAAACTGGTCCTAGGATGCTTGTTTCCAGTCCAGGGAGGACCTGGCCTGGCCGTTCGGGCAGGACTGTTCCCATTGGGCGCAGGGTCAAGACGGATTTGCATATGGCTGGGTTCAAACTGAAATGGCATGGGGAGCAAAAAAACAATGGATTTAGACCCAGATCTCTGTACTGGGTTGAATGTATGACATTGTTCTGCATTCTGTCCATTAATTTTTCTTTTTGCATTTGTCACCCCGAGTGGGAAGGGTATGCCCAGACGTGGGTTCCGTGCTCGCCATGCCACTGGAGTCAAGCTATCCTGGCTGATGAGGGGAGAAACCCCGAAACCGGTCCTAGGATGTTTGTTTACAGTTCAGGGAGGACCTGGCCTGGCAGTTCGGGCTGGACTGTTCCCATTGGGCGCAGGGTCAAGACTGATTTGCATAAGCTGGGTTCAAACTGGAATGGCATGGGGAGCAAAAAAATGATGGATTTAGGCCCAGATCTCTGTACTTGGGTGAATGTATGATATTGTTCTGCATTCTGTCCTTCAATTGTTCTTTTTGCATTTGTCACCCCAAGTGGGACGGGTATGCCCAGACGTGGGTCCCGTGCTTTCCATGCCACTGGAGTCAAGCTATCCTGGCTGATGAGGGGTGAAACCCCGAGACCGGTCCTAGGATGCTTGCTTCCAGTCCAGGGAGGACCTGGCCTGGCAGTTCGGGCTTGACTGTTCGCATTCGGCGCAGGGTCAAGACTGATTTGCATATGGCTGGGTTCAAACTGGAATGGCATGGGGAGCAAAAAAACGATGGATTTAGGCCCAGATCTCTGTACTGGGGTGAATGTATGGCATTGTTCTGCATTCTTTTCATCAATTGTTCTGTTTGCATTTGTCACCCTGAGTGAGATGGGTATGCCCAGACGTGGGTCCCATGCTCTCCATGCCACTGGAGTCAAGCTATCTTGGCTGATGAGGGGTGAAACCCCGAAACCAGTCCTAGGATGCTTGTTTCCAGTCCAGGGAGGACCTGGCCTGGCAGTTCATGCTGGACTGTTCCCATTAGTTGCAGGGTCAAGACAGAGTTGCATATGGCTGCGTTGAAACTGGAATGGCAGGGGGAGCAAAAAAACAATGGATTTAGGCCCAGATCTCTGTACTGGGGTGAAGGAATGACATTGGTCTGCATTCTGTCCATCAATTGTTCTTTTTGCAGGTGTATGCAGGGGGGGCACATGTTGTGCCCCCTGGTGTGCATGCACCCCCAGTTCCAGCATGGCATGGACTTCGCAGTCCATGCAGTGGTGGAACATGCTGTGGCGGTCCCGTGGATGTGCAACATTAAGGCTCACATTTGAGCCTTTTTACTGCCCCTCTGTGGGACCACCATGCTGCCCTGGACCAGACCACAATTTTACTCATAATCTGGGGGGGTGGGCGGCAGTGAGGTTTAGTGGTGCAGAAGCGGGGCAGTGGTATCCCGCCCACTCCAGCACTGCCAAAATTTGTACTTAGGACCTTAGTTAGCACCTTAAAACATGTTCCTGGTCTGCCACTGCAGCCTGAGTGCAGTGTTTTAAACTGCCAGATGGACTTCACTTTTAAATCCCCTTGCCAAGCCATAAACTCCCGTTTTACTACATAAAAGTAACCACTAAGGTAGGTCATAGGTAGCTCATGGGGCAGGGTGCATTGTAATTAAAAGGTTGGACATGTGCTTTTATGTTTTGCATTTACTTGTAGTGAAGAACTCCCAAATTCATTTTTCACTACTGAGAGGCTTACCCCTCCCATTGGATTACTTTGGGGATTGCTTATTACATTTAATAAGCTGTGATTTCCAATTAGGAGCAGGTGCCTACATCATGTTTGGTGTCTTTGGATTGTAATGAAAAACACTGTTTAATGGTAAAGTCTGGGTTTTGATTACAGTTTTGAAAATGCTACTTTTAGAAAGTAGCAAAAAGAACAATAGATGACCAGAATGCTGAACATTGTCAAACACTCAACACCAGTACAGAGATCTGGGCGTAAATTCATTGTTTTTTGCTCACCATACCACTGAAATTTGGACCCAGCCATATTCAAATCAGTCTTGACCCTGCTCCGCATGGGAGCAGTTCAGCCCGAACTGCCAGGCCAGGACCTCCCTGGTCCCGAAACAAGTATCTCAGGACCAGTTTCGGGGAGTCACCCCTCATCTGCCAGGATATCCTGAATCCAGTGGCATGGTGAGCACGGGACCCACGTCGGGGCATCCCCGTCCCGCTTGGGGAGAAAAATTCAAAAAGAACAATTGATGTATGGACTGCTGAACAATGTCAAACACTCACACTCAGTAGAGAAACATGGGTCTAAATACATTGTTTTTTGACTCACCACGTCACCCCAGTTTGAACCAAGCCAAACACTCACCCCCCAGTACAGAGATCTGGGCCTAAATCCATCACCAGGCCACCCCTGTTTGGACCACACCACATGCAAATCAGTTTTAACCCTGCCCCTCATGGGAACAGTCCAGCTGGAACTGCCAGGCCAGGTCCTCCCTCGTCTGGAGACAAGTATCCTAGGACCCGTTTCAGGGTATCACCCCTCATCAGTCTGGATTGACTGAATCCAGTGGCATGGCGATCCCAGGACCCACTTCTGGGCATCCCGGTCTCACTTGTGGTAACAAATGCAAAAAGAACAATTGATGGACGGAATGGTAAACAATGTCAAACACTCACCCTCCCGTACTGAGATCTAGGCCTAAATCAATAGTTTTTATGCTCACCATGCCACCTCTAGTGCAGAGATCTGGGCCTAAATCCATTCCTTCTTTGCCCACCACTCCACCCCAGTTTGGACCCAGCCATATGCAAATCAGTCTAGACACTGGTCCCCATGAGAACAGTCCAGCCCGAACTGCTGGGCCAGCCAAGCATAAACTTTATGAATGTTTAGACACTTGTCTTTAAAACATGCATTTTAAAACTAGAAAAAATCTTGTTTAAAAAAAAAAAGAGAGAAACCAATACCCCACCATTTAACACATATATTCTCCATTCCCCTAGCACCTCAGCATTAAATAATTAACTGAACCTATTGCATCGCTAGTCCAAAAATATTTTTTTTAAATGTTGCCAGTGTGCATGCCACGTCTAAAACTTCCATAATTAACAAAAGTGCAAGTGCATCATTACGACGATTTATGTCATATCTTTTAAAAAGCGGTTTTAAAATCAAACAACAAAGCCTATTAAAATGACGGCAATTAATAAATGGAAGTTAAAATTTTGAAAACGCAATCCACATGTGCAAATATTCTCTGCATCTAAGAAAACTTCACATTTTGGAGCTCTTATATATCGCACATTTAATGCTACCCGAAATTTTAATAGTGCTAAACGTAACGGGACATCAGGAAGTGCTGATAAATGCTCTCCCAAGATTCTACCATATACTTTGCAGAGGGTCTATTCCCTACATACTCCATATCAGCCAATCTGGACTCTATTCTACAGACCATTTTTAATTCTTCTTTAGAAAGATGTGGGGCCTCTGTTATTTTTAATTTCATTTTTAAGGCTCCTGTGATGGTTTCTAGCCTTTTCCTGACCTTCACAGCCCACTTTAATTCACTCTTTCCTATTTTAGCAGCAGGTCATAATGCTGAAATCTTTCGTACTGTTGAGACCCAAAGTTTATCCCAAAACCACAAGGTTGCTTTATAGGCTAAAAAAGTCCAAACCTGCAGGTTTCCTTCCAATTTTATTGCCTGGGTCATTGCACCTTTTGGGAGAGCTAGCAATTTTTTCAAACACTTACTCTCACATCTTTACCAGCTACCATCCATACAAAGGGGCAGTAACTCTGCCCTGTTGAGGCATTGAGTGGAGACCATCGCATTGTGAGCTGTCAAACAAAAGGGGTGACCAGGAAGGGCCACAGAAAGTCTTCTCAAAACGAACAAGGCCCCCTACCGTTGCTGCTGCCCTCATCTCCACCAACTCTTTATGCAAGACCCAACTCAACTGTCTTGTAAATGTCATACCCAGGTGCCTATATGATGACACAACCTCAATCCTACTATTATTTAACAGCCACTTATACGGCTTCCCTTTTTTCCCAAAAAGGATTATTTTTTCAAGATTCACCTTCAATTTATTAGCCTCACAAAAATTATTGAATGTAGTCAACTTCCTCTGAAGGCCTACCTCGGTCACATCTAGAATTGCCAAATCATCTGCATATAGTAGGCACAACATATGTCTACATGCTATTTTTGGGGAAAAGGAATGAGTCGCTGCCAACTCCCCCGGAAAGTCAGCAAGGAACAAGAATAGTGTAGAGGCCAGGACATAGCCCTGCCTTAACCCATTTCCCAAAGGGATTCTCCCTGAAAGGGCCACATCAATATCAATCTCTACTTGGGCCCAGTTCCAAGTGTGCAATTCCTGCAGGATTGCTATTAAGCATTTTGGAATACCCTGTTGTGTTAATTTAGCCCAGAGTATAATACGGTCTACTAAATCGAAGCTGAACTAAAATCAACAAAACAGTAGAATAAACTCCCAATTGTTTCCTTCGCCTTCTGCCCTAAGACCCATAAGCTGAAACAGTGGTCTATTGTTGAGTGCCTGGCTTTAAAGCCCCCCTGCTCCACAGGGATTATTCAGTTTTCCTCAATCTAATTCTGTAAAGCCCTTAGTATAACCTTAGAATACAGTTTTGCACCTACATCCAACAGACTTATCAGACGTTAATTTCCTGGAAAATTCATTGCGCGTTTTTGGTGTATGGGTTTAATTATTGCTCCCTTCCAGTTTGGAGGTTTTTATACCAGTGTTGGTTATGGCTATAAAAATGTTTGAGAAAAATCCTGCCCACCACAAGGGGCTTGACTCAATCATAATTGCTGGCAAATTGTCCTGTCCTGCTTCTTTAGTTAAATTTAGGGAGATTGTCAACTTGGCAATAGATTGGATGGACAAATACTCCAAAGCTTCCTCCTCCTAGTTTGGCCAGCGCTTCCTCACAGCTATCTCCCTGGGCTTATAAATATTACTTAAATAAGCTACCCAGTCAGTTTCTGGCACCATGCATTTTGCCGGAGGGGGCGCAATACTGCATCCCCTCTGGACATACTTCCAGAACTTTCTCATGTCCTTTCCTTGTAATGTACTAATCATAAGATCCCAGATTAACTGGAAGAAAGCCTGCTTCTTTCTCCCAACCAGGGCCTCATACTCCCTTTTCTTACAGCTATAGACCTCATTCGCATTTATGGGGCCAATGGATCTCCTCGCCCTTCCAGTCTTCCTTAACTCCTTCCTAGCGAGCACACCCTCTTTGCCAAACCACTGCTGCTTAGGATGCTGGCAAGTCAGATCCTTTTTTACCTTCTTATTACATAACCTTACTACTGGTCTCATGCGATTTACATTCTCTGCCTGGTCCAGAAACAAGTATACTAGGATCATTTTCAGCGTCCCACCCCTCATCAGCCAGGATAACCTGAATCCAGTGGCATGGCAGGCACAGGACCCACGTCTGGGCATCCCCTTCCCACTTGGGTTAAAAATACAAAAAGAACAATTGATGGACATAATGCTGTCAAACACTCACACCCAGTAAAGAAACCTGGGCCTAAATCCATTGTTTTTGGCTCACCACGCCACCCCAGTTTGGACCCAGCTATATGCAAATCAGTCTTGACTCTGCTACCCAGGGGAACAGTCCAGCCCAAACTGCCAGGCCCTGTCATCCCTGGTCCAGAGACAAGTATCCTAGGACTGGTTTTGGGGTATCACCCCTCATCAGCCAGAATCGCCTGAATCCAGTGGCACGGTCAGCACAAGATCCACGTCTAGGCATCCCCGCCCCACTTGGGGTGACAAATGAAAAAAGAACAATAGATGGATGGAATGCTGAATAATGTCTAACACTCACACCCAGTACAGAGATCTGGGCATAAATCAATAGTTTTTATGTTCACCATGCCACCCCGGTTTGGTCCCAGCCAAATGCAAAACAGTCTTGACCCTGCTCCCCATGGGAACAGTCCAGTCTGGCAGTTCGGACTGGACTGTTCCTATCAGGAGCAGGGTCAAGACTGATTTGCATATGGTTGGGTCCAAACTGTGGTGGCGTGGTGAGCAAAAGAATGATGGATTAAACTCAGATCAGGGACTGGAGGTGAATGTTTGCATTGTTTAGCATTCCATCCATCATCTGTTCTTTTTGCTTTTGCCACCCTAAGTGAAAATGGTATGCCCAGTCATGGGTCCCATGCTCACTGTGCCATTGGATTCAAATTAGCTTGGCTGATGAGAGGTGATATTCTGAAACTGGTCCAAAGATGCTTGTTTCCAGTCCAGGGAGGATCTGTCCTGGCAGTTCAAGCTGGACTGTTCCCATGAAGAGAAGGGTCACAACTGATTTGCATTTGGCTGGGTCCATACTGGGGAGGTGTTGTGAGCAAAAAAACAATTAATTGAACCCAGATCTGTGACTGGGGTGAATGTTTGCATTGTGCATCATTCTGTCCATCATCTGTTCTTTTTGCTTTTGTTGCTCTACGTGGGAAGCATATGCCCAGGCTTTGCTCCCGCGCTCATTGTGCCACTGGATTCAAGCTAGCCTGGCTGATGAAGGGTGATACCCAGAAACCGGTTCCACAATGCTTGTTTCTGGTCCAGGGAGAACCTGGCCTGGCATTTCAGGTTGGACTGTTCCAATGACGAGCAGGGTCAGGACTGATTTGCATATGGCTAGGTCCAAACTGGGGTGGTGTGGTGAGCAAAAAAACAATGGATTAAACCCAGATCTGTGACGGGGTGCATTCTGTCCATCATCTGTCCTTTTTGCTTTTGTCGCTCTAAGTGGGAAGGGTATCCCCAGATGTGGGTCCCCTGCTCACTGTGACACTGGATTCAAGCTAGCCTGGCTGATGAGGGGTGATATCCTGAAATCAGTCCAAGGATGCTTCTTTCTGGTCCAGGGAGGACCTGGCCTGGCAGTTCTGGCTGGACTGCTCCCATGAGGAGCAGGGTTAAGACTGAATTGAATGTGGACCGGTCCAAACTTGGGTGGTGAGCAAACAAATGATTGATTAAACCTAGATCTGTGATGGGGTGAATGTTTGCATTGTTCAGCATTCCGTTCATCATCTGTTCTTTTTGCTTTTGTTGCTCTAAGTGGGAAGGGTATGCCCAGACGTGGGTCCTTTGCTCACTGTGCCACTGGATTCAAGCTAGCCTAGCTGATGAGGGGTGATAGCCTGAAATCAGTCCCAGGATGCTTGTTTCTGGTCCAGGGAGGACCTGCCTGGCAGTTCTGGCTGGACTGCTCCCATGAGGAGTAGGGCCAAGACTCATTTGTATATGGCTGGGTCCAAACTGGGGTGGTGAGCAAACAAATGATTGATTAAACCTAGATCTGTGACAGGGGGAATGTTTGCATTGTTCAGCATTCCGTTCATCATCTGTTGTTTTTGCTTTTGTCGTCCTAAGTGGGATGGTTATGCCCAGACTTGGGTCCCATGCTCACAGTGCCCCTGTATTCAAGCTAGCCTGGCTATTGAGGAGCGATACCCCGAAACCGGTCCAAGGACACTTGTTTCCGGTTCAGGAAGGACTAGGCCTGGCAGTTCGGGCTGGGCTGTTCCCATGAGGAGCAGGGTCAAGAGTGGTTTGCATATGGCTGAGTCCAAACTGGGGTAGTGTGGTGAGCAAAAGAATGAGGGATTAGACTCAGATAAGTGACTGTTTACATTGTTCAGCATTCCATCCATCATCTGTGTTCTTTTTGCTTTCGTCACCCTAAGTGAAAAGGGTATGCCCAGACGTGGGTCTCATGTTCACTGTGCCCCTGGGTTCAAATTAGCCTGGCTGATGATGGGTGATACCCCGAAACCGGTCCCATGTTGCCTGTTTCCGGTCCAGAGAAGACCTGGCCTGGCAGATCGGGCTGAACTGTTCCCATGAGGAGCAGGGTCAAGACTGATTTGCATATGGCTGGGTCCAAACTGTGGTGGTGTGGTGAGCAAAAGAATGATAGATTAAGCTCAGATCCATGACTGAGGGTGAATGTATGCATTGTTCAGCATTCCATCCATCATCTGTTCTTTTTGCTTTTGTCACGCTAAGTAAAAAGGGTATGCCCAGAGGTGGGTCCCATGCTCACTGTTCCACTGGTTTCAAATTAGCCTGGCTGATGAGGGGTGATACTCTGAAACTGGTCCCAAGATGCTTGCTTCTGGTCCAGAGAGGACCTGGCCTGACAGTTCAAGCTGGACTGTTCCCATGAGGAGAAGAGCCAAGACTGATTTGCATATGGTTGGGCCCAAACTGGGGTGGCGTGGTGATCAAAAAAACAATGGATTAAACCCAGATTTGTGACTGGGGGTGACTGTTTGCAATGTTCAGCATTCCATCCATCATCTGTTCTTTTTGCTCTTGTCGCTATAAGGGGGATGGGTATGCCCAGACTTGGGTCCCGTGCTCACAGTGCCCCTGTATTCAAGCTAGCCTGTCTATTCAGGGGCGATACCCCACAACTGGTTCAAGGATGCTTGTTTCCGGTCCAGAGAGGACCTGGCCTGGCAGTTCGGGCTGGCCTGTTTGCATGAGGAGCAGGGTCAAGAGTTATTTGCATATGGCTGGCTCCAAACTGGGGTGGCTTGGTGAGCAAAAACACCCCGGATTAAACCCAGATCTGTGACTGGGGTCGAATGTTTGCGTTGTTCAGCATTCCGTCCATTATCTGTTCTTTTTACTTTTAGAAACGTGGCATTTTTCTGTCCTTGGCCCTTTTGTGCCTGTGGCCTGTATTTGGTCACATGACTTGGTGTAAATGACAGTTAGACTTTGTGATCTCCTCCCAGACAGTCACACAATAGAGGGATTTGGTGTGCCTTGATGGGCCATCTGCTGCAGGATGAGGGGGCAGAGCTGAGAAAAGCTCCATTTGTAACTGAATAGGGAACATTCTGCCCTGGCACAAAAGACCTAGGGGCAGATTTACAAGCCCCTTGCGCCACTTTTGCGTCACTTTTCCCATGTTAAAAATGACGTAAAAGTGGCGCAAGGGCCTTGTAAATAAGCCCCCTAATACCTAACCATTGTCACTGTAGTCAGCTTGGAGCTAGTGCAGGAAAATTAGGAAATTCCATGCCCTTTAAAGCCACTGTCTGGAATCTTCTCCCATCTTCCAGAATCAGGGCACCAGTGTATAACAAGCATTTGCAATGCAGTAGGTCTCACATTTGCAAAGGTTTAAGCTATTGGCATTGTAAATGACAATGCCTTTTATTTATCTGTTTTGCTAATTGACACATAAATAAAAGGCATTGTCATTTACAATGGCAATAGCTCAAACTTGTAAATGTAAAACCTTTTCAAAGCAGTGGCTGCCATTTTACCGGACTGCTCGGAAAGTGAAAGCACGCATAGTGCACTGAATATTGCAGGAAAGCATGTCCTGCCTGCAGAAGAAGAAACTCATTAAAGAAAATAGTGCTTACTAAAAAAGATGTACCGTGTAACAACTGACGCAAAAGGGCCAGTCCTCATGGGGGTTACAAATGAAGGCTAGACGGTACTAAGGAGGGACTAACAAGCCTATTAAAGAATCAGAAGCCAGCATCTACGAAGGGCAATTACACAAGCCAATGACAAATATGGGTGGAGAGTGGGCTGGTCTTCTATACCATACTCCAATACAGCATTCCTCAGAGCAGCGCATGCGCTGCCCAGGCTTGACCTAAAAAGGGTACCTCAGACACCAACTCTTCAGTACACTTCTGGACCTGTGGACACTCTGCCAGGAGGAAGGACTGCTGTGCTGCTGAAAGGACTGTCAATCCGTTGGACTGCTGTTGCCTTGCTGAGCTGTTCCCTTTCTTTTTAGTTGAAAAAGAATTTTATTGATAAAACATAAAACATCTCAATAAATTACCGAAATATAAAATATACTCAAACTATATAATCTGTTAAGGTAATATGGAGGGGGAGAGAGAAAAAAGGGGGGAAGAGGGGAGGAAATAGCATTCATTTATTCTATTGTCAACATAACCACTTATATATGTACTGATTTTCTAATCAATTGTATAAAGCGAGAAGGGTGAACAAAAATAAGTAGCATTGATATGATAACAGTTATAAACAAATAAAATTAAATCATGGAGGTTTAGGTACTTCCTCAACTCGGGAATATGAGTTTGTATTGTATTTGCAGATACATCTAGGAAATGAGTAATGGGTGACCACAGGTACTCTCTTTTCATTGCAAGGGAAATGGGATGGACATATGCTCTGTCTAGTCTATGATTATAACAAACCCCATACCACCAAGCTTGATGAGAAATACTGGTGGCATTTTTCCATGCCCTGGTAATCTGTTGGAAAGCAACTGCAAGGAGGAGATCTATAATATGAAAAGTGTTTGAATATGAATCCCAGTCATCAGATACACTACCTAAAAATATATTAACAAAAGTAAAGGGTATTTGTGTGTGAAAAATGTTATTAATTTGTCTCCAAACTTCTTTCCAAAACGTATGAATATGGGGACATACAAATATCATATGTTTTAAATCTGCTGGGGTTGTATTACAAGACCAACATGAGGGAGAGAGTAGGATTTATTTTATGTAATGAAACAGGAGTAAGCAAAAGTGTATTATAAATATAAAATAAAGTTTGCGTAGTATTAGCGGCTCTGGAAGATTTCCTAATTTTAATCCAAACCTTATTCCAGGTAGGAATAGAGAGGGAAAATTGAAGATCAGTTTCCCAGGAGAGTTCCACTTCCATTTTGTCTCGAGTAATTGGAAAAGAGGACATATGTTTGTAAACTTGAGATGCAGATGGAGAGAGAGATAGGACTGAAATAACAGTAGGGGGTGGAGAAGAAAAGGTAGATATGAGCGCCAAAAGATTAAAAGTTGACTGGATCAATGAAATTAAGGATGCGTATTTAGATGCATACGAGTCAGGGAAAGAAAATCGTGCTTGAGCATCTATAAAGTTATATATGTATTATTTTGATAGAGTTGATGGACCCAATGGAGCCACTTAATATACCAATCTTTCCAAAAAATAATTCTATTATTGAATTTAAGAAGTTTATTGTACCATATTGAAAATTGCAAAAATTTATCTTTAGGAGAGAGGTGATTTGTAAATAAAGGTTGGAGAATTCTGCAAGAGTTATTGAAAATAGAAAGAGAGAGAGATAAAGGACAATGCGTAAAAGATAAAAATTCTTGAAAGGAAAAAGTTTGAAAAAAAGATTTTTCAATAGTAGTCCACAATGGTAATAATGAATCATCATTATCATCCTGGAGTAATAGAGAGGATTGTTTAAGAGAAAATGTTGTATGGTAAGTTTGCAAATCTGGGAAATTAACGCCGTCCAAATGTTTAGGTCGTTTAAGTTTATGTTGGGACATATGGGGTTTTTTATTATTCCACAGAAATTTCGATAAAATAGAATAGATTACTTTAAAATGTGAACTAGAATATTTATAGGAATATTAGAAACATAAAAAAGTATTATAGGAACCAGCATCATTTTTATCGTGTCAAGACGGCCCCACCACGATAAAAACATGGGATTCCCTCTGGAAGTGGTAGTTCTTAAGAGCGTCTGTAATTCTTTCAAGTTTACTAACATGGAGTCTTTAAAAGGAGATTTAAACCATATACCTAAATACTTGATTTTATCCGAGGCCCAGCGAAAACCCATAGTGATATAATCTACAGAGGAACATACTTTGTTCAATGGGAGGATTTTACACTTGTCAACATTCAATTTGTAACCAGACACAGATACAAATAACCGTACTTCAGATAGGAAGGCCGGCAAAGAAGTCTGTGGTTGTGATAGAAAGACAAAATATCATCTGTATAAACAGAGAGTTTTAATTGGTGGGAGCCATATTTAAGGCCTGTAATGTGGGAATTTGAATGAACTCTGATTTGGAAGGGTTCAAGAGCAAGGATAAAGAGAAGAGGAGAAAGAGGACAACCTTGTCTTACCCCTCAAAATAAAGAAAAAGATGATGAGATAAGACCATTAGATAAGATGGAGGAAACAGGAGAGGAGTATAATAAGGAGATATAGTTGATAAATTTGTGACCAAAACCAAACCAAGATAAGGTGGAAAAAATATATGACCATCCGACTCTATCGAAAGCTTTCTCAGCATCTAAAGAGATGGCTGCTAAAGAATCTTTACACAATTTGGCCTTGGTAAGAACATTAAAGAAAAGTCTAGTGTTGTCTGAGAGATGTCTACCTTTAATAAAACCATATTGTTCTCGCCCAAATAGTAGGGGTTAAAAAGTTTCTAAGCGCAGAGCGAGGATTTTTGCAAAAAAATGGTAGTCTAAATTAATTAAAGAAATGGGTCTGTAATTTTTACATAAAGTATGATCTTTGCCATCCTTGGGAAGAAGGCATATCAAAGCCTCTTGAAAAGAGCCACTGGATTTTTGGGGAAGAAATAAAGAAGTGAAATAGTTGATATAATTTAGGAACAAGAATCCGAGAAAAGTAAGAATAAAATTCAATCGTAAAGCCGTCAGGTTCTGGGGCTTTACCACGTTTAATAGAACGAATAGCGGTGAGAATATCTAGCTCTCAAATATCTTCATCTAACACCAAAAAATCTAAACTAGAGGTAGAAGGTGGATTAATAGAAGATAAGTATTGAAGAATATCTTCCTGAAGTACAGAGGATTCAGGAGTATAAAGGGTTTGAAAAAATTGAGTGAATTCTGATAAGATATCTTCGTTTTTGTAAACTATCTGATTATTATAAGTAAGAATAGAACTAATCTTAGTGCGTTCTATTTTAACTTTAAGATAGTTAGCTAAAAGTTTCCCCCCTTTATTTTTACCTCCATAATATTTGGCTGTAGATTTGAGTAAAAATGAGTTAGCATTTTCCATAGATATTTTATTGAATTCGAATTTGGATCTGATGAGTTCATCTAGACAGGATTTAGATTAGTGAGAAAAAAGGAATGTTCTAATTGTTTAATGCATGTTGTAAGTGATTATAAATTAAGTAAAGAAGATTTCTTTCGATGAGATACAAAAGAAATATTAAAATCCCTGGAGGGTGCCTTAATAGTATCCCAAACAATCTGTGGAGACATAGATGGGGTTTCATTTTCAAGAAAGAAAGTGGTGGTAAAAACTTCAAATTGTTGTGTAAAATTGGAGTCTATAAGGAGGGAGTTGTTGAATCTCCATCTTCTTGTAACTTGAATAGGAGGAAAAAGTTCCAAATCTAAAGTAACATGGGCATAATCAAAAATTAATATAAAGCCAATATCAGAATGAGTAATATGTTGTGTGAGTGCTTTTGAAATAAACAAATAATCTAAGCGAGATTGGGAAGAGTGTACAGGAGGAAAGAAGGTGTATTGTCGAAGTGTAGGATTGCATAATGGCCAAGCATCCACTAATGACCGTTGTTGAATAGTGGAAGTGAACTGAGAGTGCATAGGAGAGGAAATGAATTTAGAATGAGAATTACGGTCAATAATAGGATCTATAACTAAATTACAATCCCCACCAACTAATAGAAATTCATCTTGAAAGGACATCAATTTAGATAATATTGAAGGCCAGAAAACAACGTCTGGGGCAGTAGGTGCATAAAGATTAAAAAGAGTCAAGGGAATATTGTTCAATAACAATGAAACAGAAACCCACCTTCCCACATCATCAGCATCTTGTGAAAGAACCTTTAGGTCAAGACGTTTATGACATAAAATGGCAACGCCATTCCGGTTTTCTGTACCCGGAGAGGCAAAAACATGACCAACCCATTGTCTTTTAAGTTTAGGAATTTCCTTATCTAGAACATGGATTTTTTATAGTAAGGCTATATCACACTTTAAATTAGATAAATGAGATAAAACCCTTTGACGCTTTATAGGAGAACCCAAACCTTTAAGATTCCACGACACAACCTTTAGAGCCATTTATTAACAGTTGATATGACATAAACATTATATTGCGACGCTTATAACAGCTAAAAATTGACAATATTGTATAAGTAATAGTATTTAGCGAAACATTTGCAAAACTGTACCAGCAAAGTTGAATGGTATAGAGCAGGAAATAAGTAGTTGTGAAAAGGAAAAATATAGCAAAGAAAGGTGTAAGTAAAAAATAAGAAGCAAGTGGAAAAACACAACACAAAATTAAACAGTAGCAAGTCTGGACAAATCCATATCTTCTTCTCTGCATTGATCTAAGAACCGTTGCAGTAAAGCAGGGTCCTCATAATTTGAAGTTCTATTTTTATATGTAACTTTGAAAAGACATGGATGGAAGAGACCAAATCTGGCATTGAGAGTACGGAGTGCTGGTCTCATATCTAGGAACTTTTTCCTTCGATCTGCTGTTTCCTTGGCATAATCTTGAGCAAAGAAGAGATTGGAGCCTTGCCACAAGATACGACCTTTGAGTTTAGCTGCTTACAAAATTTTCAATAAATCTGAATATTCCAAGAAGTATATAATGACTTCTCTAGGTTTGGATGAAGAGGTCACCATAGTTGGGCTGCGACCCAAACGGTGTGCTCTTTGAATGTTCAAGACAGGAGAGCTGGAAATATCAAGAACTTGTGGAAGGAATGATTTAAAGAATGAAATGGGGTCTGAGCCTTCCAAGCCTTCTGCCAAACCATATATGCGCAAGTTATTCCATCTGTTACGGTTCTCAAGATTCTCCACGTGTTTTTTGAGTAGTGAGATTTCGGATTTTATTAAAGGAACTTGGTTTGCCACAACCTGAACAAAGTCCACTTGTTGTTCAATCTGCATAACCCTATTTGCCATAGTAGACCACTTGTCATCCAAAGCTTGGAGTTGTTTATTCGTTTCCTCCACAAATCTCTTCAAGTAGCACATCCATAGCATTTGGTGGGGGAGATGTAGTGGGCGAAGGAGGATCTTTTTTTGACACGTTTTCCAGAAGATAGAGCAGATGAAGTGGTCAATTTAGGAGTTAGTTTATTGGTGGAAAGTGGAATACTGGAAGAGGCTATCAGTGTTCCCATATTGGAGAGTGGTGTAGTGCTCTCAGAGTTATCCATATTCGTTGAAAGAACAGAATAAGGGTTGTGGTCTGCCAAAGATGAAAATGGTAAAGAAGAACCAGTAACCCGACGTGTAGATTTTTTTCTCCCCATAAAATTCCAAGCAAATTTGATAATAGCGAAAGTACATAGACAGGGGAGTACAAAATAGGCAGTAAAAGCGCAGCTTCAGTTTAGGAACACAAAGGTGATGTACCTTTCTCAGCAGCCAAAAGTAACTGATGTTAAACTATCATAAAAAACCCCATAGAATTAAGGATGATAAGACCAGTGAAATAGTTTGCATGCGTAGAATCAAGATGAAGTCAAAACATTTATATTCCAGTCCTACTTTGACAGGAAACCATAGTGCTCATAATAATGATGCGTGCTGAAACTTATGAGGAGAAAACGCGTCGTCCATAGCAAAAATAGTGCCTTCCAAACGACTAATTTTAGTTTTCTCTGTCTGCCAAATGAAAAATCACTGTAGTATAAGTATTTATCATATGCCAATCAATTCAACTTGCGCAAAATTTAAATAGTCTGGTATTTGGAGGAGTCCCTTTGTAAAACATTACATTATCCTTGTTCTCTGTCATTACACATCCATTTGAAGAATATTATTAAATGATGCCACTGGTTTTAGGCTTTGAAAATGTTGAAATCCCTCCTGTTGCTGTCCCCTCACAAAAATGCAGCGTTACAAGAAAAACAAAATGGCGGGTGCGAGTCCCGTGAGGGGAGATGCGCCAGCCGCAGCCAAGACAAAGGAACGCTCACGAGGGGGCAGAAAATGATGAAAAAGGCTTCTAGGGTCCTTCATATCACGGAGGACTCCATCGTTGTGTGGTGTAGCGGTGAAGGTCTGCAAGAGAGCCGAAACTTCCTGTGAGCGGCCACGGAGCTCTCCTAGCAAGCGGCCATCTTTGATTGGCATCAAGCCACGCCCTGAGCTGTTCCCTTTCTACCCTGCTGCTCTCTTGCATAGGAAAGAAGGACTGGACTTGCAACTTGAACCCAGGACTACTAGAGTGTCTCCAAAGTGCTAGTTTGCTGGCCTCTTGACCTGAGCCTCAGGGACACAAAGTACTTCCTTCACCTTGGACTTACACCAGAACCCAGCTTAAGTGGGACCACCTGACCCTTCAAGGGTTGCCCCACCAGTCCTGGATCTTTGGAAGTGGTGCTGAAGGTGAGAAGAGAGCTAAAACGCAGAAACAGGGACATTTTCGGCTAAACTCTGCTCACTGGAGCCTGGACCAACTTGCTCGTCCAACCGCCCAACGTGCATCGCCAGTCAGATTGACATTGCTACTTCTGCTGCTATGTTCTTCTCCACAGCAGCAGATCCATTTCAGCGGTCCTTTGCCAAAGGGCAACTGGCCCTGTGGAACTGTCTTCGGCTACATCCCTCTGCCTCATCCCACTCGAGATTTTTAGCTTCCATTTCAGAAATTAACCCCAAAAAAAGAAATGTTCATCGCGGCTCTGACCTAAATCTATCCGATGATGACACTCCCTCCTCGGACACCTCTTGCATTCTTGCTAGGCTGAACTCTACCTTTTCAGAAAAATGTTCTCAGAAATGTTTCTTAGTTCGAAGTTAATCACTGACGGTGCCCAATCCACTTCTTTAATCCAAACCACACTCCATCATGGTCGGCCATATGTTTCGACTTTAACCCGGTTTCACGTTACTAGACGTCTGCGGTTGGCGCTTTGATCTGTTAGGCACTATTTTTCACTATAAACTTAAAAAACGTATAACTGTGGTTCTACTGTTTGGATTTTTGTCATTTAGGTGTCAAATAGTTTATTAAAATTTGCTCCATTTTTCTAAATTGGTGTGGGATTATTCTTGTGCTGTGTTTTCACT
Organism: Calotriton arnoldi; assembly: GCA_963921515.1. Taxonomy (NCBI): domain Eukaryota; kingdom Metazoa; phylum Chordata; class Amphibia; order Caudata; family Salamandridae; genus Calotriton; species Calotriton arnoldi. Next base: position 2,508,993 of record CAWUFW010000945.1, read on the forward strand.
TTACTACTGTTTGTGTGCTGCATAAATAATTTACACTTTGTCTCTAAGTTAAGCCTGACTGATTTATGTAAAGCTACCAAACGGTTCCCCACGGGTTAATTTAGTGACTTTGTGGTTCACCCTGACAACGATTGTGGTTGTTGCCTGAGTGGGGCTTCCACCTCCCACAGAAAACCAATACCCAATTTCTTCTTGGAATGATGCTATTATCGCTTTAATTCTAAACCCAAATAAAGATCTTCCGAAATGTGAATCATACATACCTATCTCCCTCTTAAGTTGTTGTTAAAAAGTGTTTACAGGGTTACTGGCAAAAAGGTTTGTGAATGCAATCCCTTAAATTATCCACCCAGACCAAAACCTTTTTTAGCAGGTAGGCAATTATTAAAACTAATGCATCTTCTGATAGGAACAATAGACCTAGCATAGGCATACAAAAAAAACCTAGTTATTGTTATATTGGATGCTGCTAATGCTTTTGACAGAGTGAACTGGAATTATCTCTGGGACGTTTTAAGCAGTTTTGGGATAAGTGAAAATTACTTCAACACTCTAAAAGAATTGTAGAGAGCCCCTAATGCACACATCATTTTAAACGGTTCCTTAAGGGACAAAGGGCCACATGTATTAAGCATATTTGCGGGCAGAAACGGCCGATCGGTCCGTTTCCAACCGCAAAAATGCTTTTACACATGTATGAGACACAAAGTACGGTTCGGTAACACGTCACTGAATCGCAATTTGTGTTTGCGATTCGGTATTTGGAAGGGGCGTGTTTAGGGCTTCCCTTCCAAATACTGAATCTGAATGGGATGTATAAATGTTTTTCGACCGAATTACGGTCGCAAAACATTCATATTTTACCGACTCCTTGAAGGAGATGGTAACCCATTCGCAAATGGGAAGGAGTCCCCCAGGGGGCCCCTTCCCCTTTGAGATTGGAAAAAAGATTCTGCCTACTCTTAAACTGCAAAGTTTCATTTTTTCTTTTTAAATACATCCCGTTTTCCTTTAAGGAAAACAGGCTGCATTTGAAAACAAAAAAGACTGCTTTACTTAAAAGCAATCACAGACATGGTGGTCTGCTGACCTCAGCAGGCCACCATCCCTGTGATGGCGTAGATTCTTATTGGCTCGCAAATTGCGACCTACCTCATTAATATGCATGAGGTAGGTGTATATGCGCAGGGCCGGACTGGCCGTAGCGGGCACCGGGCAATCCCCCGGTGCGCCGCACGTGTGGGGGCCGGTTTTAGGCCCCTGGGGGCCGGTTTTGTTACAGGGCCGGTTTTGCAGCATAGCTGCAAAATCGGCCCGGTAACAAAATCGGCCGAAAACCGGCCCTGGCAAAGAGCTCGGCGGCACCCCCAACCCCCCGGGGAGGGGGGGGGTGGCCGAGCACTTTGCCAGGGCCGGTTGTGGTTCCCAGTCCGACCCTGTATATGCGACCCATTAAGAATCGCTAATGAAACTGAAAAGAGTTTCATACATTAGGATTAGCGATTACCTAATTGCGATTTGGAGAAAATCGCAATTAGGTAATCGCTACTTGTAAAAATGATACATGTGGCCCAAAATCAATATCTCCATGGTGACTACGCGGGGGTGTCCCCTATACCTTCTACTCTTCAATGTGAATGTTGAGCTGTTTTCCCAACTAATAAGGAACAATCAAAAAATAAATAATTCCCTTTGAATGATCAGGCCTATAAATAAAGATAGCTTTATATGCTGCTGACATCATCCTACACAGCTGACCCAGCAAACTCAATAGGGAGGGCAGAAATATTAGCAGAATTCAGAGAGCTATCAAACTGCCAACTCAATAAAGAAAAAAAGAAGTTATGACTTGAGAAGTGAGACATAAAAGCCATAAGATAAAAAAGAGATTATAAATTCGGGATATTCTCTTTTTGAAAAAAAAAATGCAGTTTTCCCCTCACCATGGGAGTCCTTTTCCATGGCCAGTGGAGCATTAAGCAGTTTTCACTGCCACTTACTGCCAGGGTTTTCCTGGCAATGACAGGCAGGCAAAAGTGATCTGTAGTCCCGCCCATCTAAAGTAGGTGGATGGAATGATAGGTCAGCCTTACTCTGCATGTCTCTCGAAGGGGTTTAACCATGGCGGCGACAGAGTAGTGTAAATTGGTTTAGGATTTTTTTGTGTTGTATTTTGACTTTATTACTGTTTGAGTACTGCATAAATACTTTAAGTTAAGCCTCTCTTAAAGTAAGAGGGGCATCTAAGTTAAGCGTGTCTGATCTGTGCCATAGCTATCAAGCGGTTGAGCGCAAGTTAATGTAATGACTTTAAGGGTTCACCTCGACAAGGATTGCAATTATTATTTGAGGTGGGTACTTACCCCCCTCAACTAATAACCTAATTTCTTACACTTATGTAGAGGGAAGTTGAAAACAAAGATATGGTCATGTCCAGAAGTGATCAAAAAGAGCCCAAGGGCAGGCAGTCCAGGTGAGTAGTCACGCTCACTAAGGTGTAACAAAACGGAAGGTGAGATTCAGTGTTTTATAGTAGTAAACTACTCGTGTTTCAACCTTGCCTAACTCTAGAAATTTGCCTGGACAAAGGAGAAGAACAATTGTGGATAATATTTCATTAATATGTTTGGTAATTGAGCGGCTATTCCCCATGTGTATAGTGCCACTTGGACTTTACTGCCGATGGTCAAACTCTGCATTGTTTCTCTTGTTCATTTTACACCGTGGAGAATGTACTTGCAGGGCTCCTTGGAATTCGAGCGAATTCTCCGATATGTATATTAATCACTGACATAAACTACGCACACACTAAGGGCACTCAACTACCTATGTAAACCAGTGCCAGTGAGTTATTCAGTCTGGATGAAGAATGCTGGTATTATGAGACCACATCTTACAATTAAATGGACAGGCTGCCGTGACTATTCTTAGATTGCACGTTGGCAGAAGGCATACAGGTTGATTTTTGTGAAATGAACTGAAGTGCTGCAGCTAGGATCGGACACAGGATTTGTAAAGCATGAGCCTAGATAAAACACCAACTATTCCATTCGAACTTCAGCATCACACTCTGGCAGCAGGTGTGCAGACTGGATTGTCAGAAATACACTGAATACATTAAGGGCTCTGAAACACAACTTGAATGAGACTAAGTTTGAGAATCGTGCATGGCATGCTTCCATGGCAACTCTAGCACAGCACTTCGGTAGAAGATTGCTGTCAGGTTTCTGCGGAATACATTTAATACACACTGTTAGCGTTGTGAAAATAAATACAAAAAAAATCAATGTTCTCCCATAGAAATGTCTTTGGATAGCAATGACAGTGCCAGTGCTGCGCATGCGGGATTGGAAAGGAAGCCAGGCTGCACAAAAAATCCATGGCTAGGCCCAGCTGATTCAGGTAAAATATGTTTGGAGTCTGATAGCTAAGTTAATCAGCTACATATTAAAACAAGTGTGTTTGATGTTCAAAGATATCCAAGGTACAATAATCGACTTATCAACTCTTTCAGATAAAGTTTTTTCTTTTTTTTAAGATGGAACGAAGCGGTTTAGCATTTTATGTAGAGCACATTTGATCAGAAATAAAATAATAAGAAATACAAACAAAACAATCTATAAAAAATATAGCTTGCAAAACATTACAGTTAAAACCATGCATATGTATATATATATATATATCAAGAACAAAATATCTCGCATTGCACAACAAAGGTAAATAGGGTAGATTTTAAATTAGGGAAAAGAAGCAAAAATATGTGTTATGCTGTTTCTTCAGCATCACTGCATACGGATTTCTGAAAGAGTTTCCATCCCTACTGGATGGAAAGTGATAAAATATGCTTTTTATTGCACTGCGGATAATCAAGATATAAAATGGCACAGCTTCTGAAAAATATACTACCATCTTAGACTACGTGTTAGCTAGTCTCTATAATTCAGGTAAATGGCTTCAATGTCATGAAAAAAGGTTGAATTTCACAGGACATCAATGAGGTGGCTTATAAACCGGGATAAACATAATGAAACTTGCGAGAAACGTGAAGAACCCAGGCAGCTGGAAGCAGGACTGTATTCAAAGGAAGTACAGGATTTGGATACAGCTGAATATTCTGGTAGTAACACATTCTTTCTTTTAAAACTATTGACTAGTGCCAGATAGTTGGGTTGTCACAAGCGTGTGGGGGGTGGAAGGGGCGCAGTAGAGGCGTCATTATTCCCCAAGTGTGTGTTTTTTCATGGCACCTGATGCAAATTTATTTACAAATGTTTAAGCAAGCTTATGTCTTCGAGTGACTCAGAAAGCAGAATCATCACCATTAAATGTCCCATTTTCTTACCCGTAATCTTCATCACTGCAAGTTGGGTCCTTACTGGGTGTGATGTCATCTCTGGCAACAGAAATGGTTTACCTATCACTGCAAACCCACATTAAACTACAAAGATGGCCGACTTCTTACTGTTTTCATCACTTATAGAGAAAGTGGTCACATTCTAATTTGTAAATATCAAGCAGAAAATTCTTATTTGTAAAAACATATGTAACCCATTGACTTGCTACCTTTACCAACTGGAGGGGTGGGAGGGCAATGTAGGACTGTGACAAGGAAGATCTGAACATGGAGTAATGGAGATTACCGGTTAAGTAACGAGGCCATTACCTCTTCGCCCAGCTTCTTCATTACAGTCCTTACTTGGTGAGGTCAAATTCAAGCAGTCAAGGCAACCAGAAAATGAACACCAACATCCTAAATCATGATAGAGTGATATATGTAATCCAAAATAATGAAAGTCAGGAATTATGCAGAACAGCATCAAATTAAATTCCACAAAAACAGCAAAATGTCCAACTCCCACCTGCAGATAGTAGTGATTCATAAATGTGGGTGTGGATGACCAAGTGGCTGCCATACACACATCAATCATAGAGACACCTTTGAGCATAGCCCAGGAGGCAGACACACCCTGGCTGACCTACCTTGTACTGAGCCTTGCAGTAACTCATTCTCTTTATCATAAGCCAAAATGATTGACTGCATCAACCATCTCGCATTGAAGCTGGAGAAGACTGCAAACCTGGTCCTGAAATATCAAACATAACAAAAAGAACTTGCACTTTCTTAATGCAACTGTTTTACTCGATAAACCAATAAAGAGTTATGTAGGTCCAGTGTATGGAGTCTCACCTCTCCAAGAGTGGATAGAGATGGAAAACACATTGAAGCACCAAGTCTTGCAAAACAAAAAACTCAAAGCAGGGCTTTGGTGTAAAAAACTCTTTATCTTGAACAGAGAATGGAGAAAAGAACCAGCACACAGCAGAGTCTTTAACTCACCTATTCTTTGTCCAGAACATATAGCCATTACAATTAGCACCTTATAAGAAGAAATTTAATATTGAAAGGCTCAGAGGGAGAATGCTGAAGGGCTATAGGGACTAACGGCAGATCCGAGGAAAGAATTGGTCAGTGAACTACAGTCCTCTTATAAAAAAACTCCACCAAGGAGTCCAAATTTTAAATCTCAGACCCTCTGAATGCTCAGATTACCACCTAGTGACTACCCATTGTGGAGTCTGCTTGACCCAATACCCATGCCTCAAAAATGTAAGATCTTTATAGGATCACACAAGGAACGGACTAAAGACGTTGCAGTTCACCAGGCTAAAAAACACTTCCAATGACTAGCATAAAGTTTTAGCGTAGCTGGATATTGAATTAAAGACACACCCTCTTCTGAATGCCACAGTTCTTGAAGATTTAACCTTTCAATCTCAAATTCCCCAACTGCTGGTGAGCTAAGATAGATCCATAGAGGGTTGGGGACAACAAAGGGGATTGATCCGGAGGAAGCAACCAATGAGGGGCTTAAGGCCAATTCTGCCTGGCCCAACAAAGAACCAATAGAAGTATCCACACACAACCTGACATAATCCTTTGTAGAAGCCTTTCAATAATGGGAATCAGGTGAAAGGCATACAGAAGCCCCCAAGGCCAGTTTATGGATAACACATCCACCGCCCAAGCCTCCATTGTCTGCCTGAGAAAACAAAACTTGGGAAGTCAGGAATTCTACATAGAGGCAAATAGATACCATTGATTTTGAGGAAGGAAATGAACAACTGAGATGGTCTGCAGGCTCATTTGCCTTCCTCAGAAGATAGATGACATATAGATTGAGAAGATGATCCTTTGTCCATAGGAAAATCCTTTCACCCCTGGTAATTTAAATAGTTCATGACAATTTTATTGTCTGTATGACTCATGATAGATTGATTGACTAGGACTTGAGCAAAGAACAATGGGCTAGGTGAACAGCTTTCAACTCCTTATAACTGAAAGATCTCATGAGGCGTTGAGAATATCATCTGCCTTGGAATGGGTCCGTCTTCCAAGATTGCTCCACACCCTTTCCCACTGCATGTACTGTAATCACCTTGCAGAGGGATGAAGGAAAGGTGACACCCTGGCTAAGGTGTCTGAGTTTAGTCACCTTTAAAGATCCTTGGAAATATGAATTTGAATTAGAACTAGAAGACTTTAATCCAGGGATCGAGGGATGCAGTGGTTTTATAGATGACAAACTAGGGAATATGGTTGTAGCCAAGCACATGGAACAATCAATATGATTGACACCATATCTCTCTGAACCACCAAACACTCTTTGGCTGATGCCACTGGTTTTTCTAATAAACTCCTCAGACAGATTGCAGTTTGGTTGTCCTGTGTTTTGGCATGAAAATCTTCTCCACCGAAGTTTTGAAACTGACCCAATGAACTGGATCTGTCACCTTCAAGGAGATGTAACTGGCAATTCTCTGTGTTCAGAAGGAAGTAAAACCTGGAAAGTGTCTCCAAACTAATCCTGAAATCTTAGTTTCCCTTTAAGAAAGAAATATTAGCAGTAAATCAGATTAGGATAAATTCTGATACCATCAAATGAATTTAACCCACCACTGGTGCTAGCACTTTCCACAAAGTTCTTGGTATTGAAGTCAGACCAATTTGAAGCACCTAGACATGCTGGTTCTGAAACAAAAGCAAATATATCTTTGGTCTTTTTGTGCATTTGTATATGTTGAAAAGTGTCTTTTGAGTCTATTGTAGTGAGAAACTCACCCCTCTGCAGCAGTGGAAATATAGATTCCAGCTTCAGCATCTCGAACCTTTGGTGGGGCACGTTGTTATTTAGAGACTTGAGATCTAGAATCAGTCTGTAGCTTCAAGAGGCTTTCTGTACTACAAAAATGATTGAGTAACAGACCATCCCTTTCTCAGCTTACAGGACTGGAATATCTCCCTTCCAAGAGAGTAACTCAATGTATCAGATCTCTTCAAAAGGGGTTTGATAAAAAACATTTGTGGACGGATTGGGAAGTTAACCTGATAGCACTGTTGAACCACTTCCACTGCCCAATTGTCCATAATTTCCTGCTGCAACACGTTTGGAAAATATGTAAAGCGACCTCACACTTATATGGGAGCTGTACAGAGATAGTCATGCCTTTGCATTTTGTGGTGTGAGGACCGTGGAGGTATGCTAAAACTTGGATTTATCAGATGCAATTGTCACCCGGCCATGAGTCCTGCCTCAAAAGGGCTGACTAAGCTTTAAGGCTGACACTGAACAAAAAGAGCTTCTGCAGCCAAAACACCTTCTCTTGCTGCTGAGTCTGTGATTTCTGATCCTCCACTGACTTCTTGACTATTTCTTCCTATTAGTTCCCAAGTATCTTGGGGACAGGTGCATCAAAAAAGCATTTTGCGATTCTCAAATAGCGATTTTTACTGAATCGTTATTTGGTAATCGCAAAATGTAATGTATAAAAAAATTTGCTAACAATTACTGATTCAGTAAAATTCACATTCACAAATACAGATTCCCAATTTGCGATTTTCAAATATCAAATTCGCAAATTAAAGAATCACAAAATTGCGAATCTACTAATCCAATGCAGCATGAAGACCTCACAACCAGGAAGTGAGGGTTCCCATGCTGCTCCTGAGTGCCTGAGACTGTGTATGAGGCTGGGAGCAAGAGCACACCACTCAGGAGAACTTACAGAGTGCAGAGGCAGGCACAAATACCCAGTATGGCATCACAGGAGACGGGAAAGGAGGCTGTAGGACGCAAGAGAAAAATAAAATTCAGTGGAAAGGAATTGGAAGTCCTAATTGAGAAAATGGTCAAGACCCATGAACAATTATTTGACAAAAAATCCCCCCAAGTCCCAGAGTCAGAAAAAAGAAAAATGTGGCTTGGCATACAAGCAAAATACAATGCTGTAGGGGGTCACACTGTGCTCCATTGAAGATTTACACAAGCGCTAGTACAACTTGCGGTCAAGGGCAGAGGAGAAGACCGGCAGAGGACCATCTACTCAGCCTGCGTCTACGCCCCTTGAGGACTTGATGGAGTCGACCCTACAGCCTGAGGCTATCATTGGTGTTACAGACATCAATAGCTCAGCCACCCCCCAACACCAGCCATGGTAGGATGCATGCTAAAATACACTTGCCCCATAACTCACAAAATGCACTCTTAGTAAGTTAAGAAACATTTTTGGTAAAATCCCACTCCAGTCCACTTCTTGGCTACCACCCAGCAATGCATCATGGGAAATGTAGTCAGACACACAAGATAGAAAAATTATTTTTTTATCACCATAGGCGCAGATGAGAACCACATGCAAGTGACCAATCCAATGAACACACCATATTTTGGTAGATCAAATCCATTTTCATTTAAGTTAAAAATGTCACAAAGCTTTACACACATAATACTGAATTAGTTCTGTTACATTCACAGATACCCCACGCCACAGGGCGATGACACAGCAACAGATGAGCCAGGAGAGGCACAGGAACAGGCAGGAGAAGAAGAGACAGTCACCACAATGCCAACAACACCTGCGCCAAGAACACGCAGGTACACTGTGCCTCCACTACAGGAGTTTGAGGTAGAAGGCGAAGACACCCAGGAAAAGCTGCAGTCGAGGCCAGATGAGCAGGCACAGACCCAAAGTGACCAGTCCCACTTGCAGCGTCACAACGCAAATCGCAGGAGACGGAGAGCAAGAGCACATGGTGCTGCTGATGAAGCAGAGGGCTCCTCTGTCTTTGCTTGGCTGGAGGGCACCATGGTGAGGTGTAGCGCCTGCAATTGAATAACATGGGGTCAATGCAAACACAGCTGGTGTATCTGAAGAACAACATGGTGGACATTAAGGACAGCATCAGGGAGTTGACCAACACAGTGGCAGAGGGCCATATGGCAAATGCTGAAAGCCTCAGGGACATGACAGAAGCCATTAGAGACCTCTGTAACACCATGCAGAGGGAGCATACCTCCAAACACAGACAAAGTCACCACCTATTAGGCCGTTTGGATTATTACACTAAGGCAATAAACCGTCTGAGCAAGACCACAACTGTTGTGTCCAGACGCACTGTTGCCATGCAGGTGGAAATGGCCCACTGCAGTTCTGATGTAGCCAGGGGACTGGTGCAGGTCACCACTGCTGTAGAATAGTTAAAGACAGCTACTATAACTAGGACAAGTTTACTGAGTGCAGGGGACAGTGAGGAGGCCTCCAGCCTCAGTAGCATCACTGTCCCAGTGACTAAGTCCAGAGAGCAGAGTGCGAGGCAGGGTACGCCATCCAAGGCCTCATCAAGGGAGGCCAGTGTACACACTGACCGTTCCAGTGCTGTGCGTGCCCGTAAAAAGTAGTTAGTGATGTGACCAAGGTATACCAATGTGTGAGGTAACCTGTTGCATGTGATGCTCAGTGCAGAATGTTGTGCATGTTTATTTTAAATCCTATGTTGTCGTACAAATTTACACACATGTAAGATGATGACGGCTGTGTGCATACAGTTTACCTGAGATTAAGGTGAATAAAACACAGTAGAAAATAATTCATGAAGTGCATTGTCTCATCATTACACACTTGAAAAAATTCTGTGTTATTTCGTCACGTCTCTGTCTGCCATCTGCTGCCCTTGCACCGTCTGATACTCTGCGAGGTTGACGTGGTTCATCCTTTTCATCAGACTCAGAATGTGTCAGGTCCAATGGTATGCCATTGGTTGTCGGAAGGTTGTGCAACATGGCTCAAGTGGTCACAAGTTTGCAACATATCTCCGGTCTATACTGCAGTGCACCTCCACTTTTGTGTAGGCAGCGGAACCTACTCTTCAGTAGGCTGAAGGTCGGCTCTATCACACTGCATGTCGACTTATGCACAGCATTGTATTTCCTTTCACTTTAAGTTGCAGGATTCAGGTATGGGGTGAATATGAAGGAGCACACAGCATATGCGCTGTCACCTACAAAGTAAAAGGCAATAGATTAGTCACTGTACTGTTTCACCATATCCAGAGAGTCTACCAGACTGTGTTACATGCATTTACCTAGCAGGTATCCTTCACAAATTCACCCCCAAGGAGATGTGTGTATATACCACTGTGTCTGAATATGGATGAATCGTGAGTACTGCCAGGAAATTTTGCCACTTTGTCAGTTATTATGTGTGAGGCATTACATATGACCTGGATGTTCATTTAATGAAAGGATTTCCTATTCCTGAACACATACTTATTACCTGAGGGGGGACAAATGTCTACATGTGTACCATCAATGCACCCAATTATATTAGGGAATTGAGGTATCTGGTAGAAATCTAATTTGGTCTGCTGCAATTCATGTGGTGTAGTGGGGAATCTAATGTAATGATGTACCTCTGGACCATTGCGTCCAAGAAGGCTTTGAAAAAGCATGAAATCACACTTTGGGAGACCCCTCCTGCTGCTGCTATCAACCACTGGTAGCTCTCTGAAGCTAGTAGGTGCAGTGAACATAGGGCCTGCACATATGTGGGAATGGCATGGGTCCTGCGAGTCTGATGCTGCAGTAGTGGATGAAGTTCAGCTATTAGGTCTAGTATTGTAGTGGAGTATAATCTATATTTTTTCATAGATTTCTTCCTCTGCTGAAACGGGGTTAGGTGCACTCTGAAAATGCGTTCTTGTCTCCACCTCCTTCTCTCTGATGCTGGTTGAATTCTCATCCTCCTCGCAATGATGTACAGCGCTGCCATTGTGAAACATTCTGAGGCCCTCTGGGGATGTTTAAATAGTTTGCACCTGATTACCACCTGATTGGAATAGGTGTTAATTTGTACGTGCAAACTTGAGAATGTTTTATCATTCACAATTTGCGAATGGTTCATACATTAGTCTGCAATTATCAATTTGTAAATTCACAATTTGACGTTCGCAAAATTGGTATTCGAAAAAATAAGGATTCACATTTTTTGTGATTACCAATTTTGCGAATGCAAACCCTTTCATACATTGAGAAAGGCCATTTTGTGTTCACAAGCGGTTGCTTTTTGCGATTTGCACCATTTGTGGACTCAACATGGTTTCATACATCTGGCCCTTGGAACCTGAGACAGGAAAATTCATTAGTATGTCCTTCTGAACTAAGTCATCTTTCCAGGAGTGCATCCAAAGGTGTCTTCTTGTGGCAATGGGAGCTCATTATGCCACAGCTCCTGCTCCTAGTGCATCAAAATAGATATCCTCTAGGACCCTCACTTGCTGCTTCATAATGAAAAGGGCATCCACAATGTCAATGTTTTGATGGATTTGCTCATCAAGATTAAAAGTCCCCTAGGGGAAACTGATTTGAATGATTAAACTATGTGGCAATTCTAATTGAGAACCACAATGCTACTTATGCTCTATTAAAAGTTGACTCACCTTTTTATCGTCAGGATCTGAAGGGGATGCCTCTTCCAAAATGATAACTCCTGAGAGGATAATCCAGCCATCTGTGTACTCACCTTCACAATTAGAGAGAATTTGTCAGTGAATTTCTGACGAGGATACTGTTCGAAAGGAACTTTTGGAAAAGACTGTTATTTCCACGTTACTACTTTCATGACCTTTCTTACTGAAGAGTGAAGTGGAAGACTGCTTGGCTCCTACTTTTGATATTCACTGAAAATGGTATCTTCTTCCAGTGACTCTGATGTTACAGGCATGGACAAATGTTCCCTTAAGTGCTGGAGGACTTCATTCAGTTTAGGACCTTATATAAATCTGCCATCAACTGCATCCTCATCCTCCGTAGGATCTACAGGAGAAATTACCAGTTGGAAGCCTTAGCCGGGGGGCGAGGGGACCCTCTCTGGCCAAAAGGCATCCTTCACTGTAATGTGGATAATCAGTTATAGACAATCATTTGTAATCCTCTCCCCAGAGGCAGGCTCAGCAATAGGGTCGTCAGGATCAGACTCAATGTTATGTCTTTGGGATTTTGCCATGCCTTACGTGTTTTAGGCACAGTGCTTTCTAAATAAGGACATAGTAATATAAGCAAATCTCAGGAGCTTTAAATAGACTTGGTTACAGACACTTTTTGCTTGAAGCATTGCCTAGAAACCAGATTTTTCAGCATGCCAAGTTCTTATGAGCCTTCCATGCATGAAAGAAGCAGCTGAAAGCCTTGCAGGTTCACACACCCAGAACTAGCCCTTTAGAGCCGGTCAAAAGATGAGGCACTCCAAAATGCCCACGACCACTAGAGTAGTTCACATTGGGCCACTCTAAACCCAGACAAGCTGCCCGCTTTGCTGCACCTGTAATAGGGGTGAGTACATATAACAGGGCTTACTCACAGAAAGAATCTCCACAAAAAATATCAAGCATAACTGCCTTACATCGGTCGGTAGAGCAGATCACACTAGTACGATTTAATAGGCTAATCATCATGTTGACAGATATGAAAAAACAACAGGAAGTAGAATGTGACTACTTCCTCCACATGTGATTAATGCAGGAAGAAGAAGCAGCTAGCTTTGCAGTTGACTACGGTTTTGCTTTGAAAAGTAAACCATTTCTGTTGCCAAAGGTGACCTCTCACCCAGTAAGGACTGTGATAAATATATATGAGGAGAAAATGCAGTGATTTGAAGGTCATGAGTTTGAATTCTGGCAAGGAAGACTCCTCTTTCCAAGGTGGGTAAAATCAGTACTATAATTTGGGGAATAGCAGCATCTGATATTTGGAGTGCATACGTGCAGTGTTTACCATTTCTTAACAAATACTGAGGCAGATTTATTAAGAGGTTGCACAGAAAAGCAATCGAAGTCGCTGTGAGTTTTCGACAAGGGGAAAACATCACAGAAACAGGCTCACTAGCACTCATCAGCTCTCAAATAGACTCACACCTTTAAGCTATAGTGCAAAGATGTGCATGAAATGTCTTGCTTGGGTGTGTACTAGAAGTGTACCTTTCCAGTACAAAAAATCTAGGCAAAGACAAGTTTACTTTAAAATTTTTCAAACATTTTATGTGTGCTCTAAAAGTGCAGCACAAGTGCAAAGGTTGGGAATTTTAGAGAAAGAAAAATATTTCTCCGAGTTAATACCTGATTGGAGGATGTGTTATATTTGTACAAATCTTGTCTGCAAATGGTAGTGGATAGGACCTGGGTCCAAAACCATGGATTGTAGCATAGGAATTCCAGTGTAAAAACCCAAGGGATGCCTTTTTGATGCAAAGTAAAGCAAAGCAGCACAAAGCGTTACTTTGTGTTGCTTTCAGGAAACTTTCCAGAAAATGTTGTGCTTGAAAGTAAATAACACATAAACACTCTGGGGCAGATTTACAAGAAAGTGACTCAGTGTGTGCCGCAAGCCATTTGGCTGCGCCGCACTGAGTCACTTTCAAAGCACAGAGATGCGACATATTTACAACAATATGTCGCATCTCTGTGCTTCCCCCTGCGCTGGCGCACAAACTGCTGCCATGCGCCGGCGCAGGCACCCTTGCACCACGGTGCAAGGATGCCTGCGTCGTGGGGAGATTGTTTTTGTTCAGAAAGGGTTCCCTTCCTGCAAAAAAACAATCTGAAATGCCGTTTTTCAACTTCTCTGTGTGCTGCATTAGCACACATGGAAGTTGAAAAACAGCATTGTTTCAATGATTGTTTATGTGCAGGAAGGTAACCCTTCCTGAACAAAAACAATCATTAGAGGTGATTTCCTCTTTCTATGTGTGCTGCAGAATTCAGCACGCATAAAAAGAGGGAAAAAAACAAGGAGAAATTAATACATTTCTCCTCCTTGCTCACCTCCCTATGCCTCCCCTGGGGAGGCGCATCATTCACACGCATTTCCAGATTTACGATTCCTCGTAAATCTGGAAATGTGTCTGGTTCCATGGGTGTTGCGTGGGAACACCCACAGCAACACCCATGGAACGCCCCTTTCACGCAAAGTGCTGCGTGTAAAGGGCCATATTTACAAGGACAGGAAAAGTCACGCAGGGTGGCTTTTCCTGTCCTTGTAAATATGGAGCAATAAAATGCGCCACCGGTACGTCACAAAAAGTGACGCACTGGTGGCACACGGGACTTGTAAATCTGCCCCTCTGTGCTGGATTTCATCGCTTTTGGTGACTTTGCACTGGCACAAAGTGTGGATACATTTGTCCCTTAATTTATAAAATAATTATTTGAACTGCATAGGAAAATGCATTTCCTAATGTATTCAGAGGTTGGGGCCTCAATAGATCTCCAACCAGATGTAAGACTGGTGCATTTATAGTCCTGAAAAAAAGCTTTATGGGAAGAAAAAAATCCAGAATGTCACTTTGAGCTTCCCACCAAAGGGGACATAATATTTGGATCTATAGCAATCCCTACGCTCTTCCCCCTTAAAAATAAATAAGTATTTGCAGAACCCATGTAGTCATTAACAGTCCCAGAACCAAGAACATATGTCCCCAAGTCCTGGGCAATAGCTTACAGTATGAACAGATAAGACAATTCCAGACTGCACCCTGCTTTAATGCTCTCTTTGTAGAGATTTTGTTTGTGTGTGTTTTGTTCCACAATTTAACTATGCAAACTGCATACTTTGCATTTGACACTATGGATAAGAGTAGGACATGTCACTACATTCATTAAACACTTTACTAATAGCACCTGTATTCTAAAAAAAAACCAATGAGCATAGGTTGTCTAATAAGGTCCATGATATGTACTGTCAATGTGTGCCCTTATCTGGTCTGGCTGGCAAACGACTCCATATACTCTTTCAGTTCTAAGGATAATAGACTTATCACTTAAAATCCATAGGAGTTCATTACACCCCTGAATTCCCCTCTGTCCATTTCAAGGCTAAGCACTGAGCTAATCTCCTTGAACTTGCCTTAATTGACACACTGTAGTCCATTACTGGAATATAATGGAGCTATAATGCATACAATTCTAAAAGGACGCGGCTTCAATTGATCCTTGGGTTTGGCCTGACGCCATTTGTCTATGCATCTGATAATTGAAAGTTTCATGTTTTAAAGAGTATTTGTCTCTTCACTCCTGGCTCTATTGTGTTTTTCCAATATCTCGGATGTTGAGGTTCAACAACTTCAGTGAATTCAAGTTTGACGATTAGCAGATCCCATTGCCACCTATTAGTTTCATTTTCATGTTTTTAACATATATCCAGCGCTCTAATTCGATATATAACAATTATTGTAGTTGATGTGCCCTTGAATTAAGTTGCTGTAGAGAGGTGTACTACTACCATCTTGAACAATGGTTAAAAGAAGGTTATATACTAGTTTGTTATATGTGTGTCTCCGTGGATATTTTCCCTACCTATTTGCACATGCGTACAATGTTATGTGAGAACCTGGTTGTGATGCTTGGTTTGCAAAAATCATGTTTGTTTGGAATATCGTTTGCTGTCTAGCTCTGTTTTTACTTTCGTTTTGGATCCTGCCATTACGGTGTTGTAGAAAGATGCATTTCCCTACTTCTTACAATTTTGAACCTGAAACCAATACAATTGCAGCAAAGCATGGCAGGATAGTGATAGTCTGCTACTAATTTTGTCTGCGTGTTGTCGGCAGCCTCCTAGTTTAAATTCAAGCATAAAAGTCTCTAATGATCATTAAGGCACTTTCTTGGGGTCAACCAGCCCTTTAACAGAGATTAAGACTTCCACTTCCCTCATCAGCTAGGTCAGGAGAACCCTGCCTGCCTGGCAGACATCTCATTGCCTTCTGTGTCACTACCAAGCAGCGGTTGCACATAGTGGCGGTTCTCTTAAGCAGTGCCAAGTAGAAACATAAAATGATAATAACTTAGTTATTATCATTTTATGCTTCCAGTTCTGCTGCTTTGTGGGCAGGCGGGCGGGTGGGTGGGGCTGTTCTGTTCTCGGAGCAGGGGAGGAGTGGTATGCCCACTCCTAAGTGTGCAATGACTGTTTGGTCGGCCCTCTCGGGCCGACCAAACCAGTCATGCGCACTTTCCCCATTTTCCATGCAGGCTGCATACAGCCTTCATGGAGAACATGCCCACCCCTCCAGCCCCTGTCACAGCACTCAGACCAATCACAATGCTGCATTGATGATTGGCTTAGGGGAGGGAGCCTGGTTTCCTGCTTCCTGTTCCTGGAGTCGGAGACAGGGGAGCAGGAGCAGAGACGCGGGACCCGGCCTCCAGGTAAGTTTTGTTTTATTCCCCCCCATGCAACCCTCCTCCTTTGCGACACCCCTCCCCCTGAAACCCCGTTCGAAACCCCTGTGCCCACCCTCCCATCCGATGCCATGCAGGCCGCCACTGGTTGCCTAGAAGGCACAGCAGTTTGCTGAACCCTACTTACCAAACTTTTTGTATTTTACTGAAACAAACCTCACCCTACCCTGAATCACAGGCTTGTTCCTGAAAAACAAAAGCAAACATTGGCAATGCCAATAGGTCTCGTTTATTAATTAAAGTGCCTTTTGTGTCATTGTAGGTTTTAGGCACACAATAATTGTACATGCATTCTGTCACTCATCTTCTGCACTCATCCATCCATTGACTCATTACTGCATTGACCCTCTGTCACAACCACAATAAAACAGACGCAAGCTCAACAACTCCCGCTCAATAAATTGAATGAATTCAAATAAAAAAAGAAAACATGCAATCTAAACATGGCCGCCATATGCTTGCAAAAATAAAACACAGCAGTAGGATTTTCATCTTGCAGAGTTATTACAAATAATCTATCATTGTTTTCGAGTTCCAGCATAGCCACCTCATTTAGAACCAACGTTTTTATCATCTTGGAATGGCAAAACAATGGTACACTATGGAAACAGCATTCCATAATGATCTCCTAGTTTAGAGGATGCAGCCACGTAGGATGTGGGGTAATTGCAGGTGAAATGCACTGGAAGCAAGTGACCTGTTAGCACTGCCTGCAGAGCTGTAGTATCCTTTTGAAGATTATTAAATTAAAACGAGGAGAAGCAAAGAAATGAAAGGGGAACGATAAAAGGAGAAAATTGAAAACTAAAGGACTGTCCAACCAGTCCAAACATTGAAAGGCACTCATTTTCAGGTGGATATATATGTATGATCACAAATTACCATCATTCACAGGGCAAGAGAACAAGAACTGATTTGGATTGTACCAAGACCCTATGCGTTGGGCTGTCATGCGTAGAAGCAGAGTGTAAATGGCATTCAGACAGACTAGTGGCAGAAAAGAGGTGGCCTAAAGGCCATCTATGTACCTACATGGCTATAGATTTAGATATATGTTGGACTTGGCCCTTTTGGCAAGTTCACCCCTAAACTTTTTGCATTCTCCTAGCCTTTTTCTGTGACCTGGTGTTGGTGGTTTTAGGCCTCTGGGCACTTTAGCAGTGTGGCCCAGTGTAAAGTGCGTGCGCTCTCTGTGTACATTTGGTAAGGTTGGCCTGCCCACCCATAGGAATGCATTGGGGATTCCCTGGTTAAGTGTGTCAGTGGTAATTCAGGATATGGGAGGAGCAGCATGGTCGAGTTTAGTATGTATGAAATTGTGAGAATAAATGCTGCGCAATGGTGTGCGCAGATTTATTATGACTGTTGGAGGAATGCCACTTTTAGAAGTTGGCATTTCTGTGTGCTATGTGTCTGCCTGCCTGATGTGAATTGCATGTCTGGCTTGTGAGTGACAGGGGCTGGGAGGTGTGTGTGGCTCCAGGAGGGGCAGGGTGAGTCAGCACTAGACTGAATGGGACATATGCCTTGGGAGTAGTGGGAGGGGTAATCCTCTGACTCTGAATAGGACTGTGCCCAGCCTGGACAATGCTGGCTCCGCCCCCTGTGGTGTGTCTGATCACCTAGCCCCCACCTGACAAAGGTGAAGAGGAGATTGGAAAACAAAGTGCTCCAAATCCCCCCTGAACCAGTTGCATCTGGTTCCCCCATGCCCTGCACTGCAGACAAAGGAATGCTTGGTATAAATGTAGGGGCTGTGACCCCATGAAATTGTTCTTGTTCTGTTCTGTGCTGGGGGCTTGCTGCTGCTGGGGCCCAGGAGGAGCCGCCACAGGGGCTTACCTCCCTGCTGGAGGGCCCTGTGTGCTGGCCTCCCTGGGCCCAGCTATGCCCCATGGACCTAAATGCTGTCTGCTGCATCTAGCGCCTGGCAGCGCTTTTATTTGCCCAACAGGAAGAGGAGTGTGGGATGCGCAGCGCTGAGCTGCAGCCCCTTTGAGAGGGAATCCCCATCGTAGGGATGCCCCCGTGATGCCGGTATAATTGCGGGTGCCCACCCCGCATTTGCTTTTATTTTAATTGCGGGTGCCCACCCCGCATTTGCTTTTATTTTAATTGTGGGTGCCCACCCTGCTGGTCGGCTTGTTCTATACAAGAAAACAGCGGTTCCTGTGTAATAGTATTGTTATATATAAATGTATCAATACGTATTCGCAATACAAGGGTTTGAAGTGATATCAGAAAGAAAAAACCACATACACTAATGGTTTTGTTGACATAAAT
Organism: Calotriton arnoldi; assembly: GCA_963921515.1. Taxonomy (NCBI): domain Eukaryota; kingdom Metazoa; phylum Chordata; class Amphibia; order Caudata; family Salamandridae; genus Calotriton; species Calotriton arnoldi. The sequence goes on from CAWUFW010000945.1 coordinate 2,527,840, forward strand.
ATGTATTACTCAAAAATAATAAGCAAAAATTAGGCAATAGTGCGAGGTGTCCCAAGTGTTACATGAACCTAAAAATACATGACAGTTAGTGACAGTATTTACACGGTTTCAAGGATTCCTTCTAAAGAAAGTGACCATAACTGAATTTATACAGAGATGCGTAGCAGCTATACACAATCATAAGTGCTGGATCAGTGGTTCACTTTCATCTTTATTGTCGACGGCGTTTCGACCCTTTACAGAATGTAGGGTCTCATCAGGACCTATAATTATAGGGACATCTAAGAAAAGAATAATAAGATAATGTAAAATCAACATATGGCCCATATACCGGCACAAATGCGATAGAATGGATTATATCTACATATAGTTCTGTACAAGTACCTGGACTTTCAATTGCTCAGCTGAGTGAGGGGAGTGTGCCAACCGTGGGTATAATAAGAAGGGAAAGGTACTCACAGGGAAACCCAGCCGGGTTCTGGTGAGAATGAGGATTGAAAGGAGAGAGGAAAACAATTAGAGAAGGTAGGGACAACAATATCTATTGTGAAAAGGACGCATAATAGCAGAACTAAAAAGCTATTAAAAGAACTTACCCCTGGTGAGGGTGTAGGCTGGCGATCAAAGGACAAGACGACGCTGATGTTAATGATATATCTCGGCAGTAATGAGCCGGAAGTAGTGTAGGAACTCTAAAGAAAAGGATAAAGGTAAGGGACCTGCGAGCAGAGTGTGCACGAGGTAGTGCAGAATTACTGTAAGTGGTGATAATTGCAGCGTGACCCCAGATGGGGGCGTGAAATATCTTACCAATGTGTGGCTTGTGGTCCACTAGGAATAGAGAATTAGGAGTAGAACCGCGGCAGGTGGTCCGCATCACTTTTAGGCTATTACCAGGATCCCTGAAAAGCGAGGAATTGCGGTGTAAGTGATGGGCATATCTGACACTAACGTAACAGGTGGCCCGGGCTCGAGCGTGTTTCTTACCTAAATAGGGATAGAATTCCAAGAGACACGTGAAAATGCTACGTGTTAACAGCAAGACCGCTTCCGTCTGCTTGCTGTGGGTCAATGACATCGAGCGTGCGCTCGCTCCGACTTAAATGCACAAATTGCATTCCCGCCGAAACCGGAAACCGCAGGCATCTCAGCCGATTGCCGCGGCATAGAGTTATCCGGTTTTCGGTAAAGGAAGACGAAAAAAGTGAGGAAAGACCCTGGAAATGCAGATCAAATTAAAGGTCAAGTTTAAAGAAAGATAGGTAGAACCGGAATAGAAAGGGAAAGAAAGAAGGAACGGATATAGGCACACTCCCATAAGGCATTTTAGTGAAAAACTGGGATATATACAGGGATATGCAAAATTACATGATGGTTTGAACAAAACGGCAACCAGAACACGTGCATGTTATAATTATAAGCAAAATAACTAGTGCAGTACCCTTTTGTTTGGACACTGGGAGGAAAGCCGGGGATAAGTATTCCAAATAATAGAATTACATAGTATTGACAAGAGTAAGGCAGCATAAGTATTTAGATGTTGTACAATTAGGCAATATGACGAGTGCAAAACATTATTATACATATCACAATAATCATCACCGCGAGTAAATCAATCGTATAGTTGTATATAATAAACTGTTAGATTATATTTACAGAGATTGCATAGTAAGTAAATGTTACAAAAAGTACTCCAAGATGACAAGGGGAGAGTAGAATGCAGCTTGATTATGTAAGGGTGGCAACAAAACCACGCCACGCTTCAGCAGAATTGAGTCCCTGGTTTATAGAATCAATTCTGTCTATCCAGTGACACTCACGCCTTTGGAGAATTTGTGTGATATCTCCTCCTCTCTCAGGGATCACAGCAATATCAATAACTTGCCATCTGATGTCGTCAGCTGTGTGCTTCTTCTCACTAAAATGAGAAACCAGTGGGGCATTCTCAACCGAACGTCGTATACGACTTCGGTGTTGCCCAATGCGGGCCTTGATTGGTTGTTGGGTTTGACCAATGTACGGTAGATCGCAAGGACACCATACGCAGTATACCACGTTCCGCGTGTTACAATTAGAAAAAAAGTCTAATGTGTGCTTGCAGTTGGCATGTACAAAAGTGTGGGTGTTAAAGGTAAAGGGACAGGCAACACAACTGCCGCACTTATGATGGCCCTTGATCTCAGGTAGACTCCATGTAGCTTCCAGAGTGTTACCCCTCCGTTTCGTGGTCTCAGTGGATGATCTGACTAAATGGTCCTTTATGTTCTTCCCTCGCTTATAGGCGAACATCGGGACATCCATTTTGGGGTCAATGCCTTTAATTATGTTCCAATTCTTGGTGATCAAATGGCGAACTTTATTAGTGTGAACCCCAAAGGTGGTGACACATATGATACGGTCTAGTGGTGCTTTCTCTTTTGTAATCAGCAATTCCTCTCTAGGGCAATACCAAGCCCGTTTCATGGACTTTTTAACAACTCTGTTGGGGTAACCTCTGGCCATTAGTTTCGTTTTTAGTATTCCTGCCTCTAGCATATAATCTTCTTTACGTGTGCAATTCCTGCGGACACGTAAGAACTGACCGAAGGGTAATCCATCTCTCAGTGCTCGAGGATGATGGCTTCTATAGGATAGGAGCGTATTTCTCTCAGTCAGTTTCCTATGAAGTGAGGTGTATAGTGACCCATCTGCATGCATGATATTTAGATCTAGAAAAGCTATAGTTGATTTATGTAAGGTGGCAGTAAAAGTTAAGTGTGTCTGAACATTGTTGAGATAAAACACAAAGTCATTGAATTCCAATTCACTGCCGGACCAGATGAGAAAAATATCATCTATATATCTATACCAGCATTTGATGCTTGCACGTTGGCGATTGGTGATGTTAAGGGCATATGTGTGTTCTATATGGTCCATATAAATATTCGCCAGATTTGGTGCGAAAATTGCACCCTTGCGATCTACCGTACATTGGTCAAACCCAACAACCAATCAAGGCCCGCATTGGGCAACACCGAAGTCGTATACGACGTTCGGATGAGAATGCCCCACTGGTTTCTCATTTTAGTGAGAAGAAGCACACAGCTGACGACATCAGATGGCAAGTTATTGATATTGCAGTGATCCCTGAGAGAGGAGGAGATATCACACAAATTCTCCAAAGGAGTGAGTGTCACTGGATAGACAGAATTGATTCTATAAACCAGGGACTCAATTCTGCTGAAGAGTGGCGTGGTTTTGTTGCCACCCTTACATAATCAAGCTGCATTCTACTCTCCCCTTGTCATCTTGGAGTACTTTTTGTAACATTTACTTTCTATGCAATCTCTGTAAATATAATCTAACAGTTTATTATATACAACTATACGATTGATTTACTCGCGGTGATGATTATTGTGATATGTATAATAATGTTTTGCACTCGTCATATTGCCTAATTGTACAACATCTAAATACTTATGCTGCCTTACTCTTGTCAATACTATGTAATTCTATTATTTGGAATACTTATCCCCGGCTTTCCTCCCAGTGTCCAAACAAAAGGGTACTGCACTAGTTATTTTGCTTATAATTATAACATGCACATGTTCTGGTTGCCGTTTTGTTCAAACCATCATGTAATTTTGCATATCCCTGTATATATCCCAGTTTTTCACTAAAATGCCTTATGGGAGTGTGCCTATATCCGTTCCTTCTTTCTTTTCCTTTCTATTCCGGTTCTACCTATCTTTCTTTAAACTTGACCTTTAATTTGATCTGCATTTCCAGGGTCTTTCCTCACTTTTTTCGTCTTCCTTTACCGAAAACCGGATAACTCTATGCCGCGGCAATCGGCTGAGATGCCTGTGGTTTCCGGTTTCGGCGGGAATGCAATTTGTGCATTTAAGTCGGAGCGAGCGCACGCTCGATGTCATTGACCCACAGCAAGCAGACGGAAGCGGTCTTGCTGTTAACATGTAGCATTGTCACGTGCCTCTTGGAATTCTATCCCTATTTAGGTAAGAAACACGCTCGAGCCCGGGCCACCTGTTACGTTAGTGTCAGATATGCCCATCACTTACACCGCAATTCCTCGCTTTTCAGGGATCCTGGTAATAGCCTAAAAGTGATGCGGACCACCTGCCGCGGTTCTACTCCTAATTCTCTATTCCTAGTGGACCACAAGCCACACATTGGTAAGATATTTCACGCCCCCATCTGGGGTCACGCTGCAATTATCACCACTTACAGTAATTCTGCACTACCTCGTGCACACTCTGCTCGCAGGTCCCTTACCTTTATCCTTTTCTTTAGAGTTCCTACACTACTTCCGGCTCACTACTGCCGAGATATATCATTAACATCAGCGTCGTCTTGTCCTTTGATCGCCAGCCTACACCCTCACCAGGGGTAAGTTCTTTTAATAGCTTTTTAGTTCTGCTATTATGCTTCCTTTTCACAATAGATATCGTTGTCCGTACCTTCTCTAATTGTTTTCCTCTCTCCTTTCAATCCTCATTCTCACCAGAACCCGGCTGAGTTTCCCTGTGAGTACCTTTCCCTTCTTATTATACCCACGGTTGGCACACTCCCCTCACTCAGCTGAGCAATTGAAAGTCCAGGTACTTGTACAGAACTATATGTAGATATAATCCATTCTATCGCATTTGTGCCGGTATATGGGCCATATGTTGATTTTACATTATCTTATTATTCTTTTCTTAGATGTCCCTATAATTATAGGTCCTGATGAGACCCTACATTCTGTAAAGGGTCGAAACGCCGTCTACAATAAAGATGAAAGTGAACCACTGATCCAGCACTTATGATTGTATATAGCTGCTACGCATCTCTGTATAAATTCTGTTATGGTCACTTTCTTTAGAAGGAATCCTTGAAACCGTGTAAATACTGTCACTAACTGTCACGTATTTTTAGGTTCATGTAACACTTGGGACACCTCGCACTATTGCCTATTTTTTGCTTATTATTTTTGAGTAATACATATATATGTCAACAAAACCATTAGTGTATGTGTTTTTTTCTTTCTGATATCACTTCAAACCCTTGTATTGCGATTACGTATTGATACATTTATATATAACGATACTATTCCACGGGAACCGCTGTTTTCTTGTATTGCATAATTACCCTGGTTCCTCAGTGAGTAGGGTTCCCTTGTTTTTCTTCGGTCGGCTTGTTCTGGCGGGTGCCCACCCCGCGTTTCACCGCCGCAGGCCCGAGCCGCCGAAGAATCCTCTCTGGGCCGCTACGGAGCGCGACCCGGAAGCCAGGCGGCCTTGTCTGGTTGTGGGCGGGGCCTATCGCCGGAAGCTAGAAGTCCGGAGCCTCGCGGGCTCCACATTGAAGTCCAGGGTCCCAGGAGGGGGCCCGGGTGAAGGGAGAAGGGGCGGCCGAGGCTGCTGATGGCAGCGCGGGGCTCCCGTGAGTGAGGGCAGCCCCGCGTACAAGAGAAATGCTGGCGCTGGTCAGCGGGGCTCTCGTAGCGCAGAGAGAGCCCTGCATATTGCACGAGCCCCCGAGGAGAAGTCCCGGCCCCAGGAGACGGACCGGGCGAAGAAGGGCCGACTCGTCTGCCCAGAGAAGACGCGCAGAGAGCCCGGTGAGTGAGGGCTTGTCCCGGCACGTGGGGAGTGCCTGTCCAATGAGCGGACCCGCCGTCGCGGGTCGCTCCAACGTTGGGGGGAACTTTTGATTACAGGAGCCCCAGAGCAGAGCTCCACAGCCCGTGCCATTTGTTTCTGCACAGCTGCACCGCCGTAGCGGGCAGCTGCACTGATTGGGGCCATTTGCCTAGAGAGTCCCAGAGAGGGGCTCAGGTGGCCTGTTGGTGCCAGGGCTAATTTGTACACAGCTGCTCCGCCTGACAGTGGGCAGCTGCAACGTTTTGCGCAGATTTGAATTGGGGTCCCTGAGTGGGACAAGAGAGGGCACAGTGGTGCCAGGCCTTCCTTCGCTTCACAGCTGCACGGCAATTAGCGTCAGCTGCTACGTTTAGGCCATCAGTTCTTTGGGGGCATGTTGAATGAGATGGGAGTGAGATGCACCCCTTTGCCCAAGCGCAATTGCGCACTTGCGAATTCTGCTGCATTGGCAGCCACCCTGACATTTGGGACATAGGGCATTTGAGCCCTCTGAGAAGGCCAGTTGGCCAGTGGGACACAGTGAGGTTAATAGGGCACCAGGCCCTAATGTGATTTATATGGTGCGCAGGAAATGTGATTTATGTGATGTGATTTATGCACCCTGATTTATGCCTCTAATGTGTTTATGCTTATGAGGTTGTGGCATACTGCGTGTATGCTGGTGAGGCCTAATGCACAATGTGATTTATGCTTATGAGGTTATTGCATACTGCGTGTATGCTGGTGAGGCCTAATGTCTAATGATGTTTATGCTAATGAGATTATTGCATACTGCGTGTATGCTGGTGAGGACTAATGCGTAATGTGTTTATGCTTAGGAGGTTATGGTCTAATAGGTTTAGGCTTATGAGGTTGGCGCATAATGTATTTTGTGCCTGATGTGATACTGTGCATAATATGGTATATGTTGCAGGAGATAATGCTGAGTACAGTGTTTGCCAGTAATTACTGGCTGTGTTCTACATTTGTTATATGTTTTACATTTACTATCTTTACTAAGTGATGGTTCTGACAGTGGCCCAATTGGCCCTGTCAGGTGTATATAATCCCCTGTAAATATTGCCTAGTGCCAGGTGGCACAGTGTATATTGAGTAATTACTATTCAAATGTGTTTTATGATAATACAAAGGCTATTTCTGATATAACCTTGTGTGGAGTTCCTTTTGTGGTGTGCCTAGTGTGTTGTTGCTGTGTGTGTGTTGCGCAAACGCTTTACACATTGCCTCCGGGATAAGCCTGACTGCTCGTGCCAAGCTACCAAGGGGGTGAGCAGGGGTTGTCTTTGGCGTGTAACTCCCTTGCCCTGACTAGAGTGGTGGTCTCTGCCTGGCTTTGGCGCAAGCCTTAGCCAAACAGAGATCCCATTTCTAACATTGGTGGCAGCGGTGGGATTCAAACCCACGCCTCCGAATAGACTGTAGGGTTCCTTAAGGGAACACCAGGTTGGGGTCCTAGGCTGTACTGGTAGGTCATTCTGAGGGGGAATCTCCCAGTGTCTAGAGAACCTGGAGCATCTGTAAACGGAGCTCCAGTGATTCTGGTGTCTGGCAGTGCCACTCCTAAGTGTAGGGTGCAGAAGTCCAGATGGAGGGGTGAGAGGGGAAAGAGTCCCCAGTGGAAGAACCAGTGGGTCAAGGGCCAGCCAGAAGGGCTGAGTCTCCTAGCAGTGACCATGGTGACGCCACTTCTGTCCTGGGGGATCTTCACGCACTGTCAGATGGACAGGAGGTCGTGAGATCTGCGCCATTCAGACTGTCACACAACACATGAGAGATGTGTTACCCTCTGGGGGGCATGCGTGCTCCCCAGGAAGTCCTGGTGCGCCAGGCGGGTGTCCATCCAACCAAAGGGTACCGTCCTTGGGTTGGGAGGCCAGGTTCAGGTGTTTCCTGACCTGGAGGGAAGGGCAACTGTAATCAGTGTCCTGACCGGGTTGTCTTCTAGGGGTACCACTCCAGTTGGGAGGGTATACGGCTCTGGAAGGGGGTGCAGAGGGAAGGAGTCCTCGCCTCTGACCCCGGTGCAGCTGGAGAGTTTAGATCCCAGGTGGTAGACCAGTTGATGGAGAGAGGTCCTGAACTGGTGGGAGAGTTGTGTTCTGGGGGTGCTTCTCCTGGGAGAGTGTGGAACCCCAGAAGAGAGGTAGGGTGAGGAGACGCTTCACCCGTGACCTCTGGTCAACCTGAGGGTGCGGACCCTAGGTTGGAGGATCAGTGGCAGTTTGGAACTACACTGAGAGGAGGAGTGGAGAATGGCTATTATGTGCCAGGGGTCACTGGCTCCCACTCTGTGGATTGGCAAGGACCGGAGGTCTCTGGATGGTCTAGGGCCTGGTCCTGGCCGTGGACAGCTAGGGAGTACCAGTGGGGTAGCCTAGTTGGTCCTGAGAGGTTTTTTTTCCAGAGGGAACCACATGGGTTCAGAGTGGCGTAGAACCGGAGGGTGTCCCTGCAGTGCGGGCCCGCGTCCGTGTTCTATCGCCCGAAGCAGGGAAGTCCATCCAGGTAGTGATTGGTCTACCCTGCGTTTTGGCTGGAAGGGGGTTGTGTGGGACTTGGCCCTTTTGGCAGGTTCACCCCTAAACTTTTTGCATTCTCCCAGCCTTTTTCTGTGACCTGGTGTTGGTGGTTTTAGGCCTCTGGGCACTTTAGCACTGTGGCCCAGTGTAAAGTGCGTGCGCTCTCTGTGTATATTTGGTAAGGTTGGCCTGCCCTCCCATGGGAATGCTTTGGGGATTCCCTGGTTAAGTGTGTCAGTGGTAATTCAGGATATGGGAGGAGCAGCATGGTCGAGTTTAGTATGTATGAAATTGTGAGAATAAATGCTGCACAATGGTGTGCGCAGATTTATTATGACTGTTGGAGGAATGCCACTTTTAGAAGCTGGCATTTCTGTGTGCTATGTGTCTGCCTGCCTGATGTGAATTGCATGTCTGGCTTGTGAGTGACAGGGGCTGGGAGGTGTGTGTGGCTCCAGGAGGGGCAGGGTGAGTCAGCACTAGGCTGAATGGGACATCTGCCTTGGGAGTAGTGGGAGGGGTAATCCCCTGACTCTGAATAGGACTGTGCCCAGCCTGGACAATGCTGGCTCCGCCCCCTGTGGTGTGTCTGATCACCTAGCCCCCACCTGACAAAGGGGAAGAGGAGCTTGGAAAACAAAGTGCTCCAAATCCCCCCTGAACCCATTGCATATGGTTCCCCCATGCCCTGCACTGTAGATAAAGGAATGCTTGGTATAAATGTAGGGGCTGTGACCCCATGAAATTGTTCTTGTTCTGTTCTGTGCTGGGGGATTGCTGATGCTGGGGCCCAGGAGGAATCGCCACAGGGGCTTACCTCCCTGCTGGAGGGCCCTGTGTGCTGGCCTCCCTGGGCCCAGCTTTGCCCCATGGACCTAAAGTCTGTCTGCTGCATCTAGTGCCTGGGAGCGCTTTTATTTGCCCAACAGGAAGAGGATCGTGGGCTGCGCAGCGCTGAGCTGCAGCCCCTTTGAGAGGGAATCCCCATCGTAGGGATTCCCCGTGATGCCGGTATAATTGCGGGTGCCCACTCCGCATTTGCTTTTATTTTAATTGCGGGTGCCCACCCCGCTGGTCGGCTTGTTCTGGCGGGTGCCCACCCCGCGTTTCACCACCGCAGGCCCGAGCCGCCGAAGAAATCCTCTCCGGGCCGCTACGGAGCGCGACCCGGAAGCCAGGCGGCCTTGCCTGGTTGTGGGCGGGGCCTATCGCCGGAAGCTAGAAGTCCGGAGCCTCGCGGGCTCCACATTGAAGTCCCGGGTCCCAGGAGGAGGCCTGGGTGAAGGGAGAAGGGGCGGCCGAGGCCGCTGATGGCAGCGCGGGCTCCCGTGAGTGAGGGAAGCCCTGCGTACAAGAGAAATGCTGGCGCTGGTCGACGGGGCTCTCGTAGCACAGAGAGAGTCCCGCATATTGCACGAGCCCCAGAGGAGAAGTCCCGGCCCCAGGAGAGGGACCGGGCGAAGAAGGGCCGAGTCGTCTGCCCAGAGAAGACGCGCAGAGAGCCCGGTGAGTGAGGGCTTGTCCCGGCACGTGGGGAGTGCCTGTCCCATGAGCGGACCCGTCATCGCGGGTCGCTCCAACGTTGGGGGAAAATTTTGATTACAGGAGCCCCAGAGCGGAGCTCCACAGCCCGTGCCCTTTGTTTCTGCACAGCTGCACCGCCGTAGCGGGCAGCTGCACCGATGGGTGCCATTTGTCTAGAGAGTCCCAGAGAGGGGCTCAGGTGGCCCGTTGGTGCCGGTGCTAATTTGTACACAGCTGCTCCACCTGACAGTGGGCAGCTGCAACGTTTTGCGCAGATTTGAATCGGGGTCCCTGAGTGGGACAAGAGAGGGCACAGTGGTGCCAGGCCTTCCTTCGCTTCACAGCTGCACGGCAATTAGCGTCAGCTGCTACGTTTAGGCCATCAGTTCTTTGGGGGCATGTTGAATGAGATGGGAGTGAGATGCACCCCTTTGCCCCAGCACAATTGCGCACTTGCGAATTCTGCTGCATTGGCAGCCGCCCTGACATTTGGGACATAGGGCATTTGAGCCTTCTGAGAAGACCAGTTGGCCAGGGGGACACTGTGAGGTTAATAGGGCGCCAGGCCCTAATGTGATTTATAGGGTGCGCAGGAAATTTGATTTATGTGATGTGATTTATGCACCCTGATTTATGCCTCTAATGTGTTTATGCTTATGAGATTGTGGCATACTGCGTGTATGCTGGTGAGGCCTAATGCATGTGTTTATGCTTATGAGGTTATTGCATACTGCGTGTATGCTGGTGTGGCCTAATGTCTAATGATGTTTATGCTAATGAGATTATTGCATACTGCGTGTATGCTGGTGAGGACTAATGCGTAATGTGTTTATGCTTAGGAGGTTATGGTCTAATAGGTTTAGGCTTATGAGGTTGGTGCATAATGTATTTTGCACCTGATGTGATACTGTGCATAATATGGTTTATGTTGCAGGAGATAATGCTGAGTACAGTGTTTGCCAGTAATTACTGGTTGTGTTCTACGTTTGTTATATGTTCTACATTTACTATCTTTACTAAGTGATGGTTCTGACAGTGGCCCAATTGGCCCTGTCAGGTGTATATAATACCCTGTAAATATTGCCTAGTGCCAGGTGGCACAGTGTATATTGTGTGATTACTATTCTAATGTGTTTTATGATAATACAAAGGCTATTTCTGATATAACCTTGTGTGGAGTTCCTTTTGTGGTGTGCCTAGTGTGTTGTTGCTGTGTGTGTGTTGCGCAAATGCTTTAAACATTGCCTCCGGGATAAGCCTGACTGCTCGTGCCAAGCTACCAAGGGGGTGAGCAGGGGTTATCTTTGGCGTGTAACTCCCTTGCCCTGACTAGAGTGGTGGTCTCTGCCTGGCTTTGGCGCAAGCCTTAGCCAACCAGAGATCCCATTTCTAACAATATATATAAAGTTGTGTGTTTTATTCAATGATTTTTGTTATTTGACGATTCTTGCAGACAGCTAAGAAGACATTCTTGCAAGAATTAATACAGTACAAATCTTCTCCCCCTGTGGTTGGTCAGAGGCAGTAATCAACACCAAAAGCCTTACCTACAAAGGTAATCATTGATGCTTCATGTAACAAAATACATCTCTGTAGGCTTTAATACAGATAAACAGCAATCCACCCTTAAATCTCTAGTGATATTAACATATGCTTTTCACAATCAATATATAAGGCCTACTGCATTTATTGTAACTTTTAATAATACATAGATCAGACCTATGGCACCACAAATGTTTTCCTAGTGAACCTATCAAGCCTGCAGCTTCTATGAAAATTAAAATTAAATGAATATTTTATTTATAAAGCACACTACTACCCAGGGGAGTCTAGGCGCTAAGCTCAGGAGGAAGAAAAACCTAAAGAAGGACTATGAAGACACGAGAGGTAAGATGACTTACCAATTGAAAAGCTAGGTTTTAAGGGTTTCTTGACAGCTGAAGGCATGGAGTTCCACAGCTTGTCCATTCATTTTACAAAGCTTATGACACCCCCGTTGGATGTTTTGCATTGGGGGATAACTAGATTAAATGCGGAAGAGGAGTGAAGGGATCTTTTGGGGATATACCATTGGAAGCGTTGTTTGAGATAATCGGATTCCAAGTTGTGCAACACTTTAAAGGCAATACAAAGGCCCTTGAATTCTATCCGTTTTTTGATGGGAAGCCAATGGAGCTGAGAGAGGGCATGAGACACTGATTGATATTTGGGGATGCCCTGCAGTAGCCGAGCAGCAGCGTTTTGTAGAATATGCAGCTTATATGGAAAACATTTCCAGATTTAGTGAAGAGAGCTTTGCAGTAATTAATTTTAGACATGATAAGTGTAGAGATCACAGATTTCTGTAAATCATGTGAGATCAAAGGAAAGACTTTCATAAATGTCATTAGCATAAAAAAAGGTGGAGGTGATAGAGTTTATATGGCCTTCGAAGAAGAGTTTATCATCAAAGTAAACTCTTAAGGTCTTTACTTCTGTGACAGGGGAGGGAAGCCCCCCAAGCTTCTGAGGCCACCAACTAGGAGACCAAAATGATTGGCTTCTATCAAATAGCAAAACCTCTGTCTTTCCTGAATTCAATTTTAGACAGTTATTAGCCATGCAATTCCCGATCTGGAGCATGCAGTCGTGAATTTGAGTAGCGGTATCATCAGAATTGCTGGCCACTGACACCACAATCTGGGTGTCGTCGGTGTTGGATACCACTGCGAAGCCAAAGGATTTGATCAGGCTGGCTATGGGGGTCACATAAAGGTTGAAAAGGGTAGGACTCAATGAAGAGCCTTGTGGTACCCCACATGGGATGGAAAAGGAAGGGGACTTAAACTTGTTCAACTCAATGAACTGCTTACAATCTGAGAGGAAGGATGTAAGGAGCTTACAGTCATTACCTCTTCTTCTGTTAGCAACGAGAAGGTCAATAAGCAGGCAGTGGTTAACCATTTTGAATGCTGCTGAGAGGTCTGATAAGATCAAAGCAGCATTGCCTTCTACATCAAGGGGTTGTCTGATTTCCTCAGAGGCTGTGATCAGAGCCAATTCGGTGCTGTGTTGACTTCAGAAGCGAAAGTGAGTGGCATCCAGAAGCCCTTTGTTGTTAATGAAAGAAGAGAGTTAAGAGTTAATAGCCTTCTCTACAATCTTAGCAGGGAAAGGAAGACATGAAATAGGTCTTTAGTTATTTGGGTCATTGACATCCAATTTGGGAGTTTTTTGAAGAGGGAAGATGGAGACAATTTTTCACTCTTTTAGGCCAACCTTGAACATCAAATTGAAGATATTGCTGCGATGCCTAGAGGTAATATCAGGTAGAAGGTGAAGAATACTAGGAGGGCAAGGATCTATTGGGGAGCTTGATTTAATTTGACTGAGCAAGGTCTGAATGAGGGGGAAAAGATGTCAGAAAGGCATTGCCAGATGGGGAGAACCTCTCCGATGAAATCAGAAGATGAGCTATGGTGTTGCCTAGTGAAGCGGTATCACAAAAAGGGGTTTGTCCCGCTGATTTCAGACCATCGATCATGTCCTTTCTCCTTTAGAGGGCCAGTGGGAGCATGGTCAGTCCAAAGTGTGTTATACACGGCTCCAGCCTTATTATGGTAAAAGGAGGCTAAAGCATTACAGAATGCTTGGTCGACTGTGTTGTTTTCAATTTCGGGAAGCTTGCTCATTTGTCTCACTGTGGCAAAAAGCTCTTTGGGTACATTTAAGGAGGACTTAATTTTGGATGTAAAGTAGCTGGATTTTGCTTTAGTAATTATATCCTTGTAGCCAGAATGGCCTGTTTGCAAGATTCTTTCTCTTTGGGATCATACTTAGGGTGCCATTTCCTTTCTAGCTTTGACAGGTAGTTTTTGCATTCTAAGATTATCAATGAACCAGGGTTCTGAGAGGGAGAATCTCTAATTTTTAAAAGCTTCAGGTGGGGCCAGGAGATTGAGAAAGTAGTCATTCCACTGATGATAATTGTTGTTGCTAAGTCCAGATCTAAAAAGGCCACAGGCATAGATTGAGCTAAGGATGTGTTTAGCATGTCAGAATTAATTTTATGCCAGGGACGGCCGGACATGTGTGAAGACAGGTGATAGGCAGAAGGATTTGTAACTTCAAGATTCAAGGAAAACATGACAGTGTGTTGATCTGACCAGACAAGAGGAAGGGCGGCCGTAACTTGGATATTGGGGTTATCTGAGAAGATCCAATTCAGTGTGTGGCTGGCTGAGTGGGTGGGCACCTTTACTAATTGGGTATGGCCCAAACTTGCCAGAGAGTCTGTAAGACGGCGAGAGTTGCTATCTAGGGAGTTTTCAAGATGGAAGTTGAAATCCACAAGTATAGTGAAATGGGAAGAGTTGGCTTTGATTTCCCACAACTGACTACAGTTATGTCAAAAAGGTTGCTCTGGGGCAAGGAGGCCAGTAGATGAGTATCCCAGTAAAGGTTAGTGAATGCCATTTTATAAGACACCACTTCACAGTCAGAGGTAACATGAAGCAGAACAAAGGATGCTTTAAGGTATTCACGATAAATGATCACTGGTCCTCCACTCCTTTTTCAAATGCAGTCTTGCCTAATGATAGAGTAACCTGGGGGGGTTGCAAGAATAAGATCTGGGCCAGATGCTGTGTTTGCCCAGGTTTCGGTGACAAAAGCTATGTCCAACAAGTGCACATACATTGATAAGGGAGCAGCAGACATCAGAAGGTAGAATGGTAGACTTAAGGTTGTGTGGTCTGGGAAATTCAGAGCATTTAGTTTAGTATTGGTGAGAGTTAGCTTACAGTTCAGGCAAGTATCGGCCTTCATGTTGCCTGACGGGAGTAATGAGGGGCCACAGCATTTCTTACCTGAGGGCTTGAGCTTGAGCAGCTCTTCCCGTGAGTAGCAGGTGAAGGCATCGGCTGAGGCATGAAACCAGCAGGAGGGCTGGTGCTGAGTGCAGTCCGAGTGCGGATGGATGTAGACAGGCTTGCCTTAGTGGGGCCTTCGATGTGCCAGTGGTGCAGACGCGCTGCAGAGCTGGCTTTGAAGCCCAGTATCCAGGGGGAATTTCGGGGGGCATGAACTCAGTATGGCGAAGTGAGATTAAAACTCAGCTAATGTGAGGGCACATAAGCAACAAAACAGGGTCCAGATACCCCTACTGTCTTACACAAGCTCCCTTGTGAAAGCCCAGTTACTGGTAACATAAGCAAACTAAAATAATGATGAGAAACACTAAGAAGCCATAAAAACAATGGATTCAAAAGAGGATTGCAGCATGTCATGATGGCGACCAGGGAGCCAGGCTCCCCCCAAAACGCTCGCTCATTCTACAAGGAGATAAAAGTTAAGAGTCACATAAATTCTCAACGTAACCACGTGAGGACTCCTGTCCTGAGCTTTAGCATTTCCACAAGGCAACCACCAGGCATACAGTCATAAAAATGCATAGTAAACAAAATTACAGCTGGCAAAGAAAAATACTCTCTCTTCTAAGAAAGATTCTGCAAATCTTCTATGCCCACTATTTGTCTGTGGGCCTGATTCACAGAACTAACTTACGTCAAAAACGTAAAGTTAGTACTTTTTGGTATTCACAGAATACACTTACTCATTTTGGTATTCACAGAATGAACTTACTCATTTCGGTATTCACAGAAGTTAGTAGTACTAACTTTAGGACTCCTAAATGCCTTCTGTGAATACCGAAAGTCTTAAAGTTAGGATTTTTCTCAGTTTAGGAGTAGTAAAGTTAGGACTCCTAACTTTAGGACTCCTAAACTGAGAAAAATCCTAACTTTAAGACTTTCGGTATTCACAGAAGGTATTTAGGAGTCCTAAAGTTAGGAGTCCTAACTTTACTACTCCTAAACTGAGAAAAATCCTAACTTTAAGACTTTCGGTATTCACAGAAGACATTTAGGAGTCCTAAAGTTAGGAGTCCTAACTTTACTACTCCTAAACTGAGAAAAATCCTAACTTTAAGACTTTTGGTATTCACAGAAGGCATTTAGGAGTCCTAAAGTTAGGACTACTAACTTCTGTGAATACCGAAATGAGTAAGTTCATTCTGTGAATACCAAAATGAGTAAGTGTATTCTGTGAATACCAAAAAGTACTAACTTTACGTTTTTGACGTAAGTTCGTTCTGTGAATCAGGCCCAGAGAGTATAACACATACCAAAACCCCTGTCTACTATGGTAATCTGTGAGATTCCATGTCACAACATACCTAACTGTAGGCTTTAATACAAAGTAATAAGAATTTATTTATAATATCTATGGAGCACACAATCATCCCCGGAGGGATATTCAGGTGCTAAACACAGTTCTAAATAAAGGAAAGGAAAGCCATATCCAGGGGAAGGAGCGGGAACAAGGCAGAGATGAACGGCTTCCAAGTATAAAACAACCATGCTTTTAGTAATATCTGGAAAAAGGTTAACTTGGATCTCAAAAAACAGTTTAAGAGGGAGGGCATTCCAGTGTGTGGCTGGCCTTAAATGCCCATTGAGTTTAATATATGTTTTCACAATTGATATGTGAGACCTACTGTCTTTATCATAACTTTTCATTATAAATAACAAGTGCCATAACTTATACATTGGGTCTGTCACCACACCTAACATAGACCTTCTGTATTGGTCATAAACTTTCCCACAAAGCACCAATCAGGTATACTATAACACAATTACAAATATGTGCAAAACGCAGTTGTAAAATTATTATAAAATCCCTGCGAATTGAGAATAATAAGGATGCCCAGGTGCAAATAGTCTATCCCCATGGATTGTTTGGTGGGCCACCTACTCCAAAACCCTTGCCTACTGAGTAATCTGCAAGATTCCCTAGAAAAAAATGCCTCCCATATAGCTTTAGCATAGTGAAATAAGAATCCACCATTAAAAGCCTGTTGCATTTAACACATGCTTTTCACAATAAGTAAGGCCTACTTACTTTGCTATAACTTTTCATTATAAACAAATCACAACTAAGAAAGCTGACATAACTTTTCCCAATGAACCAATAAGACTTCTAAAATTTACCAATGGCTTGCCACTATATACAACCAAGGCCTACTGAAGTGCACATAAACTGGCATCTATCAGGAATGCATATATTAAATTTCAAATATGTACAAACCACAGTTGGCTAAAAAATATATAATCCCTTGCAAAAGGGCTTAACAAGAATAATAACAGTGAAATCCTGCTCCCAAGGTTTGTCAGAGTGGGTGACCAAAACCAAAACACGTGCCTACTATGGTAAACAGTGAGAATACATATAAACAAATACCTTTTTAAGGCATGTAACATAATGTGATAGAAATCCAATGTTAGAGTCCTACTGACTTTATCATATGCATTGTGCAATATATGTGGCCTGACCTATAGCAGTGGGAATAACATTCACTTGCATATCAATCAAGCCTATATACATTATCATTGTCCTGTCACCATAACTAACTTAGGCCTACTGTACTGAGTGTAAACATTTACACAATTCACTCATCAGGCAAACAGTCATACAATTGCAAATGTATACAAAATGACAGTAGGTGAAGCAAAATGCTATCTCTCCTAACAGGAATTAAAAAAGGTTATAACAAAGCAAATCTTATATACTAATGTTTGGTCGAGAGAGCAACCAACCTCAAACCCCTTGCCTACTATGGTAATCTATGAGATTTCAAAACCCTATATGATGCTTTAATTCAGAGTAATAACCATCCACACTTAAATGCCTATTGACTTTAATATAAGATTTTCACAATCAATATGTCAGACCTAGTGCCTTTATTGTAACTTTTCACAATAAAAAAATTATCATATAGCGTTTAAACTGGCTTGTCACCATAACCAACTCAAGCCCCCTGTACTGAGTGTAGCTTTTCACAAGGCAACTACCCAGCCTATATAGTCATAACATTACAAATGTATACATAATTAATAAATTTCTTTATTTCAACAGTTAGCTTCTTTGGGACCATCATGCAAGATCTATACCTATGACTCGTTGCAGAGGAGTCAGACTGCAAACCACTCATCTCATCATCTGCAGGGACTACCTGTCTTAGGATTCCTTCCTTCTACCAGGAACCTCGAGGGCAGGAGGCGGGCCCTTCCAGGTTGTGCTATTGAACGATGATTGCTGTCCTACAGTGCGGGATGCACCTGAGCTGTGCCCGGGCCAAAGACTGGCCCATCTTCGCTAATCATTGCTGGACCACCCCTCTTGGCTCAATCTCAGGAGGTCCAGGAGGCTATGTTTTCACTTTACTTTTCTATCACAGGAAACTCAAGGTTCCTGGCCAAGTCCTGTGACATTATTTATAATTTTTCTGATGACATTCAGGTTTTGTTTTGTCTTTCTAGCAATGTCATTTTTACTCCATTATTGCTGGCTATGGGAAATAGGAAAGCTGCTGCCAGTCCCAGAGCCAGACAGAACAAGAGTAAATTAGCTAAACATGCTGCTATTTATGGTGTGGTCAAAGAAATTGACAACTTAATAGAAGAAGTAAATCTATACTGTGGACTAGCTAAAGACCTGCTTGCCAAAATACAAAACAAACCACATTAAATTCTTTGGGGAAAAAGTTAAAGCACCTTGTAGCCAGCCTTTTAAGCCTCCAGCATTTACGAAAAGTCCCAATGGCACCCCTGACTTTCCTTCTCCCAGTGATAATCTTTTTCAGTAAATTAATGTTGTGTGTACACATAGATTTACCCCTTTGTTGCAGGATGGCACTTGCTCCAGTAGGGAGCTATCAGAGCGCTCCTCAACATTAATGTGTTGTGCGGCGACCCAAACTGCGTACATATTTCAGGACTGCTTGATGCCAATTTCAAATGAAATTGTCACTTTGATTGAATCATTGAAAAATGAGGCTGGGACTCTGAAGCAGATAGTAAATAATCTAACCGGTTTACTTACTAAGTATGCCCCACATATTGTAAGTTACACAGATCTTGTACCTGTTCCAGCCCCTCAATCTGTAACACCCATTCAACAAGGTATAAGTTGCATAGAGAATATGAGGACTGGCAAGGATTGGTCTCAAATTAATTTCCAAAAATCTTGTGACCCCATTGTTCAAACTAGTGCAGTTACATCGCGCCAAGCTCATATTCAAAGGCACTTTAATTTGCCTATGAGTATTTTGATAGCTAGTGCTATCACAGTAAGAGGGGGAGGGGAAGAATGTCTCTTCTTCCAGAAAACTTATTTAGAAATTTGAAGGGGCCATTTTGCAGTCAGGGAGGAGTTGTTCCTGTTGATGATGCAGTTACCCTGGGTCCTGTTAGATCATCGCCCAGTGAGCTATTACTTGGAGGTATTGTGGGTCAGGACACATCAGCTTCTTTGCTTGCAACTGATATCTTTATGGTTAATGTTCTGAAACTGCGCCCTGGATCAGATGAGAATTTTGAAACAGTAAAGAATAAGGTGGTCCATTGGATTAGATTGGTGTGCAGGTGGATCACTGACAAAGTATCGAAGGTCAAAAAATCGACCTACAAAAATATCGCAACAAAAATATCGATGTCAATAATATCGAAATCCTATCTACAACATGGTAAGTACAAAAATATCGGAAAAAAAATATCGATGTCAAAAATATTGTTATCAAAAATATCGTTTTTTTTGTTAAAAATAATATGTAAAATAAACTAAATAATACTTATAATTAAAATAAACATAGTTAAAAATATTTTATAATTTTTAAAATGAATAAGTAACATATATAATTAAATAAAACATTAATTAAACATATACATATAATATATAATATATATACTTACTTTGGGGCCCATTACGATGTCGGGCGGAAGCACTACCGCCGTGCTGGCGGATGCAAAAACCACCAGTTACCGCCGGCACGCAGCAGTCCACACGCCCGTCCAATTACGATGCGAAAAGTAGGCCAAACACCGCCGGCAAGCCAGCAACACCGTCCGCCATCAAAGTGCGCCCGTACACGTAGCGGCGCAGCCCAACTGACACACACCGTCCGACGAAACACGTCCCGCCCGGCGTATAAATTACGATGCCGCAAACAAACGGCTCCCACGGCTAAGAGACACCGCACGTGAAAGAGAGGCGGTAACACGGACGCAGAGCACGGACAACGAAGAAGCGGCACCCCGAGCATGAATCCAGCACTGCAGGCCCTTCCCATGCTTCTGCTGATGCACCACCAAGGACGCAACGTACCGCGGAGACGCAGGTAGGCACACACACAACAAGTGCACGCAAACAGTGCACACAGTGCAAGGGCGGAAAAAGCAGACAACCCCCCACCAGCGCGTGTACACTACACATCCACCATTGCATCCACATATGACACACAGGCCAAATCGTAACATCGCGGAACACATGTGTACACACCACCTGGGACTAGGAACCAACCACCCCGTCACGGCCCCAAAGCAGCGATGACGCCGCCACACATGCACACAACGCAGAGGCCAACCGCAACGCCATGCATGCGTCGCACACAGACACAGGGACACAACCAAGCAGCACACACATCAGCCCCACCCCGAACGCACATGACACGTGACAGGCCTGCCACAGACATGTCCCCAACGCCCAATTCACGGACAACACCCAACGCCACACAACCGACGCACACATGCCAGTGAAGTCACGCAACAGCAGGACACACCCCAGTGTAACAAACATGGCGTAGCACACAGCGGCGGCAACACCAACTAGGAGAAGCAGGGCCCATTCGGGAAGAGGAACGCCAGTACCACACTGAAAAACCCATACCACCCTGCACATATGAACAAGACATATAAAACGGAACACCAAAGAGCACGGGGACCGACAACAGGTGGCCCAAGAATAACATTCACACACAAGGCCCAACGCAGAGCGGAAAGGCAGCCTGCCGCCCACACAAGGGAGAGCAGACAGCACTGAATGACCTTCCATTCCAACACCGAAACCACAGCCCTACGACAGAAGCCGGTGAATACAGCCATTGTCCAAGAATAGACCAACACAGGCATGCCGAGGAGACCGACCACAGGGCAGATAGCGCATATCACAGAAGCACACAACGGACGGGGAAGAAAGAAGAAAACACTCCCCCATGTCGGCCACATGCAAGTTAATTGGAAGGAGTCACACAGCACTGACCTTGAACTGTCTGAGAAGCATGTGGGAAGAGGGCCCGTGTCCTCCAAACAAGCCAACAGAACACAAGTCCTGTCTCCCTACGACTACACAGAGCTCACAGCAACCCCGGAGCGTGCACATTGCAGACTGCACACACAGCCGGAGCACGCCACCTCTACGAACCGCTGCGAAATGGCAACCGCAACACACCTACCCAACTACGCCGAACAGCTCAAGCTGTACAAAACCAACCTGTGCCATACATTGGGATGCGATCTCCTGTCCCTGCTGAACGTAAGTTACCGACTGACTTACCGCATCACATTGTTCAGCTGCGTCATGCCCGTCTTCTACTGTCGGAGGTGTCCCTACCAGCATCCCGTCGAGATATGCCTCTCCAACCCGGCATGTCTGAAGGCGGACCTGCTACCACTACTCCTCCCTCTGGACGCACACGACAGGGCCTGCTCTGCCTATGGGGGCATGGCGTATGTGGCCAACATCGCACCCGCACTGAAATGGGACCACTGTGCCTCCACACGACGGATCATCGAGAACAGCTACATCGAATGTCACCCAGCATGCCCCATCATGGTCCTCCAAGGGACAACTTACGAACAACACCTTGACAGCCACCATCCGCTACATTGGCTGGCAAACATGTACACCACCAATGACATGGAAGCCCTGCTGGACGGCATCGCATACCTGACAACCTGTAAATTCGTCGGACCACAACCCAGGTTCCCCGAGTGACCTTTGATGTCCAACCCCGCACCCATGCTTAGCTTCCGCACGGACTGGCCAGTCACCACCACAACAGCCATACCAAACGACCGGCAACTGTAACCACACCATCAACGACATCGCCATGACATCGGATATGACCGGGACATGCACACTGTTCCCCATCACATCCAGGAACACCGCATGCATCGTGGGAGGCAGTGGCATGGGCTCTGTGTATCGCACCCACATGGACGGAACTGCACGAACAACCAGGACACGACATGGATCCAGCGCCCATGGACACACACACCGCTCAGTGGACATGAATAGGTCGCCTGGAGTCTGTGGGTGCTGCACCCCTCCCACCCCCGCCCCGGGAACCCCATACCAGGACCTTTGCATGGACGTCAAGTGCATACAACAACAACACGACCCCAGTGACTGTGACATGTCCAGTAACCACCACAGTGCAACAACAAGTGGCACGCCGCTGCATGCACGCAAGCACATGCCCTGATGTCATCTCACATGCACGCGTGCATGAGGAACAACCGCAGCAAACCTGTCACATGGAACTGAGATGGACTGTGCCCATGATGCCAAGCGGTCTGGTAGGCTACATGTATACCGTCTGTGTCAAAGTCCGCAGCTCCGCAGCTATACGCAAATGTACATTAGCACAGCCTTGGCCAAGCAGATGTCACTCTGAAGCCCACATCCCACATGCAACAGCCAATCACATGTAACCCCACACCCTATCCCATTTGCAATCATGCTCAGTATATCCTCAACATGTATTCCGCTGCGAGTAGTGTCCACTATACTGCATCACAGAGGACAGAAGACTCAATATAATGTTTGAAACCAAAACTGTCTCCGCTGACTCATTTCACATGTACAAATGAGAGAGGATGAGAGTATGTGAAGTACACGGCAGTCGTGACATGACCATGTAGTCCACTGGTATTGGATGACAACGCAAATGAGTAGCACAACTGTGGAAGACACACATGTGCCGTGTGAAGTCGTATGGACGCAGTGCACAGGTGGGTGGGTGTGACGGGTAGATGCGCACATGCCAAGTTGGAGCACGCCGTGTTGGGAGGGGTCATGAACAGTACACCACCACTTCCCTGGGCATAGTGAGAGGACACCTGTCGGGGGGGGGGAGTGAACACGTGTGTGCACAGCAGCCGGGCACACGTACATAGCGGTACCAGGCGCACCTCAGCCCACCCTCTGTGGACAAGCAGGATCCTGTTGTGCGCCCACCATGCCCCTTGACAAGGCACACACAGCCCCAGTCGACCAGGTGTAACCCCAACATAGTCAATCCGCACAGGCGATACAGGCACGGGATGGCAGTGGAGCATGGTGTGTGAGAGGTCTCCTCGTGCTCCTCCTGGTCATATCACGCAGGCAATAGAACCTCAACATCTAGCATGGCAAAAAGTCAAATGGAAGTGTAGGGGGACGCACCACAGCACGAGCAGCACTGACGTCACGGGAGGTGGCTCGCACCATCCCATCCATTGCCCATCATACCAACCACGCCACATGCCATTGCGACTAAGTGCAAGCGCGTGCGCCACCACCCCCGAGCCCTCCCCAGAGAGGCCAAAGAGTGAATGTGTGGGCCACCAGTCACAGACGGACGCGGCCTGGCCGCAAGGGCAGCCACAGCCACTGGGTGTCGCAGGTGGCGGATCCGGAAGGCGAAGACTGTGATGCATAGTCCATGCAGGCCGGGTCTCCATTTGGGGCACCACGCAGGTGGACGGCGTCCCGCCACACATCATACCCTGAGACAGCCCACTCGTGCAACTGGACCCACACATACACTCCTTGCCCTCTCTGGTGCGAGCTTGGGGCTGCCTGTGCAAGCGCTAGCCTCGCAGGTGAGCATGCATATTGGGGGGCGAGGGGAGGACATGAGGGCTGGGGCGAAGATGACCGTATCACTGTCAGTTAGTACAAGGGATGACCCAGATGTGGAAAGGAAGAGACGTGTCCCGTGTGTACTGCAACTAGTCGCCAATCCAACTACCCCCATGTCCGGAATGTAAGCCCGCACCTAGGCTCGCCCATCCGCCACATCGAACATACCACCAGCACGACAACCTTCCCATTCGAAACACTGACTGGGGTGGCGACCAGTGAACAATCATGTGTATCCTACCCACGCGTACATGTGGGCCCTCCATGATCCATGTCACCTGCGGCAAAGACATGACATGCGCAATGAGGGAAGTGAGGAGAGCTGTCCGCCCCACGCACAGAAGGTGCATCAGCTCCACAGACCCAGCAGCGAGTCCAGCAGGGGTCACATGTGCAGGGGCAGCTGTGCCTGGTGTGAAGGCACATGCATATAGACAGCACATCGACCAATGTGTAGTCTGCCCACATCCACAGCCCATCATCATGCGGACATAGGAATTGAACACAGGGCAACACATCTTAGTTGGTGCACCCACCGTGACCAACAATGCGCAATCATCGACGTACCCGCCTTGTGCATGGCCCCCCACCCAACGGAGGCACATCCAGTGCCACCATCCCACACACACAAGCCTTCCACGGAACATGCTGTGTCCAATGCTCAGTACAGAGTCAGCGCCCATCTGGTGGATCCTGAACAGGAGACACATGCACACACATGCCAGCTCCCACTATGTACGTCTGCCACCTGGCACGTGCAATGTAACCTCTCACCTGTGACGTGTGACTGCAAGCACACAGCCGTCTTGGCATGGGGCTGTCAATGTGGACACCTGTCAATGTTTCGGGAGGTGTGATCCGTACAGTGCTGTACATAGGGTGCAGTGCTGACACCTACTACTGTCTCATATCCCCTCGTGCCACAGGTCCCACTTGTATTGGCCGCTCAGCCCGTACCCACATCGTCGTCGTCGTGTGCCATACTCATCCAGCCTCGGAAGCAGTTCCATGCTCAGCAGACACTCATGTTGCCGTGGCGTTGCCGCTTGACGAATATGCAGTCAGTCCCCATCAGCACGCCCCGCAAGTCATTGGGGCCTAGATCCCCATGTGCATGCACATGGCAGTGGTATGTCTCACTTGCCATTGCCATTGTTGGGAGACCTGTGTAAGTGTATTGTGGCCGTGCCGTCCCAGCTTGACAGCTGGGCTGTGGCTCATGTGCTTGCTCAGTCATGTCAGTGATGTGTATGCGAAATTGCTATGTGTCGTGTTGCTTTGACATGTGTCCTCTGCCATTTTCCCCAGGCGGAGACCGAACATTGACCGCCCATACCAATTGCTGGCGGACATGGACGATACAGAGGTTATCAGGAAGTTTCGGCTGGACAGGCCAACCCTGCATCGACTGTGTGCCATGTTAGAGCCCCATCTCCGTCCCCGCAGGGTGTATCAGACTGCTGTCACCCCCACGGCTAAGGTGATGGCCGCCATGCATTTCTTCACCACTGGGTCATTCCAGCACACAGTGGGCAGTGGAGGAGGGATGTCCCAGCCCATGTTCAGCAAGGTGCTGAGGGATGTACTGGCAGCCATGATGCTGTACCGAAACAGGTACATCAGATTCCCCAGGGCTCGTGAATTGGCGGCAGTGAAGGGTGCATTCTATGCCCTTGGCAGAATCCCACACGTCGTGGGAGCCATTGACTGCACACATGTTGGCCTTGTCCCACCACAGGCCACTGAGCACCTGTACCGCAACAGGAAGCACACGCACTCCCTGAATGTGCAAGTGGTGTGCCTTGCGGACATGGTGATCACCCACGTGTGTGCCAAGTTTCCAGGCTCGGCACATGACGCACACATAATGCGCAACAGCATCTTGCCACGACTGATGGCCAATCTGCAACAGGATCGTGGCTGTATTGTCGGTGAGTATGTGGAGTGGTGTAGCGTGCTGGTTGTGCGATGCTGTCCCCTGTCCAGTTGGAATAGCAACGGTTCTCTGTGTCCCTCACACCCAGGTGACTCTGCGTATCCGAATGGGGCATGGCTGCTCAGTCCATTGAGGAATCCTCGCACCCCAGCAGACGATCGATACAATGAGGCACATGGGAGGACCAGACGTGTGGTCGAGCGTACCTTTGGCCTCCTCAAGTCCAGGTTCAGGTGCCTGGACCGCACCGAGGGTGCACTGGCGTACTCCCCACAGAAGGTGTGCCAGATAGTGGTGGCGTGCTGCATGCTGCACAATCTGGCCATTCGTAAGCAGATCCCCCTCATTGTGGATGACGGAGATCAACCAGGGCCCCAGCCCGCAGACCAGGACAGCTCGAGTGAGGTGGACAGCGGAGAGGAGGAAGCTGGGAATGTGCGCCAGCAGCTCATCGCCCGCTACTTCACTTGACGGTGAGTGTCCATGTACGACGGATGATGTGTCTGTATCTGTGCAGGTGTGTGTGTGCTGTGTCAGGGTGGCCGTATGTTCACTGCGTGCAGTGTGTCAACGCTCCATGGCCAGGGTAGTATGCCACTGTTGGTGACTGTGGCATTGTGCCCTATTGCTCTGTGCGATGTGTGTACATTGCTTGTAGTTGTTGACATGTACTGTGTGATGGGTGTGTGACACACTCATTGAATGTGCTCCTGTTCTGTCTCCCACCCCTAGGTCCCTACAGGCCCTCCGGATTCCATTGCCATGCCACGCATCAGGTGCCTTTCCGCCCAAGGTGGCCGTTGTATTCCGTACAAATAAAACACAGGGCACAAACAGCAGTTAGTGAAAAAGGTGCATTTATTCCAAACTGTGACATGTGATTGTGTGTAAGGTGATGACAAAAGTGGTGCGTGCAGTGACAATGAGCTGTCGGTCATGGCTGCGTGATGCTCAGGGTGTACCCACTGGTTCTATGTCCATAGTCCAACACACACATGCCATCCAGCTGGCTGTGTGGAGTGGGATCGTAGAGCAAGTCAGTGCAGTGGCTGGTCAAGGAAGGCTGGCGGAAGGCTGGCTGGCTGCCTCACTTGCGACTGGAGCGTGCGAAGTCCTCCCGGGAGATCTGTTTCCTCTTCGGACGGCCCCTTCCACGTTTGGGAGGGGGTGTGTGGTGGCGACCTGCTGGTGGTGGGTGAGGTGTGCTCACTGGCTGTGGACGCAGGGGAAGTGGACACTGCTGCCCGACCCTGCGCCCTAGCAGGTGGTGGCGGAGGTGGTGTTGCTGGCCTTGCCTGTGACCCCACCGCCACCACCAGCTGGCCCATGAGGTCCACGAGTTGGTCCATACGGGACACGAATTGGCCCATATGGGCGTCCAAGGACCTCAGCACCCCCAGCACCTCCCGCGTGTCTGAAGCAGACCTGACCCATTGTTCTTGGGCCTCCTCATAGGCCCCAAGGACTCTGGCCATTTGAGGCAGGGCATGGCTCCCAGGGGAGGCTGGCGTTTCCCTGACCCTGCTCCTCCTACCAGTCCTGCTGCCACCGGCCTGCCCACTAGCCACATTGCTCACCACGGTCCTCGCTGTGGCTCCCAGGGTGGATCCAGTCGGCCGGGCCACCACCTGCGCTGGGGCTGGTGCCAGCGAAGACGTGGTGGTGGTGGTGGTGGCGGTGGTGGTCGGTGCGGCGATGGTGGCGGTTGCGGCAGTGGTAGTGGCCGCAATGACCGTGGGTGTGGCCGCAACGACAGTGGCAGCAGGGGGCTGGGACTGTTCAGCATCCCTGGATGATGGGTTGGTGGGTAGGAGGGGTCCTGGGGAGCGGCTGGGCCCTGCCACACCAGATGGGCCTGCTTGGTGGTCCGTGTCCGAAGAGGAGGACAGATCCTCCAGATCCGTGTGTCCTCGTTGGGGGCTTGTAGGCTGGCTGTGCTGGCTGCTGTCTCCATCCCCAGCATCCGGCAGTTCGTCACCTGTGGAGAGAATGAGATTTGTTATTGTGTTGCACCTGGCGTAGTATGTATTTGTCGTCTGACATTGGCAGTTCGTGCAATCTCGTACATGGGTTTCCCGGAGGCGAGTGTGTGGCTGTGGCATCTGTAGTTGTGTGTGCTAGGCAATGGGACTGTGTGCTGTGCACATGTGGCATGGGACGGATTGGCCATGCCGATGGGTGTGTTGCTGTGCCCCTACTCATTGTGACTCTGGTGTATGCGGGCTCCTGGCCCATCCTGGGTCTGGTTTGTACTTTGCTTTTGGGGTTCATATGGAACGCTTAGGAACGCATATGGCAACATGGGGGCCATGCCCCAGATTCGCATTTGGGAGGGGATATGCTTTTGGGGTTCAAATGGAACGCTTAGGAACGCATATGGCAACATGGGGGCCATGCCCCAGATTCGCATTTGGGAGGGGATATGCTTTTGGGGTACATGCTGTGAGCCATGGGTGCCAAACGTGACATGTGTTATGGCAGCATGACAGTGCATGGTTTGAGGTGTGTGCATGCTTGACATGGCCTGCATATTTGCTGTCTGTTGTGATTACTGGACATGGCATTGGACGCATCGTTATGGGTGAGTGATGGTTGTGTGTGCCAGCCAACGTATTGCAGTTGTCCCATCTCCTTGGTGTGCGTGCTGCCCTGTGCCATGTGCATCACTGCAGTGCTCGGGGGGGGTGTGGCCCATGTTGTGTGTTGTTGCTCACAGTGTGTTGTGCGCTTCATTGACTTCTGGCACATGGTTGGTCATGGGCATGTATCTTAGCGTGACTGCTGTATGTGTGGCAGCTGTGCGGATGACATGCCTTTCATGAGACTGGGGCTGACGGATGGGATGGATGGTATGTTGTATGTGCATGGTGTGTCTGTGTGTTTGATGGGTTCAGTGGTGTTCGTGTGCATTTCTGTTGTTCCGATCTGTTGCGTCTAGTGTTGTTTGTCTTACATAGGCGTAGTTGTGGGGTGTGTGGTTGACAGGCAGTAGGGGCTACATGGACAGGACTTCAATGGTGTTTCGGTTGTGTGTGATGAGTTGCACAGTGGCTGCCGTGTGGTACTGTTTTCAGTGTGGCTTGTGTATGCAGACGTGGCTCCTTGGGTGTTGCTATGTCTGTGATGGGTCATGTGGGGTGTGAGTCTGTTGTTCATGTCCGTGTGCACATTGTTCACTTGTTCGTGACGGTGGGCGGTGCTGCGTTTTCGTCTGCTACGTGACATGTCCCATGTGTTGGTCGTGTTATGGTCCTCATGCCTCCAGTAATCCAGCCCTGTCCAGTTTCCCACCTGCAGGTTGTTCGTTCGTGCACTGTACTGGATGCCACATGGCTCTAAGCGGGGGTGCTCCATGTTGCAGGTCTGTGGGGGTGGGGGGTGTTGTGGGTCGTGGGGGTGGCTGGACACCCACTGACACCGATTGCTGTGGACCGTGATGTCTGCCTTTCGGCTGTCGTTGTGCACTGCGGTGGCTGACACGTGGCTGTGGGGTGTGGGGGATGCTCCTCCTTGCTGTGCTGTGGGACTAGGGGCCTGGTGTGTGTTGTACTTGGGCTGTCCACCGTCCCACCCACTGCACTTTGTGTTCCTGCCACTTACCTGTTACTTGTCGGTTTGTGCAGCTGTGGCGGACACATGGGTGTGGTGGGTGCTCGTTGTGGCGCTTCTGGCATATTTGGGGACCTGTTGGTGGTTACGTGGCTGGCTGAGTGTACACATGTCCCCACGCATCTTACAGTTGTTCTGTTTGGGCTGTGTGTGGTGGTGTCTGTTGCATGTGTGTGTCGTGTATTGTGTGCTGGACATGGGGGTGTTTGTCCCTGGGAGCTGTGGCATGGTGGTAGTGCATGTGAGTACATAGCGGTGTGCTGGTATACATTAGTTTGTACTTACCAGCCTCCACTCCCCCTGCTAATCCGGCGAGGATCTCGGGATGTATGATGACTCGCACCTTCTCCTCCCACGCTTTGAAGGTCTTGAAGAGCGCGGGATTCCCTCCGCCAGTGACGGCAGCCAGCTCTCTGTTTTTGCCCTCCTTCTTCTTGACCAGGCTCTTGACGTCATTCCACCGTTTGTTAATTTCGACTCTGTTCCTGGGCAGGGTCCCGACTGCATTGACCTGGTCTACGATCCGGTTCCACATTCTGTTTCTGGTGGCTAGTGGTGTGTGTTGGACCATGTTCCCATAGATTTGTGGGTGCACCTTGATGATCTCGTCGACCATGACCGTCAGCTCAATGGGCGTGAACTTGGGCATTCTTTGTGGTGCCATGGTGTTTGTGGTGCTGGTGCGGTGTGTGTTGTGTAATGTGCAGGGGGTTTGTGGTGCCGGTGTTTGGTGGTGGTGGTGGTGGTGGTGGTGATGTGTGCGTTTCTGTGGTGTGCTGTTGTCCTCGCTGTGTCACTGTGTCCTCTCCTCTCCTCTCTGGTTTGCAATGTTGCAAGGGGTTGTGGTCTGTGGGAGTGCTGCTTTTGTACTTACCTATGTGGGTGTGTCCTCATGGTCTGTTGTTTTCAGGTGTGTTGTGTCTGGGGTTCTGGCCTTTGTAGTTTTTGTTTGTCCGGGGGGTGTTTTCGGGATGTGTACTGTGCTTGTGTATTTGTGCGTGCCTTGCTGTGTGGACTTATTGGCCATGTTGTGTGCTATTGGTTTTGTGTGCGGATGGTTTCTGTGCAGGGACGTGGGCGCCATGGTTTCTGCCGAGTCGATTGGCATCGGCGTTGTTTGCGCTGGCGGGCGGTATATTTGTGGTTTTCCCGCGCTCATGGCGGTGCGATCGTAATTTCACGTGCGGTGTGTCGGCCGTGAGGGCGGGCGGTTTTGTGTTGTCGTGCGTGTTTCCGTCCGTGGCGGGCGGTTTGACTCCGACTCGGACGATGGCGGGCGGTATTTTGTGTGATTTTTCCGCCGATGGCGGTTTTCGGTTTGTGTTATCGTAATGGCGTGGTCGGTGTTCAGACGGTGTATGCGGGCGGATTTTTGCCGCTTCCATGCCTGGCGGATTTATTTACGCCGGGTATCGTAATGAGCCCCTTAATAATCAGTTTGAATAATTATTTTAATAAATTATAAATTATTAAAAAATATTATAAATTACAGATACATATATACACATAAAACAATAACATAAATAAAAATTAAATAATTATGTATAACAAATTAAAAAAAAAAAATTACTTTTAATATTTTTAAAATTAATTATATACTATATTAACTAAATGTTGGATAGCGTAGGGGTAAAAATTACTATTCCCACTCCAGAGAGTGCAACAGTAGGGAAAGTGTTGGATAGCGTAGGGGTAAAAATTACTATTCCAACTCCAGAGAGTGCAACAGTAAGGAAAGTGTTGGATAGCGTAGGGGTAGAAATTACTATTCCCACTCCAGGGAGTGCAACAGTAGGGAAAGCATTGGATAGCGTGAGGGTAAAAATTACTATTCCCACTCCAGTGAGTGCAACAGTAGGGAAAGTGTTGGATAGCGTAGGGGTAAAAATTACTATTCCCACTCCAGAGAGTGCAACAGTAGGGAAAATGTTGGATAGCGTAGGGGTAAAAATTTATATTCCAACTCCAGAGAGTGCAACAGTAGGGAAAGTGTTGGATAGCGTAGGGGTAGAAATTACTATTCCCACTCCATGAGTGCAACAGTAGGGAAAGCATTGGATAGCGTGAGGGTAAAAATTACTATTCCCACTGCAGTGAGTGCAACAGTAGGGAAAGCGTTGGATAGCGTGAGGGTAAAAATTACTATTCCCACTCCAGTGAGTGCAACAGTAGGGAAAGTGTTGGATAGCGTAGGGGTAAAAATTACTAATCCCACTCCAGAGACTGCAACAGTAAGGAAAGTGTTGGATAGCATAGGGGTAAAAATTACTATTCCCACTCCAGAGAGTGCAACAGTAGGGAAAGTGTTGGATAGCGTAGGGGTAAAAATTACTATTCCAACTCCAGAGAGTGCAACAGTAGGGGAAGTGTTGGATAGCGTAGAAGTTACAAATAACATACTTATAAATAAATTAATTTTTTTAAATAATTAATGAATTATTAAATAACTCTAAACTATTTACCAATACCAATAAATAATTGTTAAAAACATAATTACCAATAGAAAATTTATTAACAATAAATTAATAATAAATACCAATAAATAATAATTAATAAATATTAATTACTAAATAATAAATATTGGACAATAAAATATTTTTAATAACAAAAAACATATAAATTATTAAAACTTAATTACCAATTAACTAAAATTAAACAATTAAATGCTTTTTCATACCAATAATAATAATAATAATTAGACATTAATTATCAATTAATAAATAATTCTTCATATATTAATTACATTTATCAATAAATAATATTTAATAATATTTGATTACCAATTAATGATAAAACAACAATAAATTAATTTTTAGAACAAAAAAATTGTAATTTAAAAAAATTACCTATTAATAATTAATATCCAATAAATTAATTATCAATACCCAAAAATAAATTTAATAATTACTTAATTAGATTTCAATTACTTCCAAAAGTATTCCCCTATAAACGCACAACACACTACAATGATAAAATAATACACTTAACATAATGATCAACTAATCAATTAATAAAAATTAATAACTAATTAATAATAATTAATTACCAATTAATAATTGATTACCAATTATCAATTAATTAACACTAATATAATTATCAATACCAATTAATTAAAATAAATTATAAGTTAATTACATTTAAATTACATGATGATCAATTAATCAATTAATAAAAATTAATCACCAATTAATAAAAATTAATTACCAATTATTAATTAATTAACAATTATATAATTATCAATAACAATTAATTAAAATAAATTATAACTTAATTACATTTACATTACATGATAATCAATTAATCAACTGATAAAAATTAATAACCAATTAATACAAATTAATTACCAATTATTAATTAATTAACAATAATATAATTATCAATACCAATTAATTAAAATAAAGTATAACTTAATTACAATTAAATTACTTCCCACCCTATTCCCCTATAAACCCACAACCCGCTACAGAACTTAAACGCAAAAAATAATTAAAATTAATTTATAATTCCTAAAAATTAATAATTAATTTAGTATAATTAAATTACTTCCCACCCTTTTCCCCTATAAACCCACAACCCGCTACAGTACAAAAAAAAAAAATTAACTTACATTTTTTTTTATTAACATATAAAAATTGTATACATATATTTTTAAACAAGTAGAACACTTAACAAAAACACATATAACACATACATATTAAAAACATAACAAAATACATAACAATAATACAAATATCGATATTAGTAACATCGATATTAGTAACATCGATATATTTGATTTCGATATTACTAACTTCGATATTATTTACATCGATATTAAAAAATTCAATATTACTTACCTTAGGGTCGATATTCTGTCCATCGATATTCTTCACATCGATATTCTGTCCCTTCGATATTTTAACTTCGATATTATTGTATATCGATATATTATTTTCGATATTTTGACTGCTCACCGTGCAGGTGTTATTCAATAGTCCACGAAGATTTGGTTTATGCAGAATGCCACTCAGATCCTTTTGGTCAATGGGACTATATTAGAATTACACTAAAGAGAACTGGAAGGTGTAAGGTTTAAAAACTCTCAGCTTTCGGACCGACCCTCCCCAGGGTTTGAGAATTGGCATTGGAATCATGGAAAAAGTCTTTCCTCATCTTCCTGGGGTCGACTGGCCAGCAATTTTAGATTATATTCAACCAAGGTTAGCTAGAACCATTTATATAAAGTTCAGGTTGGGAGCTTTACCAACAGCCTCTATTCGTAGTAATTGGCAAACTGAGGGTCAAATCTCCAGCACATGTCCATCCTGCAAGTCCCAGGATAAAGCAGAAGGTCATATGTTATTTTTTTGTAAAGCATATAGTAGAGCAGTGGTAAAGCTGCTTTTTACACTATATGGGATACGGCAGTATCTTGTGGCATTAAGAATTTACAAGACTAATACGAACCCTCCGGGTGTCTTTGCAGTAGCCAAATTTAATACTCTGCTTTGGCCATTTGATGTAAAGCCTCTGAAGTGATTCCTAGACATTTATCCTTTTAACAACTGTTTACAGACTGTTGTACATTGTACTATCTCACTTTTTTGATGTTCGGTAATGGTTTTCATTGGATCGACTTACGATAAATTGGTGCTTGACGGAATATGATGGAATGGGCAATTTTAAGAATTGTTTGCTTGTTTCGTGTAATCTTAATGATGTTTAATATTGTTTGTTTTGTTTTTGCCAGTGGAAGTTGTACCTAAAATGACAATAAATAAGTGAAAATGAAATGAATAAAATGACTCATTGCTGAAGTCAGAATGTTGTCTACTTTTCAGAAATCTATAGCTTTCCTGGATAACCAATGGGTATCATACCAGTTTCCACCACAAACTGGAAGTAGGTTGAAAGCACAAAAACAGGGAAAACGTCTGCCTCTGAAAATTGTTACATATGCTTGGTAAAAAAAGGTATTTTGATTCAGCTCTGCAAGCTGGGAAGATGGTAAATTCAGCACAGCAAACCTTTTACTGATGACATTTTTAGAAAAAAACTGACATTATTTTCTGGAGTAATTTGTTCCTCTTTTTCCTCAAAAACTCAAAATGTAGAAACATTTTGCCAATTTTCCCAATCCCCCCCAGGGGAATGTACAAACCATGGATACTTTTAAAATCCCTAGAAAGATGCAGATTTGGGTGGATATCTTATGTGGAAAAAAATGTTATGTAGAACTTAGCGCAAAATACCCAAAATAGTCAAAAAAAGGGCTCAACACAGGGGTGAAAAAGCCCCAGCATTTAAGGGGTTAAGAAAACCTGTAACAATCAGAAGTCTTTAGTTTAGTAAACAATGGTGTGTGAGTTTGAATTGACACTTACCCTGGGAATAAAAGTCTCCTAGTGTCAGATAGTTTCTTGGTTCAGGTGTAAGCTGAGGGGTGAGCATAAAATAGTAATGTCCAGAACTAGCACATCCGATTTGATATCCCACCACTTTCCCTTATTGTGCATCTGGGTTTTCTGGCTGTGGGCAGATTTTGGAGTCCCTAATGCATAGAGACTTCTCAAACCAGAAATCAAGTGATCCACGGGCACTCTCTTGGTGTCCTTTAATAATGTGGAGAACCTTTATTGGTTTACCACGAGTTGGTACATTCCCCAATATTTTGTGAGGACACACCCAATTGATCTTTTCCTGGACTCCAGTCGTTATGGATATAGCCTAAGTTCCTTCAGATAACAAAACAGACAGGGAAACCTTCTTCTGTGCTATACTATATAGGATAGGCACATGTCGAGAAATACACAAATTATCACTAGCACAGACATATGGTAAAAGGGTAAAAGTTATGGAAACAACAAGCATTGCAAAGACAGCACAGCTAGGTAACCATCTTGTTATCTTCCAAGTGAAATGGAATACTCTTGTGCATACTTTTTTTTATCCCCATGTCTGTAGTGTCCAAAAATTCATGATGGGCTGCTTAGTAGTATCTGTGTCCCTTGGAACTAAAATGTTGCTCCCTGTATCATGAAAATGAATTCATCATGCTTGCCTGAAAATTCACAGTTTTTATAAATTTTCCATGAAGAAAAAAGAAGGGCTTGTAGCCTGGTGTGGTATCATGGTAATCAGACATTGAGATCAGGCAACTCATCGCTTAGTAACTGGGCACTGTGGCCATTAGTCATACCTAGGCCTTTCATATGAATTTATGTTTATTGGACATATGAACCTGCATACAAAGTAGATCTCAAATAGAAGGGCAGCTTATAATATCTACCAGGTACTTCTCAATAACTAATAAATAACATGCTCATAGTATAATATACCATCATATACTCACATAACTTAAGAAAGAATAGGTCCCTAAAATGAAGTACTTAGAATGTATAATTAGTAAACATACAGGTTTGGTTAGAATTCCCTCCTTGTTGTGAGCGCTTAAATTTAGATTTGAGTTGATCATACAGTTAGGTCTTCATTTACCAATAAATTCTCCACAAAAGGTAAGATTTAGTACTTTATTAAGGACAGACAACACCAACAGTCCAGAGCAGTTCTTCCTTCACTCTCTAGGTTACAACTGTCAAATCCCAAAGTTGCACCACCCACTACATTCTATACTGACATTGTCACTTCTAGAATATATGTGCATTCCATAGAAGGAACATGGAAGCTCATAACACATCCCCCTTACACTGACAACAAACCAATATAAAGTACTAGGATGAAGAACCCATATAATTTAAATATTTAAAAATGGAAACTTGCATAACATGCTAGTGAATAAACATACTAACAAATTAAACTTAGAAACATCTGTAAATCTCATATACAAAAGAAAAAGAACAGTTAAAATGTATCACCTTTAACAATGCATATATAATACAAAACAAGAGTTCTAATATTTAAACAATTCCTACTACTTCCACTTAATGTTTGCCAATTACATTATCATTCCATCACCCAGGTCTATGTATATTTCTAACTTGTCTTCTGTTCTCAACAAAACTCCTACCATCGTTGGTTGTCACAGGAATCAAATTAGAATTACCCTGGGTTAGTGAAGAATTGCTCTGGGATTTCTTTCTCATCTTTGCCAATCTTGACATACCCCATACATCCCCGTTCTCAAATTCTACTACATTTTTCATGACTTTCTTAATGACAAAAGGTGCCATAATTTTCGACAATCTTTTTCTCATGAATCCTGGCTTCTTTACCAGTGCTAGTTCTCCCACATTCCAAGGTACTCTTTTTGCACATTTCTTTTAATCATATCTTTCCACATATTTGTTAGATAACTCTTCCTAAGGACCTTACCTTTACAACTTTTTAAATAAGTTTCATCATTTAATCGCCCCAAATCCTGAATTCCATCAGTCATCCAAGCAGGATTCAAATTTGTATTTCCTACTCTTCCCATTTTCCAAAAGAAAGTAGATTTGAGAGTTATCAGATTAGGGGATTACAGTGCGCCTAACATAACTCATCCAAAACTTTGGTTAAAGGCATTTTGAAATCCACTGCTTTGTTCACACTTGACTTAACCAATCTGTTCATCCATTCTGCTAAGCCTTTGGCTTGTGGGGAATATAGTGCTGTTCTCAGAAGTTAAATGGATAGTCCTTTAAGAAACTCCTGCTTCTCCTGGGTGTAAATTGGACTCCAATATCAGTCACTATACAGTTGGGTATACCTTCTTTAATGAACTCTCCTTTTAAAAATGTGATTACATCATTGGCATCTAAAGATTTCATATACGTAGTAACTACCCACTTGGACACATAGTCCACCAATACTTTGACATATCTCTAATTCTCTGGCAAAAAACAGAAAGGACCAGCAAAATCTAATCCTAACTTTTAACAATGTTCGGAACAGACACTGGTGATGATGGTGTGTTAGCCACTGTTTTGCTTTTAACATTTCTAGCACATGAATCACAATCTCTAACTACTTCCTCAACCTGTTGGTCTATTCCTAGCCACCAGTATAATTGCCTTACCCTGGCCTTAGTGAGATTTCTCCCAAGGTGTCCTTGATATGCTAAATTCACCACTTTCTCTCTGAGTGCCTTTGGGAGAATGTCTCTCTCACCTCTAAACAATTCATCACCTGACCAATTTAAATCATCCCTGATATTCCAGAACCCCAGCAGGTTTTCAGGGAGGGGTTTGTATTCTGGCTACCCTTTCACAATGAACTCTTTAAGATATTGCACCTCTGAGTCTCCATCTCTTACTTCACTCCAATATTTCCTCTGAATGGCACTTTCACAGACAGAATTAATTTGACCCAAATCCTGACAATCCTAGATACTGTCCTCATTTTTTATGGAAAGCCTAGATAAGCAATCAGCCACACAGACGTATTGCCAGAAATGTGCTTGCTGTGGAAATTAAAATCACTATCTTTATCCACCCATATTTTGATTCTAGGAGTGCTTTCGTCATCTTTTCTCGTAGCAAACAACTCTACCAAGGGTCTGTGATCAGAACGAACCACAAAGGGTAAACCCCACAAAAAGATTTGAAATGTTTTATCGCCCATGCACATGCCAAGGGGTCCCTTTCTACAACTGAGTACCGTTCTTCAGCTCCTTTCAGTGAACAGGAAGCAAATGCAACCACACACTCTTCATCACCATTACTCTGTGACAGTTTAACCCCAGATTCTGATAAGGTGTGACCCAAATATGATACAGAACTCCTTCTAAATTTACATTTTTCTTTCTGTAAAGCTAATCCAACTTCTGCCAATTTCCCCAACACCACTTTTAACGTAACACCATGTTCAGTCATATCCTTGCCTTAAATTAGGATATCATCCTGAAAAAAATATATTAGTTACTCCTTTCAATACCTTTTTCATTAACCTCTGGAAACAAGCAACAGCTGATGCCAATCCAAATGGCATTCTGATTTAATGATATGCACCACAAGGGGGTAACTAAGAGGTAAGATGCATGGACTCATCATGTAATTTAACTTGATGATAGGCGGACAATGGTTTCATTACACTAAATACATTTGCCACGCATTGTCAAGGTCTCTGGCATATTGGGAAGTGGTTGACGATCTACCCAAATGTTATGTTATGTTACAGAATCTTGTAAAGCACATAGCTACCCAGATACTGACTTCCCAGCGCTAACAGGAATCACAAGGATGAAATGCATTGCTTAAGGGAAGAGGTGTGTCTTCAGTACTTCCTGAAACTTAACAAATTGCTGTTTGTGACTAGGAGGCGAGTTCCAAAGCCTAGACACTGGATAACAAAATCACTGGCCTCCACTTCTTGTTCTTTTGATTCTGGGGGTAACCAGGAGGAGGCGATTGTTAGATCTTAGCTCTCTAGTACTGTTGTATTGTTTGATAAGGTGACTAAGGATGTGTGGGCCATATGCATGTTTTACCTTGCAATGCATAATGCATAAAGCTTTGAATTCAATTATTTTCCTCACCGACAACCACTGAAAGCTTGCCAAAGCCAGACACGCAGACTGTGTTTTTGGTAGGCCCAGCAGTAGTCGGTCTGGAGCATTTTGAATGACTTTCAGCTTCTGAATCACCTAAGCAGGGCTGCCTAGATAAAGAGTGTTACCATAGTCCATGCGTGGAAGTAGAAGACTTTTTACAACTACTCTCTGAGTATCCATGAGGAGCCATTTAACTGTCTTTCTAAGGGCTCTCAGTACATGTCCCTGACACTTTCTTTGCCTGGGCAGCCATGTTCAGGTCTTTATCCATTAGTACCCGCGTGCTCCTTAATTCCGTTTGGGTGAAGGGCGGTCACCCAGGCACAAAGACCAGCGAATGTGATCCCACAGTGATAGATTGTTTACAACAACCATAACCTCGTTTTTTTCGCCATTCAATTTAAGGCAAAAGGTTGTCACCCAGTTGTTTACCTTCTCCAGATGGACAGCGTCTCCAAGGTTAGGCTGGTACTGGGTGATAGGGAAACAACGATCTGGGTGTAGTCAGCGTACAACACCATTGTAGGCCTAATAAACAAATAATGTCTGCTAAATGGTGAATGTAGACATTAAAAAGAGTGGGGCTCAGTGACGAGCCCTGCAACACTCCACATCTGAGCTGATGAATCTTAGACAGACAAGGCCTTTCCTGGACCTGGAAGCTTCTATGCCCAAAAACAAAATCAGCCACCTTCGTGCTCTTCCAGTAATACCTACCACCTCCAGACTATGTCAGAAAATGACATGGGAGACAGTGTCGAAAGCTGCACTCAAATCAAGAAGAATGACCGCAGCTGTCCCTCCCTGGTCTAATGTTTTTTTAGATCCTCCAAGGCTGATAAAAGAACTGTCTCTCTACTGCACCCAAGACGAAAGCCCATTTGCAACTGGTGCAGTAGGTTGTGTGTCTCCAGGAACTCAATCAAATAGCCACTTACCCCTTTTTCTATGATCTTGCTAATGCCTGAGAGCAATGATATTGGTGTGTAGCTCTCAGTCTTGTCAGGGTCCATGGTGGACATTTTCAGCAATGGGCTAATGATCGTGTGTTTCTAAGGGTCAGGGACTAGTCCAGTTTCCAGAGAGATGTTGAAGATAGTCGTCAAGGCAGAAATAATAATGACACCTCCATTTGGTAATATATCTATAGGAGCCAGATTCAAAGGAGAGCCAGTCTTGACTCTATTCGCTGCTGCCCTAATGATATTATTATTCACTTGAGGGAAGCTTGAAAAGTGCGCTGAGACCTCTTTAGCTGGGGTGAACTCTTTGAAATATTAGAATATAGATCCAGATCTCCTACCAAGAAGTCATATATAAGACTGATTTTCCTGAGGAAGAAGTTGGCAAACTGCTCACAGAGAGGAAATAGCTCCTGCAAATTTAGGTTTTAGAAAGGAATTTACAAATGTGTCTATTCAAATCTCTATGGTCAACATATATTCAGATGCATTTGCCCCCATCCTTTGGAGCCTACACAACTGGAGTCAACCACTGCAGGGATTCTATTTCTTCAATGACTTCATCAGCTATTAACTTCTGAATCTCCTCCTTAGGAGGCTCTAAGATAAGATTTGTCGACCTTTCTGACTATATGCACATAAGGTGATGCACCATTCTTCAAAATAATGTTATGCTTAAAGTTTTTGAGTAGACCCAACTTCTCACAGAATACTTTGGGAAACTGACATAGAATATCTTCATGCTCACACCACATGGTCATACCTTGCAAAGAATTTGGGTTGAGTGTGAAATCCATGTCTCTCTGGTGACACCAACCCAATAGGTTATCACTTCTTTTTGCTACATAAACCTTTTCAATAGTTTATTTTTCATCACCATGTACCCCACAACATCAATTTTGTTGCCACCATAATATATAGGATTAATATCAGGTGGTAAAAAGAAATGCCTTGTCCTCTGAACACCTTTTCCTAATTCCTGTCACCCAACAAGGTATATGGCAATCCCGAGTCCACCAACACCTTTATCTCTTTATCATCTAGAGTAATAGAACATTTGGATTAGCTTTAACATTCAACACCAGCTTTAACTCATCAGTTTGGTTTTGATTTTTCTCACCCTTGCAAACCCTGGCATAATGGCCCTTCTTGCCAAACTTCCTACGAATGGAATTCTTTGCATAACATTGTGGATTTGCAGCATGACCAGGGTTACCGAAATGGAAACAGTTTACTCTAACATTCTTGTTGTCACTTTACTCTAACATTCTTGTTGTCACTGTTACTCAATAATTTCTTCCCTTCTGGTTTAATCTTAGCAACCAATTCGATTTGACCAGAGCTATTATTGGTTGAATTTATTGTCAACTTGGTATAACGAGCAGAAGATGGTACTTCCCACATCTCCCACACCCAAGACTTAGGGGCCCATTACGATGGCGGGCGGAAGCACAACCGCCGTGCTGGCGGATGCAAAAAGCACCAGTTACCGCCGGCACGCAGCAGTCCACACGCCCGCCCAATTACGATGCGAAAAGCAGGCCAAACACCGCCGGCAAGCCAGCAACACCGTCCGCCATCAAAGTGCGCCCGTACACGTAGCGGCGCAGCCCAACTGACACACACCGTCCGACGAAACACATCCCGCCCGGCGCATAAATTACGATGCCGCAAACAAACGGCTCCCACGGCCAAGAGATACCGTACGACAAACCGAAGCGGTAACACGGACGCCGAGCACGGACAACGAAAAGCGGCTCCCCGAGCATGAATCCAGCACTGCAGGCCGTCCCCATGCTCCTGCTGATGCACCACCAAGGACGCAACGTACCGCGGAGACGCAGGTAGGCACACACACAACAAGTGCACGCAAACAGCGCACACAGTGCAAGGGCGGAAAAAGCGGACAACCCCCCACCAGCGCGTGTACACAACACATCGCATCCACATATGACACACAGGCCAAATCGTAACATCGCAGAACACATGTGTACACACCACCTGGGACTAGGAACCAACCACCCCGTCACGGCCCCAAAGCGCCGATGACGCCGCCACACATGCGCACAACGCAGAGGCCAACCGCAGCGCCATGCATGCGTCGCACACAGACACAGGGACACAACCAAGCAGCACACACATCAGCCCCACCCCGAACGCACATGACACGTGACAGGCCTGCCACAGACATGTCCCCAACGCCCAATTCACGGACAACACCCAACGCCACACAACCGACGCACACATGTCAGTGAAGTCACGCAACAGCAGGACACACCCCAGTGTAACAAACATGGCGTAGCACACAGCAGCGGCCACACCAACTAGGAGAAGCAGGGCCCTTTCGGGAAGAGGAACGCCAGTACCACACTGAAAAACCCATACCACCCTGCACATATGAACAAGACATATAAAACGGAACACCAAAGAGCACGGGGACCGACAACAGGTGGCCCAAGAATAACATTCATACACAAGGCCCAACGCAGAGCAGAAAGGCAGCCTGCCGCCCACACAAGGGAGAGCAGACAGCACTGAATGACCTTCCATTCCAACTCCGAAACCACAGCCCTACGACAGAAGCCGGTGAATACAGCCATTGTCCAAGAATAGACCAACACAGGCATGCCGAGGAGACCGACCACAGGGCAGATAGCGCATATCACAGAAGCACACAACGGACGGGGAAGAAAGAAGAAAACACTCCCCCATGTCGGCCACATGCAAGTTAATTGGAAGGAGTCACACATCACTGACCTTGAACTGTCTGAGAAGCATGTGGGAAGAGGGCCCGTGTCCTCCAAACAAGCAAACAGAACACAAGTCCTGTCTCCCTACGACTACACAGAGCTCACAGCAACCTCGGAGCGTGCACATTGCAGACTGCACACACAGCCGGAGCACGCCACCACAACGCACCGCTGCGAAATGGCAACCGCAACACACCTACCCAACTACGCCGAACAGCTCAAGCTGTACAAAACCAACCTGTTCCATACATTGGGATGCGATCTCCTGTCCCTGCTGAACGTAAGTTACCGACTGACTTACCGCATCACATTGTTCAGCTGCGTCATGCCCGTCTTCTACTGTCGGAGGTGTCCCTACCAGCATCCCGTCGAGATATGCCTCTCCAACCCGGCATGTCTGAAGGCGGACCTGCTACCACTACTCCTCCCTCTGGACGCACACGACAGGGCCTGCTCTGCCTATGGGGGCATGGCGTATGTGGCCAACATCGCACCCGCACTGAAATGGGACCACTGTGCCTCCACACGATGGATCATCGAGAACAGCTACATCGAATGTCACCCAGCATGCCCCATCATGGTCCTCCAAGGGACAACTTACGAACAACACCTTGACAGCCACCATCCGCTACATTGGCTGGCAAACATGTACACCACCAATGACATGGAAGCCCTTCTGGACGGCATCGCATACCTGACAACCTGTAAATACGTCGGACCACAACGCAGGTTCCCCGAGTGACCTATGATGTCCAACCCCGCACCCATGCTTAGCTTCCGCACGGACTGGCCAGTCACCACCACAACAGCCATACCAAACGACCGGCAACTGTAACCACACCATCAACGACATCGCCATGACATCGGATATGACCGGGACATGCACACTGTTCCCCATCACATCCAGGAACACCGCATGCATCGTGGGAGGCAGTGGCATGGGCTTTGTGTATCGCACCCACATGGACGGAACTGCACGAACAACCAGGACACGACATGGATCCAGCGCCCATGGACACACACACCGCTCAGTGGACATGAATAGGTCGCCTGGAGTCTGTGGGTGCTGCACCCCTCCCACCCCCGCCCGGGAATCCCATACCAGGACCTTTGCATGGACGTCAAGTGCATACAACAACAACACAACCCCAGTGACTGTGACATGTCCAGTAACCACCACAGTGCAACAACAAGTGGCACGCCGCTGCATGCACGCAAGCACATGCCCTGATGCCATCTCACATGCACGCGTGCATGAGGAACAACCGCAGCAAACCTGTCACATGGAACTGAGATGGACTGTGCCCATGATGCCAAGCGGTCTGGTAGGCTACATGTATACCGTCTGTGTCAAAGTC
Source organism: Calotriton arnoldi (assembly GCA_963921515.1). NCBI lineage: Eukaryota > Metazoa > Chordata > Amphibia > Caudata > Salamandridae > Calotriton > Calotriton arnoldi. Next base: position 2,571,391 of record CAWUFW010000945.1, read on the forward strand.
CGCAGCTCCGCAGCTATACGTAAATGTACATTAGCACAGCCTTGGCCAAGCAGATGTCACTCTGAAGCCCACATCCCACATGCAACAGCCAATCACATGTAACCCCACACCCTATCCCATTTGCAATCATGCTCAGTATATCCTCAACATGTATTCCGCTGCCAGTAGTGTCCACTATACTGCATCACAGAGGACAGAAGACTCAATATAATGTTTGAAACCAAAACTGTCTCCGCTGACTCATTTCACAAGTACGAATGAGAGAGGATGAGAGTATGTGAAGTACACGGCAGTCGTGACATGACCATGTAGTCCACTGGTATTGGATGTCAACGCAAATGAGTAGCACAACTGTGGAAGACACACATGTGTCGTGTGAAGTCGTATGGACGCAGTGCTCAGGTGGGTGGGTGTGACGGGTAGATGCGCACATGCCAAGTTGGAGCACGCCGTGTTGGGAGGGGTCATGAACAGTACACCACTGCTTCCCTGGGCATTGTGAGAGGACACCTGTCGGGGGGAGTGAACACGTGTGTGCACAGCAGCCGGGCACACGTACAAAGCGGTACCAGGCGCACCTCAGCCCACCCTCTGTGGACAAGCTGGATCCTGTTGTGCGCCCGCCATGCCCCTTGACAAGGCACACACAGCCCCAGTCGACCAGGTGTAACCCCAACATAGTCAATCCGCACAGGCGATACAGGGCACGGGATGGCAGTGGAGCATGGTGTGTGAGAGGTCTCCTCGCGCTCCTCCTGGTCATATCACGCAGGCAATAGAACCTCAACGTCTAGCATGGCAAAAAGTCAAATGGAAGTGTAGGGGGACGCACCACAGCACGAGCAGCACTGACGTCACGGGAGGTGGCTCGCACCATCCCATCCATTGCCCATCATACCAACCACGCCACATGCCATTGCGACTAAGTGCAAGCGCGTGCGCCACCACCCCTGAGCCCTCCCCAGAGAGGCCAAAGAGTGAATGTGTGGGCCATCAGCCACAGATGGACGCGGCCTGGCCGCAAGGGCAGCCACAGCCACTGGGTGTCGCAGGTGGCGGATCCGGAAGGCGAAGACTGTGATGCATAGTCCATGCAGGCCGGGTCTCCATTTGGGGCACCACGCAGGTGGACGGCGTCCCGCCACACATCATACCCTGAGACAGGCCACTCGTGCAACTGGACCCACACATACACTCCTTGCCCTCTCTGGTGCGAGCTTGGGGCTGCCTGTGCAAGCGCTAGCCTCGCAGGTGAGCATGCATATTGGGGGGCGAGGGGAGGACATGAGGGCTGGGGCGAAGATGACTGTATCACTGTCAGTTAGTACAAGGGATGACCCAGATGTGGAAAGGAAGAGACGTGTCCCGTGTGTACTGCAACTAGTCGCCAATCCAACTACCCCCCATGTCCGGAATGTAAGCCCGCACCTAGGCCCGCCCATCCGCCACATCGAACATACCACCAGCACGACAACCTTCCCATTCGAAACACTGACTGGGGGTGGCGACCAGTGAACAATCATGTGTAGCCTACCCACGCGTACATGTGGGCCCTCCATGATCCATGTCACCTGCGGCAAAGACATGACATGCGCAATGAGGGAAGTGAGGAGAGCTGTCCGCCCCACGCACAGAAGGTGCATCAGCTCCACAGACCCAGCAGCGAGTCCAGCAGGGGTCACATGTGCAGGGGCAGCTGTGCCTGGTGTGAAGGCACATGCATATAGACAGCACATCGACCAATGTGTAGTCTGCCCACATCCACAGTCCATCATCATGCGGACATAGGAATTGACCACAGGTCAACACATCTTAGTTGGTGCACCCACCGTGACCAACAATGCGCAATCATCGACGTACCCGCCCTGTGCATGGCCCCCCACCCAACGGAGGCACATCCAGTGCCACCATCCCACACACACAAGCCTTCCACGGAACATGCTGTGTCCAATGCTCAGTACAGAGTCAGCGCCCATCTGGTGGATCCTGAACAGGAGACACATGCACACACATGCCAGCTCCCACTATGTACGTCTGCCACCTGGCACGTGCAATGTAACCTCTCACCTGTGACGTGTGACTGCAAGCACACAGCCATCTTGGCATGGGGCTGTCAATGTGGACACCTGTCAATGTTTCGGGAGGTGTGATCCGTACAGTGCTGTACATAGGGTGCAGTGCTGACACCTACTACTGTCTCATATCCCCTCGTGCCACAGGTCCCACTTGTTTTGGCCGCTCAGCCTGTGCCCACATCGTCGTCGTCGTGTGCCATACTCATCCAGCCTCGGAAGCAGTTCCATGCTCAGCAGACACTCATGTTGCCGTGGCGTTGCCGCTTGACGAATATGCAGTCAGTCCCCATCAGCACGCCCCGCAAGTCATTGGGGCCTAGATCCCCATGTGCATGCACATGGCAGTGGTATGTCTCACTAGCCATTGCCATTGTTGGGAGACCTGTGTAAGTGTATTGTGGCCGTGCCGTCCCAGCTTGACAGCTGGGCTGTGGCTCATGTGCTTGCTCAGTCATGTCAGTGATGTGTATGCGAAATTGCTATGTGTTGTGTTGCTTTGACATGTGTCCTCTGCAATTTCCCTAGGCGGAGACCGAACATTGACCGCCCATACCAATTGCTGGTGGACATGGACGATACAGAGGTTATTAGGAAGTTTCGGCTGGACAGGCCAACCCTGCATCGACTGTGTGCCATGTTAGAACCCCATCTCCGTCCCCGCAGGGTGTATCCGACTGCTGTCACCCCCACGGCTAAGGTGATGGCCGCCATGCATTTCTTCGCCACTGGGTCATTCCAGCACACAGTGGGCAGTGGAGGAGGGATGTCCCAGCCCATGTTCAGCAAGGTGCTGAGGGATGTACTGGCAGCCATGATGCTGTACCGAAACAGGTACATCCGCTTCCCCAGGGCTCGTGAATTGGCGGCAGTGAAGGGTGCATTCTATGCCCTTGGCAGAATCCCACACGTCGTTGGAGCCATTAACTGCACACATGTTGGCCTTGTTCCACCACAGGCCACTGAGCACCTGTACCGCAACAGGAAGCACACGCACTCCCTGAATGTGCAAGTGGTGTGCCTTGCGGACATGGTGATCACCCACGTGTGTGCAAAGTTCCCAGGCTCGGCCCATGACGCACACATAATGCGCAACAGCATCTTGCCACGACTGATGGCCAATCTGCAACAGGATCGTGGCTGTATTGTCGGTGAGTATGTGGAGTGGTGTAGCGTGCTGGTTGTGCGATGCTGTCCCCTGTCCAGTTGGAATAGCAACGGTTCTCTGTGTCCCTCACACCCAGGTGACTCTGCGTACCCGAATGGGGCATGGCTGCTCAGTCCATTGAGGAATCCTCGCACCCCAGCAGACGATCGATACAATGAGGCACATGGGAGGACCAGACGTGTGGTCGAGCGTACCTTTGGCCTCCTCAAGTCCCGGTTCAGGTGCCTGGACCGCACCGTGGGTGCACTGGCGTACTCCCCACAGAAGGTGTGCCAGATAGTGGTGGCGTGCTGCCTGCTGCACAATCTGGCCATTCGGAAGCAGATCCCCCTCATTGTGGATGACGGAGATCAACCAGGGCCCCAGCCCGCAGACCAGGACAGCTCGAGTGAGGAGGACAGCGGAGAGGAGGAAGCTGGGAATGTGCGGCAGCAGCTCATCGCCCGCTACTTCACTTGACGGTGAGTGTCCATGTACGACGGCTGATGTGGCTGTATCTGTGCAGGTGTGTGTGTGCTGTGTCAGGGTGGCCGTTTGTTCACTACGTGCTGTGTGTCAACGCTCCATGGCCAGGGTAGTATGCCACTGTTGGTGACTGTGGCATTGTGCCCTATTGCTCTGTGCGATGTGTGTACATTGCTTGTAGTTGTTGACATGTACTGTGTGATGGGTGTGTGACACACTCATTGAATGTGCTCCTGTTCTGTCTCCCACCCCTAGGTCCCTACAGGCCCTCCGGATTCCATTGCCATGCCACGCATCAGGTGCCTTTCCGCCCAAGGTGGCCGTTGTATTCCGTACAAATAAAACACAGGGCACAAACAGCAGTTAGTGAAAAAGGTGCATTTATTACAAACTGTGACATGTGATTGTGTGTAAGGTGATGACAAAAGTGGTGCGTGCAGTGACAATGAGCTGTCGGTCATGGCTGTGTGATGCTCAGGGTGTACCCACTGGTTCTATGTCCATAGTCCAACACACACATGCCATCCAGATGGCTGTGTGGAGTGGGATCGTAGTCCAAGTCAATGCAGTGGCTGGTCAAGGAAGGCTGGCGGAAGGCTGGCTGGCTGCCTCACTTGCGACTGGAGCGTGCGAAGTCCTCCCGGGAGATCTGTTTCCTCTTCGGACGGCCCCTTCCACGTTTGCGAGGGGGGTGCCTGCTTGCGACATGCTGGTGGTTGAGGTGTGCTCACTGGCTGTGGACGCAGGGGAACTGGTCACTGCTGCTCGACCCTGCGCCCCGGCAGGTGGTGGCGGAGGGGAGCTGCTATCCCTGGCCGTGTCCTCACCGCCACCACCAGCTGGCCCATGAGGTCCACGAGTTGACCTATACGGGCGTCCATGGACCTCAGCACCCCCAGCACCTCCCGCGTGTCTGAAGCAGACCTGACCCATTGTTCTTGGGCCTCCTCATAGGCCCCAAGGACTCTGGCCATTTGAGGCAGGGCATGGCTCCCAGGGAGGCTGGCGTTTCCCTGACCCTGCTCCTCCTACCAGTCCTGCTGCCACCGGCCTGCCCACTAGCCACATTGCTCACCACGGTCCTCGCTGTGGCTCCCAGGGTGGATCCAGTCGGCCGGGCCACCACCTGCGCTGGGGCTGGTGCCAGCGAAGACGTGGTGGTGGTGGCGGCGGTGGTGGTCGGTGCGGCGATGGTGGCGGTTGCGGCAGTGGTAGTGGCCGCAATGACCGTGGGTGTGGCCGCAATGACCGTGGGTGTGGCCGCAACGACAGTGGCAGCAGGGGGCTGGGACTGTTCAGCAGCCCTGGATGATGGGTTGGTGGGTAGGAGGGGTCCTGGGGAGCGGCTGGGCCCTGCCACACCAGATGGGCCTGCTTGGTGGTCCGTGTCCGAAGAGGAGGTGAGATCCTCCACATCCGTGTGTCCTCGTTGGGGGCTTGTGGGCTGGCTGTGCTGGCTGCTGTCTCCATCCCCAGCATCCGGCAGTTCGTCACCTGTGGAGAGAATGAGATATGTTATTGTGTTGCACCTGGCGAAGTATGTATTTGTCGTCTGACATTGGCAGTTCGTGCAATCTCGTACATGGGTTTCCCGGAGGCGTGTGTGTGGCTGTGGCATTTGTAGTTGTGTGTGCTTGGCAATGGGACTGTGTGCTGTGCACATGTGGCATGGGACGGATTGGCCATGCCGATGGGTGTGTTGCTGTGCCCCATCTCATTGTGACTCTGGTGTATGCGGGCTCCTGGCCCATCCTGGGTCTGGTTTGTACTTTGCTTTTGGGGTTCAAATGGAACGCTTAGGAACGCATATGGCAACATGGGGGCCATGCCCCAGATTCGCATTTGGGAGGGGATATGCTTTTGGGGTACATGCTGTGAGCCATGGGTGCCGAACGTGACATGTGTTGTGGCAGCATGACAGTGCATGGTTTGAGGTGTGTGCATGCTTGACATGGCCTGCATATTTGCTGTCTGTTGTGATTACTGGACATGGCATTGGACGCATCGTTATGAGTGAGTGATGGTTGTGTGTGAAAGCCAACGTATTGCAGTTGTCCCATCTCCTTGGTGTGCGTGCTGCCCTGTGCCATGTGCATCACTGCAGTGCTCGTGGGGGGTGTGGCCCATGTTGTGTGTTGTTGCCCACAGTGTGTCGTGCGCTTCATTGACTTCTGGCACATGGTTGGTCATGGGCATGTATCTTAGCGTGACTGCTGTATGTGTGGCAGCTGTGCGGATGACATGCCTTTCATGAGACTGGGGCTGACGGATGGGATGGATGGTATGTTGTATGTGCATGGTGTGTCTGTGTGTTTGATGGGTTCAGTGGTGTTCGTGTGCATTTCTGTTGTTCCGCTCTGTTGCGTCTAGTGTTGTTTGTCTTACATAGGCGTAGTTGTGGGGTGTGTGGTTGACAGGCAGTAGGGGCTACATGGACAGGACTTCAATGGTGTTTCGGTTGTGTGTGATGAGTTGCACAGTGGCTGCCGTGTGGTACTATTTTCAGTGTGGCTTGTGTATGCAGACGTGGCTCCTTGGGTGTTGCTATGTCTGTGATGGGTCATGTGGGGTGTGAGTCTGTTGTTCATGTCCGTGTGCACATTGTTCACTTGTTCGTGACGGTGGGCGGTGCTGCGTTTTCGTCTGCTACGTGACATGTCCCATGTGTTGGTCGTGTGCCGGTCCTCATGCCTCCAGTAATCCAGCCCTGTCCAGTTTCCCACCTGCAGGTTGTTCGTGCGTGCACTGTACTGGATGCCACATGGCTCTAAGCGGGGGGTGCTCCATGTTGCAGGTCTGTGGGGGTGGGGGTGTTGTGGGTCGTGGGGGTGGCTGGACACCCACTGACACCGATTGCTGTGGACCGTGATGTCTGCCTTTCGGCTGTCGTTGTGCACTGCGGTGGCTGACACGTGGCTGTGGGGTGTGGGGGATGCTCCTCCTTGCTGTGCTGTGGGACTAGGGGCCTGGTGTGTGTTGTACTTGGGCTGTCCACCGTCCCACCCACTGCACTTTGTGTTCCTGCCACTTACCTGTTACTTGTCGGTTTGTGCAGCTGTGGCGGACACATGGGTGTGGTGGGTGCTCGTTGTGGCGCTTCTGGCATATTTGGGGACCTGTTGGTGGTTACGTGGCTGGCTGAATGTACACATGTCCCCACGCATCTTACAGTTGTTCTGTTTGGGCTGTGTGTGGTGGTGTCTGTTGCATGTGTGTGTCGTGTATTGTGTGCTGGACATGGGGGTGTTTGTCCCTGGGAGCTGTGGCATGGTGGTAGTGCATGTGAGTACATAGCGGTGTGCTGGTATACATTAGTTTGTACTTACCAGCCTCCACTCCCCTGCTAATCCGGCGAGGATCTCGGGATGTATGATGACTCGCACCTTCTCCTCCCACGCTTTGAAGGTCTTGAAGAGCGCGGGATTCCCTCCGCCAGTGACGGCAGCCAGCTCTCTGTTTTTGCCCTCCTTCTTCTTGACCAGGCTCTTGACGTCATTCCACCGTTTGTTAATTTCGACTCTGTTCCTGGGCAGGGTCCCGACTGCATTGACCTGGTCTACGATCCGGTTCCACATTCTGTTTCTGGTGGCTAGTGGTGTGTGTTGGACCTTGTTCCCATAGATTTGTGGGTGCACCTTGATGATCTCGTCGACCATGACCGTCAGCTCAATGGGCGTGAACTTGGGCATTCTTTGTGGTGCCATGGTGTTTGTGGTGCTGGTGCGGTGTGTGTTGTGTAATGTGCAGGGGGTTTGTGGTGCCGGTGTTTGGTGGTGGTGGTGGTGGTGGTGGTTGTGATGTGTGCGTTTCTGTGGTGTGCTGCTGTCCTTGCTGTGTCACTGTGTCCTCTCCTCTCCTCTCTGGTTTGCAATGTAGCAAGGGGTTGTGGTCTGTGGGAGTGCTGCTTTTGTACTCACCTATGTGGGTGTGTCCTCATGGTCTGTTGTTTTCAGGTGTGTTGTGTCTGGGGTTCTGGCCTTTGTATTTTTTGTTTGTCCGGGGGGTGTTTTCGGGATATGTACTGTGCTTGTGTATTTGTGCGTGCCTTGCTGTGTGGACTTGTTGGCCATGTTGTGTGCTATTGGTTTTGTGTGCGGATGGTTTCTGTGCAGGTACGTGGGCGCCATGGCTCCTGCCGTGTCGATTCTCATCGGCGTTGTTTGCGCTGGCGGGCGGTATATTTGTGGTTTTTCCGCGCTCATGTCGGTGCGATCGTAATTTCACGTGCGGTGTGTCGGCCGTGAGGGCGGGCGGTTTTGTGTTGTCGTGCGTGTTTCCGTCCGTGGCGGGCGGTTTGTCTCCGACTCGGACGTTGGCGGGCGGTATTTTGTGTGCTTTTTCCGCCGATGGCGGTATTTGGTTTGTGTAATCGTAATGGCTTGGTCGGTGTTCAGGCGGTGTGTGCGGGCGGATTTTTGCCGCTTCCATGCCTGGCGGAATTATTTACGCCGGGTATCGTAATGTGCCCCTTAGTTCTTTCATGCCTTCAACAAAAGCTATAGTTTCCCTAAACTCAGGATTCTTCATTAATAGTTTTTCTTACACTCTCATATTATTATTACAGCGTACTAATTAATCTCGAATAAGAGAATCAGCCAGAAGATCAAGCTCTAAAACCACATTAATCTTGTCTGCGAAATGTTTCTCCAACATAGTTACTGACATGCCATATACATTTCTGGCATCACCTACTGCATTTCCTACTGGTATTGTTTCCAAAATGTCATATATATTCCTCCCTTCTACACCCAAAATATGTAACAGTACAGCTTGTTTTCTTGCTGCCGAGAATTTTTCATACGAACAGCAATTAAATATGAATCAAAAAGATTTTTCCATCTTTTCCATGGCAATACAGGTTCTTTATTTTCTGATAAAAATACTGGAAGTGGAGGTAAATTAACTGATGCCATAATTTAATTACCAAAAAATGAGCGATGTCAGTGCTGCTATGAATATGTCTAGAAATCAACATATTTAATCAATTACACTTTGCTGTGCACATCAGAACTATAAATATATCCACAAATTGGGCTATTTTCAATCACTGCATACTGAGCGCAGAAGTGCGCTGCATGTAAACCTGATTCAAGATAGCCGGTGGCACTTAGACATAGATACGTCTTACACCGAAGTCACGTCTCTGGAAGCAGTGACATCAGATGTGGATCAGCACTCGAAGATGGAACTTCCAGACTGGTGATAAAAGAAATAGCAAAAGCGTTTCTCACCAGGTTTAATCAGGTTTCCCAGCAAAACAATGTACCCATTTCAGATCAGCAATGGTAAACGTTTATGCAACTCTTCCATTCCTTTCCTGTCTTCTCCTACCTTCAGCTAGAACCACCAGTAAATTACGGCCAAGCTATATCCACAATGAAAAGGGGATCTGCCAGACTACTAGTGCGCCGATGACATGGGTTCCAGAGAAATTGGAGTTCAGCATCCCTCTCTCCTCCCAGGCACTTGTTAGGTCTACAAAGTAAGATTTAGGGGCATATTATCAAGGGCTGGCGATAAATATCGCAAAGCGCGTTTAGCGCTTGCATATTTATCGCCGGCTATCTCTGTAATTTATCGCCCGGTTAGCGCGTTATTAACAACGCGCATCGCCGAGGCGATAAAAATTTCAGAGATAGCGTGGATATCGCCGTTTTCCATGTGGAAAATGGCGAAAACGGCGATATCCTAGATGATAGGGCCTGTGGTCTTAGCCACAGAATCCACCCCCCATGTTAAGTATGCCTTAGTCAGGAATTTAACAGACGTTAAATTCCTGCGTTAAGGCATACTTAACGCGATTAAAATAATCGCTTCCCCGCATTGTAAATATCGCGAAGCTGCCTTCGCGATATTTACCCATGTTGTTTCCACAGACACGCCTACTTTGCATCTCATTATCGATGCGAAGTCAGGCGTGCTGGAAACGGGAGCAAAATCAGCAAAACACGCGATTCACTGTCCACAACTGTCGAATCCCCGAGTTCCATCACCCACCACATTCTATGCTCATATTGTCACTTCTAAATTGCATGTGCATTTAATAGGTTGAAAATGGAAGATCGTAACAAATACCCCTGTTAATTTCTCAGCTAAAGCCCTTGCTTCAGGACAGTGTCAGTTATATTTTTTGAAGTGATCAGTGCAACAGAGGGGATGTGCACATTGGCTGTACCATGACTATGGAAGGGGACCTGCCAGAATACTACTGCGCCAATGACATGGGTTCAGGAGAAATTGGAGCTCAGCATGCCTCTCTCCTCTCAGGCAAGTAACCGCCACTTGTTAGGTCTTCATTTACTAATCAATTCTCCACAAGACGTAAGATTTAGGGGCACATGCATCAAGCTATTTTGCGATCGCAAACAGTGCGACTCGCAAAAAAAGGCCGTTTGCGATTGCAAAATAGCCATAAGCAATGCATCACCAAAAATCGCAAAATAATATCTGTTTTCGCAATTTCAGCGAATACGTATTTCTCGATTCCCAAAATAGCGAATCCGTATTAGCGATCCGCTATTTCTGCCTCGCAAAGCAATGCATAAAATTTCGCAAATTGCGAATAAATAGGGATTCGCAATTTACCACTTGCAAAAATACCATCAAAGCCATTCAGGTGGTAACCAGGTGAAATCAATCAAATCAGGTGGGAACCATTGGCAAATGATATAAACAGGCCCAGAAGGCCTTAGAATGTTTCACAATGGCAGCGCTCTACGTCATGGCGAGGAGGATGAGGCTACGAGCAGCAGCACAGAGAAGAAGGAGGATACAGGAGCGCATATTTAGAGTTTGCGTTACTTTGTTGGGGCAGACAGAGGAAGAGATATATGACAAGTATAGGTTAAATGCAGACATGATCTTTGACCTGATAGCTGAATTAGATCCCCTACTGCAGAGTGAGACTCACAGGACACAAGCCATCCCCACTCATGTGCAGGTCCTATGTTCACTGCACTTCCTAGCGTCAGGTAGCTTCCAGGGTGTAATAGCTGCAGCCGGAGGTGTATCACAAAGTGCCCTATTGTGCTTTTTCAATTCATTCCTTGACGCCATGTTGACCAGGATACACCACTACCTAAGCTTTCCATCAACACCACAGGAATTGCAGCAAACAAAAATTGATTTCTATCAGGTAGCCCAATTTCCACACGTAATTGGTTGCATTGATGGGACGCATGTAGCCATTTGTCCCCCCTCAGTGAATGAGTACATTTACAGGAACAGAAAATCATACCATTCACTGAATATACAAGTCATTTGCAATTCCAAACACATCATAACTGTCATAGTGGCTAGATTCCCTGGCAGTACACATGACTCATACATATTTAGACACAGTGGCATACACACTCGTCTCCTTGGTGGAGAATTCGGCAAAGGATACCTTCTTGGTAAACATATGTTACAATGTCTTGCATACTATGGGCACATGGTGACACATAGCAGTGAGTAATCTGTTGATTTCAACCCTGTAGGTGACAGCGCATTCGCTGTGCGCTCTTACATCCTCACGCCATACCTCAACCCAAGTACCCCAAGTGAGCAGAGTTACAATGCAGCGCACATCATCACCCGCAACGCCATAGAGCGCACCTTTGGCCTACTGAAAAGTAGGTTCCACTGCCTCCACATGACTGGCGTTGCATTGCAGTACTGACCAGATACCTGCTGCAAAATTGTGGCCACTTTTGCCATGTTGCACAACATTGCGACTTCGAGAGGCATACCCCTTGAACTGCCTGACAGTGAGCCTGAGGAAGACAACCAGCCAGGACAACCACCACAAGCAGCACGCGGGCCGAGCGCAGCTGAGGGGAGACAGAGACATGCAGAAATATCACAGCATTATTTTTAATGTGGGTAATGATGAAACAAGACACTACATTGGTTTCATTGCCATTTTGATTTATTCAAAAAATAATTAGCTCAGGTTCTGTTAATGCACACATACCAAGCAGAAAAATGAGGGGGGGCGTGGCCTGATAGCATGGCTGCCTAGACGTGTTTTAGGCGAGCTCCGTGCGGCGGCCCGATTCATGCACTAATCCTACCTTATCCTGTCCTCCTACCGATCCCGGATTGAAGCCTGGGATGCACAGGACCCCGTGCAGCTATCTTCGGGACTCCGGAGGTGAATGAACAGCAATAGTGCCCGAAATACCGGGACTTCTGCACTATGTGACGGCGCCATCTTGATTAGAAGAGACCCAAGACACGGGCCTGGGGTGAGGTGCCGGGTGTCCAGATGCAACGGGGATCCCTCTGGTGGACCGGCAGTGGAGAAACGAGCGAACCCTGAGCTCAACGTTGCTGAGCCCGCTCCTCCTTCTGGAGTACGGCGCACCCTGCGTCATCGGCAAACTGCTGGGACCCGACGGCGGGAGCTGCCGCCCGGTCCCGGGAGGGCCTCTGGTCTCTGTCCCGAGTGGAGTCAGCAGCGGAGCGATTGACTCTGACGATCGGAGTCTTGGGAGCGGGGCCCCAGATTGAATTTATACAGCTGGGCATGGCCTCTCTCATATTGGCCGAGCGGTGGAGGATCGTTGTTTGACCCCCCCAGGGGGAGGGTGGTGACTGCCTGGGCCCTGCCTATAATTGTTGGTGAGTGCGTCCCTTGAGTGGAGGTGGTGTCATTGCGGTGACAGGAGTGGTCATCGTGCTTCGCCCGCCCTCCGGATGGTACTAGACCATCAGGCTCCTGAGTCCTGTTACGCGCCCACTCCGTCCCCCCGGCGTTATTTTATGGCAGACATCCCCCCACTGTGGATCATCGTGCTTTCACTCAGTTAGCGAACTCCTGTTCTACGCTTACAGACTGGGCAGCGGAAATGCACCGCATTTAATGTCAAAAGACTCCTGCGCACACCTTTTGTCATTTCCTACTGCGTGTTCAACTGCAGGCACCCACTGGCGGGATGGGAGTTACATATCGTTAACTCCTGTACATGTGGAAAACCGAGGGAGCACATTGTGAGTCTGACGCGCCTGGATGTGGTGAGGTCCCTGAGGCGGCGCGGAACTGCGAAGTGGGGCAGACGGCGATTTGGACACTGACTGAGTTGGTCTGCGGCCTTATCCTGGCTGAGAGGTGGTGTGAGAGGTTCCCTTCTGCAGATCCTCAAGGAGGTCCCGTTGCTGGCTGTCAGCGTTGCTGAGTGAGGACCTGAGGCATATGTTGAGCAGAAAGACCACGTTCCACACGGCGCGGCCGTGCCCCAGCTGACATTGCACCGGTATGTAGAGCTGGATTGAGGGGAGGACTGGGTGTGCTCCTGCAAGACTGAAGACGATCCGGTGGGGTGCCTTGATTATTCCCTCGAAGGCAGTGTTATACAGGGCGAGTTCCCATTCGGCTACCCAGGCACCATGGGGAAAGACAGACCAGCGAAATCTCAAACTAATAAAATACTGAACTATGCTCAGTCGGTTTTCCATGGTCCTGGAGATAACACTGGGAACCAAGCAATGAATACGGGTGCTCTGGGTGAGGGGGCTGAGGAGACACCAACGCTGATGGATGTCCTGCGCGCCGTCCAGTCCACCAGAGTTGAGATGATTAAAAGAATCGATGCTGTGGCCATCGATGTCAACCTCCTGCGCTGTGACCTCCGAAAGGTCTCGGACAGGGTAACGGTCACGGAAAAAGATACTGACGCACTGAAAGAAGAAGTTAAGAGTCTTAGTGCCACGGTGGTGGAGCTGAAGCATCAAGTGATTAAACTTGATGACCGGTCGGAGGATTCTGAAGGGCCGTCACGCCGGGGGAACCTACGGTTTGTGGGTTTTCCTGAAAAAGCGGAGGGCCCTGCAGTAGATTTGTTTTTGGAGGACTGGATCACCCGCGAGATGGCACCAAAGCAGTTATCCAAATTCTTTAGTGTGGAGAGGGCTCATCGAGCGTTGGTGGCCATTCAGAGGCCTGGAGCGCCCCCTCGGGCTATCATCGCCAAGTTATTTAATTTCAGAGATCGGGACCTTTTGCTCCAACTCTCTCGCAGTGGGCAACGATTCTTTTTCGAAGGCCACTCCATTACTGTGTATCCCGATTACACGCAACGTGTTCAAGACCTTAGTGGCGATCAAGCAGCGCCTTCGTGATCTGAATTTGAAATATAGCCTTATGTTCCCGGCGAAAATCCGGATGGTGAGTGAAGGCCGCGTCCTGTTCTTTTTCTCTGCAGAAGAGGTGAGGGACTGGTTGGACACCAGAGCCCCAGAGAAACGACAGTTGGTCCCATCTACGAGCTCTGATGATACGCCTTCCTTACAGTCCTCGCTGAGAGGTCGCAGACAGCCCACCCGTCAGAAGCCGAACAGGAGAACAATGAGCCTGGGCCGGGTCACAGTATGTCGTGATGGGACATTGCAAGCTTCTGACTCGGAGGTGGTTCCGGACTCTCTAGCGCCGACGCCGGATCTTGTGCAGGATGATGGAGGACCAGGCAGTGGTCATGAATGATTTTGCCCGAATTGAACACTGATTGCTGAACTGTATAGATAAGTTGTCCTTGAGTAACTGTACCCACAGGGTCCCGATGGGTGTACTGTTTTTACCTTTTCAGATATGTCTAGGAGGTTATATTTCGTATTGTAATGATGGCTTCTTGACATTTATACCTCCTTCCTCTTTTATTTGCAAGTGCAGGTTGAGAGCCACTCTGCTGTAAAATGTCAATTTTTTTAATAATGTGTGGCCGCCGGAAGGGCGACTGCCCCACTAGCGCCCAGACCCGCCGAGGTTGCTTGAGAGTAACCTCGCACCTTGACGTTAACTGTTCTCTTGCACAGCGTTTATTTCAATGTATGTATTTCTATCTTGGATATGGCTGCCCTGAGTCGTGACTATGGAGCGGCCATGCAGCCCTTGAAGTATTGGAGGGAATGGGGGGGTGAGGGTGGTATGGGGCGGTGTGTATTGTTTCTTATGTGGTTCATTATTGCGCATGTGAATCTTACTACTGCCCGGGGGTGGGGGGAAGGGATTGCATTGTTTTGTTTTATGGTTGTTGAATTGTTTAATGGGAGTCTTTTTTTAGGTCACAACATATTCTACTATAGTTCACAGATTTTGGACTGCATGGGAGGGAGATTCTCTCGAGGGTGTGGTGCTTGTCCAACTCTTGTTCCACCGTCACCATGACAGCACAGACATTAAAATTTCTTAGTTGGAATGTTCGGGGTTGGCGGCCCTGGACAAGCGTTGTAAAACATATGCCTTCCTGAAGAGATATAAAATAGCAATAGCTGGGCTGCAGGAAACACACATTTGGGGAAATACCATAGCGAGTCTCCGTAAACGTTGGAGGGGACAGCAATATGCTACATCGTACTCTGGATTTGCACGTGGGGCATTAATATGGGTGGCACCTGGAGTTCCATTTCGCCACATTCACCATGTGATCGACCCTGAAGGGAGATATGTTATTGTGTTTGGCTGCTGGGAAGGAAAAGGGATATGCATTATTAACGTATATGCCCCCAATTTGGATTGTCCTGATTTTTATCCGGCTGTCTTAAAAGCGGCGACTCCCTATATGGGAGCAGAGATTCTCCTTTTTGGAGACTTCAACTGTGTGTTTGATGGGAATTTGGATAGGAAGCCACCAAAAGAACGTACAAAACCCCATATGTGAACTCCCTTACTGATATTCTTCAAGGTATGCATTTGAGAGACGAATGGAGAGTCCGCCATCCCAATAGCAGAGAGTTCTCCTGCTTCACTCCAGCGGCTAATACCTTTTCCCGTATTGACCATTGCTATCTTTCGGCGTGTCTTTTAGCTGTAACTGAAGATATTTCCTATTTGCCACGTTATATGTCGGATCACGCTCCGCTGTTGTTAACAATCTCCAGCGGGCCAGGTCGCCCGTTGATCCCACTCTGGAGACTGCGGGCGGAGGCCCTTACGGACCCCCCCTATGTGCATACAATAGCGGAGGCTATTCAACACTACTTTGCTGAAAATTGGGGTTCTGCCTCCAGGAGGGCCATTGAATGTGAGGCGCTTAAGGTTGTGCTCAGGGGAACCTGTATGAGGACAACCTATGGGGTCCAACACCAACTTAATGCTGACATTGACTCCCTGGAAGCACGATTAAAAACCATAGAGACCACACTCTACAAGACCCCGACAGATATGGACACGAGTTAAAGGGGAATTACTTGAGGCATGGTCCCGCTTGGAAAAACATAAATACACCACTTATAGGCAGCCTTTATATGGAGGGTGACAGATCAGGAGCACTCTTAGCGTGACTGATTCATACCGAAACTGAACAGATACCAATACTACGACTCCGCACTGACACGGGAAATTGTGCAAACGCAAACTGCGATTCTTGCAAACTTTGCGACTCATTTGCAGCAGATATGCACGTCGGCCCCCTTGGCCCAATCGCACGCCCTGTCAGAATATTTAGATATGGTGACTCTTCCTACCCTTGAGGAGGCAGAAGCTATGACCTTAGGAGCACCACTCACTAGGGAGGAGGTGCTACTTGAGATTAAGAGCCTGCAGTCAGCGAAATGCCCTGGTAGTGATGGCCTCCCAACTGAGTTCTATAAAACGTTTGCTCCTCAGTTGGTGGATCATCTTCTGGAGGTATACAACGAGGCTCTCGAGAGGAAGATGCTTCCCCCGACCATGAAGGAGGCTCTGGTGTCTATGGTTCCTAAGCCGGAGAGAGATCCCTTGTCCCCAGCATCCTATAGGCCCATATCTCTTTTAAATGTCGATGAGAAAATTCTTAGTGGTGTGTTGGCAGCACGACTTCAACCATATATGACCAGACTGGTCCACCATGATCAGGCCGGCTTTATTCCTGGTCGAAACACCACACATAATTTGAGACGTCTTGCACATATTTGGCATGCACCGAACCTACAAGATAAGAACTGGGCCTTATGCCTATTAGATATTAAGCAGGCCTTCGACACGGTTGAATGGGGATATATCTGGGCAGTGCTTACTAAAATGCGATTGGGGGACGAATATTTGAACTGGTTGAAACTTCTTTACACTGGACCGACGGCTCAAATCCGTTTGCGCAACCAAGTGTCTGACAGTTTTACACTTCAGAGGGGTACTCGACAGGGTTGCCCCCTGTCACCGCTCCTCTTCGCCCTGGCGATGGAGCCGTTGGAGACTGTGTTGCGACACAGGATGACACAGTGGGGTATTCAGCTGGGTCCCGCGGTGCACATTGTGTCGATGTATGCCGACGATACACTGGTATATCTCCAACGTCCTGAGGAGGCGGTCCCAGAGTTCCTTCACGAGTTTATTACTTTTGGTGAAATCTCAGGCCTCTGTCTTAATCCGGGGAAGTCTACGCTGTTCCCTATGGGACACTTGAGGGAAATAGCAGTGGATGAATTGCCCGTTGTGGGGATGAGCTGGATCACCGACTCGGTACGGTACCTGGGAGTCCGGTTGACACATACACAGGAGGCTTACTTAGAGTATAACATGGGGCGTTGTATAGAGGGTATCCGCAAATCAGTGGAGGTCTGGCGTACATTACCCCTATCACTGATGGGACGTATCGCTCTCATAAAAATGGTGGTCCTCCCGAGGTGTTTATACGGTATGCAGAACTCGCTCCATCGGATACCGCGGGAGTACTTTCTCCAGTTGGACCGTCTATTGACTGATCTTTTATGGGGAAGTAAATGGAAGAGGGTGGGGCTGCGTACCTTACAGAGAACTTGGGAAGCAGGAGGATTGGAGGTTCCACGTCTAGACTTTTATTATATGGCAGCGCAGCTCCAACATGCCTTACACTGGCTTGATGAAAACGATAACTGGGAGAAACAATTGCTGAGGGGTACTCACCAGGATATCCCACTCCCGGACCTTTTGATGATGGGCTCCTGTATCCCTGAGCAACTCCCATATATTGTGAGACATGTGGCCTCCACCTGGGAAACTGCAATTAAAGTAGCGATACGCAGGGCGCCCTATGCCCCGGAGGCCCCGCTGTGGGCGGTTGTCCCGTTTGGACAAATTGGCTGAGTTATGTCCGTCTCCAGGTGGGTAGAGGGGGGCTGTGTGATGATGGGCGATCTATATTTGAATCAACAATTCCTAACTAGGGAGGAGGCGGAATCCACATTTGACCTGGGCAGAGGACAGTACCTTCAATATGCAAAACTTTCAGCAGTGGCAAGGGACATCTGGCCGATGTTCCCAGAGGAACCGCCTATAACCACCATCCTTCAAGCCCTTGTGACTCTGGCTGGGGGCCGTAGACTGGTCTCTCATATCTATCGGGCACTAAGGGCGGATCTCACTGTATGCCCGCTTCCGATCCAAGCTAGGTAGGACGAAGCACTGGAAACACCCCTCACGTCTTCTGAATGGAAAAGGGTACACGAAGGGGTTAAACAAATCAGTTCCAATACTAGATTTAAACTTATCCAATTTAATGTTACTCATCCAACCAATTTGACCCCACGAGTGCTTCACAAAATATACCCTGATCGCCTCTCTTCTTGCCCCCGCTGAGGCTATAATGACGCCCCCTTCTTACATATGATGTGGGAGTGCCCAGAGCTGCAATCCTTTTGGTCCTCAGTACTGGAACGTTTACGACAGGTCACGGGTTGGACGTTACCCCAGTCCATCAAGGAGATACTGCTGGGTCTTCTCCCCTGCCCCAAGGGGAAGAAACTTACCCATAGACTCCTCCAGCTAGGACTAGTGCTAGCCAAAAGGAGGATAGCAATTCACTGGATGAGCTCCCGGCCCCCCAGGGTGGAATCTTGGGCCAAAGATTTACGGGAATGGGCAACAGCGGAATTAGGCCACATGAAAAGGGTTAGGAGGGATGAGAAATTGGAGGAAGATGCTAGAGCCTGGTACACCCTAATATCCGAGGTCCCTATGGAGGAGGCCGCCGTAACACAGATGTCGGAGATAACACATGTAGACCAAGATGATGCTGCAGTTGTGGTGCAACAGTCGGGCCCTCCTTTGTTGAGTATAACGTAATCCCCTGATATTAGAAGCAGTCAGACGATGTGCCACAGCACAGTCAAAGAATTTCTATATATGTGACCTGGGAGGGAGGGTTGGTTTGTTAAGTTAAAGTTTTGATGATTAGTTTGTGAGGACTTTCATCCGCTAAATGCATTATACAGAGTTTTGATGCAGATATCTGCTGTTGCTATATTCTGTCTAGCCCTGGCGGTATAGTTTACTTTATATGTGATTCCTATTTTCCTACAATTTTCGCTAACTACAGGAAAAGTCCTACCATATTGCTCTGTTGTTTCTCGAACTTATGTAATGTTGAAATCTTGATATATCTGTATGGATTTCCTGATGCTGGATGGCTTGAACCATCAATAACTAATAAAAACGTTTAAAAAAAAAAAAAACAAGCAGAAAATGTGCAAAATGTAAGTCTGAACGCAACAGGATGACATAGCCATGCCACCTGTACATCAGCCCAGACAAATTCGGATTATGGTTACCTCACCAAATGAAGTCCTGTGCTCATGTCCACACTATTTATGGTGGCCACGCACTCCATTGCCCATACAGGGTGCTCTGACACATCCCTGTCTGAGCACTCTGATGCAGGAGTATTCCTTGTGCTGCGCCTCCTGCATTCGGTCACTGGAGCCATGTTGCTACTGAGGATGGAGGCACCCCCCCATCCCCTCCACCCATGACACTACTGGCAGCAACTGTAGTAATTTGCATTTGCTCCACAAAATTGGTGACCTGTATCAGTCCCCTGGCCACAACACCACAGCAATGTGTCATTTCAACCTGCATGCCTACTGCATGTCGGGACAGTTGTGCTGTTGTGGAGCTCAGGCGGTTGATGGCCCTGGTGTAGCCATCCATGAGGCCAAGAAATTGATGATGTTTTTTGCGGTGGGTCACCTGGTCTTCGTGCATCACTATGCATAACTCCTTGAGTGCCTGTGTCATGTCACCAAAGTGTTGTGTGGTATCCCTCTGACCTTCCTGCACAGCTGTTGTGAGCTGTTTAATGCTGTCACTCATCTCTCCCATGTTCCTTGCAAGAGATGAAAGGTGTGCCTGCATTGAACGCATGTGTTTGCATTGCAGGCGCTGTACCCTCAACATTGTGTTCTCCAGCCCAGCAAAGGACGTTGAACTGTCACCTTCAACAGCTCTCAATTATGCACCTGCCCTGTGCCTCCTGATGCGGATATTTCTATTTCGACCTAGGAAACGTGGTCTTGATGTGGGTCTCTGCCCAGACTGTGCTGTTGGAGGGTCAGGTTGGCTATCCTCTTCCATTTCGAATGCAGGCAATGGTGGGACTGTGATCCTGCGTCTTGTGGGTGCAGGTGTTGTGGGTGAAGGTGACAGTGCGATGTCTTCTGATGACTGTGGCTCACTTTCCAGGGGTGCATGACCTTCACTGTCATCTGACTCCTGCGCAGGTGCATCTGTGATGTGAAACAGTGCAATTTCAGTTTTCAAAAAAGGACATGTATTTCACCTTGCACTTAGTATTATCATATTTAATAATTACTCAACACACTGTGTGTAGAAATTAAACTTGCTTGTCACAATTGATTGCACCTATGCTGGTTTGCTTCCCACTTGCCTTTCAAGTTGGATTTGCTGACTGCTATTCCCATAATGCATTTGTGTGTTACAATAAAATATGGTCTGGAGTACTATTTGCTACACTAACCCGGATCTGATTTACGGATTTTGTTTAGTTAATCTAGCATTGTATGGTCATTTGCATGCATCTTACCTTGGGAAGAACTGGGCGGTGCAGAGGAATCGATCGACGTCACTCCAACAACAGCCTCAGGCTGAAGGGTCGACTCCACCAGGTCCTCTAAGGGTGTGGGTGCAGTTTCTGTGGGTGGTCCTCCTCCAGTTTTTTTAGCATCAGCTAGTCTTGCAGCAACCCTTTCCTCGGACCTGCTCCGCAGGTCATACCATTGCTTGCGCAGATCCAGAATGGAGCGCTGGGTGACCCCCACTGCGCTGAGTTTTGATTGTATTCCCAGCCATAATTTTCTTTTTTCGGACTCAGGGACATGCAGTGACTGTTTGCCAAAAAGTTTCTCATGGCTCTTCACAACTTCCTTTATGAGGATTTCCAGCTCCTTTTCACTGAACTTCAGCTTTCTTTTCCTCTCCTTCTGTGGTGTTTCAGATGCCATGCTGGATAATTGCACAGGTTCTGCAGTCCCAAAAAGCTTCCTAGTGCTGTTCTCCTGCAGTCTGCCTCCTCCTACTCCCTCTCAGTACACAGGTAACAGCATGGGATGGCTTACTTCCTGCTTGTCACATCATCATCCTGCATCCGATTTACGGATTTGCTATTAGCGAATCTCTATTAGCATATTCACTAAAAAAGCCACTTGCTAATATGAAATCGCTAATAGCGATTGCGAATAATACTGATTCGCAAAAAATTGCGATTAATTTGATGCATTGAGTTTAGCGATTACCAAATTGCGATTCGGTAATAATCGCTCTTTGGGAATCGCAAATTTTGATTTTGATGCATGTACCCCTTAGTACTTTATTAAGTACAGACAACAACAACCGCGAGGAGCAGTCCCTCCATCACTCTCCAGGTTACATCTGTCGAATCCCCGAGTTCCACCACCCACCACTTTCTATGCTTACATTGTCACTTACAGATTGCATGTGCATTCCATAGGATGAACATTGAAGATCATAACAAATACCCCTGTTAATTTCTCAGTTAAAGCCCTTGCTTCATGACAGTGTAAATTATAGTTTTTAGAATGTTCAGTGCAACACAGGGGATGTGCATATTGGCTGCACCATGTCTACAGATGTCCAAAGGCTCTTTGTGTTTGCTTTTTACACAAAGATAGGGACCTATTCAGAAAGATAAACTTACAGATAAGCAAATCTATATGTGTAAATTTACTCTTACACTTTGTTTTAACATAGACTTTTGGCCCGATTCAGAGTTTTGTCAGTCCGACTGCTGGGCTGCTGTTGCAGGGGTCGGGGAAACTCCACTAAGTTGGAGGCATTCGACCGCTGCATTACGATTTTACTGCTGGGCTTGGGGTGTTGCTGCAGCGGTGGCATGGCAGTGGCATGCTTCAGCTCATAGAGAGCCTGCAGCACATGCTGCCACCGTGACACCGCCACTTGCACATCGGTGCACTGTGTACCATGCACCATGTCATGCATGGCACACAGTGCATGCACAATAGTGTAAGCAGAGGGGGCAAAACATGTGTCCCCACGCACACACCCCCTGTGGGCAAAATCGTCCTGGGGCCTCTTCCCTGCCTTTCTGCTGACTTTTTCATGGTGGTGTCCCTGCCATGAAAAGGCTGGCAGAAATGTAGGTCATGATCAGAACGGCATCAGCACCGCCACCATTGATCACTGCCAATATCCTTGGAGTGGCATCGGTCTTGTGGTGGTCTTACCGCCATGGTCCTGATTGGGTGATCGGACCGCCGAGGAGGCGGTGGTCAGACTGCCACTGCGGGTATGGCAGTCTTAGGACCGCCATACTCGTAATCAGGCCCTTTGTGTATTCACCATTGCAGGCATTAAATTTACCTCAAAGTGTAGACTTACATTTCTCCACCCCCTGAAAAATGGTGTTTGAAAACTGTATTAAATAATATACACTCCATGCCTCAATCTTGACCATGACAGCTCATCCCGTCTTACATCCTGTATTTCTATGTTCAACACTGGCCCTCATTTATTCTTATCTCTCTCAATGGAATTGCATATAACTAGGGCAAGTACCATTTCTAAAACCATATCTGAAAAGGCATATGTCTTTTGAATGTATTAATTATTCTTTCTTATGATATATAGTTATTTCTAAAAAAAATATATACCTAGCATTTAAATAATTGTGCATGTAAGAAGATACTGTTTGCATTTCATTGCAAAATAAGCTTGGCTTGGTAATGCCTCAGAGGAAATGAATTTGTGATTTATGGTTCACTGGGCTGATTAACTCAAAGATGCCATAAAAAAGCTGACACATTCTAAAACTGAAAGAGATCGTAAAAAGATTCTTGCAATTGAATAAAGCACCCAGTTTTTAGTGCTCTACTAATATCCTTGCCTACAATCCTATTGGTTATCTCTGCCCTTATACTTATGTAAATAGATATTTCCTGTGATCAAGAAAACACTTTGAAGCCTTTATATTGTAGAGGATTAGCTTTGCAGGCATTTAGAACTGGTAATACTCCACCAAAGTGTCCTACTGTCTCTGTCCATAGTAACAAAAATGTCAATAATGATATAACATATGAAAAAAGCACTTATCAGTGTTGTACACAGAATTTACTTTCAGGAACAGCTTTGGGGGAGGAACTGTAAGCTATAAGCTCTCAGCTCTTTTATAGACTATGTAATGTAGCCTTCTTTAAAACTTAGGGCCCGATTTAGAGGTTGGTGGATGGGTACTCCATTACCTACGTGACTGGTGTCCCATCTGTCTTATTACAAGTGCTTATATCCTAATGTACTTGTAATACAGTAGATGAGATGTCCATCACATTTGTGATGGAGTTCTCATTCACTAAACTTTAGGGCCTGATTTAGAGTTTAGCAGAAAGGTACCCAATCACAAAAGCGGCAAACATCCTCTCTGCCTTATTACAAATCCATTATATCCTAATGCACTTGTAATATGGCCAAAGGGATATATGTCACATTTGCGTTGAGGCACCCATCTGCTATATTCTAAATCTGTTCCTTAATGGCAGTAGGAGATTCCGAACTAATAAAGTAACATCAGCAAATATTGAGAACGTTCAACCTCAGTCCCAGATTCAGGACAATTAGTATGCTTGTTTGTGAGGAACAAAATGTTTCTTGCAAATATGAATCCACATTTCCTTTGACCACACTTTTAATCCAACCTGCCATTCCTTCAAAAGCAGAAGCATGCTCCCAGTTTTTTTATATCGGTTTCTATGAGCCTCATAGGCATCATGATGAAGCGTGGTGATGCGAGTTAGCTCCTTCTCCAATCGTCTCCCACAGTGGCTGAATTAAATGGACAGACCATCTAATTCTTGTTCCTGTCAATGCTCTGATTTATGTTTAGATCTCTAATATAAGAAGAAAAAGTAAATCATTACTCTACTGCTTATATTGTGGTTTACATGTGGGCCGGATTTAGGTGTGGAGATACCGGGTGACCAGAAATAACAATTCTGGCTGGCATCTATGGACTTGGAAAATTACAGGGCAACTTTTGATTGTAAGATATTTACCCAAACTTAGAGAGTGGTACAATGAGTACCATTTATTGTGTTAACTTTGATGTACGGTTGAACTTCTAAATATTGAATATTTCTGTTATATTTATTACATTCTTGACTACACTGTTCATGTTTTATAGAATTGTAGATGCTTTATTTGTTCCTTCAGGAAGCACATGTGTTCTTATTGCTGTTTAGCTCCCATCCCACACATCTCCCTTAGAAATAAGACTGGAATTTGGAATCTACAGACAGGCATTGGCTCGCATGGCGGCCTTTGCGATAAGCTGCCATAAGCTTAGGGTCTTCAAAGAAGGTACCCTGGCCCATAACTTATGGATCAATTTGAATACAAACCACAGGTCGGCGGGACACCACTATCTGACCCGAGCCCTCAGTAGCTAGTCACCCTCTTGGGACCTACACATCAGCCAACAGGAATTTAAAAGGTTAGCAAAAATTAGCATGAAATGACTCTCTTCAATAGAAGACAGGGCCAGCCTCTCCACACGGAATCACGGTTGGATGACCTTATTCACTTATAAACATCTAAAACCCCAGTGCTACCTAAACAACACCTATAATGAAAGGACTAAGCTACAGTTCATAAAGATGAGAATGGGGATTATCCCCATCTCTTGTCATCTCCCAATATGGAATCGAGGTAATGCTCATGTAATGTGTCGGCTCTGTAATCAACATAAGGATGACATAACACAATTATTGTGCCTGTGCCCCACCCTCCTAGAGGAAAGAAGGGCTCTGCTAGGAAGGGGCTGGATAGCTAAAGACATAAAATCCTGCAGAGGAGCTTTCCTGGCCTGCTTTGCTCCCTTGAACACCACCCTGAACTGTGCTTTGGTCACATTTATGGACTATTTTTTTTAAGAAGATAGAGGCGACAACACATGAACGGGAGAGGCAGACAGATAAGTTGACAACTATTGGGCCCTGGCTATTGACCCCTTCCCTTCACTAATGCTGCCACCATCGACTTATTGATCAACAGACATAGTTTTGACCATCAAATCGAGCCAAGCATAGCAGGAGACCATTTGTTTAATCATATTTTCAACATAATTAGGCCCCCTTTTTTCTTCGGAAAAGACGCCAAACCCTCTTTTGCTATACAACTGTGCACCTTTCACTTAGTACTATTGTGTTAGTAACATGTAACAGAGGCTTTTATGACACAATGATTCTTCAACTCTTAATGTTTTAAGCTTGGATTTTAATGAAGTCATGAAATGTGTATGCTGTGACTTGATGGCGCTGTCTTCGGTTGCAAAGTTTTTAACTAATCATGCAATAAAGTTATATATATATATATATATATACATATATATATATATATACAGCTGTTCAGTTCAAATGCCCACCACATTTTAGTCTGTTAATGTAAATAAGAATGCGGTTCAGTGGTTTGAATGTGCTTGAGGGAGTAGGGCATGATGTCTAAGTACTGGACCGGAAGAACTACCCCCATGACCCCACTAACCCAAAACCCTGCATTCCCACCTGGCCAACTAGATTCTGGCTTCTTGTGTTGCAACGACAGCAATCCACCATGCCTGGGAGACTTCTACATAGATGGGTCACTAGCTGACAGGCCCACATGTAGGGAAAAATTCCAGCTCCTACTTCGAGTTGAATATAGATTAATTCAAGCATTACACTGGTTGGGGGCATGAGAGACCCAAACTAATATCCTAAGACAAAAGACTCAGTTCAAACAGGTACTTTATAATAAAACAAAGAGAAAGAGGGCCTCTCTTTTGTACTCTGCACTGAACCAATCATCCGCACCCCCCCCCCGACACTTATACGGTGGCATGGACCAGAGTCCTTGGCCGAGAAATAACTAAAAAAAACATTGGTAAAGATATGGACTAGAGCAGCAAAATCCTCTATATGCGTCCAACACAAAGAAAATGCCTATAAACTATTAATAATGTGGTACTTAACACCAGTTAGGCTAAAGACAATCATGGAAGGTTTGAACCTCTGCTGTCGGGGATGTGGGGATAAGGAAGATTTGATATATATGTGTGTGGTCATGCCTTCTAGTTTGAAGTTTTTGGGAGCAGATTCTACAAGAAATAGAAACAATTATGAAAGCAAAACTCCCAATGGATCCTCTTATCCTATTATTTGAGGCTCTGGGAGACACGTACATATACCCACTGAACCACCCCATCTGGCAAACTCATAACTCACCTGCTCATAGCACAACATCTAACCCTAGCTCAATTCTGGAAACATGCCCCAATCCCCCTGTTCATGTTTGGTGGTCTAAGATTTGGTCAATGTATGCAAATGAAAAATTAACAGCATTAATACGGGACACACTGTCTAAATTCAAGAGGACGTGGGCTCCATTTCGCTTCTACATGAAAATGGGTCAGCTATATAAGTGGGGGGGGGCCCAAAGGTCGACCTCTTGTCCGCCAGTGCTCATGGTTAGATGAAATGTCTACGTCTTCCGAATCGGATACTGCTGATGCAGAAACTAGGCTGGTGTCAGCCCCCCTCTATTAGTACTCCCTGCGAGCCAATGCAATGCGGCCATTACCTTATTAGTTAAGATTGACGGGGGCTTTACTAATTTCTTCTTCCTCCTACCCTTTTACTTACACTGGTAGTGTTTACTGTAACAATGACTGATCAAGATGTAGCCTTATTTTTGGTCAAACTCAGTTTTTTTTTGCTGAACATTGATGGCATTGTGCAAAATGAACCAATGGTAATTAAAAAAAGATGGGGAAAAAAAGAACTTGTTTGGCGATAAAAAATGAAACTCTGCTTCACCCCTCCCCAATCCTCCTTCAGACTAAATAAATGCTTATTTTGATTGACAGTTAATTTGTTAATTTATGATGGTGCAAAGGTACATGAGTTTTTTTGTCTCCAGACTTATCTCTTAAAATTCTGTTTAAAGACATGTCTTGATATAAATATTAGGGGTGGGCAGAACTCACAGAGTATTACCTATGGAATTCTTCAAAGTTGCAAAACAAATCCATGACATTCCTACGGGCTGCGGAATTCCAGTCCGTTGCGCTGATAATGCTGACTTTAGCGCCGGGAGCTCGTCCCACGCCATAAAATCAGATTGAATGGCACCACGCAGCACGCCAAAGGGCACTCATTCTTTCTGCCACTTGAGTAGATTTTCTACTGGAGCAGCAGTTTTCGCAAAGCGAGCTGCAATTTTCTCAATGCGAGCACTGGCGACCTGCCGCGATGGTCCACATTGAGAAATCTCGCTGGGAGGCAGTCTAGCACTCGTTTTTTTCTTAGTGTTGGTGAGCAGCATGCAAGAAACATTCAGCCACATGGTGATTGGCGGAGTGTTTGCTGAATTCTGTTCCCAAAGAGTGGGTAAAACTCCACAACCTCCACCTGCAGAGCGGAATTTACACTCCACCCCTAATAAATGTATAACAAATGTATTTATTTGTCTTTTTATGAACATTCTAAGGGTCAGATGTACGAACATTCACATTTGCGAGTCGCAAATTGCTTCGAATTGCGACTCGCAATTTGCGACTCGCAAATGTGAATGTACAACAGTGTCTCAGACACTGTTTGCGATTCCCAATGGGGT
Source organism: Calotriton arnoldi (assembly GCA_963921515.1). NCBI lineage: Eukaryota > Metazoa > Chordata > Amphibia > Caudata > Salamandridae > Calotriton > Calotriton arnoldi. Next base: position 2,598,941 of record CAWUFW010000945.1, read on the forward strand.
GGCAAATTGCATGCCGCATTAATATTCATGAGGCAGTTGCAATTTGCGACCCCATTAGGAATGGCTAGCACTCAGAGGGAAGGTGGTCTGCTGGGGTCAGCAGACCACCATGTCTGTGACTGCTTTTTTAATAAAGCAGTTTTTTTTTTTTAAATGCATTTTTTTAGGATGCATTTAAAAAGAAAAATGAAACTTTTCAGTTTCATTTTTTAAGGGCAGGTGCCTACTCTTAAAAAATATTTTTGCACCCATTCACAAAGGAGAAGGGGTCCCCTGAGGTCCCCTTCCCGTTTGCGAGTGGCTTACCACCCTTTTGAAAAGTGTGGTAAACTGCAAGTATTTTGCGACCGCAAATGCAGTCGCAAAACAATCATACATTGCAGTCAGACTTGCTATTAGGAAGGGACGCCCTTGGCATGCACCTTCCTAATAGCAAGTCGCAAACCATATTTTGCGAGTCGCTAATAGGTTAGCGACTCGCAAAATATGGTTTGTACATGGGGCTGACCAATTTTGCGGTCGCAAACTGGCCGAATTCCTGTTTGCGACTGCAAAAAATGGGCACACATCTGCCCCTAAATGTTTTAGATGGTGCATTTCTAAATGGTGTACAGTGGCATGGATTGAGTTAAAGTCCCATGAATGTTATCTGAGTATTATTATTCTCTGGTAAAATTCATGAAGCTCTAGAGCAATATATGTATATTCTTCTTTAGTAGTGAAGTTCATCGATAATGTATGAAAACTGAAAATCTATGTCTCTTCTACAGTAAATGTACATATAATCTGTGTGCTTTTGCTTGTTCTTTACCATGTGTACAATAAAATGTTCTTTTGACATTTTACTATATTTCTAGACAGTATGAGAAATGTTAAGGATCGACAAAACTGCCAGTGCACTTCATGATCTTGTGCAGGATATGTTTTATAAAATGCTTCATATATTTCAAAATGGTATTTTTGTCTTCTGGTTCTTTATTATAGGTTTTTCCTTTTTTAAATGTACATTGTTTTTTTAAATTGTTGAACAGTGTAGCTTTAAAATATATTTAATTATTAAATACATATGCAAACCAATTAAAAACGGACCATATTTTCACACCTTATGTGGCAGGTTTATCAAACAGTGTTTTGGAATCACAAGTACATTGATAGTTACAACTCACGGGTATCATTGCCTCTGCGTCACTGAATCAGTTAACAACATTGCATTGAAAGATTTATTACATTGCCAAACATTGTAATGCCACCACTGGCCTAAATACTGTCATGTTTGGCTGTTTCACTGTCAAAAAGAAGCTATGATTATTACAAATGTCCCATGTGTACTTTCAAACAGAACACCCTAATGTTTGCAGTAAACTGCAGTAAATTGAACAGCTGACGGCAACCTGGCTTTAAAAGCTTGGAAAGTTTCCTACATGCACGTTTTTCTCTCTTCTGTGTTTTTCTTTTTCATAAAATAGTGAAATGGGATTTGCTTTGTGATGCTGTTTGTAATGAATAAAATGTATTCATTGGTATGCCTTTGAAGGAAGCCATGCCAGAGATGTTCTTGTAATGTTGTGTTTAAAATGTGCCTTGTTTGGAATGTGTGCCAAAGATTTTTGCCTGTTCTGCATAGTCAGACCTAGTGTCAAAACTCTTGCTGGCTTTAGACTCAGAAATTGTATAAACCTTCTGCTCACTTTAATGAAGGCAGTCTCCGTGACAGTCTGCAACGTGAATCTATACTTTGATTTTTCTCTTGATTTATGAGCTATATTTTACTGATTTAAACTGGCTAACAAACTGTTTGCTTTTTGATGTGAATATTAATATTCAAATAGTCTTTCATGGTTTTGGCTTTGAATATTATCCTGCGTATATTTATTTACCATGGGCCATTTTCCACAGGGACTCACATTGCCCCTATCACGGTTCTGATTTTTGGTCTTTTCAAATTTATTGGTTCAATATGCCAGCATATTCTGAATAAACTTAATAAGTCATCATTGTCCCATATCCATAATTATATTGACCAGTGCATTTTATTGATTGTGGTGCACAAACACCACCTATCTTTCAAAAGTTATCATATACAAGTTACTTATGTTTGGTCAAAAGGTGTCTCCCATGCATACCTTCCTAGGTGTACTTTAAATTTTCAATGTATATCCAAATGAGTTATGGTCTTGGTGCAAGAAAGCATTCAACAATCAGGAGCATTCCTGCGTATCTTTTTAGTCAAGGATAATTTGTGTAAATAACTTTTATGTCTAAGCCACTAGAAACTCAGCCATGAGTAGAAATATGGGGCCCAGAGTGCTAAGACAAAGGTTACAAAAAGTGGTCAGAAATTGCAAACCGTTTATTGCAATATGTCTCTAATTTTGCAATGTGACCTATGTACTAATAGCTCATATTGCAAAGTAGACAGCTGCAAAGGGCCTCAAAACAACCTGCCTAATGAATATTAATTAGGCAGGTCACTGTTTGTGATACCTGGGCTTAGCCACAAACATGATGATGATGTCCTGCAAGGAGCAGCACCATCATAAGTGTGTTTGCATCCCCAAAAAGAATCTTTTTTTTTTTTAGCATCTTATTATCCTTAAAGTAACCGGTGCTGTTTAAAAGAAATGTTTTGTGTTTTTGGAATACATCGGAAGGAGTAGGGAGTAGTCCCCTGAAACACTGCCTGCTTCCCCTGATGCCACCTGATGGAATTCACAAAAGATAAGGTGTGCCCTGGGATGCCTTCTCATTTGCAATTCACTTACCAACTCATTTGAAATCTTGGTAATTGATAAATGGTTTGAGTCTGCATTTCACTTTTCGTGATTTGGAAAGACTTTAAATTCACGAAATGGGTTTTGTGAATAGAAAAAAGTCCTTTTACATTAGCAAACCCTGTTATTTTGTAAGTTGCAGAGTTTATGATTGCAAAATTACTTTGTACATTCGGCCACTGCGAAAGGTTTATCAAAGTCATTGTGTCTTAAAGCTGCTGGGTGAATTTACTAATCTCCATTTACATATATTGGCTTCTGAAAAGATCAAAGAAACAATTGGATGACCTGGTGGATTTTTTCTATTTATGTCCTTTTTGTGCAAAAGAAAATGCTGCTAAAGAATAGGTGGGATGTTTCAATAACTGCCATTCTCTATGGCTAACCGTGACACTTTATTGTGGATCTCATTCCCTTTTCTGGCAGTAGCAGTAGCTAACAATAACATCCATATAAGGAAGGAAACAATTCCCACGAGCAAATATAGCATCACATCTTCTTTCATTAAGGATTCACACCAAAATCATGGAACAAGGAGGAGGCATGGATGACAAGATTTCTTTTAATGGGCACAATTTTCCAACTTCAACAACAAAGAACAAATATAAGATCGCAAGGGAATTAATAAATGATGTGGGAAAGGAAACAACATCAGTGCCCTGGATGCCCATGTGACACTGCTCTGGAATGCATCCACCTCCACTAAAAACAAAGCACAGGGTCTGTTGCCCTAGGGCTTGTTGGGCATGGGCTGCATCTCCAGGCATTTCAGAGTGCTTCAAATGAAGATGGGACTTGCAGACAGGATGAGATATAGTCAGCATGTTCACCACTTATACACCATCATACGTGCAAAGCCTAGACTGCGTTCTTCAGGATCAGCATTAATCGTTCAAACTGGTTAATTGCTAATATGATTCAGTTGAAAAAGAAAAGATTTAGCAACCGTTGCACTTCTGGTCCGTTATTTCCACCCTTCATAATAAATGACAGTGGCATAGGTTTACAAACTGTAAACTCGATGTCCCAAAGCTAATTTATAGAGTCCAAATGTCTCTTGTTTTTCCAAATAGCCCTATTGTGCATCACCTAACTTCTTCATCATTATCCTCCTTAAAAAGAAAAGAGCTTCTATAGTATGCCCAAGCAGGAGACAGCAGTTGTGACCCAGAGGTAAAGTAGAGCCACTGGTGAGACATGAAGCTTCTGGATCCCAGGATGGGTGTGCAAGGTAAGACAGCTGTTTTGAGAATCCAGGCATAATGCTGCCAGAGAGATGCAATAAGTACAGGTAGATGTGCAGTTGAGGTTTGCTACCTTTCCTAAAGTGTGATGGGTGTTTGCATGGAGAGTGCAAGCTCTTTTGAAAAATCATTAAATTATGATGTAGTGCTGGTATTTTTGAATTTCCTACATAAGGGGTGTGGATCTAATAGTGGATGTGATGGCCATCCAATTAAAATATCTCCCATTTTCACTCCCAAACTTTCACTATATCAGAACTATTAATATTTAGATCCTATATGAAGGTCACACAGGTGTTAAAGTCCTTTCTACATGCTGTGATTGCACTTTTTCTAAGTTAATGGCATTGGTATAAGGGGTTTAAATCATCTCATTGTTATGTCTGCACTTATGTGTACAGTACAGATATGTCAGTGAAAAGAAACAAAGTGGTCATCTTAAAGTGAGTAAACACACACAAACACACACACCCACACACATACAAACAGTGAATTAGACACTTAGGAGAGGGACATACTGTCTTATAGGAGACAAAAAAACTAATGAAAGAGAATAATAAGGGACAAAGAATAGTGTACATTTAACAAAAAGTTCAAATCAGACCAAACCAAAGCCTAGAAAATGTGAAAACACTAAGCATAGCAGTTCAGAATGTACAATAATGCAGCAATTAAGTAGTTTGGTGACATTGATGTGTTTTGTGTGCAACCAGCTCAAACATTTTAAAGGTACAGGTCCTGATTACATGTTAATTGTGATTGTTGATTTGGCCAGTTTTTGAAATTACCATCTTTTGTGTTGTATTCACCAAATGTTTGCCTTCTTTTGCTGATCCTGATTTTGTGGGCCATAGGACTCTCTGCATTTTACCCCTACTAATCAATGGTAAAGTAATTGTGCTCTTTAAGTCAAACATGTTAAAATTGGCATTCAAATGCCTGGCACATGAAATTTATTCGTAAATGTCTAGTATATAGTACTACATGATGTACCCAGGGACTGTAAATTGAATACTACCAGTGGGCTTTGTTAGATTCAGCCTGCTGCCTGGCCCATTCAAGACTTTTGACTTCTAAATTACTTTCCATTGGGAGGAACCTGGTCCCCGTATCTGTCCACACATGAGATTAGCCTTAACCTTTGACTTTCACCCTGTCTAACGTGACCAGATACCAGAAATTGGTGCTTTGTGCTTGTAGGTGCTATTTTTAACTCAAACTTTAATAACTCATATATCTAGTTCTTATTGTATTTTTGTTGTTTTGCTGTCATTTTATTTATTAAAATGTTTTCAGTTATTCAAAATTGGTCTAGGATTTTTTATTGCGTTCTGTGTTCACTTTATTACTGTTTGAGTGCTGAATAAATTCTTTACATATCTCCTTTAAGTGAAGCCTCTATGGTTTGTATGTTGCTGAACATTATAAAGAGGTCCACAAATGTACACTGGATGAATTAAAAGGAGAGGTTAGCATACTTTTAGGTGAAGCAAAATCTAATGAATAAATCTGTGAAGAAGAGTATATGTTTTTAAAAAATGGAGATCTCAATATACCAGTTTTATATCGTGAGTGGTATACTTTTTTCCTTTGCTTTAATCACTATTCCGATCTGCTCTCTCGGTTAACCTCTCCACTCCTGTCTGGCCGAGTCTGCAGAAGTGTTTTTCATATTTTATTACTGCGAGGGGACTTGGCCACCTGACCTGCTTGTCATAAGTTTGGTTTAGTTTTTCCTATTCCGGTCGGAGTACCGACTTCAGTGTGTACCGGCTGCTGGACTCTACATTTTTGGCTTGTTTCAAGCATTGATTGCTGCTTTTCACACACCGGTCCATGCACCGGCTCCTGCGTACACCCACTAGCTTTTGGTGCACTTTCGGGACTTCCTTTCGGATACTCGGTGGGAGGAACTATCAGACACAGCTTCACGGATGTGTAATTGACATCATCGTCAAGTGATTTGTGGAGGCAGTGCTGGCACCCGCATTGACATGGCGCGTGCCTAGTGTAGCAGTTCATATGAAGGCACTGACTAAAGCAGACAACTGAAGCCAATGAGAACAACGCACAATAGTAGTATGTAGAGGTGACTGCTTTAAAACTTTAATCTATCAGACAACTTAGGACGCCGGAGGATGGGCGGTTGATCTGGTGGTTAAAGGTAAAAGGTTACTATATGTCACTATGTCATTTATCAAGATTTGTGTTTGATATCATATGTTTGCAGCCCCCCAAGGAATAAACTCTCATATCTCAGAGGAAGACTGGGAAAAATATTTATACCATAATTTTAATAAAAAGAAAGAAGGGATGGAACAGACTGGGGATGAATCCTACGCCAAACAAGGGGACAGTGGCGACATATCCTAGGAAAAGCACGGACCCAAATCAAATGGGGACACATGATCTGGCACCGCACTGAACAGTCACAAGGAATGTCACGGAATAACAGAGCTGCAAATCAGGATGCAAATAGCCAAAGGAAGGCTAGAAGGTGCTACAGGCCCCAATAGAATACCGCCAATTCTGTACAAACACGATCCAGAGTACTGGAGCAAAGCCCTGGTGTCAGTCTTCAACGAGGTACTGGAAACAGAAATTATCCCGGAATCTTGGAAGGGATCCACGATTTCTCCCATCTATAAGCAGGGAGAAAAGGCCAACACAAATAACTATCGTCTTGTTGCCTTAAACGACAATGAAACTAAGTACTACGCGGGAGTGATCCTGGAAGAATTAACATCCTGGGCCTTGTCAAAATCCATCATCCCTGTAAACCAGACCGGCTCATGCAGACAAATGTGAACCACCACTAACATCATGACCCTGGCACTGCTGATTGACACAGCTATAGAGGCAAAGCAACTGCTATTTCTATGTTTCATAGATTATAGTGCAGCATCCGATCATGTAGACCACGCTAAATTATGGCAGAACCTAGAAAAATGGGGGATTCCATCAGCACTCCTAAACCAGTTGATTTTACTATACACGGACACCTGGGTCAAAATCAAGCTGGGAGCTGGGACATACCTTTCTAGGTGAAATGACACCTCCAAAGGCTAAAACAAGGGTATGTCCTAGTGTAGTGTAGCTCCTATTTCCCTAATAGGCTCTGCGCATTGGAATAATATACCCTATAGGCTTGACATAGGACTGAGGTCGGTATGTCCCTATCGAGTATATTAAACTTAATTACTTGTGCCAGCTAGCTCAGAGGCCACTAGAGACTCCTTCACAAACAAGAATGGAGTAGTTTCTGGCAGCCGCAAAAAATGACCACTTTGTTTCCCTTTAGAATCAGAACGTGTCTCAGAGTCGTGGAAACAATAGATAACCGTTTCACTCAGCTCAATCGTGCATGCTTAGTTTTCCTCAAAGTTACACAGAAAGAATAGACGGGCGTTTCAATAAAAGATTTATTGAACAGTCTTGTTTCTCGTGTAAGTAATATGTGCTGTTATGATCACAAGACAGTATGCAAGATAAATAATGTACAGCGTAAGCAGGAGAAATAAATAATACTGCGCTAGCATGATCTTTAGTAGATATTCATTTACATAAATAACACAGACTAAAAATGCGAGTACTCGTACGATGCGTTTCTAAGCTAGTTCTACCCCAATGTACCTAACCTAGGTGTAGGGAGAGGTATGAAATAGGTGGAGTATTCCTTACTATGGTATACTAAGAGTATGTTACGCCCAGTATGCCTAGTATGCCAAGAGTCCCTCTAGGTTCTAGTCAGCTCCATACCTTAAGAATGAGAGAGGTAGGAATCTCTTGCCAGACTCGAACTCCAACACCCCGCAAGGGAAGTCAGATCACTGGAAGCTGGACTCTCTGTGTGCAGGGATGACAGTGTCTTCTCAGTGCGTCAGGCCGGGAAACGGACTCCTCTGAAGTCGAGGTCTCCTCTGATTTACAAGGGCTAGGGAAGGTATATTTATACCTGAGAGGTACCTCAGAATGTTAGCATTGACGTGAATCGGACAGCAGAAGACGTCATGAATGAACCCTTAAGGTATAACGGTTCATGCATAATAGATGAGTCCTTGAAGAAATCAATAGTCCTGTGCTAGGGAAACTCCCGAAGCCTAAGGGTCTGTTCTTCAAGAACTCGTTGTGACGTTAGGGTGGACGGATGTCGGAGACCATGCCTGTATTTGGAGTGCACAGTTTAATGCCTAAATAAGGACTGGGATTTTATGCCTATATAAGGGCTGGGCGAATTGTGCCTATATAAGGACATGATACAGGAAAACCTATATACGGACACCCTAAGAGGAATACAACACCCACTCCACTTTCGTGTGTACGATAATAATATAAATGCTAAACATTTAAAATGCTAAACATAAAATGGAATACCGCATATTGCATTAAAAAGCATTTTAAAAAAACCCTATTAGAATGCAAAAAGTACTGTACATTTTAAACATTGCTTCTCATTTCAGGCATATATTTGAAAATAAAAATGCAATTGGAATGAAATAAGCAGTAATAATTACATGTGACAAAAAAATGATCGATAAGTTGTACAAAATCAAAGTCATTTCATGTCATGGAAATTAATGAACTTTTTAGACAAACAAGATGAAAAAGTGTCTGAGGAAGTACTGCGAAGTCCGTACTATAAGAATAGTTCTACTTCAAGCAGATTGATTTGCCATTTAATTTGAAAAAAACTGAAAAAAAGTTCAATATGGGAAGAGTTCCAAGTTTTTGAAATATGAAGGCCAAATTGTTATTGCATCTCTGGAACACTGTGGGCTGAATCAGAGTCAGTGTACGGGTCTGGTGTAAACATGAGATCATCTATTTCTGTAGACAAAATATCGTCCACTGTAGTTGGTGACATTCGGAACACCTCGTGTAGTAGGTTAATTGCACAGAGATGTGAAGCATCGCTTTCAGCATAGGATGCCGCAGCAATGTTCGTGTCCATTGTTACCTGTGTGCCTGTAGATCCATCTCGTACCTCAGCAGCAGCCGGAAGCGTCTGTGAGATCTCAATGAATGCCGTCATCAGAATTGGTAGCCTCTGGGGACAACACAGAGCATGGGCCGTTATCGGGTCCAGCAGAGTATCAATATCCGTTGGCGTAGCTGATGGAAATGTTAGACAGGTGTCCAACACGCATTCTTCACCGCATAGCAGGCATCGTAGAACAGGTAAGATGCAATCTTGCCAGATTGGTCTGAACGACAGGAACCACGTGGTATTAAGTTCCCGTAGACGATTCATGCCCAAAAGCTGTACTATTTGCTCACGGCACTTTCGTTCAAGGAGAGCTTTCTCCACTTTGCTCGGAGTGATGTCTGCGAATAGGCTGGCCATAGCGTAATAGCAGGAAGAGAAATAGAATTCCGGCAACAAGTGCTAGAATTAATGGTATGCCACCAAACACCGAATGTGCAAAGTTCAGGATTATTCCAAGTATTGCCTGGAAAGGTGCTAACAGACCGGAACAGATGCTCTTAAATACATGTACAATTCCGCTTGTATCAGACATGTTAAAGATACGTCCTATCATTTCCACGAAATGTATAGGGCAGTTTGTACGTATTAACGTATGTATCTCAGCCGAAGTCCTTGCGACTTGTAGATCATAGGTTTCTTTGGCCGAGGTCAAAGGCACTGTTTGTTGTAAAAGCATGGCTTTCATTCTGCTTAAAGTATCAAATCTTATAAAAGATACGTTCAGAGAAGGCCACAAAGGCGACTCCCTGACTGTGTCTATTGGGGCAAATAATACTTGCATACAGCAAGTGACCCTGGAGTTGACCGTTCCTAGATATGGGATGCCTGGCAACATTCTGCAGCAACTCTGATCATTCAACATGAGGTAACTCCCATTAGAAAGTTGTCCAAACGTTGGATTAATCACAGCAGCTGGTGTACCCTGCTGGTGGCAAGACAAATTTGCCACAGAACCATTACAAGCCCCGTGTAAAGAAATGTCCTGACATATTAGTGAACCGCTCAGTGCATTTTTACAGTGTGTACCACTCAGAAACACGTCACGATCCCCACTCCAACATCTATATGTGTATGGTAAATTCCAAGATGTCTTAATGTATTCCTTACCCAACCTTTCATATTTGAATGCTTGCATTTGTTTGAGGCAATACTGAAACTGAAAAGTAGTCACAGGTAGTGTGATTTTGCCATGAATAAGCCATTCTGTAGCTGGTTTTTCTGCCACTGTGAATGGTAACTTTTCCAGTTTTTTAATGCCCAGCACTGTATACTTTGCTCCTCTTTATGCCAGTTCAATCTGTTTATCAGTTAGATTGTATTCTGCAAACAGAATTGACGTGTTGATAAAACGCCAAGGCACATAGCCCGCATGCAAAGATTGCAGCGTCCAGCTTAATAACACAATAGAACGTAATTGAGATTGGCCTTGTTGTAACATCGCCAAATCTTGTTCCAGTATGTCGATAGCAGAGGATACAATGCCGTCCAATGAATATATTCTGGAGGACAAAGTTGTTAACCCATTGTCGACCACAGAGAGAGTTTTCTCTAAATTAATACGATCATGTTCACGTATTCGTTCTGCGGCCTCCATCTGTGACACTTTCCATGCTTCATTATAGGCAGCATAAATGCCGGCATATATGAAACGTTTTTGACGTGGTTTTCTTGGTCCAAGCAAGAATTCCCTAAGGTCTGCGTCTTCTTTAAGTAAGGATAAGTGTTGTTTCACATCCTGTAGTGTAGATTTCTGCAGCCAATCGAGGCATAATTTACCTACACTGTATGTTGTTACTACCCCCGGATGCTGTCTTTGGATGTATCTTGGGTCTGGCCTATGAATAGTAGAGCCCTGAGTTTTATTCAGGAATCTTTCCTGACAGTTGTTCGTGTCTGTGGGCCAGATCAACCATTTTCTCCAATCAGGATTAGATCTGTTGAGTTGTAGTATTTTGTCAACTGTAACCGCTGCCTGTGTATTGTTATCACTTGCAGGTGTTGGTACAGAAGGTGTTTTCATCTCTTTGATCTTGGCTAGTCCAAGACAAGATGTTTTTTGGATAGTTTCATTCAAAAACATTATTTGTGCAGGGATGATGCAGGCTCTAAATAAAGCTTCTATCCCCTGCACTTGCCAATCTTTAGTACCCCAGACAGTTTTTGTGTCTATTGTGTCTTTCCAAAAGTCGAAACCCTGTCTAGACAGTTGGGCAATAAATGCTGCAGAATAAATCTGTTTTGTATTTGTTAACATAATTTTCAGTCCTGTTTTGTTTACATTTTTATAGTAAAACGTTTCTGGATCAGATGTATTGTAACCTGAAAAATATGGAAACCTATTAACAAATGTTTTTGAACTACCTTTTGGTGGTGTAGGACAATGCTCCCATTGGTTAAACATAAACACATTTCTAGGGTATGCAGATTTATGCAAATAATGATGACCATAGTGGTTATAGCAATACAGCTGTTCATAGTCTGATGAACCCTCTAAATATTCATTTTTAGAAAATGCAGCAGATTTTTCTAGGTCAAACATTATGTTGTTAACAGTCTCAAAGTCCCAATCATCAGAATAGGTACTGGACAAAATGAGATCACTTACTGAAATTTTAAACAAATGTGGAATGTTCAATTGTTCCGTTGGGCCAAAAATATCAAAATCTGTTTTGTCCCACACTATACCATCCTGTATAGGAACGGCTGTGATGTTCACTGTTGACAAGTCTCTTGCTTCACGATGGGAAGATTTATGAGGTTTCAAAAGTAAGTTCACATCTTTTCTTTCAGTGTTCACATGGATGTATCTGCCATTTATAAGCACGCTCATAGTCATAACCAAAGCTAGCCAAAGCAGGAAAACAAATATTCCAGAAATAATCCAGAGTTCAATCCATGGTGAAACCAGATAAGTTTTTTTCAGAAAGTGAAGAAAGTCTTGTACTGGCTGCTTGAATGTTAATGATGCTGGCGTCGTTTCAGGTTCACTCGGATCTTCTGAGAACGTATCAAAGTTAATGAAATAGCCAGATGCAGTTCTGTCAATTGTTGAAATTGCATCAGGATTTGTAGAAATCGCTGGAACCAGTTGATCACTTGCTACATTGGTGTAGACAGGTGTATTTGGAGGAACTGTTACTTGATTTTCAAGAGGGATGAGTTCCATTGCATTGTTGCTTAGTCCTCATCTGTTACTGCTGAAGTCTCGATGGTTATCAGTCTTTCAGTCTGAACCTCTTGGATAGTATCAAGAGGAGTGTGTCTGCTACTAGGTCGGAGTCCACGAGGCCTACTATTTAGTATTGGCCACATACTGTGGTTTGATGAGGTCGATGGACACAAATCTTTTCTCCTTTCTTCCAGCAAGGGGCGGCAGAAGTACTGTTCTTGTTCCTTGAACTGCTAGGACAGGTACTGGTTGTCTGTAAGAAGGTCCAAATTCCTTCTTGTCCGCAATCTTTTCTCTGACTAGATCCCCAACTTTTAGAATCCAGACAGGCCTTGCTGGGACCGCCGGTTTTTCCCCAGTGGTGGTTGGCTGCAGGAATACGTTGCTTTGTTTCGATCTTAGTTCATTGAGTTCCTGTAAAACAGCCAAACGATCTTTGATATCAAAGGGTTTATTTTCCACCACTGTGCCTACGTGATCGAGGTCTGGGACCCACATTATTGTCCCAAATAGGACCTCATATGGAGTGACCCCCCCTAGAGAACTTCTTGGCAGGTTATTTAATGAGCGTTGGACCCCATAAAGATGTTTGACCCACCCATCACCCGAACCTAATACCCTAGCTGTTATAGACTGCTTCATGTCCCGGTTTTTCCTTTCCACAACCGAATTTCCCTCAGGATGGAATGGAGAGGAGTACCGCAATGCAACGCCCAGATTGGCCATGGCTTCTTTGTAAGCCCGAGAGCTAAACGCAGGGCCCTGGTCAGAATGAAGCGTGCCTATTGCGTATGTGCCGATAAAGACTCGCAAATCTTTTATAACAGTTCGAGCGTCAGCCGAGCGCTGAGGCCATATCCATAGGAACCTAGAGCATGAATCCACTGCAACCATGATATATTTATAGTTACCGTCCCTTTGCAAGGGACCGCAGTGGTCCAGGTAAACACAAGCTAATGGTTTGTCTGAAATTAACAGGGGTGTCTGCGCAGGGCGTTTCACTGTGGAGACTTTCATCTGTTGGCATATATCACATTCTAAAACATAGTTCTTTGTTTGTTTTCTAATGCCAGGCCACCAATATCTTTGCTTGAGTAAAGATACTGTTGCAGAAACACCAGCATGGGCAGAAGCTATCCCTTCATGTGCTGCTAGGATTAGTCCTAATCTACGTTCCTTGTTTGGAATTACCCTATCCCCCACTCCAGGGATTCGAGCAAAAGGAACGTTGTTCACATCAATTACATAAGAGTACTTGAGTGGAAACTTTTTGGGTAACGCTGCACCACTGCCTTTGCTTGTAGCATTGACAGCCAACATTATCTCACTGTCTATTTTTGTTTTTGAATGAGTGATCGCAGCTATGGAAGCCGTCTGAACAGCCCCCTTTGCGGCTTCGTCAGCCAATGAATTCCCTGCAACGTGAATGCCATCACATTGATGACTTAGTGTGTGAATTAAGTGAGCCCTTGGTAGTTCATTTTTTAACTGAACTACTTGTTCCCAAAGCGTTTTATGCTTTATTGTGCCACCTTTCGCATCTTTGAATCCATTTTCAAGCCAGTTTTGTATATATTCATTATACGACTGAACACAGTAAAAGGAATCGCACACTATTAGTGTGGGGAATTCTCGATCTGTACTTTCAAGTGCCAGTTTGAATGCTTGTAGTTCAGCTCGCTGAGCTGTACAGTCTCCCAGAGATTGAGTTTTTGTGACCATAGGTCTGAAGATGCCATCTTGCATGCGACCTTTAACGATTGCACACGCTGCACTGTAAGCTTGCTTACCCCCTGTTGCGGGTTGTGCGGATCCGTCAGTGTAAATTATGAATTCGTACTGATTGTGAGGCAGAATTTCAGTGGGCAGAGGACATTCTTGTTCATATTGCAGGAATGTTTGTGTTTTTAAATCAGGATCAAAAACATATTCAACATCTGTTGCAGCAAGAGAATTAACCCACTGTATCCATCTTGGATGTAATGCTTTAGCATTTGGAATGCTTGCTTTTGTGGCCGCTTCTAAAGCTGGTACTGGGGTTACGACAATAATGCGTTTCCCTTGGGCTAGGGCTCTTTCTTTTGCTACAGCGGTTTGAACTGCTGTCAGAATTTTTCAGTTGAAGTGAAGCGCATTTCCGCTTGTGTGTACAAATGAGATTTGTATGCGATTGGTATTTTTTCACCCTCATTAAATGTTAAGTAGGTGAATCCGCATTGACCCGAAATTATTCGGATCACCAGGTTGCGTTGACTTACGCGTGTTTGTAAGTGATTTGTTGCTAACATGTTAGCCTGTAGTGAACGCAAGATTTCTGTGTGTTCTTGTGTCCAATTCTTGATTGAAAAATCAGGTTTGATTAATGCGTAGAGAGGTTTAACCCTTTCTGCGTAATTTAGAATGTATGTTCTTCCAAAGTTTAGGAAACCCAGGATGGATTGTAAATTTTTTTGCGTTTTTGGAGGTTGGAGCAGCGCACACTTTTCTAAAAAGTTAGCTGCCAAGCTCTTGCCTTCACTTGAAAGCTCATATCCTAGAAATAGGACATTGAGATGGGCAATTTGGGACTTTTTAAAGTTGAACTTGTAGCCCTCAGAGGCGAAGCCCAGTATAATGGTGCTTACCCTGTTCAAGTGTTTGTCCAGGTCATCGTCCGTCAGATAGATGTCATCGACATAGGACAATGCCTCATTGTCATAAATTTGTAGTAACTCTGTTACTCTCGCTGAGAATAACCCCGGGCTGTTCTTGAACCCTTGTGGGAGTCGACAAAATTGACGCTGGGTCCCCATTATGGAGAATGCTGTTAAGTACCTGCTTTCAGGTGCTATGTTTTGACAAAAGAAACCATTTGAGATGTCCAATGTGGTTTTCTATTTTTACGCACAATGTTATTCATTATTGCTGTGCTATGTGCATTTTGCACTGCAAATGTTTTACAACAAGTGTTTAAGTGTCTTTAATCCAAAACTAGACGATATGTGTTGTCTGGTTTGGAGACAGGAAACAAAGGATTGTTCATTGAGAAGGTGCATGTTTCAATCACCCCTTGGTATTCAAGTTGATCTAAGATCTCCCTGGCCTGTTTTTTAGCTTCTTGCTTTATTGGATACTGCCTTTGTGCAGTTGGTTCATGTTTCAGATGTATTTTATGGTGAGGTGAGTCCTCATCCCATCCTACATGATTTTTATATAATGCTGGGGCCTGGGCTACTGCCCATTTCCTGGCATAAGTATATTTTAGATGAATTGGAATATGGTTAGAGAAGGCAGGCATAATAATGTCCTCGCCATGTGGGCACACCCTGACAAATTGTGGTGGCCAGTCTTTTTCTGCTAGAAGTATGTCATAGCCCCTTGAAAGTTTTTCCCAAAAGAGTGCTTTCACCTGTCTAGGTATGTCTCTCTCCATTCGGAGTGTTATTTCATATAACCTTTGTGGAGTACTAACTCTGGTGTCTACAGTCTCAACTGTAATGTACTCATTCAAGTCCACTATCTCCAGAAGTTCCTTCAGGTTCTGGCGAACTATTGTGACTTCTGCTGCACTGTCCAGCATTGTCTGGGCCCATTCTCCGTTCTTGAGTTGTGTTCTCAGTATTCTCGGCAAGTCTGATCTTTAGACCTGCTACTTTCTTTTTGGAGAATTGAGGTTTTGTTTTATTTTTTGGAGCGTGTTTATCTTCCTTGGATTTCACGCGTTCTTCTCTATTTTCTGACTGTCCTCTTCTTTCCGAAGTCCGTGACGAGATCTGAAAGGTACGAGAGGAACGTGTATCAGTATCTTGATACCTGTCAGGTTTTCTCAAGTTATCCCTATTCCTGAGGTTATACCTCCTTTCAGAGGGCTCCTTTTGAGGAGACCTACCTCGGGATTGAGAACGTTTCTCGTTTGAATTTTGTTTAGTAGTTTCCCACTTCTTTTTAGAAGATGTAGGAATTTGTTTAATAGAGTCCTTCTCAGGACTTTCAGATAGTTTTGGTTTCACTGGTCTTCCACCCAAACTATCTCTGCCTAATTCTGCATATGATTGTTCAATTATTCTGGGTAGCTCAGTTTGATGTTCTGTAACATCGAATTCCCTTAATCGTTGGCGGATCGCCACTGCTGCTGCCTCCCCTTTAATATTAGATAATATTATTGTTGAGACCTGGTCGAAATTTTTCAGTAATTTCATACATAAATTCAGAGCAGGCTCTGCCCCGTATTCGTTTTGAATTTGTTTCAGGACATCTGGTATTACCGCAATTGATGGAATACCATGTGTTTTAGTATAGATGGCAGCAAAGACTGAGCCCCAAGTGGTACAGTCTTCCAGTTGCGGTGTGATCCCCATTGGTAAACTGATTGTTAGTATTCTGTGTTTCTCATACGGGCTAGTATTTGGAAATACTGCTTCGATTTGAGTAATTTTTTGTGCTATCCAGAATGGAATTTGCTCACGTTTTGTGGGCATTTTACCCATGACTGCGTTTAGAGTCTGTGGTGCAATTTTTAGTGCAGTCCCCGATTGAGGGGTCTGATTTGGAATGGTTAATGGTGGTTGGACTATGAAAGTCTGCATGACATATTGGACCAATTGTCTGTAAATTTTTATTAACTCTGTAAGTTGAGTAATTAGTTCCTCGTTTGACATTTCCTCAATGTCAGGATGAGGTGTGTAGCCGGCTAGAATCGGCCATTTTGCTCCGGGTCTACCTAGTGGACCGAGCCTTGTAATGTTTTTGTGATGTTTTAGGGCACCTTTAAACCAGAGCTGATGCTCCTGGTATGTTAGTGGAATTTCAATATCCTCGAAAGGAATATATTCCTCTGGTGGATCATCTTCTTTGTAGAAGTGAAACAGTTTTGTAACTGGTTTGGATTCAGGAAATATTACCAATGAATAGAATACCTCTGTCTGAAAGGATTCGTGTGCCTCTATCATGAAAACTGCTCTACCGCCTCTTGGCGGTAGGCCGTGTTTTATGTGTTTTAGAGTGATGGCTCTTCTTAAGTTTGGAGGGATGTCTATAACACCCTCTTCAGTTCCATTTAAACCTGTAATGTTAAAAGCTGTTAAAGCTGGGTGACCCGTAACTTCGTCGATTTCGGAGTCAGGCATTTTGTTTTTTGAAAAATGTATAACAAGTTTCAAGGAAACAAAGATAAGGTGCACAATATTTTGGAACACTGTATCCTTCAACGTTGAGTGTAGCTCCTATTTCCCTAATAGGCTCTGCGCATTGGAATAATATACCCTATAGGCTTGACATAGGACTGAGGTCGGTATGTCCCTATC
This sequence comes from Calotriton arnoldi, assembly GCA_963921515.1. Taxonomy (NCBI): domain Eukaryota; kingdom Metazoa; phylum Chordata; class Amphibia; order Caudata; family Salamandridae; genus Calotriton; species Calotriton arnoldi. Next base: position 2,616,394 of record CAWUFW010000945.1, read on the forward strand.
GAGTATATTGAACTTAATTACTTGTGCCAGCTAGCTCAGAGGCCACTAGAAACTCCTTGACAAACAAGAAGGGAGTAGTTTCTGGCAGCCGCAAAACATGACCACTTTGTTTCCCTTTAGAATCAGAACGTGTAGCTCCTATTTCCCTAATAGGCTCTGCGCATTGGAATAATATACCCTATAGGCTTGACATAGGACTGAGGTCGGTATGTCCCTATCGAGTATATTGAACTTAATTACTTGTGCCAGCTAGCTCAGAGGCCACTAGAAACTCCTTGACAAACAAGAAGGGAGTAGTTTCTGGCAGCCGCAAAACATGACCACTTTGTTTCCCTTTAGAATCAGAACGTGTCTCAGAGTCGTGGAAACAATAGATAACCGTTTCACTCAGCTCAATCGTGCATGCTTAGTTTTCCTCAAAGTTACACAGAAAGAATAGACGGGCGTTTCAATAAAAGATTTATTGAACAGTCTTGTTTCTCGTGTAAGTAATATGTGCTGTTATGATCACAAGACAGTATGCAAGATAAATAATGTACAGCATAAGCAGTAGAAATAAATAATACTGCGCTAGCATGATCTTTAGTAGATATTCATTTTCATAAATAAAACAGACTAAAAATGCGAGTACTCGTACGATGCGTTTCTAAGCTAGTTCTACCCCAAGGTACCTAACCTAGGTGTAGGGAGAGGTATGAAATAGGTGAAGTATTCCTTACTATGGTATACTAAGAGTATGTTACGCCCAGTATGCCTAGTATGCCAAGAGTCCCTCTAGGTTCTAGTCAGCTCCATACCTTAAGAATGAGAAAGGTAGGAATCTCTTGCCAGACTCGAACTCCAACACCCCGCAAGGGAAGTCAGATCACTGGAAGCTGGACTCTCTGCGTGCAGGGATGACAGCGTCTTCTCAGTGCGTCAGGCCGGGAAACGGGCTCCTCTGAAGTCGAGGTCTCCTCTGATTTACAAGGGCTAGGGAAGGTATATTTATACCTGAGAGGTACCTCAGAATGTTAGCATTGACGTGAATCGGACAGCGGAAGACGTCATGAATGAACCCTTAAGGTATAACGGTTCATGCATAATAGATGAGTCCTTGAAGAAATTAATAGTCCTGTGCTAGGGAAACTCCCAAAGCCTAAGGGTCTGTTTTTCAAGAACTCGTTGTGACCTTAGGGTGGACGGATGTCGGAGACCATGCCTGTATTTGGAGTGCACGGTTTAATGCCTAAATAAGGACTGGGATTTTATGCCTATATAAGGGCAGGGCGAATTGTGCCTATATAAGGACATGATACAGGAAAACCTATATACGGACACCCTAAGAGGAATACAACACTAGCACTCTCGCTCTTTAATCTCTATATGGCAGACCTCCCCGGGAAACTGGACAAAAGCATATCACATGCCCCGAAACTAAGAAAAATGTCCCTTTCCAACCTTCTATATGCACACGACTTGGTCTTAATAAGCAGAACGCTAATTGGACTGCAGCATCTCCTGGACACCACCAACAACTTCTCGCAAGTAAACGCATTGTGCATCAATTTAAGCAAAACAAAAACTATGGCAATAAACTATTCCAAAAAGAAAAAGTTGAACTGGTATCTGGATGGACATCACCTAGAACCAGCGACTGAACAAAATATTCTTGGAGTCCTATTAGATAGCAGAGGCTCGTACAAACCTCAGATGTAGGCCCTGCACCAGAAAGTCACCACAACTTCACTAGCAATGAAGCCCCTAAAGAAAGCCCCACCAGGCCTAACTACAGGTTATTCAGGACAAGCTACAACCAATGCTAACTTATGGAAGCGAATCAATGATGGTCTGGGAGTGAGCTCATGAGTCTCTCAGGGGGTCTGTGAGTGAGAGCATGAGTCTCTGAGTTGATCTGTGAGTGACTGTGTGAGTCTCTCAGTGGGTCTGTGAGTGGGTGCATGAGTCTCTGAGTGGGCCTGTGAGTGGTTGCATGAATGTCTAAGTGGGTATGTGAGTGGGTGTGTGAGTATCTGAGTAGGTCTTTGAGTGGGTGCATGAGTCTCTGAGTGGGTTTGTGAGTGGGTGTATGAGTGTCTCAGTGGGACTGTAAGTGAATGTGTGAGTCTCTGAGTTGGTCTGTGGGTTGGTGTGTGCGTGTTTGAGTGCTCTCTATTTCTTCCTCTTCTGTTCTGTTTTGCCTTTTCTGCTTGTTTTTGTGCCCTCTGTTTTGCCTTTCCTGGTAGTTTTTCTGCCTCTCTTTTGCCTTTCCTGCTCTTTTTTCCCTCCTCTGCTCTGTTTTGCCTTTTCTGCTCATTTTCTGCTCTCTGTTTTGCCTTCTTCTGTACAGTGGAGGGGACCGTGCAGCCCAGCTGGCTGATTCACCCCAGGGGCCCCATCGCCCTGGGCCTGGCCATGTGTCCCTAGGTACCCTGATCCCCCAGGGAACCTAGTATGCAGGATGGGGACCGTGGCGGGAACCTCAAGGCCCCTGCTGTCCCAGCCGATGTCCCTCTTCCTGCTGAACCGGTATTGCTCTTCCACCGGGGAGCTGCTGGAAATGTAAGAGCAATATTTTCATCTCTTTCCCTGCCCACATGTCTATGGACAGAGAAAGAGATGAAACCTCCACTTCCAGCAAGAGGGAGCACTTTGACAGCTTCCGCCGGCTGGAACTGGAGTTTTTGCTTCTGCTTGGTGGGAGCAATCAAAGCTCCCACCAAGCAAAGCAAACATATATGTCCTAGGGATGTGCACCCTGGGACATAGCAAGAGCCCACCCTGGGGTGAGGTGGTCTCCAGGGCCAATAATGGCTTCAGGATTTCTTAATATCGTTTACAAAAATATTGTTGTTAATAATAACATTTTTTTATTATTTTATGTATTTAGGATATGTTTTAATTGTAAATGTCCTAAATTGTTTCTATAATTATTGTTAATGTTTTTTCATATGGATTGCACATTTTGTGGTTGATTTTAAATTAAATTTAATTGTTTAATGTAATTTTTAGTGTTGTAACGAGTTGTGGGGTTTGTAGAGGTACAAGGTGGGAAGCAAATTAATTATAATTAATTAATAATTAATTTTCAATCATTATTAATTATTTAATTAAGAATTAATTATGTAAATTGTGCAATTAATATGTTTTTAAGTTATGTTTTAGGTGCAGGATTTGGGGTTTGCAGGGGTACAGGGTGGGAAGTATTAATTATAATTTATTAATAACTAATGTTATTATATGTTAAAATTATTTAATTGATAATTAATTATGTAAATTGTGTAGTTAATAAAATTTTACATTTATATTTTTGGTGCAGGGTGAGCAGTTTGTAGGGGTAAAGGGTGGGAAAGTAATTCATTATAATTAATTAATAATTAATGTTAACTAATAATACATATGTAATTGATAATTAATTATGTAAATTGTGTATATGGCAGGTGCGGGTTGTTGCATTTGTAGGGGTAAACAGTTAGAGGTCAATTAAATATAATTATTCAATTATTAGGTAATTATCATTAATATTTCAATTGATAATTAATTCTGTAAATTGCGCAATTTAGATATTTTTTAAGTTATATATCAGGTGTGGGTATTGGGTTTGTCGGGATAAAGGGTGGGAAGTTAATTATATGCAATTAATTATTAGTTAACTAATATCAATTGTTTAATTGATAATTATCTATGCAAATTGTGTAATTATGATACTTTTTTAGGTATATCTGAGGTGTGGGTTGTTGGGTTTTTAGGGGTACAAGGTGGAAAGGTAGTTAAGAAATACGTTATTGATAATTATTAATTTGTTATTAATTATTTAAATTATAATTATGTAAATTGTGATATTTGCTAAGTTATATTTTAGTTGTGTGTTGTTTATTTATTTATTTTTTAGAGTTTTATAAAGCGCGAACTAGACCCGAGACATCGGGTATCAGAGCGCTTTACATGAGCACCAGTTTAGTTACAGATGGACACATTCATTTTTGTTAGGCACGGGGAGATTAAATGATTTGCCCACAATCACAGGATGTTGAGCGTTGTTGCTGAGACTCGAACCCGGTTGCCCAGCTTCGAGGTCGACCGCCCTAGCCGTAAGGCTACATCCTCTCCAGAAACATAGTGTTGAAGTTAGTTAAGTAATAATAAATGTAAAATGATTTATTCATTTAATAAAAATTGTGTTATATATTACATTATATGTTAATTGTGTGATACTTTTTAATTTCAATTACATTCTATTTGTTGGTTGTTATGATTGTGAGAATATATTGTGTTTTTTAATTAAATTCATATTATTTGTTTTAATTTATAATAATAATTATTAAACATTGCCATAATTATATAATTTGCTTAATTTTTGTTAAAAGTTAGACATATAATTGTTAAATTTAAGTATTTAGATTTTTTATTATGTAATAGAGTTGGTAAAATATCATATTTGTTTGAAGTGAACTAATCTCTCTCTACTGTTACACTGGCTGGAGTGTGAATAGTATATGTTACAATCCTGAGTCCAACGCTTTCCCTACTGTCGCACAGACTAGAGTGGGAATAGTAAATTGTACCCCTCCTGAGTCCAACGCTTTCCCTACTGCTGCACAGGCTGGAGTGGAATAGTGAATTTCACCCCTCTGCAATCCAATGCTTTTCCCACTGTTGCACCGACTGGAGTGGGAATAATATATTTTACTCCTCCTGAGTCCAAGGTTTTCCCTAATGTTGTACAGACTGGAGTGAGAATAGTAAATTTTACCTCTCCTGAGTCCAACGCTTCCCTACTGTTACACAGACTGGAGTGGGAATAGTAAATGTTACCCCTCTTGAGTCCAATGATTTCCCTACTGTTGCACAGAGTGGAGTGGGAATAGTAAATTTTACCCCTCCTGAGTCCAACGTTTTCCCTACTGTTACACCAACTGGAGTGAGAATAGTATAATGGTTTCTCTACTGTTATATACATTGGAGTGGGAATAGTATATTTATTATTTATTGAATTTAATTTTTTAACTATTACTTACATATATATTATTAAGTGTTTCTGTATCTACATTTATATATATATATATATAAATTATTGAATTAAGATATTTTTAGTAGAACGTATTTTTATATATTGTTTAATTTTTATGTACAAATAAATTGGAAATATTTTGCATTTTTTGTGTAATTTATTTGTTGATCTTTTTATTTTTATGTTTATATATATTTAAACATTATTTAAACATATTTAATTTACATTATATTAATGTTATATGTTAAAATATTTAGGTGTTACTTATTTAAACTATAAATAGTAAAAAAACGATATTTTTGCATATATTTTTTGATATTAGTGTAAAATGTTATTTTTCTTTCAATATTTTTGTACTTACCATTATATGTATAGAAAAACGATATTTTTGTGATCAATATTTTTGATACAATATTTTGGCATCACGAGATTTATGGTTTTGATATTGTGTCAGTGATCTGCGTTGAGAAATCCGGTGCAACACCCCAGCTGTGTGGGGATCTTCAAAGGCCCCGTGCTACGACAAGGATGGCAAGAAGTTGTTAACTAATAATTCCCTCCAGGAAAACCCAAAAATATAATTCACGGGTATTGATAAATCCAACAATATGCAATTGTTGAATTTATCCTAAAATGTACAGACAAGAGGTTATAAAAACTTTCTTGCCTGCAAGCCAAAATTCAGCCTTACAGTGATCTGCCCTGATTGGTCAGAGTTAAGTGGCTTAACCAGGCTGCTTTGATGAAGTGATAAGTATCCCCTACAGTGAAAGAGCCATTCTGGGAGGAGAGGGTTCTGCTACATAGGAATGCCAGAGCAAGTGGAAGGGATTTTAAACATTGGTCTTCAAATAAAGGAGGAGACAGGCAGTAGAAACCAGTTTCATTTACACCCCTACTCTTTAAACCCAGCCAGATCACAGGCTTAAGGAAGGAATGTGCAGATTCCAGGGGTAGGGAGACCATAGAGATGAGCCATCCTGAAGGTTGGATTAACTAGCTCTTGCCTCTCTGTTGAGACTTCAGCCATATTGAATTTTGGAGAAATAGTGCTTTCTGGGAGACCATTGTGTCACACTTTGGAGGAAATTGTCATGCTCTGGGGTGTTGCCCTGCACCTCATTGGACAGGAGTGTCCTACTGTATGACCACAGAGAACACTGAATAAGTATCTGAGAGGGGCAGTGCCGCTCAAATCTGCTGCTTGAAACCACAGAAGATGAAGGATCTATGCTGGAAGTTTGAATTGCACCGACCAGACCCTGCACTCTGACTGATGGTGCCTGCTGCACAATCTGGACCTACAGCCCTGTGGATCAAACCTGCTTCAAAAGTACTAAAGAGTGGACTCCCTGCAAGCTACAGGTTAACAGAGCTCACCTGGACCATCACCATCAAGAATCCCCAGCCTGGAGTACTACCAATGGATTTGTAAGGGTTTTGTCCCAAAATTTCAAGGACCATCTTGGAGTTTCCAGACCCTTGGAGTAAGTTTTGGATGCTTTGGGACCCTCAAAGGAACTACAGGGGAAGAAGTTCCAGAACTTTCAATAAGTTTGGAGCAACTTTGGAAAAAAGCTCCAAAAGTGGACCGGCTCGACCTGGTCAGTCAAGCCACCGACCCGCAACTTCAAACTGTCCTGCCCTTCAGGTTCGTCCTGGTGAAAAGCTCCGGAAGTCCCACTTCTAGAGTTTGACCAGGAGCTGGTAAAAAACACAAGCCGGCAAACCCTCTTCGAATCCAGCCTGGTGAACAGTATCGAAAGACCCCAGGAGAAAAAGCTCTGTAAAAGTTTCTAAGTCTAAACGTAGAAAAGGTGACCAGGACCAACTCTGAGAGACAAGCCGCCCACTTTCAACCGTGAGCTGGCCTGGATCTCTGGTTCTTCCCACTTAAAAGCTCCGGAGGTTTGACTGGGAGCTGTTTGCAAGGCAAGCTGGCGAACCCTCACAGAATCTGGGCTGGCTGAGAGCTTCGAGGGGCCCCGGGAAGAAAAGCTGCAGAAAAGCTTCTAAACCAGAAGATAAAAACTTTGACCGAGACCTACCGCAAAGGGTAGCCGCTCAGAGCACCAACACGGTCAGCCTAAAACTTTGACTTTGTCCCGGTCTATCGCAACCAGATGTCCCAATAGGCGATATAGGTTTCTATATGCTATATAGTGCTAAATCTTTAAAAATTCATATCTCTTGTTCCCTACATTGGATTTTTTTTGTTTTGGTGTCATTTTAAAGATAAAAATATTTCCTATTTTTATAAATTGGTTTTGGATTGTGTATTGTGTCTTAATTAGTTACAGAATTGGTGTTTTTAAATGCTCTACATATCTGTCTTTGAAGTTAAGCCTGCCTGCTTGCAGCCAAGCTACCAAGGGTTAAGCATGGGAATAACATTCCAAGACCTATTCGGAGCCCTATATTGTTTTAGTTTTAGTTTTTCCAGTGGTAGATGCATATTTATCACTATTAATAATCCACTTTCTAACATTTGGTGGCAGCGGTGAGTTGAGGACTTGTGTTTAAAAAGTACACCTTTCATTAAAGTGAATTAAGAATTTAAAAATCCTCTGGAATTTGCCTTGGAACAAAAGTTTTGGAGTTTGATTTTGGGAATTTGGACTAAACTTTTTTTAATCCATTGTTTTGAGTTTTCCTGAATTGTTTTAAGTCTGTGTTGCTAGTTGTTGTGACCCAAGACTAGGGAACAATGAAGCTAGACCTGGCTAAACTGCCTAAGCTCTGGATGGCTGATCTTAAGGTACAGTGTAGACTTAGGGGAGCTGCCTGCTTTCAACAAGATTAGGAAGGCAGGGGTGCTTAAGTCCCTTAGAGCCTAGGCTGGGGAAGCTGATGATATTCAAGGGGGGGAGGGGCTGTGGAGGGTATTCTCCCTACTTCAACCAAGAGGAGGGGAGGATGGTGCCTCTTCCATTTTTTCCAGTATTATCCATGTGTTTCCAGATGGTAGGTGGAGTGCAGGGTCACCTACTCAGGAACCAACCTTGTCCCATGCATAGAGGCAGGTTGAGGCCTATCTAGCTTCTATTGTCTTGGAAAAGGAGATGCTGGAATTAGCTAAGAAGAGGGAGGAGGAGAAAAGAAACGGTGGCAGTGAAAATTATGAGGAGTTTGAGATATCCAGGGGTGGTGGATTTGACCACAAACTTCCCAAGGGTATAGTACCCAAATGCACAGAGGGGGGTGACATTGATAAGTGGCTGTGTACTCACACAAAGGGAGAACCAGGAGCATTATACCACCTGAAAGGAAACAACTGTACTGCTCCAAAATGAATCATAACACACACTGTGTACAAGGGTGGATATAAAAAGAAGGTTGATGAAGCAAGAGTGGAACAATACGCTGTTGGGACAAGAGCCCTCACTCACCAAAGGTGACATGCTTCATCATTGGGTTCCCTCCATACACACTAGGACTGCAAAGAACTCAGTGTGGGCTACAAATACCCGCGGGAAGGAGCGGAGGCATTATCTTCTCAAGATGAGCTATGTCAATGTATATGAGTTGAGTGCAAAGTGAAAATTAAGTGAGACAAGTGTGAGCTAAAACTATCTCATAGTGGGCGAAAATTGTCCTTTATTCTGGTGCCCCCACTGGATAGAGTTGAAAACAGGGTGGATAGGGCTTGTTATGATTCTCTACCCTATATGGTCAACCTGTTTCTGCCAAATAAGACTTGAAAAAGTTCAAGGCATTCGTCAGGACCAGGATATGTATGTCACTTTACTATAGTGTTCACAAACAATCGGATACTAGCCATACAGTCAACTTGGGGGCTATTAGTGTGGCCCTGTCGCAATTGTAGGGTCCACTCAAAACACTAAAAGACAAACAGATAGCAATTACTCATGCTACAATTGAAAACCAGTGTCACCAGTGACCGTCACCATCATTCCAACACTTATGTCAAGAAACCAAGTTATACGAGTGAGCTTTGGTGAATTCTTACCCTGAGGATGTGTAAAATCTCTGCTCAACCGTCATCAATACCCACCTGAAATACAGAGCTGTATGTATACACAATAGATAAAACAGACATGATTAAAAACTTGCTGTGACCCAGATTGCTTTTTTATAAATATATATATGTGTGTCTCAGTGGGAATACAGGGCTTATCTTAAATGCCTATGTTAGTATTCTTTCCCACGTATTCTAAATGAATGTGATGGGTAGTGATTCCATTCTTATTTACAGGCACTCAGGATATATAAACATGGAGAAATGTACAAACTGCTTTTTATATATGTCCTCATTCTATAGGGACTCTTCCCCCTGATTCATAGATATCTTAGGACAGTATCTGCCGTGTTGTGTGTCCCTTACATTAGTTTTTCAGTGAATAATCCATGGTCTCGCTGGCTATTAAATCCTAGTCAGCTTACATTCTACTTTGTTGTGGATTTATATTGTAAGAACCTTATTCCATTTTATGGACCCTCTCTGCCCTATGGCGCATCTACAACACTGCTCCGAACATTATGGTGATGTATTGACCGCATTATTAATGGGACGCTTGAACCATGCTTTTTTTAGATTGCTTGTATCGTACTTAAAATACCTCTATCGGTCCGTGCCTTGCCTCGTAGGGAGGTAATATCCTCAAAGCGGGGTGCTGTGCATGGTGAAATGAAAAGTAAATAGATAGATTTCAGTATCTTTCTGCTTCCATATGCTTCCTTGCGGGAGGCAGAGCTAGCAAAGTTTATGTCTATTTGACTTCTGCAGTACGTAAGAACAGGACGTGTCATGGTAAGGATGGGAATTGTAGTTCCATCCTCCTTGTTGTTCATACTGTGTCACAGCGGGGATCCACCCTCATACAAAGCACCTCTACATGGACTAAAAATACTAAATTAGTGTGTACCTAGAAATTGGTAGTTAAAAAATTGAGGTGGGCACATGGGGCGTGTTATTTCTCACATCGAGATATTCAAACATGTGAGAGAAAGATGATGATCTTAGTGACTAATCTGATAGCAATTTGTCAATGGTCCATTGTATTAATCGCCACATTTTCCAAATTTGTGTCTATTTACCTTCCTTAGTGAATCAAAATTGGAAGTGATTATGGGAAATGTAGGTCCCATTCCCCTCAGTATTCACAAAATGTCACACCGGGTAAATCTCTCTCTATACTTGGGCTGAGGTCTTAACATTACAAATTGTATGCATAGAAACTGAAAATTAAATGGAAGAATTTAAAAAAGAGGTAGACTCATAGGGTAATATCTCACATAGGGTTATACAATCATACATGCAAATATGGGAGGAAAGGAGGATGGTTTTAGTAACTAATCTGCTAGCAATAGTAAAATGGAACAGTGTATCAAAAGCCATACCCCTAATGTTCCATTCAAGGAAAAGTACTTTGAGGCCTGCAACTTTATAGGGAAGACCATGGAATGTCGCCATTCAGACCTCTTTGGTGACTTCTGAGTCTAAACACCCATTGATGTTCTCTCTGGAATAGTATAGTATCTAACTGGCCCATTTCAGTGGTGTAATAGGGTCTGTCTAACACCACCCATTTGATATAATTTTCTGTATGACCAGATTCTAGGAAATGTCTGGTAAGTTTTGTATTGGATTTTCTACATCTTATAGAACTCTTGTGCTCTACAATCCTAACTCTGACTTTGCGGGTCGTTATTCTGATATATATCAATCACAAGGACACTTGATCAGATGTGTTGCAATTTGTATGACTGCCGAACACCAATGGCGTGTTAAGACCTACATCGACCTGTGTAGTGTGTTGGGTAAAATTGCAGACTGAACATGATCCACATGGGAAGAGGTCTTGTAAAGGGTTGCCTGACCATAGGGTCGGTTGAACATCATTCCTTTTTGTGTAACGTGGTCTTGTATGGACCAACATGTTCCTAGTGTTACTGCTTCCTTCCAATGCGAATATGAGTTTCTCAGAGAGTTTATCACCTTTGTTTTGAATGTGTCAGTTGCTGTTGATAACCTTTTTACCCATGTGTGTGAGATGGCTGTAAGTGTTCATACCGACATGTCTCTCCTATCTGGGTGTAGGGTAAGTTTCAAAGAGGACTTCCCTGTTCTCATTCCTTGCTTGTTTGGAGGCCCTCCGAATCAGATCCTTAGGATATTTTCTTGTTTTCAGATTCTCACTCGGGCTTGTTGCATGTTATTTATATTTTTCAACTTCTGTACAGTTTCTCCTGAGTCTAATAAACTGTCCTACCGGGAGATTATCTCGTAGGGCCCGTGGATGGAATCTGTTGTAACTAAGTAATGAATTGTGGGCCATGGGTTTCTGGTGTAGTCCGTATGGATCCCCCCTTCTTTTGGATACAGTAGGAGATCAAGAAACAGGAGTGTAGTTTTACTGCATTCACAATTAAACTTCAGGATAATGTTGAGGCTATTACGCCACTCTGAGAAACCATCCAGTGAGGCTCGATGATGTCTTGCCAAAAATTCTCAAACAGCTAAGACCACCTCCAAGGAGACCCATTGTCTCAGGCATTGGGTCCCTCCTAGAACCACTCTCGCAGTTTGTTGACTGGTTCCTGAGAGCTTTGGTCATGGATTGATGACGGTTGAGCGGAGTTTTTACACATGCTCAGGGTAAGAATTCACCAAGGATCCCTCGTCTACCATGGTTTCTTGACACGAGTGTTGGAATGCTGGTGATGGTCACTGGTGACAGTGGATTAAATTGTAGCACAAGTAATTGCTCTCTGTTTGTCTTTCAGTGTTCTGAGATGACCCTACAACTGTGACGGGCCACAATAATAGCCACTAAGTTGACTGTATGGCTAGTGTCTGATTATTTTTTAATACTATAGTAGAGTGACATACATACCCTGGTCCTGTTAAATGCTTTGAACTTTTTCAAGTCTTATTTGGCAGAAACATGTTGACCATATAGGGTAGGGAATCATAACAATCCCTATCCATCCTGTTTTTAACTCTATCCAGTGGGGGCACCAGAATAAAGGACAATTTTCACCGACTACGAAATTATTTTAGATCACACTTGTCTCACTTAATTTGCACTGTGCCCCTCACTCATGTACATTGACAAAGCTCATCTTGAGTTGAAAGCACCTCTGCTCCTCCCTGTGGGGAGTTGTAGCCCACACTGGGTTCCTTGCTGTCCCATTGTGTGTGGAGGGAACCCAATAATGTCACTTTTGGGTGAGTGAGGGTTCTTGTCCCAACAGCATAGTGCTCTATCAATCAATCAATCAATCAATCAATTAGTGTTGGTAAAGTGCAGCTACTCACCCGCAAGGGTCTCAAGGTACTAGGGGGGGAGGTGGCTCATTTGAGTGCTGGGGTCATCCCAAGGGCCAAGTCTTGAGGTCCTTCCTGAACTGGAGCATTGTAAGGACTTGCCGGAGGTAGAGGGGGAGGTCATTCCAGGCCTTGGCTGCGAGATAGGAGAAGGACTTTCCTCCTGTTCTGGTCTTGTAGATGTGTGGAATGGTAGCCAGAGAGAGGTCAGCTGATCGGGGGTGTTTCTTGGGTGCGTGGAAGGAGAGGTGGTTGTTCAGGTATGCTGTTCCGATGTTTTGGAGTGCCTTGTATGCATGAGTGAGGAGCTTGAAGGTTATTCTTCTGTCAATGGGGAGCCAGTGGAGATCACGGAGGGGTTGGTTGGTGTGGTTGTGATGGGAGATGTCCAGGATCAGTCTGGCTGCTGCGTTTTGGAAGGTCTGGAGTTTGTGAAGAAGTTTCTTGTTGATTCCAGCGCTGCCGTAGTTTGCTACTGATGATGGTGTGTGTGACCGTTTTTCTGGACTTAGTTGGGATCTATTTGAACATTTTTGGAGTATGCGGAGGGTGTTAAAACAGGCTGAGGAGATGGCTTGGTTCATCGGGGTGGGGTGGTTTGCAAGGGAGGGGGGCCATCAGGTGTCGTCCCATGCGGAGGGGGTAGAGCCAAGGATGAGGACTTCTGTTTTCTCTGAGTTGAGTTTCAGGCAGCTCTTCTTCATCTAGGTAGCGATAGCTTTCCCCCCCTCTTGGAAGTTTTGTCTGGTGATGTTGGGTTCTTTGATGAGGGATAGGATGAGCTGGGTGTCATCGGCGTAGGAGACGATATTGAGCCCATGGTTTCTGACGATGCTTGCGAGGGGTGACATGAAGATTTTGAAGAGGGTGGGGCTGAGGGAGGATCCCTGGGACACTCCACATCTGGTCTCTCTTGGTTCCGAGCGGTAGGGCGGGAGTCTGACTCACTGTGTTCTGCCTGTTAAAAATGAGTATATCCAGACAAGGGCCTTTCCGCGGATGCCGGTGTCGTGGAGTCTGGTGGCTAGTATGCGGTGGGAGACAGTGTTGAAGGCAGCTGAGAGGTCTTGAGGATAAGGGCTGACGTTTAGCCCTGGTTGAGGAGGGAGTGGATGTCATCGGCGAGTAGGGTGGTCTCAGTGCTGTGGTTGCTGCAAAATCCAGATTGGGAGATGTCCAAGACAGTGTTGGCTACGATGAAATTTGCTACCTGGGTGTTGATGGCCTTTTTGATAACCTCGGCTGCGAATGAAAACAGGGAGATGGGCCTGAAGTTCTTGAATTTCGTCTGGTCTGTGGACCGTTTCTTCAAGAGGGGGTTGACTTAGGCATGTTTCCAGTTGTCGGGGAATGTGGGGTTTCAAGGGAGCAATTGAAAGTTTGGCGTAGTTCAGGTGCAATGGCTGTGGGGGACCTGTGGAAGATGTGGGGTGGACAGGAGTCTAAGGGTGCTCCGGAGTGGATGCTCTTCATGGTGTTTAAGGTGTCTTCTGTCGTGAGTGGGGTCCAAGTGAGCAGGGTCTGTTGGGTGGCATCGCTGGGGCGGGAGCTGGAGCAGTGAGGAGGTCTTGGATGTCGAAGTTGTCTTGGATCATCTTAATCTCTTGAGGTGAAAAAAGGTGCTGAGTCTGTTGCAGAGGTCTTGGGAGGGTGGGTCGTCTGTTGTATCGCTGCAGGGTTGGGAAAATTCCTTCATGATGGAGAAGAGTTCTTTGGTGTTGTGAGCATTGGTGAGGATTCTGTCTTGGAGGAATTTCTTCTTTGTGGATTTGATGAGTTGGTGGTGTGCTGTGGTGGCTGCTCTGTAGGCAGTGCGTGTTTCTGGGGCTTTGTTGCTCCTCCATGTCTTTTCAAGTCATCGGCAGGAGCGCCTGGATTGCTTGAGTGCAGGGGTGAACCAGCTGGCTTTCTTGGCGTGTTGTCCTTGGCTTTCTTGAGGGGAGTGAGTGTGTTGGCGCAGTTTGTGATCCAGCGGTGGAGGTTTCGTGCCGCGGTGTTAGCGTCTGGCATCGTCGGTGGTGGGGAGCTGATGAGGGCGGAGGTGAGCTGGTATTCGATGACTTTGTTCCAGATTCTACAGGGGAGCGGGTTGGTGTGCTTGTTTACGGTGGGTTGCAGTGGTAGTCTGTCGAGAGGAGTTCCATGGTGTGACTGTAGGAGATGCTGTTTCCTTCTGCGAAAAACGGGTAGAGTGTGTGGCTCGCTGTGTGCATGGGGCTTCAGTCCTATGTTGGCGAGGTTCTCTAGGAGGGTGGTGGTGTCGGGGTCGTCTTGGGTGTCCAGGTGGAAGTTTAGGTCTCAGAGTAGGATGTAGTCTGTGGAGGCGAGGGTGTGGGTTGCGATGAGGTCGGCGATGGTGTCGGTGAAAGGAGGGTGGGGGCCGGGCGGCCTGTAGATGAGGGTTCCGCGGAGAGTCATTTTAGGGTTGGTCTGGATCTGCAAGTAGAGATGCTGCATGAGGGTCGTGGTGTCGTCTGGGCCAGTGGTTGTCATGCGGAGGGTGCTTTTGTGGATGATGGCACGGTCTTTCTGCAGGATCTTCTATCTATCGGGAATGGCAGTGGCGATGTCGGGCCCGGAGTTGGCGTGGTAGAGGTTTCTGTGAGGAAGGCGATGTCGGGCGCATGGGTGTTGTGGAGGTCCCAGATTTCTATGGCATGCTTGTGTAGGTAGTGCACGTTGAGGAGGGTGCAGTTGAGTGGTTTGTGAACAGTGAGGTCCAGAAGGCTGGGGGCTGCTGCTGGGGTCCCAAGGTGGGTGAAGGTGCAGCGGCAGTGACAACAGGAGATCGGGCCGTGGGTGTTGTTTGGTATCGAAATATGGCAGTTGTTGCTGTGATTGGTGTTGAGAGTGTGGAGGGTACTGGAGTCATAGCAGAGGCAGGTTAAAGGACTAGGGTCCCTGGCGCTGGTCACGGTCCAGCCGTGGATGGAAGTAGACAGGCTTGCCTTTGTCGCGCCAGCAGGGTGGCCGCACAGCAGCCACCCTTAAGTAGGGGTCAGGGGGAGGGTGGTCAGCTGGGAGGCAGGAGCGGGTAGGACACACTGGAGGGGCCACAGGTGTGGAAAATTAATTTGTATCGATAAACATTGTCTGCGCCATCTTGCCCTTTTTCCCAATGCCACACTTTCGTCGTCCGCGGCGGCCATTTTAGCCACCTTGATCAGACCCACTCTCTGCACACCGCTAATCCCCAGCGCGGCTCCACATCCTCGCAAGCCCCCCCCCCGCACTGGTCACCCTCTCTCTCTCTCTCTCATGCACGGGCCATTAACCCCCTCCAACTGCGCTGCACTTCCCTGGGAATCTCACCCCGGGCCTGCCCGACACCTCCCTTTCCTCCTATACACGATCACACCCTCTGACACCCCTCTTCCTCCGTATCCGATTGTCCAGGCCGGTCCCAGGCTATCACCTAGCCCTGCGGATACAGTTTATGGCCCCGACTGTAAGGAATCGCCCCTCTTCAAAGGAGTTACAGTAGATCAAGGCCCCCACCCCATGAGATCCGTCACACCACATGCATTCCGGGAACCGGCGGAATGCCCTGCTGATCCTGCCGTCTGATGACGATTCTGTATGGTGAATGGGGAGGGATTCTCACTGTAAGGGTGCGTGGGAACGGGTCTGAAGCGGAAGATCCCAGGGATGTCTTTCATACTTCAAAGTATCTTTACTGTAATAAAGAATGTCTTCCTGCCATAAATGCGTGTATAAGAGGCCAGGCCTCAGAGATGCAGAAGAGCACCTCGTGAAGATTCCCTGTTGGTCTGATCTGACGTGTTCTCCTCCGGAGAGAATAAACCTTTGTTTCCTGCCTTCCAGTCTCCAGCGCCTGCCTCTTCATTGATTCATATTTTGGGGAATAGAGGCGACATCGCCGGGCAATACTTAAGGTTATTCCATTCATCGATTGCCTTCCTGTTTTACAATTGGCGTCCCAAGCGTGGGGCCCATCAGCGACACGTGGATCCAGTGGGAGAGGTCCTGACGACAGAGTGAACGACTGCAACGATCGGGAGAGCTCCTGTCCGATAGACCCTCATCTGACAGCCGATCATCCGAACTTCACTGGTTCCGAACAGACCTCTCTCGAGTGATCTACGGTCCTGACTGGGAACCATCAGGAGTGCCGCGATAGAAGATAGAGGACGATCGGGCGCTGGATTCGGAAGACAAGAAACAGCCCATGCGGTCCGGGTAAGGTCGTACAAAACGACAAATTGTGAAACGATAACGGTTCTTTGAGACATTTGCTGCTTACAAACGAGGAAGAGTACAAATACTCTATCTTCCTTTGTGAACAGTGAAGGGTGGGTAACGCGGACTTTTGTCCCCCTTTGTAATCTGTCGTACCTATCTTTTCTCCCCACTGATTGTTTGTTTGATTGATTGTCAAGGGTAGCTCCCTTTTCTTTGAGTATCAGAGTAGCTCCTTTTGAGGCATTCCCTGTCTACAAACGGCGAGGGATAGGAATATTCTCTCTCCCTTTACAGATAGTGAAGGATGGGTAACGCGGACCTTTGTCCCCCTTTGTAATCTGTCGTGCCTATCTTCTCCCCACTGATTATTTATTTGGATCTAGTTCTCTTGAAACATTCATTGTCTGCAAACAACCTGGAATAGCAATATTCTGCCTAGTCTTTTGCAGGTAGTGAAGGGTAGGTAACGCGGACTTTTGTCCCCCTTTGTAATCTGTCATGCCTATCTTCTCCCCACTGAGTGGTAGCTGGTTCAGCCCGGACCGCTTGTTAGAGGTGGATCATCCAGTCCCACTGGAAGGCACCCCTAACAAAGACATGTTCACAAAGCATGGACTAGTCGCTATAGCATATTGCAAATTATGGCACAGGTATACGAAGAAGGAACCCCAGAGTCAGTGGCCACTGATAGGATCCTTTGAAGAAAGCAAACTAGATGCACTAGATGAAGCCCTAAAAACTCGTAGAACGACACCGACCATGCTAGACAGCGTTGGCCTGTGGCGCAAAGAAACTGTACAGCGAAAGAAGAAAGAGGAAGCTAGGTTAGACAAAGAGCTACGTAAAGCAGCCCACCTAGCTGCAAAGAAACTAGAGGAAGAAATAAAGAAGAGAGAGGGAGGCTAAGCGAAAACAAGAGATCGAAACACCGAGCCAGTGTCCTGTTAGAACACCCTCTGCGCTCTACCCTGAATTACCTTCGAAACAGCGAACCAACGATGATCTCTTATTAGGTCCTCCGATCATCTACATGCCCCCTCCATATGCCCCTTCCCAACCTTCAGCGCAACACTCGCGACCCCCAAGCACAGACGAGAGTAGCGCCAGGGCCTCGGCCCCCAAGGCCTCCGCACCGGCGGAATCCCTCGCACCAGATACAAAACAAGCAGCAATATTAGATGACCATGAGGCCCGAAACACAGAACCCACAAGGACGAACAGGTTGGGCAAAAACGAGCAAGAGAGGATTGACAAGGTAGTCAGGACACTAGTAGAACGAAAGGAGAAGGAGGAACACGTTATGGATATATTCAACTCATATGCGGGAAGCCACAGACGACACTTTGTCGTACGATTATGTTATCATGTCCTAAACGCTTATGAGGACCGATATCGAGATAGAGGTCCCGAGAGCCTAACGACTCTGTATAGAAAAATTGATATCGGGGATGAGGGCGAGTGTGACGTGACGGACCTCCTTGCGCGTACACTTAGGGTTTTCTGCCACCTCACTGAATCAGAGGTGGAAGCTAAACCTACGACATCCGTAGCGGCCGAACCACGAATAGAGCAACCTAGCACCATGATGCCGATAAGAGAGGCCGCCCCCTATTGGGTCCCCCACGAGGTCAGGGAACACACGATGATGTTAACCATACGGATGCAAAAGGGAGGATAGTGTACAACTGGGTCTACCAACCATGGGATCGACAGGATATTCTGACGTTCCGAAAATCTCTGCCCGATTTACGAAAAACCCCACCGCCTTCTACACTGAACTAGGTACAGCCTTAGGTTCCACTATCATGACCCTAACGGACCTCGATTTGTTCTTCGGGTTATGTCTGCCAGCTGATGTGTGGAAGCAGATCCGCAAGGTCGACCACCTTGAGCTGTTCGGACATACCTGGAAACAACTCGATGAGTTCGACAAGCAACGAGGAGCCGGGCAGAAACCCGTAACGGCCATCCTTGAACTCCCGGACAAGATCGTCCAGAAACTCAAGACCCTGATTCCCGAGAAGAAAATAGACTGGTCAATAGTGACGGCCTGTAGACAGAAACCACAAGAAGACGCTTCGGAATACTTCTCTAGGTTCGAAACGGTGTTCTCCGACTACAGCGGCCAAGATATGGCCACTGCAACCGGACACCACTTGTTCGTTCAGAATTTCGTGAAAGGCCTGGTGCAAGAAGTTTCTCAAAAATTGCAGGCGAGCGAAAGCAGCTGGGCAGCCTCTAAACCCGCGGCTATCCTCCAGATGGCCCAATACTATGAACATCAGAAGAATGAGAATGATAGGGCATCCGAACGTAAAAAGAAGGAGTTGAAAGAGCGGGTCATGATAGCTCAACTACAGGGGGTGACGATAGGTAGGGAACACTCCAAGGGGAACTACCAGCCGACAGCCCCTAAAAATACACCCTCCAGAGAACGAATGCCCGTACCCTATACAAGCCGAAGGGACTTAGATGAAAACCAATGCGCGTTTTGTAAAGGATACGGTCACTGGAAGTCGCAGTGCCCGGTCCTTCATGAAGCAAACAAGAACCGAGAGGCTAGGGATGGGACAAACGGACAAAAGAACAGGGACCAGGGACGGGGACACACCAATGATGCTAACTATGACAGACCAAGCCGACCTAACACATTTGACCGCCCACGACAGAATCAGTATCAGCAGTCCGATTGCGAGAACGTCCGCGATTTCGCATAGGACAGCCAGGGACAAGGGAGGGATCCAGTCGAGCTTTGTGTTGACCAGCAAGGTCCTTATGTCACTGCTAAGGTCCTGGGTACGAAGTCCCCATTTTTGGTGGACACTGGGGCAACACGTAGTGCATTATCCAAACGACTGATTCCAAGGGCACCCTTGTCTGGCTCACACGTGACATCAATAGGCTTTGATGGAACGCCCTCTACTAATCCCTTATCTACACCGATTCCCTTTGACTTAGAGAACAACATCACGGACACGACCTTCCTGCTATCTTCCAACACCCCCGACGCCATTATGGGTCTTGACCTCCTGAAGCACTTTCGAGCCACCATTCGATGTTCCCCAGACGGAGTACGAGTCATACTGTACGATAACCAGAATCTGTTCAGACCTTGTCCCACCCGACGCATGTTTTCCATCACTGACGCTGACTTGTCCTTACTAGACACTTTACCCCCGTACCTTTGGGCCAAGACCGACTCAGACGTAGGACGCATGATGATAGACCCTGTGCACATCACTGTACGGTCAGACGCTATGCTCCCAAAGCTCCCACAGTATCGGATATCGCCCGAGGGCGAGAAGGCATTGGTAGGAATCATTCAGTCCTTAGTCGATGCAGGAGTGGTAGAGGAAGTAGTCAGTAATATCTGTAACAGCCCTATCCTACCCATTGTCAAGAAGCAAGGCGAAGGAGATGAGAAGGCTTATCGCTTCATCATTGACCTCCGCGAAGTAAACAAAGTAGTCGTACCTCAGTACCCAGTAGTCTCTGACATCACCACCATCTTGACCCTGATCCCCTCCACTGCCACTGTTTTCACCGTCATAGATCTCAAAAATGCTTTCTTTTCTATCCCCATCCATCCAGACAGCCGATACCTCTTCGGCTTCACCCTAAAAGCCCGTTCATATAGATTCTGTAGAGCACCCCAGGGCTACACTGAGAGCCCCAGCATCTACAGCCAGGCTCTCAAGAGACAGCTGGACGCAGTCCAGCTCCCGGACGGAGTGGTGTTAATCCAGTATGTCGACGACATTCTCCTGGCTGCCGACACTACGCCACTTGCCACCACAGCCACCATCCAACTCCTGCACTTCCTCGCGGAGAATGGTCACAAGGTCTCCAAGAAGAAGCTGCAGTTCTGCCAACCACAGGTGACATACTTAGGCCACCTCCTGTCCAAGGACGGGAGAAAGCTCACACCCGATCGGATCCGGACCATCCTAGAGACCCCCGTTCCCAAGACTCAAAAGCAGGTTCGCTCCTTAGTAGGCCTCACGTCCTTCTGTCGGCAGTGGTTGCCAAACCTTAGTCTCATAGTCAGACCTCTACTCTCTCTGTTAGCGAAAGACGTTCCCTTCCCACTCCCTTGGACCCCTGAATGCCAATCCTCCTTTCAAGAACTACGAGATGCCCTCTGCTCAGCCCCTGTTCTAGGAACCCCTGACTACACCAAGCCCTTCTCCCTCTTCACCCACGAGAGGGAGGGGTGCGCTTTGTCTGTCCTAACGCAACCCATAGGTCCCAAACAACGCCCTTGTGCCTACTTCTCTGCCACTCTTGACCCTGTAGCCAGAGCTCTGCCCGCCTGCCTTCGAGCGGTAGCTGCCGCTGCCGTCTCTATCCGACAAAGTGAGGGGATCGTACTTTCGAATTCCCTCACTGTGCTGGTCCCCCATGCTGTCGACACACTCCTGAACCAGACCAAGACCCAGCACCTGACTAGCGCACGACTGACTGGTTACGAGTTAACTCTGCTTACACCCCACATCACGTTGAAACGATGTACCACTCTGAACCCTGCCACTCTGTTGCCCCTCCCCGATGACGACCCCAATGTGTCCCCTATGCATGACTGTGTGACCCTCACGGACGAGCAAACTAGAAGTAGAGCTGACCTCCGTGACACTGCCATCCCAGACCCTGATGGAGAGCTATGGGTAGACGGCTTGTGCATTAAACTCCCCGACGGCACGACCTCGGCTGCCTATGCAGTCACCACAGCCCGGACGGTAGTTGAGACGGCCCGCATCACCCAACGGTCCGCACAAGCGGCAGAACTAATTGCCCTCACACGTGCATGCGTCCTAGCAACAGGCAAAGTCGCAAACATCTACACCGACAGCCAGTACGCCTTCGGGGTGGTTCATCATTTTGGGCTCTTATGGAAGGAAAGGGGATTCCTGACTTCGCATGGCACACCCATCCTTCACGGAGATCTAGTCTCTGCCTTGACCGAAGCAGTCCTCCTCCCCGAACGACTTGCAGTCATCAAATGCCAGGCACACAAGAAAGTGACAGACATCATTGGACAAGGAAATGCACTAGCCGACATCACTGCTCGAACCACAGCTGAGAATAGGACGACGACACGCATGTACGTGACTAGGTCACAGACGGAAAAATGGAAGGACGCTAGAGAGCACATTAGAGACATACAAATGGCCTGCTCCCCCAAGAACTGACTGAATGGGCACGGGTGGGACTGAAAGATGATGAAGGCTGCTGGTTGACAAAAGACACGAACAAATGGCTGCTACCCAATTCCTACTTGATCCCCATACTGACTATGGCACACTCCCCAGCACACATAGGATCTGCCCCCATGATTGAACTCATCACCCGAGTCTGGCACAACGACAAGATTCCCGACTCTGCTAGACGCCTAGTTCAACAATGCTTAATCTGCTTGCAACACAACCCAGGGAAAGGAACTGTTGTCCCTCGGGGTGGGTTCGGGGTCCCCGACCATCCCTTTGAAGTCCTACAGATGGATTACATTCAGCTAGACCGTTGCCTGGGTTTGTAGTACGTCCTTGTTGTCGTGTGCGCCTTCAGCAAATGGGTGGAGGCCTATCCCACACGCGACAACACTGCCATGACCACTGCCAAAGTCCTGTTAAAAGAGTTTTTCCCCGATATGGCCTTTGTCGGATTTTATGGAGTGACAACGGCCCCCACTTCATAGCTGAAGTCATCCAACTTATCTTAAAAGGATTGGGTGTAAAACAGAAATTTCACGCAGTCTTCCACCCCCAATCTGCAGGCCTGGTCGAGCGACACAACGCCACACTCAAGCTAAAAATCTCTAAGATTGTTGCCTCCACCGGACTGAAGTGGCCTGATGCCCTCCCATTGGCATTGCTATCAATGCGCTCCACCCCCACTAAGCACCACTTGACCCCTTACGAAGTAGTATTCGGGCGGCCAATGAATATTTGGGCCGCGCCTAGGCCAACTTCGATCCATGACGTCCCAGACGTCCTAATGTCTGACTATCTGTGCACCCTCACTAAAACCTTAACTGTCATCCATCAACAGGTGCTACAAGCCATCCCAGACGCTTCCAGGGGCCCAGGACACGACATTCACCCAGGGGATCACGTCTTGATCCGCAACTTCCAGCGTGCCAAAAGCTTGGAACCTCGGTGGACGGGCCCCTGGCAAGTCCTGATCACTACACGGACGGCCCTTCGAGTGGAAGGCAAGCGTCACTGGGTGCATGCGCACCATTGTAAACGCGCCCCCAACTCTGACGACGGAAGAAGACATCGCGACTCAGGAAGAGCTCCTGACAAAAGACAAACCATCGTTGAGCTGTCACACCGACACAGAAACGCTCGAACTGGCAGAGTTTCCCGATCCCACCGTACCGTCCAGGGAAGGGTACAACCTACGTAAAGGGAGGAGCTTCGGCAAAGCAGACCACTGACTGGGTAAAATCTCAGAACGGTAGCCTAACACACTCAAGGTTGCCCGAAGAGAAGTCAGAGAAAGTCGGTGGTTCTGCCCACTACCGAGCACTCTGAAGATGATGGAAGCGCCCGACTCCCCAATGATGGAAGCAACTGGATATCCGAAGAGGACCTACCGAAACCCAAAGACTAACAAACTGCACAGCTCAAAGACTATAGCCGTTTTCATTACCCTTCTCTTTTGCCTCCTCCTCATGACAACCTTCTGGATCATCGAAGAAAGCACACCCGCTCACAAACATTGCTCCCCACTGAACTGCCGATAACTACCAAGGAACACTTCCTGATTGCCCTTTCTCCACCGCTCCGAGAGAGACGCAGGGAGTTCTGGAATAACTCTTTTGTGCAACTGCTGCACCAACACAACCTTGCCGCTAATGCCACTAATTGCTGGATCTGCGGGCTGCTGCCCCATGCAGCCGGACACTCCATCCCGTTCATTCCTTCGCCCTTTTCCATCCACGGCTCCTGTCTTGCCTGGCTGATTCTTCTGCAAGAAAGCTTTAAAGACAATGCCACATCAGAAAGAACTGTTTCGCATTTCTACCACGAGGCATGGCTGAATAAGACTGGGCGAACCGCTACTCCTTTTTACCCTCTGACCTCTGGTACCTCTATTCACATGGACATCCCTGCCAAAGAACGAGTGGAAATGCAAGTTTTCCATAACCCAGCCAGACCCACTTTCTCCTACCTCCGGAAACGAACAGCCACCACTCTGACAGTGGCCTTGTCTGTTGTCAACGTCTCGGGCCTTGTGTGCATCAAAGGCCTGGGGACGCAACTGGTGGGCCGCAGCGCCTGCGTCATCACCAGAACACTGGATTCATCCGACCCTCCCTCCTTTGTTGCTTCTCCAAATATGTACTTTGTTTGTGGCACCAAAGCATACACCTGGCTCCCCAAAGGTTGGGGGGCACATGCTACATTGCCTTCATCCTCCCACCTACGTATGTGGCCCCAGCAAGCCATCACCGGCAAAAGCGTGCAAGGGACATCGACCAGGCCGACTCGACAGGAGCACAGTTCTTGGATGCCGCGAAAGGAC
This sequence comes from Calotriton arnoldi, assembly GCA_963921515.1. Taxonomy (NCBI): domain Eukaryota; kingdom Metazoa; phylum Chordata; class Amphibia; order Caudata; family Salamandridae; genus Calotriton; species Calotriton arnoldi. The sequence continues at coordinate 2,640,405 of CAWUFW010000945.1, forward strand.
TTGTGCCATTCTGGGGTCCGATGACGAACAGCCGCGCCATCCGACACTTGACCCAGGCAGTTGAAACCACCATGAACATCACAGCTGGCATCTTGACCAATAACACCGCAGAGCTTCAGGCAGTCCGCCTGGTGGCTCTGCAGAACCGCCTTGTTCTAGACGTGGTTCTGGCAGACCGAGGAGGAGCATGCCGCATCATTGGGTCCAGCTGTTGCACCTACGTGCCAGACAATTCACCTTCTGTTTACAAAGCCATCGAACACCTCCATAGACTGTCCTCTGAAGTACACCAGGAGCAAGAAGGATGGTCGCTTGGGAGCTGGTTCTGGGACTTACTGAAAGCCTGGGGGTGGAGGTTGTTCACATTCATTCTGATTCCGATTGTGGTGCTATGCGGGTGTTGCTTAAGTATCCAATGTCTGCCTCCTCTGTGTTCATTATTTTCAAATTGCATTTGCCCAAAGACTTTGGACTTACAGGCTGAACACATGAAAACTTTGTATGAGACAGAAATACGTGGCATTATGGGGATCGACCCGAATTAACAAGTTGGCGAGAAATGTTAAAAGGGAGGACTGTGGAAAATTAATTTGTATCGATAAACATTGTCTGCGCCATCTTGCCCTTTTTCCCAATGCCACACTTTCGTCGTCCGCGGCGGCCATTTTAGCCACCTTGATCAGACCCACTCTCTGCACACCGCTAATCCCCAGCGCGGCTCCACATCCTCGCAAGCCCCCCCGCACTGGTCACCTCTCTCTCTCTCTCTCATGCACGGGCCATTAACCCCTCCAACTGCGCTGCACTTCCCTGGGAATCTCACCCGGGCCTGCCTGACACCTCCCTTTCCTCCTATACACTATCACACCCTCTGACACCCCTCTTCCTCCGTATCCGATTGTCCAGGCCGGTCCCAGGCTATCACCTAGCCCTGCGGATACAGTTTATGGCCCCGACTGTAAGGAATCGCCCTCTTCAAAGGAGTTACAGTAGATCAAGGCCCCTACCCCATGAGATCCGTCACACCACATGCATTCCGGGAACCGGCGGAATGCCCTGCTGATCCTGCCGTCTGATGACGATTCTGTATGGTGAATGGGGAGGGGATTCTCACTGTAAGGGTGCGTGGGAACGGGTCTGAAGCGGAAGATCCCAGGGATGTCTTTCATACTTCAAAGTATCTTTACTGTAATAAAGAATGTCTTCCTGCCATAAATGCGTGTATAAGAGGCCAGGCCTCAGAGATGCAGTAGAGCACCTCGTGAAGATTCCCTGTTGGTCTGATCTGACGTGTTCTCCTCCGGAGAGAATAAACCTTTGTTTCCTGCCTTCCAGTCTCCAGCGCCTGCCTCTTCATTGATTCATATTTTGGGGAATAGAGGCGACATCGCCGGGCAATACTTAAGGTTATTCCATTCATCGATTGCCTTCCTGTTTTACACAGGGGCCGCAGCGGTGGGGAGAAAATGCGGGGAGCACAAGAGAGAAAAGAGAGAGAAGAGAGAAAAGAAAAGAGAACAAAGAGAGAAAAGAGGGCACAGAGAAAAAGCCAAGAGAGGCGGAACAGCAGAAGAGCAGAGTGTTCTCCCACCGAACCACCAGGGATGAGGTGCAGGCAGGAGCCTGTGGGTGGAGGAGGCCCTTGAACACCCTGTAACTGAGCTTAGGGGGCAGAACTTAGTGGTAGAGCTGCAAGGGGGAGAGCAGTCACACTGACCTGGTCAGTGCTCCTCTCGTGTTTCATCTACCTTACTTTTATATCCACCCACATACATAGGGGATGTTATGATTGATAAGTGGCTAGCAGTCTTTGAGAGGGCCTTTAAAATGAGTAGGGTCCACTCCAAGTATTGGGGTGCATCTCCTAAGGGAGTTGATTCCAGTACCTGGGAGGGATAGGCTCCTGAAGGGGGAGGATGCAGAATCATATCAGCAGATGAAGCCATGCTTGGCCAAGAGATTTGGTCTGACTCCAGACCAGTGGAGGGTGAAGTTTAAAGACACGCAGAAAGTGATTGCAAAGTCTTGGGGAGCCTTTGTGGACATCTCATTGAAGGCACTGGAAGGCTGGGTTGTTGGTAACAAAGTTGACCCATATGAGGGATTGTATAATTTATTGTTGAAAGAACATATTTTGACTCATTGTGTAGAAGAGAAGTTACGCCAGTTTCTAGTGGACTCTAAGCTGACAGATCGCAGAGAGCTGGGGGTAGCAGCTGATGAGTGGGTGAGGACCTGGGTTTCCAGTCAGTACCAGGGGGGTGGCCAGAAGAAAGGAGAACAGGCCCCTCCCCAGGGGAAAGCCCAGGGAAAAGGAGGTCAAAAACAGAAGGAGTCCTCCAAAGACCCAAAAAAACCTGAACAAGTAGGATTGGCCTGAGCCAACCCAAATTCAAAGGGAGGGGTGTCACAAAGGTAGGTAAGTGCTCTGACTGTAACCAGACAGGGCACAAACAGGGAGATGCTGTCTGCACAACGAAGCCCACCAGTAAGGGGCCATCCCCAGGGATTGCCAGTGTAAGTGTGGGGGTGGAGAGTAATGCCCCAGAGAAGGGGAGGCAGATTGTAGAAGCAACCTTAGTGTCCCAGTGTGGGGTAAATATTGCAAACCTTGCTACCTTACCTTCAAACATGGACAGGCAGTGGCCTAAAGTTAATGGGGCTGATGTGCAGGTTATCAGAGACACAGGGGCTAGTGTAACTATGGTCCCGGAAAAGCTGATGCCTCAGGAGAGGTTGCTACCTGGTGAGTTTCACCAGGTGACCTATGCAAACAGCACTGCCAAACTCCATCCTATAGTTGTGGTGGATTTGGAATGGGGAGGTATGACAGGCTCTGTGACGGTAGCTCAGTCTCCTGTGCTCCCAGTCAAGTGTTTACAGGGCAATGACCTCGAAGCATCTGAGTGGAGAAGTGGAGAGGGGTCTCCAAATGAAAATATTGGAGCTCCCTGAGTGGGTATGTGCTGTGACTAGGTGTTGGAAAGTGGATTATTAGTAGGGGCAAATGTATATCTGCCACTGGCAATAAGGCCACTAGCACATTATAGGACTCAGCATAGGTCTTAGAAAATTATTCCCATGCTCAACCCTTGTTAGCTTGGCTGCGAGCAGGCAGGCTTAACTTCAAAGACAGGTATGTAAAGCATTTAAAAACACCAATTCAGTAAATAATTAAGACACAATGCATAATAAAAATCCAACACTAATTTATAAAAATAGGAAATATTTTGATCTTTAAAATGACACCTAAATGACAAACATCCAATGTAGGGAACCGGGGATATGAATTTTTAAAGATTTACCACTTTATAGCACTTAGAAACCTATAGCACCATATTGGGATATCTGGTTGCGATAGACCGGCTCAAAGTCAAAGTTTCAGGCCGACCGCGATGAAGTCCTGAGCGGCTACCCCTCGCGGTAGGTCCCGGTCACAGTTTTTACCTTCGGACTTAGAAACTTTTCTGGAGCTTTTTCTCGTGGGGTCCCTCAATGCTCTTCACCAGGCCGGATTCGGTGAGGGTTCGCCGGCCTCGGATTTCTTCTACTCCGGGTCAAACTCTGGAAGTCGGACCTACGGAGCTTTCAGCGGGACGAACCTGGATGGCTTGGCCGACTCGCGGTTGAAGGCAGGCGGCTTGGCTGACCAGGTTGAGTCGGTCCCCTTATGGAGCTTTTTTCCAAAGTTCTCCAAACTCCTGGAACTTCTTCCTAAAGTTCCCCCGAAGGGTCCCAAAGTGTCTCAAACTCACTCCAAGGGTCTGGAAGCTCCAAGATGGTCCATGAAAGTTGAGGACTTCAGTTCCCACAATCCACTTGGACAAAACCCTTACAAATCCACTGGTAGTTTTCCAGGTTGCAGATTCTTGGTGGTGATGATCCAGGTGAGCTCTGTTAACCTGTAGCTTGCAGGGAGTCCACTCTTTACTCTTTTTCACAGCAAGGTAGTCCACAGGGCTGTAGTTTCAGATGGTGCAGTCTTCAGAGTACAGGCCTTAGAAATTGCACATCAAACTTCTCAGCATGACACAACGTCTTGATTTCTTAAGTTTCAAGCAGCAGATCTGAGAGACTCTGCCCCTCTCAGATACTTATTCCAAGTTCTCTTGGTCAAGCAGGTGGTCACTCCTGACCAATGGGGGCAGGGTAACTCCCCAAGGTTATGACCACATCCTGTAGAGTGTGGCATTATTTTGTCCCAGAGTGCACCAAGTCCTCCAAATTCATAATGGCTGATTTTCCAGCAGAGAGTTAAGAGCTGGCTAAACACACCCCTAGGATGGCTAATTTCCTTAGACTCTCCCCCTTGCATCTGCTCATTCCTTCCTTAATCCTAGCTCTGGCTTGGGGTCAAAAGAGTAGAGTGGTAACTGACACTGAGGCCTTCCCCTTTCCTTTGAAGACCATGGTTTACGACTCCTCCCCCTGCTCTGGCATTCCTGTGTAGCAGCACACTGTCCTCCCAGCAGAGCTGGCTAACCCCAGGGGCTCTTTGTCACCTCTTCAAAGCAGCCAGGCTAATCCACTTAACTCTGACCAATCAAGACAGACCACTGGAAGGCTGAATCTGGACCTACAAACAAGAAAGTCCTATAACTTCTTGTCTGTACATTTTAGGAGAAATTCAACAATATCATATTGTTGGATTTATCACTACCATTCTGGGAAGTCTTTGAATGGAAGTTCTATCATTCTCCTGTGAGGAGTTATTAGTTAATAACTTCTTGCCATGTTAACTAACCTATGTGGCATGGGATTTGCAATGGGAAAAATGACTTGGGCTATTTTTCCAGCACCAGGACTTACAAAAACATATTTTATAAGTACTCCGCCTATGTCTACATAACCCCCACTCCATGAACCACCTAGGGGAGATTTTAGGGGTTCTGAATCTGTAGAAATATTGCAGATCCTCCCTCCACAGTACTCCTAGCATCAAAGTCGAATTTGGGCAGCACTTTATCACAATGTGGGGAGTGAAATGTGAAATTTCACTTAACCCAGAGCATATAAAACTCATTTATTAAGGGTACACCTTTTAAATACCCGACCCCCCACCCCTGGGACACCTAGGGGAGACCCTGGGGGTTCCTAATATGCCACAACATTGTAGGTCATCCATTTTTAAGTGCCCCAAACACCAAAGTCGAGTTTGGGCAAAATTTACTTTTTAAAAGCAGTCATGGAACCCAGGGCTGCTTTTAAACTGACCTCAGGCTTCAGCAGTGCACACATGCAAGTGCAGAAAAGGCTGCTGGCCTCTAAACTGCCATGCCCTACTATATACTAGGGACTGATATGTAGTTTCAATTCCCCTGCCCTATTATGTACTAGGGTCTTATAGGGTAGGTCATGCCAATCACAGGGGTACCCTAGTGTATGTAGGTGTTTTCACTGTATTCTAAATGTGTCTCTTTCAGCATTGCACTGGACCTGGGCCTGGTTAGGCAACGCCCAGGGTCAGTCAGAGTCAGTTACCACCAGTACCAGTCAGCAAAAAAGTTGGGGGGTGCCCAGGGCACAGGATGACTTTGCAACACTAGGTCACAGACTATCTAGAAGGACAAGGCTGGACACTTGGACTCTGGAACAAAGGGCCAAGCATCCAAGGACAAGGGTACTGGGCCTGGTGACCAGCCCAGGGAACTCCAGAGGTGCAGGAAGAATCTAACTCTGATGGGGAGGATCTACCTCTGAGGAAGGGACTCCATCCCTGCCAGGGTTGTCAGATTTGACACCCACATGTGTAGCCCTGTAAAGGTATCTCAGACCTGCCACTGCAGTGTCTGAGCGCGCAGTTGTAAACTGCCATGTTGACCTGGCAAGTGCACCTACTTGCCAGGCCCAGACGTTCCCTTTCCTTACATTTAAGGCATCTCTAGAGTAGGCCCAAGGTACCTCCATGGGCAGGGTGCAGTGTATCTGAAAGGTAGGACATGTACTAGGGTGTGTGACATGTCCTTATAATGAAATATTGTGTATTTCGTTTTTCACTATTGAAAGGCTGTCTGTCCCATAGGCTTATTATTGGGGCTGCACTGTAACAATTTTACATGTGTCACTCGCAGTAGGGACAAGATAGAAAAATGAAGTTTAGTCTCTCTGAACTCAAAATTTATTAATGCACCTTTTGGTGAAGGTGGTTTTTAAATTCTGTGTTAGAGAACTTTACTTTTAGAAAGTGGGCATTTTCATCACCATTCTGTGTGCCTTGCCCTCTGTGTATTCAGTGTCTGGTGTTTGAGTGACAGGAGCTGGGGATGTGCATTCACCCAAGACAGTCATTAGGGGGGTTAAGGTGTGCCCTGCCTTGCCTGGGTGACTCATCGCTAGGCTGAATAGACCTGCTCTGCATTTAGAGTGGTGGGAGGAGTTTTGCTTGCACCTGAATAGGCTGTGTCTCCTTTTCACAATGCTGTCACCACCCTGTCTCTGCCCCCTGTGGTCATGCTGCACCAGGGAGGACAGGGCTGGTTTGGGCTGGGTTCAGAGACCCGTGCACAAAGAGAACAATGACAATTTGGGGTATAAGTATTAGGCCTAAAATCCCAGGACTTTAGATTACTTCAAGAAACAAGAGGACCCTGCTAAGAAGAAGAGCAGAAGGACTGTGTGAGGAGTGCTATATTTTCTGTGTGAGGGGTGGGTTGGCCTGCAGTTGCTGCTTCTGTCTATGGTGGAGGAAAAGGACTGACTCTTTTTGCCCTACTATAGTATCCTGATCGTGAAGACAATCTCCAAGGGCTTGTGTGTACTTACCCCCTGTTGTAAGTCTCAGGGAAATCAAAGACTTAATGGAAAGATCCTTGTTGGATCTTAAAGGGAACCTGCCTGGAACTGTGTGAGGAGCGCTGCCCCTGGTGCCTCTGGGGAGGGACGGCCTGCAGTTGCTGCTCCTGTCTGTAGCAGGCGAAAGAACTGAACTAATCTCTTAAGAATTGGCCCAATAGTGCCTGGTGAGCGCTGTGTTCTTCCCCTTATTTTTCAAACAAAAGCGCGTGAGGAGCACTTTGGGTTGCATCTCAGTGCGTGCAGCGTTGCACTGCCCATGTGGTTCTAAGTGAAGGGAGGGGAAAGCTTGTGGCGATGGAAATGCTCTCCTCCTCCCTAGCAGCCAATGTGTGAAAGGTCCTGGCTGGGGACTACCGGCAGGCACTACACAACGTGCTTCTCTGCTCGTTGCTATCCTGGTCTAGCCCACCCCCGTGGGGGAAGCCACGACTAGCAACTGGTGTGCAGCAAAGGCCGCTCTGCGGACATGTTTGGACATGTTTGGGTGGAGAGGGTGGGTTGCTTTGTAAAAAAATAAAGGGGGAAACTATTTTTTTAATCTAAATTTATGCTTTAAGTCTTTTCTTTTGCTTTTACTTTGCACTGCTGCCTTCAAGTAGTTTTACGCAGCCTGCTTATGTGCTTGTAACTTAAGAGAGAGCGTAGCACTTAGTTATAGAGTCTAGGTTTATACTTCTCTAACTATCTTGACCATTATGGGGAATGCTGCCATGATGACCTATATTGTGTAGCACTATCTAGATAAAAAAACAGTAGCAGTTGATTTATTTCTTACTAAGTTAAATTACATCCACACTACTTGTCTTACCTGAATATACATGCAGCATTAACAGGGGAGGCATCACAACTTTACGAGCGATTTCCCACTTCCAGTTCCACACAGGTGAGCTCCAACTGTAGGATTGATCTGAATGATTGATTGATTATCCATCATAGGCAACTAAATGGGAGTAGAAAGACTAAGGGGGTTATGTATTTATCAAAGATTTACAAATAATTGACACCACCTGAGTATTACATGATGACACAAATAGAATGCCTGATTGTGCTAAAATAGAAAAAATAGCAATGCTAGTACATTTTGGCTAATGTGGTGCTAACAAACCAACAAACTTTCATTGTGTGCAGGACACTCAGGAAGGATCAGAAAGAGCAACAACAACAACATATAGATGTAACTTTTTGCAATGTGCATCACATTGGGATGTGGCACTCAGGTAGGTGCAGGTGACAATGGAATAATCCTTAGACAATGAATGCTGCTGTGCAGTGCACCTATTTCAGTCATGGGGTTGATGCCAGATGTTAGGAAAATGTAAAACAGATAATGGATCAAATAAAAAAAAAATAGCAATTTTTGAAGAATTGTTTTTAATTAGAAAAAAATTAAAATAAAAAACATAAAATAAATTTAAAAAAATGTAAGTTAAAAAATCAATATATATATTTTAACAATATATATATATATTTTTTAATTTAAAAGCATAATAAAACTAAAAAAATGTAAAATTGAAACAACTAAAATTCAAAAAATTAAAATTAAAGATAGGTGAAAAATAAATATCCACAACCATATTAATTATTTATTAAACTGCTACTTTTGTCAACCATCCATGCAATCCTATGTCACTGGCTGGATGCACAAAATGGCTGCCAGCCAGTGCAACATGGTCATCAACAACAACTAACACTGAACAATGAGGCATGGTCACAATTTCAGAGAAGACATGCAGGCCTATGGCAAAGGCACACTGGCTGGCTACACAAAATGGCCACCAGCCACATGGTGGTCACAGCAACAATAACCAGCAAGAAGGCATGGCTACAAATAAAGAATACATGCAGGCCTATGGGGAAAGCAGCACACTGTCTGTCTACACAAAATGGCCGCCAGCCACATGGTCAGAGAACAACAACAACCAGCAAGGAGACATGGTCACAAACAGAGAATACGTGCAGGCTTATGGCAAAAGCACACTGGCTGGCTACACAAAATGGTCGCCAGCCACATGGCCAGAACAACAACAACGAGCAAGGAGGCATGGTCACAAACAGTGAAGACAAGCAGGCCTATGGCAAAAGCACACTGGCTGGCTACACAAAATGGCTGCTGGCCACGTGGTCAACAACAACAACCAGCAAGAAGGCATGGCCACAAACAAAGAAGACATGCATGCCTATGGGGAAATCACATTAGCTGGCTGGCTACACAAAATGGCAGCCAGCCACATGGTCAGAGAACAACTACAACCAACAAGAATGCATGCTCACAACAAACAGAGAAGACGTATAGGTCTATGGCAAAAGCACACTGGCTGGCTACATAAAATAGTCACCAGCCACATGGTCATCACAACAACAACCAGCAAGAAGGCATGGCCACAAATAAAGAATACATGCAGGCCTATGAGGAAAGCAGCACACTGGCTGGCTACACAAAATGGCCACCAGCCACGTGGTCGGAGAACAACAACAACCAGGAAGGAGACATGGTCACAAACAGAGAATATGTGCAGGCTTATGGCAAAAGCACACTGGCTAGCTACACAAAATGGTCACCAGCCACATGGCCAGAACAACAACTACCAGCAAGGCGGCATGGTTCACAAACAGTGAAGACAAGCAGGCCTATGGCAAAAGCACACTGGCTGGCTACACAAAATGGCTGCTGGCCACGTGGTCAACAACAACAACAAGCAAGAAGGCATGGCCACAAACAAAGAAGACATGCATGCCTATCGGGAAATCACATTAGCTGGCTGGCTACACAAAATGGCTGCCAGCCACATGGTCAGAGAACAACAACAACCAACAAGAATGCATGGTCACAACAAACAGAGAAGGCGTATAGGCCTATGGCAAAAGCACACTGGCTGGCTACATAAAATAGCCACCAGCCACATGGTCATCACAACAACAACCAGCAAGAAGGCATGGCCACAAACAAAAAAGACATACAGGCCCATGGGGAAAGGCAGCACCCTGGCTGGCTACACAAAATGGCCACCAGCCACATGGTCAGAGAATGACAACAACCAGCAAGGAGGCATGATCACAAACAGAGAAGACTTCCAGGCCTATGGTAAAAGCACACTGGCTGGCTACACAAAATGGCTGCCAGTCACATGGTCAGAACAACAACAACCAGCAAGGAGGCATGGTCACAAACAGATAAGACATGCAGGCCTATGGGAAAAGCACACTGGCTGGCTACACAAAATGGCCGCTAGCCACATGGACACAACAACAGGCAGGAGGCCTGAAAAAACAAAGAACACTTGCAGGCCTAGGGTGGACACTGACTATAGAAAATGGCCCCTGGCCACATGGCATAATGACCAACAAAGGCAAATGGTGGCATATGGCAAACACATGCACTGGCCAGACAAAAGAGGCACGGTAAAACAGAGAACACAGCATTAACTCAGCCATGCCAAAAATGAAAATTAACAGGGCTAAAAATGTTTACAGCAACACACATCCTCCAAAGCCATTACCCAATCTATACACTATTTGCAAGGGAAAAAAGAGAAATACAATGGAAAAAAAGCACATTTTATATTTTAATCCAATGATATCCATGACCTAAATGATGTTTCAATTCAACAGACACCACAGAAACAGTTGTTTCATGCACCCATGAATAGTACAGGGGCTACTGGCTGGAAGGCCCATTCACAGACAAGGCGACAAAGTGAATTAAATCAATATTGCAAATTTATTCAAAAACGGGGAGAAAATGTAGTAAATTGTGCAACATTTTTCCTTCACAAAAGAAGAAAAATTAAATACAAAAAAATAACTAGACCCCTACTAAAATTAAAGGCCACCCGCCACAATAACTTTTAAAAATCAAATAAAAGTACAAATAAATCCAGGTGCATGCCCCCAATCAAACAACACCCTTATACACCAGTGTTTCAACTTACTTGTGATATCCCAAAAACAAAGTCCTTAAACCCAATGGTATATATGCAGAGTGATCCCTCCAACTCCAAATTCCAATGAAAAGTGATCAAGAGAAGGACAAAGCACTGGGAGAAGCCTGCTGGACAGGAATAGGAAGTTGGAGTCTCAGGAGCACTTACTACTGATTTGAAAAAAGTTTTATAAAAAAAAGTTTTTTAAATTCTGTGTTTGAAAATGCCACTTTTAGAAAGTGGGAATTTTCTTACTTTACCATTCTGTGTACCTCTGGCTGTTTTTATTCAGTGTCTGGCATTTGAATGACAAGAGATGGGCATGTGCATTCACTCTAGACAGTTACTAGGGGGGTTGAGGTGTGCCCTGCCTTGCCTGGGTGACTCATTGCTGGGCTAAATAGACCTCGTCTGCATTTAGAGTGGTGGGAGGAGTTTCACTTGCACCTGAATAGGCTATGTCTCCTTTTCACAATGCTGTCTCCACCCCCTGTGGTAGGGTGACCAGGTGTCCCGGATTTGCCGGGACAGTCCTGGTATTTTGCCAGCTGTCCTGGCAGATTTCGGCAATTTTGGCTTATGTCCCGGTTTTTAGATGGGGTTGGCAGAAACCAATGAGAGGCACTTTTTTGGTGTTCTAAAACAGTGCTATTAAGCATCTGTTATAAGTAAGAAATTTAATTAACAGGTATGATACTGGTTTTAGAAATTACATTTTATTTATTTTCTTAGTGCCTCTTTTGTGTTTCTCTGTTTATAACAGCTGTCATTCTCCGCTGCTCCGTTGATGTAAAATTGTAGTACTTTTATTTTTGCAAAATGTCCCGGTTTTTGGTTCTCAAGATCTGGTCACACTACCCTGTGGTCATGCTGCACCAGGGAGGACAGGACTGGTTTGGACTGGGTTCAGAGACACTTGCCACAAAGAGAACAATGACAATTTGGGGTATAAGTATTAGACCTAAAACCCCAGGACTTTAGATTACTTCAAGAAACAAGAGGACCCTGCCATGAAGAAGAGCAGAAGGACTGTGTGACGAGCACTGCCTTTTCTGTGTGAGGGGTGGGTTGGCATGCAGTTGCTGCTTCTGTCTATGGTGGATGTTAAGGACTGAGGGGCAGATTTACAAGCCCCTTGCGCCACTTTTGCGTCACTTTTCCCATGTTAAAAGTGACGCAAAAGTGGCGCAAGGGGCTTGTAAATCTGCCCCTGACTCTTTTTGCCCTGCTGTGGTATCCTGCTTGTGAAGACAATCTCCAAGGGCTTATGTGTGCTTGCCCCCTGTTGGAAGTCTCAGGAAAATCAAAGACTTAATGGAAAGATCCTTGTTGGATCTCAAAGGGAACCTGCCTGGAAGGGAAACTGCAGAACTGCATGAGGAGCGCTGTCCCTGATGCCTGTGGGGTGGGACGGCCTGCAGTTGCTGCTACTGTCTGGAGCAAGCGAAAGGACTGGACTGATCTCTTACGAATTGACCCAATAGTGCGTGGTTAGTGCTGTGTTCTTCATCTTATTTTTCAAACAAAAGCACATGAGTAGCGCTTTGGGTTGCATCTCAGCATGTGCAGCGCTACACTGCCCTTGTGGTTCCAGATGAAGGGAGGGGACAGCTTGTGCCGACTGAAATGCTCTCCTCCTCCCTGGCAGCCAGTGTGTGAAAGGTCCCTGCTGGGGACTGCCAGCGGGCATTACACAACGTACCTCTACGCTCGTGGCCGTCCTGGTCTAGCACGCCCCCGTGGAGAAAGCCATGACCTGCAGCTGGTGTGTGGCGAAGGCCACACTGAGGCACCCTTTGCTGCTGGTGGTTGCAGTAGAGTGCCCGAGAGCTTCCTTGGGGCAGCCTCATCGACCCAGAGAGGCGTGGCGGTCATGTGGCCTGGGAGAAACCAGTGAGGAGCGAGCAGTCCATGGCCCAACCACCTTCCGGGGAGAAGGAAGCTCCAGCGAAGGGGAGCATTGGGCTGACACACACAGGGGAGGTGAACAGCTGTGCCTCGTGGTCGCACACAGCTGCCTAAGTGAAAAATTGGCTGCGGGGGACCCAGAGAGGTCTCCCCCTGGATTTGGCCGCTGAAGGGCACATTTCTTTTTTTTTCTTTTTTTGTTTGCTCCATTTCCTCCTCATCTAAGTTCAGTGGCTGCGCCGCGTGCCTGTGGGCAGCCGCCATGGCCACTTCCCAGGCGGAGGGGGCTGAGGGACGTCTCCCCACCAACTAGTGGGCGAGGATGTGTGCCCTCCCCCTCTGGTATATGCACCCACCTTTGGGGGAATTCTTTCCTGGTGATTGCAGGAGACATCCTCGATGGAGGATCCCCAGGTTGCTGGTGGAAGTGTTGGGTGACCGCAGAGAGTTACCAAAGTAATGGCAGTGGATGGGCAGGAGCTTCCGTCCCCTGCAGCTGGCCCAGAAGCATATCTCATAAAACCAGCACAGGAGTGCTGTGGCCTCATGGATAGGGGGGCAAACTGGTAATTTGGGTGATATTCCAAGGGGTGATATCTGGCAAATGTATGTATAACAATATATAGTAGCTTATGTGAGCCTAACTGCTGAGTGTTTGTTTAATGCCCTGATGTTTATATGACAGGAGCAACCTATAAGTGGTTGCTTTATCTCCCCCACGGGAATGTTATGCATAAATGTTTTCAGGATGATATTGATGACAGGTGCCACTTATGAGTACCTACTTCAGTGCACTATTTGTGATATTATGACAATTGCCTTATGGCAAAGTAATTGATGATTATGTGATTGTGGTCTAATGTGCTTTACATACTACAAAGTGATGTATGGTCTATGGGATGTCATGACAATTGCCTAGTTGGCAAAGTGATTTATGTAAGTGTGGTCAAAGGTGTTTTATGTACAATACAAAGGGTATAGCCTTGTGTGGAGTCTCTTTTTGTGGTGTGCCTAGTGGGTCACTGGTGTGTGTGTGTGTCTGTTGCACAAACGCTTTATACATTGCCTCTGGGATGAGCCTGATGGCTCTGCCAAGGAACCAAGGGGGCGAGCAGGGGTTATCTTATGTGTGTAACTCCCTTACCCTGACTAGTGGTGGGTTCTGCCTGGCTTAGGTGTATACCCTAGCCAACCTGAAACCCCTCTTCTAGCAACTTGGAACTGGTTGATGAACCATTTCTAATGGCCTCATATGTCTGAAAAGATAACGGAGTTTTGCAGCTCCTGTATCACCTGTCAGGCCAGTGGCAAGGCAGGGGGCAAGACAAAGGCTCCCCTAGTACCAATGCCAGTGGTTGGGGTTCCTTTTGAAAGGGTGGTAATGAACATTGTTGGTCCCCGGGACCTACCTACTACATCAGGAAATAGGTACATCTTGGTGGTAGTGGACTATGCCACTAGGTACCCTGAAACAATCCCTCTTAAAACCATAGATGCTCCTGCAGTGGCTAGAACACTGCTTGGTGTGTTCACCAGAGTGGGTTTTCCGAAAGAGGTTGTGTCAGATAGGGGCACAAACTTTCTGTCCAACTATCTAATAGTGATCTGAAATGAGTGTGGTGTCAACTACAAGTTCACCACCCCCTATAATCCACAGACAAATGGTCTGGTGGAGAGGTTTAACAAGACCCTGAAGGGCATGATCAACAGGTTGTCTGAGAAACTCAGGAGTAGATGGGATGTTCTCCTCCCATGCCTACTGTTTGCCTACAGGGGAGTTCCATAGAAAGGAGTTGAGTTCAGTCCTTTTGAGTTGTGGTTAGGACACCGTGTGAGAGGGGCATTCTGCCTGCTGAGAGAGTCTTTGGGGAAGACTCTCAAAGAAGCAAAAGACAATGTGCTTGATCATGTGCTAAGCCTGAGGTCAAGAATGGCAGAGTACATATACAATACAAGCAGAAAACTGGAGGCTAGCCAGGAGCTCATGAAGCACTGGTATGATCAGAAGGCTACTATGCCTGAGTAAACTCCAGGGCAGTTGGTGTGGGTGTTGGAGCCTGTGGCTTCCATGGCCCTCCGTGACAAGTGGAGTGGGACCTATCCGATCTTAGAAAGGAAGGGTTAGGTGATTTATCTGGTAGACGTAGGAACCCTCATAGGGTCCTGCATGTGAATAGATTGAAATCCCACCATGACAGGGCAGATATGACCATGTTACTGGCCACTGATGAGGGAGTGCAGGAGGAAACTGAACCAGTGCCTGACCGCCTCTCCAATAATGCGCAAGATGGGTCAGTGGAGGGAGTGGTACTCTCTCCCAAATTGTCAGACCAGCATCACAGAGACTGCAAGCAGGTGCTGGAGCAATTTGCTGCTCTGTTCTCTTTGACCCCAGGAATCACTGAGTGGTTTGTGCACCACATTGGCACTGGTGACAACCTACCTGTAAAAAATAAACTGTACAGGTTGTCTGACCATGTCAGAGCCAGCATTAAGGCTGAGGTAGCTAAGATGCTGGAGTTGGGGGTAATTGAACCGTCTGAAAGTCCATGGGCCAGTCCAGTGGTGCTGGTGCCCAAACCTAATCCCCAGGGGGGACCAAAAGAGTTAAGGTTCTGTGTGGACTCCAGAGAACTGAATGCAGTCACAAAGACTGATGCTCTCCCTATACCTGGAGCTGATGAATTCATTGACAGGTTTGGGGCTGCCAAATACCTGAGTACTTTTGTTTTGACTTCAGGCTACTGGCAGATTGCCCTCACAGATGGAACAAAGGAAAAGTCAGCATTCTCCACACCAGATGGACATTATCGGTTCAAGGTAATGCCCTTTGGCTTAAACAATGCACCTGCCACCTTCCAAAGATTGGTGAACAGGGTCCTGCTGGATTGGAGCAGTTAAGTGTAGCTTATCTTGATGATATAGCTGTGTACAGTTCTACCTGGGGGATCATTTAAGCCACCCGAGGGAAGTGCATCAGGTCATGCAGCAGGCAGGCCTGACTATTAAGGCAAATAGGTGCCAAATAGGGCAGAGTTATGTGGTGTACCTGGGCCACCTGATAGGTGGAGGCTATGCACAGCCTCTCCAGGCCAAGATTCAAACTATTTTGGATTGGACAGCTCCTGTTACCCAGACTCAGGTCAGGGCATTCCGTGGACTGACTGGGTACTACAGAAGGTTTGTTCAAAATTATGGGACTATTGTGGGGCCCCAGACTGAACTGAATTTTAAGAAGCGGCCCAAAAAGGTGGATTGGACCCCAGAGTGTCAGAAGGATATTGACAACCTGAAAGCTGCTTTGTGTTCTGCACCACGCAACCCAAACATGGGATTTAATTATTACTCAGTCAATGCCTCTAATCTCCCAGAGATCACGTTAGCCACTCCTGATAATTATAAATTAATCAAGCTTGACAGAGGCTTGAAATAAGGAGGTGCCATTGCAATAGCCTTTAAAAACACTCTCAACGTGACATGGATTATGACCTCTAATACTGACTCGATGGAACTAGGCATTTTTAAAATAAATTTATCCGACATGGAGAGAGCTGGAAAGGAGCCTTGATCTACCGTCCCTCTGGACCTAAGACAGACTTCAGCCAATGTTGGTGGAAGAAATAGCCACCCATGATTTAGCCAGCAAATCATTTCTTCTCCTGGGTGAATTTAATTACCATGGGGAAGATTACATTAACTCTGAAGTGGCGAAGCTAATAGCAGACTTGGAAACTATCAGTCTGTCTCAAGGAATCAGAGGCCCTACCCATCAAGCAGGTCACTCGCTTGATTGACTAATCACTAATTCTGAGCATATTGTATGTGAGGTACCAATGCCTCTAACATGGACCCACCACTTTATGATTCCCTTCTACGTTCAGTCTTCTCAATCACTCAACTCAAAAGGAAATAGTAGAAAGGCTAAAACATCTAGCAGGCCTTGACACCTACTTTCTCCCAAAGTTTTCAGTGAATCATTTCACTTCAGTTTGCCAGTAAATAATTTTGCGGTCAATGATGTTCTGGACACGTTTAACACTACTATAACAGAGGCTCTGGATTCATTAGTACCCTACAAAAAGTGTAGCTCCATCAAACTTCATCCCTCTGCACCTTGGTTTACCACAGACTTAAAAATGGAAAAATCGGTGTGTAAGAACTTAGAAAGAAGATGGCGCAGAACCAAAAAGCTGCATGACAAAGACTAATATAAACAAGCATTATCACGATATCACCTAAATATCAAAATCTCTAGACAAAACTTTATCACCAATCAATTTGAACAGGCAGGCAATTCTCTGATAGTGCTTTTTAAAATTGTGCAAGACTTTACTACTCCATGGGCATGTGCCCAATTCTTCATAGGGTTCCAGGAACTCTGTGACTCTCTTGCCAATTTCTTTCAGGGGAAAATTTCCCATATCTATTTACATTTTAGCACTCCATCCTCTACTACTCCTGGTGATTCCAGCAGTAAAGCTGATCTGATAACAGTCAGGAGTGGACTTACACCTTAAATAGGTTTGAACTCTTTACCTTAAAGGAAATTTGGAGATCCCTGGCTGCTCCTTGATCAGGTTCTCCTCTTGACACCTGCCCTCCTAAAGTGATGGCATTTTATCCAACTGCCTTGCCCTGACTATTCTAGAGATATTCAATCTTAAGGTGGAAACAGGCACCCTCCCTTCTGAATGGAAAACTGCCTGTGTTCTACATATCTTAAAAAAAGCAAACCTGGACCAAAAGACTTTGGCTGACTATCGCCCTATATCTTTGCTACCTCTTTTGGGCAAACTGCTTAAAGGCGTAATTTATAAACAATTAACAGCCTACCTAGAAGCTAACCAAATCCTGGATTCCTTGCAATCCGGCTTTCGACCATGCCATAGCACGGAAATGGCACTCTTGGCAGTGACTGACTCTCTACGACTTGCACTTGATGCAGGAAGACCTGTCATGCTCATGCTATTAGATCTCTCAGCGGCCTTCGACATGGTTTCCCATTTCAGGATGCTGGAGAGGCTGTGAGAGATAGAGATACAAGGCCCCACGCATAAATGGCTGCACCATTTCTTGAAATATAGATATCAAACTGTCACTTTTAGCCCATATACCTCTCGCAAAATGCGCCTAGACAGGGGTGTCCCACAGGGCTCTTGTTTGAGCCCCACTTTGTTTAATATCTATGTGGCACTCCTTCCTAAGATTGTAGAGCCTTATGGCTTCGAAATAATTTCCTGTGCTGATGATACCCAGCTGGTGTTCACATTTGAATCAGACCTGGCCGCTACTAAAAAGCGTTGCTCCATGGATATGTTAGCCATTTCTAACTGGATGAATTACACATATCTCCAACTGAATGTAGACAAGACGGAGATTGTGCTGTTCGGCAAGGCCACCTCTGTCTGGTCAGATGATTGGTGGCCTCTCCAACTGGGGAATAAACCTGTACCCAAACATTCTGTGAAGAATCTTGCTATAAAAATCGACCAAGCCCTCACGATGAAAGATCATATTCTGGCCATCACCGGATAATGCTATCAGAATATGTGTCTTCTTCGCAGAATATTTCAGCATCTTCCTACACCTGCCAAAAGAACCCTAGTGCAAGCTGTGGTAGTAAGCAAATTAGACTACGGCAATGCTCTTTTGGCGGCAGCACATGAGACGCCGGTAGCCAAACTACAGGTAGCCCAAAATACGGCAGCTAGGCTTGTTCTCAATCTGCCTCCTGGCACCTCTTCTGCTCCATTGTTAAAGGGTCTGCACTGGCTGACAGTGAAAAAAGGAGCATTTTCAAGATCTGCTCTTTCACTTACAATGCTCTAAGAGGCAAAGGCCCCAGATATCTTCAAATAAAATTAAACCGTGCATACCCAGCTAAAGCTTAAGATCTTGTGATAAAGCCCTACTGAGTGTCCCCTGCATTCGTTTAACGGGATGCGGGAAGACCTTTCTCTTACCTTGCTCCCTCCTATTGGAATAAGCTTCTGCTGCATGTTCGCACTTGTGCGAACTACTGCAAGTTTAGGAAATTGTTGAAAGGCCATCTATTTTAAATTCTTTTATTTCACATTTTGCTGATACTTGTTAGAACTGCTACAGCACTGAGATGCCACGGGTGAGTTGTGCGCTATATTAAATTTAATTAACATAACAATTAATTAACATAACAGTGTAATGCAGACTTGGGGTTGCCCATGAAAATGCTGATGGACTTTCCAGGATTTTCCAATTTGCTGATAAGAACTACCAGGGTGTTGGTTAGCAACCCATCACCTTTCTTTTGGGGGGGGAGGGGTTATATTGCAAAGTCATCCTTGTACCCTAGGCACACCCATGTTTTGTTGACTGGTACTGGTGGTAACAGACTCTGACTGTCCCTGGGCTCTGCTTTGTCAGGCCTAGAGCCAGTGCTATGCTGAAAACACAATTAGAATACATTGAAAACACCTGCATACACTAGGATATACTATGGGTAAGGGTACCCCTGTGATTGGCATGAACTCCCCTATAAGGCCCTAGTACATAAAAGGGCAAGGGGATCAAACCTACCTTTATGTCCCTAGTATATAATAGGGCATGGCGGTTTAGAGGCCAGCAGCCTTTTCTACACTTGCATGTGTGCACTGCTGAGGCCTGAGGTCAGGTTAATAGCAGCCCTGTGTTGCAGTACTGCTTTTAACATGTAAATTGTTCCCAAACTCGACTTTGGTGTTTGGGGCACTTACAAATAATAAACTGCAATATTTTGGTATATTAGTTACCCCAGGGTCTTCCCTAGGTGGCCCAGTGGGTGCAGGGGAGGGGGATTGGGTATTTATAGGCAGGGTCCTTATAAGATAGGTTTTATATTCCTTGGGTTTAGTGAAACTGCACATTTTCACTTCCCACAGTGTAGTAAAGTGCTTCCCAAAATCGACTTTTGTGCTAGGAGCACTGTGGAGAGAGGATCTGCAATATTTGCACATATTCCGAACACTTCAAGTCTCCCCTATGTGGCACGTGCAGTACAGATTAAGCGGGGGACAAAACAAGGATGCTCGCTTTCCCCCTTACTTTTTACCTTTTTTATAGAACCTCTGGCTATTAGAATGTGCGACAATGATGCAATTAAGGCCCCAATCCAGGACATGGCCAAACTAAAACTCTTTGCGGACGACATTATCTTATATTTGAAGCCTAATAATTATAATCTGGAAGTGGTATTGAGGGAATTTAGTAATTTTGAATTAATTGGGGGCTATAAAATAAATCCAAATAAAACTGAAGTCCTGGTGTTAAATTCAAATATGAATTTTCTTCCACCCTGTCTTAGGGCGCAAGCTGCAAGGTCAGATCCAATTAGATATTTGGGGATATTTGTGTCCAACCAATATCAACAGTTATATAATTTGAATTATGTAAGAACACGAGAAAGAATAAGAAGATTATTAGATCAGTGGCTTTTACTTCCCCTAACTTTAGTGGGACGTGTCTCTCTTATTAAGATGTCCGTACTGCCGCTACTCACTTTTCTATTTATTAACGTACCTATTAAAATTAATACGTGTTTTTTTAAAGAAATGGAAACTCTGATCAGACAGTTTGTTTGGGGAAAAAAAGCCCCAAGGGTGAAACTTACATCCCTTCAATTAACGATCGAACAAGGAGGTCTGGCTTTACCCCATTTAAAAACATACTATGATGCTGCTTTCTTGGACCTATTGGTGGGTTTAATGGGCTCAAACGGCATTAGAGATAATTTTTTTATTGACAAAATGGTACAGGAAACCGGCTCTCAGATCTTAATATTCTTAAAAACCTCCAAATTGCCGAAAAGAACAAGGTATAAGACAATTAAGGACTATTCTTTTAGATTTCAGGCTTTTTTCAAAATGACGGGTTGCTCTGGGTTTCAGTATTTAAAATTACAAGAATGCAAGAGCCTCGGCCTCCAAATTCAAGCAAGTCACTTGAAATATTGGGAAGGTTGCGGGCTTGGGGTGCTAAGAGATTTTTCAATACAGAATAGGATGATCTCTTGGCAGGAGGTGGTACTGAGGGATGGGAGCCTGAGGAGGCCTACCTTTTTTGAATACTTACAAATTGTTTATTTCATTAAGAATATGAAAGGAATCTTTGACACCCCGAATAAACTGGTGATAGCGCTCTTTGGGGCCAAATTAAGTGGGGTAGGGAACTGTTACCGTTTATTGCAAAATCAGGGCCAACTTTTATTGATTGAGAACCATCTGGAAAAGGTGGCCCGCGAAACGCAATGTACATTTTCCATCCCCGAATGGGAAACTTTATGCCTTCGCGGAAGTAAGTCCTTGAGAGCAGCAAATTATAAAAGGATGGCTTTTCTATCCCGGTGGTTGGCCTACCTTACCCCAAATGCACTTAAGAAAAGATATCCGGATGCCGAAGATAGGTGTTTCCGATGTCAGGCGGAAGGAGAAGGGGGCTGGCTCCATATTTTCTTTTCATGTCCTAGGTTGGGGTTTTTTTGGGAGGCAATTTTTTCGGTCCTGAATCGGGCATTTGAGAAGAGGCTAACGCCGGAGGCTGAAGTTGCCCTGTTTGGAGTGTGCAAAAATAGAGCATTTTTAACGGAAGCCGAAGCAACTTTTCTTTTTATTACTTGCTCAGTGGCCCGCTCCTTAATTTTACAAAATTGGAGGTCTAAGAAGGTCCCCACCTATGACAAATGGCTGAACAAAATGAAAAGGACGCGGGCTTTTGAAGAAGCTTACGCAAAACGGGTGGGAGCTTCCAGAAAATTTGAAAAAAACTGGAAGTTCTTTAGCAAGGTGGAAAACCCAACAGAGGGATAGTACTATTGGGAAGGCAGAATTTGAATCGATGGTCCTTTTTGTTTAAAATATCTGGAGGAATTAGAAATATATGCTGCTAAGCACTATTGCACTTTAATACTGTGATTGTTTTGCATGTTTTGCACTAGCATTTGCACTTTTCCCTTGCACTTTGGCACTTTGGTATTATATAAGTTGTAATTACCCTGCTTCGGGGATTTCTGATAGCTGTGTCTTAAAAGAAAATAGAAATATTTTTACTGCGCCATTGTTTGTAGCCTGGTTAGATGAAGTTAACGATTTTTGTGCCAATGAAGGTTAATATGTGTTTATATGTTATTTATTGCCCTTGATGCTCTGCTCAATACAAATACGTAAAAAAAAAAAAAAGAAAAGTCTCCTCTATGTGTTCGTCCGGGGAAGTACCCCAAGACTTCATTAGGGCTGAAAGGATATGCAATAAGACAATAGCTAAGACATTTGGATACGACAGGCGACAACTGTGGATGGGTGAGCACCCAAGGTGGACCCATGGTGACATGATAATGTGTATAAAACATGAGTGTGTGTGGTGAGAAAAAACAGTGACTGATCAGACGTAGTATTGAGCATAAGTGGAAGTGGTACATTGCTCATGTCAATAGGAGATTGTTCCTGTTCAGTGATGGATAACAGAAGCTGGGTGTCATAAACATCTTGTATACTTAGAACATCTGGAATGCCACACATGGAAATGTTTTTGATGCTTTTATTCACATTGGGGTTATTCGCAAACAATTTCTTTAGTTTCAGGTTCCTTATATATTTGAAAAAATCAATTTTGGCCTTGCACATGTCGCCCTTCTCAACTGGGCAAAAGCCTAGGTCCTTTTTCAAAAGAGAGATCATGTCGTGTGTCAGTGCCTGTGAGGAAAGATTAATTATGTCCACCCCAGTGTCTATGGTTATTAGTTCCTCTTGTCCCCTGACCTGAGGTTCATTCTGAGGTCTGTTTGTCCCTGCTCTTTTCCATCTGCGTGTTTTTTTGTTTGGTCTCCACGGTTGGGTTGTACTCTGCTGCCCTTCTTGATCCTCTGAACCTCTCTTAAAAAAGAGTTGCCTGGTCTGACTGTGGTGGAGGTGTTGGGTGCATTGTCAGCCTCACTGTCACTAGAGGGTGGGGCGCTCAATGACGTGGAGCTGCCAGTCTCCTTCTGGAGTCACTTCTCCCTCTTTCTCTCTCTGTATTTCATACTTCTCACCACACCACTTTCGCATTTCACTAACCTATGCAATGCATAGTGGCAATGTACCACTTCCACTTACGCTCAATATTACGTCTGATCAGTCACCGGTTTTTCTCACCCCACACACTCATGTTTTATACACATTATCATGTCACCATGGGTCCACCTTGGGTGCTCACCCATCCACAGTTGTCGCCTTGGACAGTATCATGTGATCGCTGTCGTATCCAAATGTCTTAGCTATTGTCCTATTGCATATCCTTTCAGCCCTGATGAAGTCTTGGGGTACTTCCCCGGACGAAACACTTGTTGGCTGGGCAATCACTCAAGATTAAAGAAGTACACAAAACAACTCCTGAATGTTTATTGTTTCTGTAATTACATGTATCTAATTCGCTTGTTTGGAAAATCCCTAGAGACAGAGTACTTACTCTGCAACAAAATATAGACGTGTGCACAGGCCTCATCAAATGTGTAGGACCTCTGGTCTGTATCTCAGGGGGTTCAGGGATAACCCCTTCCTGTAGGCACCGACCCACAAATTCGTCATACTGAAATGCGCACACCAGCTGCAGGCGCCACATTCTACCACACTCAAGTAAACCCTGTCCTTCGCTACCCTTGCACTATGGTGCAAGGGTGCCTGAGTAGTCACCAGGCAGCAGCTTGTGCACCAGCACAGTCAGAGGGCAACAATGTGCTATACCTTGATAGATATGGCACTTTCCTGTCCTCTCCCTTTTACGCAGCGCAGAGCAGCAAAGTGTTTTGCTGCATTCATTGAATTGGTAATAAATATGGCCCTATGTTTTTAATGATTACTCATCTTTTCATAAACAAAAAAAGGAACTGACTAAAGATCTAAGGCCAAATTTATGAAGCCCTTGTGTTGCCCTTGTGTCAAGGAACGCAACGCAAGGCAACTCAAGGGCTTAAAGGAGATTTACTACGCCACACAAAGCCACCTTCCATGGCTCTGCATGGCTTAGTAAACCTAGAGTAACGCAGGGCAGTGCAAATCATATCCTTGCTTTATTCTGCTTTGGGAAGGTGTTTCATGGGTGGATCATTGGCATGCCACACATCCACCCAAGGATTTTGACGTAATCCCAGATTTACTGCGGTGCCTATTTATGAGCCGGTTTGCGTGGCTCTTGCACCACACAATGTGGCACAAGAGCTATGCAAACCTTACATGTGATTTATAAATCCATGCAAGGCCACTTTGCGTGGCTCCATAAATCTGGAGTAAGGCAACACAGAACAAATCGCTGCGTTGCCTTACTCTGCCCTGGGAAGGCATTCCATGGATGTTGTGTGGGTGTTCTCACACAAGTCCCATGGTTTTTGACGCATTTCCAGATTTACCAGAAATGGTAGATCTGGGAATGTACCAAAAAGATACACCTTCTCAGGTGAGGAGTAACGAGGAGATATATCTTTATTTCTCCATGTTGCTTTCTCTTTCTATAGATGCTGCATTCTGCAGCACACATAGAAAGAGGAATATGCCTTCAGGATTGTTTTTGTGCAAGAAGGTGTCATTTCCTGCACAAAAACAATCCTGTATGTAACTCAGGCACCCTTGCACCGTGGCTCAAGGGTCCATGCATTGGTGCTAGGCTGCCAAAAAAGTGCCAGCACAGAGAAGAAGGCAGTAATAAAACAAATGTCTGCCCTTTCCCTGTCATGTAGTTCAGCGCAGCAAGGTGACTTGCTGCACTGCGGGCTTTTCTCATAAGTAAGCTGATAACAGTAGTATTAGACCTGGGATTGCGTCAAAAGTGAGTATGCCTGAATATGCCATCATCATTGTTTATCAAAAGGGCGGGAATGTGGAAGCTAACTTTAGATAACAATGGTGGCATCCATTTTGTATAATTTGACATTGTGATAATTCAATGATGATGGGAATTATATAAAATATAATAATTGCTTGATATCATGTGACAGCCTTAAATAAGAGTTAGCACTTTGCTTTTAGTAAGCTGCCTGTAATGCGACACATTGCAAGGCTTGCACACAGAGTACATTTCCATGGTATTACATTTCTGCCTGCTTGCATTAGCAACAGGCCCTGTAGGCCTCAAAAGTGTATTCAGCCACATCAGCTAATGTAGGCCATTGTGATTGCATTTGGGCGTAAATGTAATAGTTAACTATCTGGCTTTAGATAAAGGGGACTTTTCATGTGCACATAGGGTGATTTCCAATGTATTCTTGTGTAACGATGTACTGTACGTTTACGAGCACAAAATGTTTCTTCACCACCGCCCGGGACATGAGGGCCTAGACATGACTTGTTACGCAGACAAATTATAATGAAATGTTGTGGTTTGTGACTATAAATGCTTGTGTTTTACTTCTGCTTATTCGAGCACTCAGCACCCATCTGAGGCTCCCGTGCATGTTAAATAAATTCTCTTTATTTTACTCAGGTTGTTGTAACGGAGTTATGATTTTGGGTTCTACAGATCTTTTCAGTTTCCACAGGTTGAGGATCAGGGGCAGTAGGAAACTGTCTCACCAGTCTTGGGGCGAGTTTGTGGATGAATGTTGTGATGCACTGGAAGGTTGGGTGATGGGTAGCATGGCAAACAATTTTGAAGGGCTGTTCAATCTGATTGTCAGAGAGCACATGTTCCGTTGTTGTTTTCCAGGGCTACGCCAACACCTGTTGGAGTGTGAGTTCTCTGATCCCAGGGAGCTTGCACGGGAGGCAGACCTCTTGGTGAGTGCCAGAGGGTCTGAGGAGGCATTTGGGAGTGACCCTAAGGGGAGTGGCCCAGGTATTTCCCAACCAATAGTGGTGGGAAAGGTTCTTAGTAGCCCAGATAGGTCCCGGTGTAGTGGGAGGGGTGTAGGGTCTCACGTCCTATCTCCATGGAGAAGGAGTGAGAATTGGATGCGTCCCAAGGTGCCCGAAACCCAGTCTCAGGGCCTGGAGGGTTCCTTCTGGGAACACCAAGTGGGGAGCCTAGGCTGTACTAGTAGGTCATCCGTGGAGGGGGATCTCCTAGTGTCAGGAGAACTTGGAGTGTCTGTAAGCGGAGCTCCGTCAGTTCTGGTGTCTGGTGGTGCCGCTCCTGAGTGGAGGGTGCAGGAGTCCAGATGGAGGGGTGAGAGGGGGAGAACCAGTGGGAGAACCAGTGGGTCAGGGGCCAGCCTTAAGGGCTGAGCCTTCTAGGAGTGACCATGGTGACACCACTTCTGTCCTGGGGGGTCTTCGCGCACTGTCAGATGGACAGGGGTCAGAAGATCCGCACCAGGCAGACTGTCACACAACACATGAGGTATGTGTTACCCTTGGTGGGGCCTGTGTGTTCCCCCAGAACTCCTGGTGTGACAGGCAAGTGGTCAGCCACAGGGTGTAGTCCCTGGGCTGGGAGTCCAGGTTCAGGTTCTGCCTGACCTGGAGGGAAGGACATCTGTAACCAGTGTCCCTACCATTTTGTCTTCTGGAGGTACCACTCCAGGTGGGAGGGTGCAGAACTTTGGAAGGGGGTGCAGAGGGAGGGAGTCCTCACCTCTGACCCCGGTTCAACCTGAGGGTTTAGTCCTTGGGTTGGGAAGCCAGGTTCAGGTTCTGCCTGACTTGGAGGGAATGACATCTATAACCAGTGTCCCTACCGTTTTGTCTTCTGGGGGTACCACTCCAGGTGGGAGGGTACAGAACTCTGGGAGTGGGTGTAGAGGGAGGGAGTCCTCGCCTCTGGACACAGTTCAACCTGAGGGTTTAGACCTTGGTTGGGAGACCAGTTGCAGGATGGAGGTCCTAAACTTGTGGGAGAGTTGAGTTCTGAGGGTGCCTCTCCTAGGAGGAGAGTGCGGAACCCCAGAAGCAGGGGTCGGGGGAGGAGAGCCTCACCTGTGACTCTTGGTCAGCCTGAGGGTGCAGACCCTGGGTTGAGGGATCAGTGGCAGTATAGGACTGCACTGATGAGAGGTAGAGTGGAGAATGGATACTATGGATCTGGGGCTACTGCCCCCACACTCTGTGAGATGGCAAGGACCAGAGACATCTGGATGGCCTAGGGCCTGGTCCTGGCCGCGGACAGCTAGGAAGTCCCAATTGGGTAACTTAGTTGGTCCTGGGAGCTTAGACAGAGTTTAGACAGAGGGAACCACATGGGTTCAGAGTGGCGTAGAACTGGAGTGTGCCTCTGCAGTTGCGTTGTCTGTGTTTTATTGCCCCAAGCAGGGAAGCCCATCAAGGTATTGATTGGTCTACCCTGGCTGTTGTGTTGGACTTGGCCCTTTTTGTAGGGTCATCCCTGAACTTTTTGCCTTCCTCCTTGTATTTTTTCTGACCTGGTGTTGGTGGTTTTAGGACACTGGGCACTGTGGGCCAGATGTACGACCGTGGAAATTTGCGAGGCGCTATTTCCAAAGTACAACAGTGTTTTTCACACTGTTAGTGATTCCCAAGGGGGTCACAAATAGAGAGGCTCATGAATATTGTTAGAACTGGGGGTCTCTAGTTGGCAGAGGTAGGTACCTTTGTCCAAATAGGGACCCTTGCTTCTAGTCAGGGTAAGGGGGATACACTACTAAAATAACCCCTGCTCACCCCCTTGATAGCTTGGCACGAGCAGGCAGGCTTATCTCAAAGGCAGTGTGTAAAGCATTTGTGAACACATACAGTAACCCAGTGACAACACTACAGATGGACACCACACAGGTTGTAGTATAAAAATAAGTATTTTTATATAAACTTAACACAAGACCCAAACGACAAAAATCCACAATACAATACGAAAAATATAACTGTCAAATGGTAGAAAATAGCTCGGTTCAATAAAGATGATAAATGCGACACTTTACTCTGAATGTACCTTTGGATGCGTAACGCAAAACAAACAAAAGGGTCGCAGAGAAGTTGATGCTTCGATTCCTTACACGCAGAAAGGAGGATGCGTGCCCGGTTACGATGCGTCGAGGTGGCGCTTCGATGCGATGACGATACGGTGCGATGCGAGAAAATGGCGTCTTGCTTACGGTGCGACAACGTAGACAGGATGCGTGCACGCCCGACGGCTGTGCGGCGACTTGCCGATCTTCTGAGCCGCGACAGGCCCTGCGACACGCGTCTCTGGTGATGCGCCGGCGTCCTCTGTGGCGGCGGCACGCTTCTCCGGTGATGCGAGGCACTTCGGTGATGCGATGGCGACAGCGGCAGTGGCGGCACGCTTACTCTGTGATGCGACGAAAAGTGCTGCGGTGGCACGCTTCTCCGGTGATGCGGGGTGCTTCGGTGATGCAGCAGCGGCGGCACGCTTACTCTGCGATGCAACAACAACTGCTGCGGCGGCGACACGCTTCCTCTTTGTTGAGTCGCGCTTCCAGCTCCCAGCGACACGCAGTCTCTCAGAAGGCCCAACAGCAGTAGGCACTTCAATTCCCAGCAAGGGAATTCAGGAGGGGAGCTGGGGGTGAAGTCTTGTATCCGTGAGACTTCAGGCAGGAGGCAAGCTCAATGCTCAAGCCCTTGGAGATTTTCTTCAAGATGATGACAGCACACTCAGTCCTTTTCTCCTTTCTTTGGCAATAAAGTAACCACTGCAGGCCAACCCCAACAACACGCAGCATAGGTGTAGTCTCCTTCAGCTTCCTGGTTCTTCTCCTCAGCAAAGGTTCGTCTTGATACCCAGAATTGATCTAAAGTCTTGGGGTCTGGGCCCCAATATTTATACCAGCAAATCCTTTGTATTCAGACCCAGGTGCTACTCCTCCCACCACTCCTCATGCAGATAGGTCTATTCAGCCTAGTACTGACTCACCGTGTCTCCTGGAGTCCGCCAGCCCCTGTCACTCACAAACCCAGACATACAATACACAAGCTAGCAGAGGCAGGCTGGATGGTTAGGCAAGAACATACCTACTTTCTAAAAGTGGTATTTTCAAACACAGAATGTTAAAACCAACTTCTCTAAAAGATGTATTTTATCATTCTGAGTTCAGGCATACTAAATTCGTTTTTCTACCATGTTCCCTGGGTCAGTTAGGATTATAAGATGTTATAATCAAACTGCCCATTCTGGCCTATGGGGACAAGTAGCCTTGCAATAGTGAAAAACGAAATTGGCTGTAATTCACTCCCAGGACATGCCACACACATCAGGGCATGTCCTACCTCTTACATACAATGCACCCTGCCCACAGGCCTACTTTAGGGGTGACTAACATGCAGAAAAGGGAAGGTTTGGGGACTGGTAAGTGGGTGCACTTACCAAGTCGACACGGCAGTACTTGACTGCACACAGGCTCTGCAGTGGCAGGCCTGAGACACGCTTTCCAAGCTGGGTGGCACAACCAGTGCTGCAAGCCCACCAGCAGCATCTCATTTACAGGCCCTGGGCACGCGCGGTGCACTGTACTAGGGTCTGACAGTAAATCAAATAGGCCAATTATGGAGTCACTAATCCACACATCAATTTATCATAGGGAGCACTTGCACTTTGGCACTGATTAGCAGTGGCAAAGTGCCCAAAGCATCTAAACCAGCAGAAACATGTCAACAACAGAGGAGGCATAGCGAAAAAATGGAAGGGAGACCCACGCCAATGGTACCAGGTCTAACACATGTCCCCTCCAGCTGAAATGTGGGGAGAACTACCCTACCTCCTGGGAGTTCTCATCACTAAGGCGGAAAAATCTGGACAGACCATCAGCATTGGCGTGTTCTGTACCAGGGCGGTGTTCCACCGTAAAGTCCATCCCCTGTAGGAAAATGGACCACCTCAACAGCTTTGGATTCTCACCCCTCATCTGCATCAACCATCTGAGGGGCCTGTGGTCTGTCTGAACCTGGAAGTGAGTCCCAAACAGGTATGGTCTCAACTTCTTCAGCGCCCAGACCACAGCAAATCCCTCACGCTCAATAGCACTCCACATCTGTTCCCATGGAAGTAACCTCCTGCTGATAAAGGCTACAGGTTGGTCTAGGCCCTCCTCATTTAACTGTGCCAGAAACGCCCCTACACCATGCTCTAAAGCGTCTGATTGAACAACAAATTCTTTTGAGAAGTTGGGCGCCTGAAGTACGGGGGCCGTGCACATGGCAGTCTTTAAGGCGTCAAAAGCTCTCTGACAGGTGTCAGTCCAAATCACTCTCTTGGGCTGCTTCCTGGAAGTCAGCTCTGTCAAGGGTGCAACGATGCTGCCATACCCCTTGACAAATCTCCTGTAATACCCGGTGAGTCCTAGAAAGGCTCTCACCTCTGTCTGGGTTTTGGGGGGTTCCCAAGCCAGAATGGTATCAATCTTGGGCTGTAGGGGCACCACATGGCCGCTCCCAACCTGGTGTCCCAAGTACACCAAGGAACCCTGCCCGATCTGGCACTTACTCGCCTTGATCGTGAGGCCTGCCCTCCGCAGCGCCATCAACACATCCCAGAGGTGGCGCAGATGTTCTTCCCAACTGGCGCTGAACACTGCCATGTCATCCAGGTAGGCGGCCCTGAAATCTTCCAGTCCAACCAACACCTGGTTGACCAACCTCTGAAAGGTGGCAGGGGCATTCTTCATCCCAAAGGGCATAACCCGGAATTGGTAGTGCCCATCTGGTGTGGAGAATGCTGACCTCTCTTTGGCCACATCAGTCAAGGCGATCTGCCAGTACCCAGACGTTAAGTCAAACGTGCTGAGGTACCGGGCAGCCCCTAACCGATCAATGAGCTCATCAGCTCTGGGGATGGGGTGCGCGTCAGTCCTGGTGACTGAATTAAGTCCTCGGTAGTCCACAAAGAACCGGAGTTCGGGCGTGGCACCAGGCGTGGCAGCCTTTGCGACCAAGACCACTGGGCTGGCCCAAGGGCTGTGAGAGGACTCAATAACCCCCATTGCAAACATCTTGGAGACCTGTCCCCAGTGTCCACATCATGGACGCACCAATCAGTGACACTAGGAGTCAGGGAAAACAGGTCAGGAAACTGTCCCAACAGTTGGCGACAGTCTTCCCGCTGCTCAGGGGTCAGGGAGTTAGAGAGGATCACACCCTCCACTGACCCATCTTGCTCTGTTGCAGACAGGAGGTCAGGAAGAGGTTCTGTCTCCTCTTCCATTCCATCATCTGTTGGTAGGAGCATGCCCACTTCGGACCTCTCAAAATGGGGCTTTAGGCGGTTGACATGTAGGACCCGCAAAGGGTTCCTGGGAGATCGCAAGTGCACCAGGTAGGTGACCTCACTCTTTCGCTCCACCACCTCAAATGGTTCGGTCCACTTATCCTGGAGCGCGCAAGGCTCCACGGGGGCCATGACCCACACTTTCTGCCCAGGCAGAAACTCGATCAGAGTGGCATTCTGATCATACCACCGTTTCATCTCCTCCTGGCTGGCTTCCAGATTCGCCTCAGCGAGTTGTCTGAATCGCCTAGTCTGGTTTCTAAAGGCCAGCATGTAGCTAAATACATCCTGGGGAGGTTTATTGGGAGCTTTCTCCCAGCCTTCTTTCACCAGACTCAGAGGTCCTCTTACCGGGTGACCATAGAGCAGTTCAAAGGGGCTGAACCCTAAGGACTTCTGTGGAACCTCACGGTAAGCAAACAAAAGGCATGGCAAGCAGGACGTCCAACTTATGCCTCATGGGTTCTTCCAGGCCCATAATCATGCCTTTCAGGGTCTGGTTGAATCTTTCAACCAGCCCATTACCTTGGGGGTGGTAAGGAGTGGTGAACTTGTTCGCTACACTGCACTCCTGCCACAGGGACTTCATATACTTAGAAATTAAGCTTGTATCACGGTCAGACACCACCTCGTTGGGGAACCCCACGCGGGAGAAAATCCCCATCAGTGCACGTCCTACCACGGGGGCCGCCACTGTCCAAAGAGGGATGGCTTCTGGTTACCGGGTGGCATGGTCCACCAAGACCAGGATGAACCTGTTGCCCATGGCTGTCTTGGGGTCCAGTGGCCCCACAACGTCAATACCCACCCGTTCAAAGGGGGTGCTGACCACAGGGAAAGGCTGGAGGGGAGCCTTGTGCTTCCTCTCACTTTTTCCACTTGCCTGGCAATTCTGACATGTCCTGCAATGAGTGCCTGAACTCTTGCGCATCTGGGGCCAATAAAAGTGGGTGACAAGCCTTTCAAAGGTCTTGCCCTGCCCCATATGTCCTGCTAAAGGCACATCATGAGCCAAACCCAGTAGGAAGGCTCTGAAGCGCTGGGGTACCACCAGCACACGGGCTGACCCAGGCTCAGCAACCTTAGGCTTGCTATACAGGAGACCATTCTCCCAGTAGATCAAATGTGATCCAGACTGATCACCTGCTGCCTGGTTTTTGGCCTGTTGCCGCAAACCCACAAGAGAAGGGCACTTGTTCTGCTCCTCGCAGAACTCCTCCCTGGAGGGTCCTCCTTCTTGCTGCCAATGGGTCAGCTCAGGCAGGTCCCCCAGTTTGGCCACTTGCTCCCCTGTAGGTTCCAGAGCATCCCCCTCAGGCTCTGCTTCCTCCTGGACCGTGGGAACTAGGGAGGCCGGTTTCCCATGCTCCCTGCCTCTTCTCTTCAAGGCAGGTACCTGGACCACCCTCTCAGGCTCCAGGTCCTCTTGAACACCTCTACTGGCTGCCATAGACCGAGTTGTCGCGCATGCCCACTCAGGCAGACCCAACATCTCCAGATGAGACCTTCTCTCCACCTCTGCTCAAGGTGAACTTTCTAAATCGTTGCCCAATAGACAGTCTACAGGCATGGCTGGCCTCACAGCTACTTGAAAGGTACCTGAGACCCCCCCCCCCCACTCAAAGGGAACCTGAACCACTCTGCAGTGGCTCTCTGAGCTGTCCGCGGCAACTACTGGGCAGAATGCATTGGGGATCACCTGCTCTTCAGACACCAGCCGACAACTGACAGCTGTCACACTGGCTCTGGTGCCTCTCAGAGCCTCCACCCTTTGGCCATTAATGGTCACCCAGTGCCTGTATTTTTTAGTGTTATCAGGCAGTTGGGTCCTGGCGACCATCTCACTGTCTCCTAAAGAGACTAAGGACATCGCTATGG
Organism: Calotriton arnoldi; assembly: GCA_963921515.1. Lineage (NCBI taxonomy): Eukaryota > Metazoa > Chordata > Amphibia > Caudata > Salamandridae > Calotriton > Calotriton arnoldi. The sequence goes on from CAWUFW010000945.1 coordinate 2,673,056, forward strand.
GACCCCACCCACCTTGGGCACCCATCTCCTCCCCCAGGGCTACACTAGCCACCTGCCGGAGTGGGGCACCAGTGGGTGCTGTCTTCCCATACAAGTGACATTTAGAATCATAGGAGCAGTGGCTCACTTGACCACACTTAAAGCAAGTCCTGGGCCCCCTGTGAACAGGCTTATCTGTTGGGGCCCCTGGCTTCTTCTCACTGGGAGGCTGGGAACCTTTCCCTTGGTTCCCTTGGGGATTACTTTGGGGCCCTTTCTGGAACTCCTTCTGTTTACCCTTGTCCCCCCACTCCTCTGCTGGGCACCCTGCCCACCTTTGGCAGAGTCTCCCACGTGACCCTTGTGGACCCGGATGCTCACCCAGCGGTCCGCCTCCTCAGCAAGCTTCCTAGGGTTAGTCAGCCTACTATCAATAAGGTGCTGGCGTATCTCTGGAAAACAATTTCCGGACAAGTGCTCCCATGCAATCAAATCAAAGAGCGCGTCAAAATCATTCACTTTGCTACCCTTCACTCAACCATCCAATGCTCTGCAAAAAAAAGTCACATATTCCACCCAAGTACTGGACTCCAACTTTTTGCAATTTATGAAACCTCTGCCTATACAGTTCAGGAGTCAACCCATACCTAGACATCAATGCTTCCTTCATATGACTATAAGAATTGTGGACTTCAGAAGGCAAGTCTAACAAGGTATCCCGCCCCTCACTAAGGAACCGTCCCCACAACCCCGCTCCCCAATCCTTCTCAGGGACCCGGTGGGAGGACATAGCTACCTCATAGGCCTTGAACCACTGACCAATATCATCATTCTTATAAAACGCTTTCACCACATCTTTAGGTATATACACCCTGGCTTCAACAGGCATGGACGGTGTGCTGCCACCAGAGGGAGTAATCTCTAAGCTCCTAGCTTTCAACTCCAACTCCCTCAAACTTCTCTCATGCTCCATTTGCATCCTCTTTTCCTCTCGGGCTAATTTCTTAATTTCCAATTCCAACTGCCCACCCATCTTAAGCTTGGTCAGCTCCATTTCATGCACCCTACTTCTCTCCCTGTACCCCAGCTCTCCTGGGGACAGGCCCTTGGAAGAAACACTGCTACCTGTTGGGGAAGGTACTTTCCTCCCCCCTGGACCCAATGGCCCATATAGCTGCCCCTCTGCCTCTTCAGCCCCCTCCTCATGCTCTTCCACATGCTCAGGGGTACTGCTAGCTTCCACCCAGGCCCTCAGCGCCTTTTGGTATTCATCCTTCTTGATGAGACCTGTAGTAGCAACTTTAAATTTCCTGCAGAAGTACTTCAGCTGTTTCACAGTGTAGGTTTCTAGCTTTTCTTCCTCAAAATCTAAATCATACAGATGCGATGGATGCTGCTTTGCTCATGGTGACTCAACTTGGCAGTTCTTGGCAAAAAATAGAAATCCCAGGAAAAACAATCTACCAGAAATGTATGTGGTTGCGTTTGGTCTGCACTCACTAGTAGTGTACACCAATTACTGTATATGAGTCACAAATGCAAGTCCAGAATCCTCACCCCTGACGACCAATGTTAGAACTGGGGGTCTCTAGTTGGCAGAGGTAGGTACCTTTGTCCAAATAGGGACCCTTGATTCTAGTCAGGGTAAGGGGGATACACTACTAAAATAACGCCTACTCACCCCCTTGGTAGCTTGGCACGAGCAGGCAGGCTTATCTCAGAGGCAGTGTGTAAAGCATTTGTGAACACATACAGTAAACCAGTGACAACACTACAGATGGACACCACACATGTTGTAGTATAAAAATAAGTATTTTTATATAGACTTAACACAAGACCCAAATGACAAAAATTCACAATACAATACGAAAAATATAACTGTCAAATGGTAGAAAATAGCTCAGTTCAATAAAGATGATAAATGCGACACTTTACTCTCAATGTACCTTTGGATGCGTAACGCAAAACAAACAAAAGGGTCGCAAGGAAGGTGATGCTTCGATTCCTTACACGCAGAAAGGAGGATGCGTCGGTTTCTTACTGCGGCCCGGTTACGATGCGTCAAGATGGCGCTTCGATGATGATCCGGTGCGATGCGAGAAAATGGTGTCCTGCTTACGGTGCGACAACGTAGACGGGATGCGTGCACGCCCGACGGCCATGCGGCGACTCGGCGATCTTCTGAGCCGCGACAGGACCTGCGATACGCTTCTCCGGTGATGCGCCGGCATCCTCTGTGGCGGCGGCATGCTTCTCCGGTGATGCGAGGCGCTTCGGTGATGCGATGGCAACAGCGGCAGCGGCGGCACGCTTACTCTGCGATGCGACGACAACTGCTGCGGCGGCACGCTTCTCCGTTGATACGGGGCGCTTAGGTGATGCGGCAGCGGCGGCACGCTTACTCTGCGAAGCAACAACAACTGCTGCGGCGGCGACATGCTTCCTCTTCTTTGAGTCACGCTTCCAGCTCCCAGCAACACGCAGTCTCTCAGAAGGCCCAACAGCAGTAGGCACTTAAATTCCCAGCAAGGGAATTCAGATGGGGAACTGGGGGTGAAGTCTTGTATCCCTGAGACTTCAGGCGAGGCAAGCTCAACGTGGCAAGCTCAATGTTCAAGCCCTTGGAGATTTTCTTCAAGATGATGAAAGCACACTCAGTCCTTTTCTCCATTCTTTGGCAATAAAGTAACCACTGCAGGCCAACCACAACAACACGCAGCATAGGGGTAGTCTCCTCCTTCAGCTTCCTGGTTCTTCTCCTCAGCAAAGATTCGTCTTGATTTCCAGAAGTGATGTAAAGTCTTGGGGTCTGGGCCCCAATATTTATACCAGCAAATCCTTTGTCCTCTGAAGGCAGAGGGTCCTGTACCTAGTCCAAACCAGTTCTGGGTGCATTCTGCCAGTGCACAACTTCTTCCTTTGTCAGTGTGGGCCAGGGTCATCAGACACACCACAGGAGGTGGAGCCAGCATTGTGGAAGGCAGGCACAGCCCTATTCAGGCCCAGGTGCAACTCCTCCCACCACTCCTCATGCAGATAGGTCTATTCAGCCCTAGTGCTGACTCACCCTGTCTCCTGGAGTCCCCCAGCCCCTGTCACTCACAAACCCAGACATACAATACACAAGCTAGGAGAGGCAGGCTGGATGGTTAGGCAAGAAAATACCTACTTTCTAAAAGTGGTATTTTCAAACACAGAATGTTAAAACCAACTTCACTAAAAGATGTATTTTATCATTCTGAGTTCAGGCATATTAAATTTGTTTTTCTACCATGTTCCCTGGGTCAGTTAGGATTATAAGATGTTATAATCAAACTGCCCATTCTGGCCTATGGGGACAGGTAGCCTTGCAATAGTGAAAAACGAAATTGGCTGTAATTCACTACCAGGGCATGCCACACGCCAGGGCATGTCCTACCTCTTACATACAATGCACCCTGCCCGCAGGCCTACTTTAGGGGTGACTAACATGCAGAAAAGGGAAGGTTTGGGGACTGGTAAGTGGGTGCACTTACCAAGTCGACATGGAAGTACCAGACTGCACACAGGCTCTGCAGTGGCAGGCCTGAGACACGCTTTCCAAGCTGCTCCGGTGGGTGGCACAACCAGTGCTGGATGCCCACCAGCAGCATTTGATTTACAGGCCCTGGGCACATGCGGTGCACTGTACTAGGGTCTGACAGTAAATCAAATAAGCCAATTATGGAGTCACTAATCCACACATCAATTTATCATAGGGAGCACTTGCACTTTGGCACTGATTAGCAGTGGCAAAGTGCCCAAAGCATCTAAACCAGCAGAAACATGTCAACAACAGAGGAGGCATAGCGAAAAAATGGAAGGGAGACCCACGCCAATGGTACCAGGTCTAACACGTGTCCCCTCCAGCTGAAATGTGGGGAGAACTACCCTACCTCCTGGGAGTTCTCATCACTAAGGCGGAAAAATCTGGACAGACCATCAGCATTGGCGTGTTCTGTACCAGGGCGGTGTTCCACCGTAAAGTCCATCCCCTGTAGGAAAATGGACCACCTCAACAGCTTTGGATTCTCACCCTCATCTGCATCAACCATCTGAGGGGCCTGTGGTCTGTCTGAACCTGGAAGTGAGTCCCAAACAGGTATGGTCTCAACTTCTTCAGCGCCCAGACCACAGCAAATCCCTCACGCTCAATAGCACTCCACATCTGTTGCCATGGAAGTAACCTCCTACTGATAAAGGCTACAGGTTGGTCTAGGCCCTCCTCATTTAACTGTGCCAGAAACGCCCCTACACCATGCTCTAAAGCGTCTGATTGAACAACAAATTCTTTTGAGAAGTTGGGCGCCTGAAGTACGGGGGCCGTGCACATGGCAGTCTTTAAGGCGTCAAAAGCTCTCTGACAGGTGTCAGTCCAAATCACTCTCTTGGGCTGCTTCCTGGAAGTCAGCTCTGTCAAGGGTGCAACGATGCTGCCATACCCCTTGACAAATCTCCTGTAATACCCGGTGAGTCCTAGAAAGGCTCTCACCTCTGTCTGGGTCTTGGGGTGTTCCCAAGCCAGAATGGTATCAATCTTGGGCTGTAGGGGCACCACACTGGCCGGTCCCAACCTGGTGTCCCAAGTACACCACGGAACCCTGCCCGATCTGGCACTTACTCGCCTTGATCGTGAGGCCTGCCCTCCGCAGCGCCATCAACACATCCCAGAGGTGGCGCAGATGTTCTTCCCAACTGGCGCTGAACACTGCCATGTCATCCAGGTAGGCGGCACTGAAATCTTCCAGTCCAACCAACACCTGGTTGACCAACCTCTGAAAGGTGGCAGGGGCATTCTTCATCCCAAAGGGCATAACCCGGAATTGGTAGTGCCCATCTGGTGTGGAGAATGCTGACCACTCTTTGGCCACATCAGTCAAGGCGATCTGCCAGTACCCAGACGTTAAGTCAAACGTGCTGAGGTACTGGGCAGCCCCTAACCGATCAATGAGCTCATCAGCTCTGGGGATGGGGTGCGCGTCAGTCCTGGTGACTGAATTAAGTCCTCGGTAGTCCACAAAGAACCGGAGTTTGGGCGTGGCACCAGGCGTGGCAGCCTTTGCGACCAAGACCACTGGGCTGGCCCAAGGGCTGTGAGAGGACTCAATCACCCCCATTGCAAACATGTTGGAGACCTGTCCCCAGTGTCCACATCATGGACGCACCAATCAGTGACACTAGGAGTCAGGGAAAACAGGTCAGGAAACTGTCCCAACAGTTGGCGACAGTCTTCCCGCTGCTCAGGTGTCAGGGAGTTAGAGAGGTTCACACCCTCCACTGACCCATCTTGCTCTGTTGCAGACAGGAGGTCAGGAAGAGGTTCTGTCTCCTCTTCCATTCCATCATCTGTCGCTAGGAGCATGCCCACTTCGGACCTCTCAAAATGGGGCTTTAGGCGGTTGACATGTAGGACCCGCAAAGGGTTCCTGGGAGATCGCAAGTCCACCAGGTAGGTGACCTCACTCTTGCGCTCCACCACCTCAAATGGTCCGGTCCACTTATCCTGGAGCGCGCAAGGCTCCATGGGGGCCATGACCCACACTTTCTGCCCAGGCTGAAACTCGATCAGAGTGGCATTCTGATCATACCACCGTTTCATCTCCTCCTGGCTGGCTTCCAGATTCGCCTCAGCGAGTTGTCTGAATCGCCTAGTCTGGTTTCTAAAGGCCAGCATGTAGCTAAATACATCCTGGGGAGGTTTATTGGGAGCTTTCTCCCAGCCTTCTTTCACCAGACTCAGAGGTCCTCTTACCAGGTGACCATAGACGCAGTTCAAAGGGACTGAACCCTAAGGACTTCTGTGGCACCTCACGGTAAGCAAACAAAAGGCATGGCAAGCAGGACGTCCAACTTATGCCTCATGGGTTCTTCCAGGCCCATAATCATGCCTTTCAGGGTCTGGTTGAATCTTCCAACCATCCCATTACCTTGGGGGTGGTAAGGTGTGGTGAACTTGTTCGCTACACTGCACTCCTGCCACAGGGACTTCATATACTTAGAAATTAAGCTTGTATCACGGTCAGACACCACCTCGTTGGGGAACCCCACGCAGGAGAAAATCCCCATCAGTGCACGTCCTACCACGGGGGCCGCCACTGTCCAAAGAGGGATGGCTTCTGGTTACCGGGTGGCATGGTCCACCAAGACCAGGATGAACCTGTTGCCCATGGCTGTCTTGGGGTCCAGTGGCCCCACAATGTCAATACCCACCCGTTCAAAGGGGGTGCTGACCACAGGGAAAGGCTTGAGAGGAGCCTTGTGCTTCCTCCCACTTTTTCCACTTGCCTGGCAAGTCTGACATGTCCTGCAATGAGGGTCTAAACTCTTGCGCATCTGGGGCCAATAAAAGTGGGTGACAAGCCTTTCAAAAGTCTTGCCCTGCCCCAGATGTCCTGCTAAAGGCACATCATGAGCCAAACCCAGTAGGAAGGCTCTGAAGCGCTGGGGTACCACCAGCACACGGGCTGACCCAGACTCAGCAACCTTAGGCTCGCTATACAGGAGACCATTCTCCCAGTAGAGCCAATGTGATCCAGACTGATCACCTGCTGCCTGGTTTTTGGCCTGTTACCGCAAACCCACAAGAGAAGGGCACTTGTTCTGCTCCTCGCAGAACTCCTCCCTGGAGGGTCCTCCTTCTTGCTGCCAATGGGTCAGCTCAGGCAGGTCCCCCAGTTTGGCCACTTGCTCCCCTGTAGGTTCCAGAGCATCCCCCTCAGGTTCTCCTTCCTCCTGGACCGTGGGAACTACGGGGCCGGTTTCCCATGCCCCCTGCCTCTTCTCTTCAAGGCAGGCACCTGGGCCACCCTCTCAGGCTCCAGGTCCTCTTGAACACCTCTACTGGCTGCCATAGACTGAGTGGTCGCGCACGCCCACTCAGGCAGACCCAACATCTTCAGATGAGACCTTCTCTCCACCTCTGCTCAAGGTGAACTTTCTAAATCGTTGCCCAACAGACAGTCTACAGGCATGGCTGGCCTCACAGCTACTTGAAAGGTACCTGAGACCCCCCCTCTCAAAGGGAACCTGAGCCACTCTGCAGTGGCTCTCTGAGCTGTCCGCGGCAACTACTGGGCAGAATGCATTGGGGATCACCTGCTCTTCAGACACCAGCCGACAACTGACAGCTGTCACACTGGCTCTGGTGTCTCTCAGAGCCTCCACCCTTTGGCCATTAATGGTCACCCAGTGCCTGTATTTTTTAGTGTTATCAGGCAGTTGGGTCCTGGCGACCATCTCACTGTCTCCTAAAGAGACTAAGGACATCGCTATGGGACCCCACCCACCTTGGGCACCCATCTCCTCCCCCAGGGCTACACTAGCCACCTGCCGGAGTGGGGCACCAGTGGGTGCTGTCTTCCCATACAAGTGACATTTAGAATCATAGGAGCAGTGGCCCACTTGACCACACTTAAAGCAAGTCCTGGGCCCCCTGTGAACAGGCTTATCTGTTGGGGCCCCTGGCTTCTTCTCAGGGGGAGGCTGGGAACCTTTCCCTTGGTTCCCTTGGGGATTACTTTGGGGCCCTTTCTGGAACTCCTTCTGTTTACCCTTGTCCCCCCACTCCTCTGCTGGGCACCCTGCCCACCTTTGGCAGAGTCTCCCACGTGACCCTTGTGGACCCGGATGCTCACCCAGCGGTCCGCCTCCTCATCAAGCTTCCTAGGGTTAGTCAGCCTACTATCAATAAGGTGCTGGCGTATCTCTGGAAAACAATTTCCGGACAAGTGCTCCCATGCAATCAAATCAAAGAGCGCGTCAAAATCATTCACTTTGCTACCCTTCACTCAACCATCCAATGCTCTGCAAAAAAAAGTCACATATTCCACCCAAGTACTGGACTCCAACTTTTTGCAATTTCGAAACCTCTGCCTATACAGTTCAGGAGTCAACCCATACCTAGACATCAATGCTTCCTTCATATGGCTATAAGAATTGTGGACTTCAGAAGGCAAGTCTAACAAGGTATCCCGCCCCTCACTAAGGAACCGTCCCCACAACCCCGCTCCCCAATCCTTCTCAGGGACCCGGTGGGAGGACATAGCTACCTCATAGGCCTTGAAGCACTGACCAATATCATCATTCTTATAAAACGCTTTCACCACATATTTAGGTATATACACCCTGGCTTCAACAGGCATGGACGGTGTGCTGCCACCAGAGGGAGTAATCTCTAAGCTCCTAGCTTTCAACTCCAACTCCCTCAAACTTCTCTCATGCTCCATTTGCATCCTCTTTTCCTCTAGGGCCAATTTCTTAATTTCCAATTCCAACTGCCCACCCATCTTAAGCTTGGTCAGCTCCATTTCATGCACCCTACTTCTCTCCCTGTACCTCCAGCTCTCCTGGGGACAGGCCCTTGGAAGAAACACTGCTACCTGTTGGGGAAGGTGCTTTCCTCCCCCTGGACCCAATGGCCCATATAGCTGCCCCTCTGCCTCTTCAGCCCCCTCCTCATGCTCTTCCACATGCTCAGGGGTACTGCTAGCTTCCACCCAGGCCCTCAGCGCCTTTTGGTATTCATCCTTCTTGATGAGACCTGTAGTAGCAACTTTAAATTTCCTGCAGAAGTACTTCAGCTGTTTCACAGTGTAGGTTTCTAGCTTTTCTTCCTCAAAATCTAAATCATACAGATGCGATGGATGCTGCTTTGCTCATGGTGACTCAACTTGGCAGTTCTTGGCAAAAAATAGAAATCCCAGGAAAAACAATCTACCAGAAATGTATGTGGTTGCGTTTGGTCTGCACTCACTAGTAGTGTACACCAATTACTGTATATGAGTCACAAATGCAAGTCCAGAATCCTCACCCCTGACGACCAATGTTAGAACTGGGGGTCTCTAGTTGGCAGAGGTAGGTACCTTTGTCCAAATAGGGACCCTTGATTCTAGTCAGGGTAAGGGGGATACACTACTAAAATAACGCCTACTCACCCCCTTGGTAGCTTGGCACGAGCAGGCAGGCTTATCTCAGAGGCAGTGTGTAAAGCATTTGTGAACACATACAGTAACCCAGTGACAACACTACAGATGGACACCACACATGTTGTAGTATAAAAATAAGTATTTTTATATAGACTTAACACAAGACCCAAATGACAAACATTCACAATACAATACGAAAAATATAACTGTCAAATGGTAGAAAATAGCTCAGTTCAATAAAGATGATAAATGCGACACTTTACTCTCAATGTACCTTTGGATGCGTAACGCAAAACAAACAAAAGGGTCGCAAGGAAGGTGATGCTTCGATTCCTTACACGCAGAAAGGAGGATGCGTCGGTTTCTTACTGCGGCCCGGTTACGATGCGTCAAGATGGCGCTTCGATGATGATCCGGTGCGATGCGAGAAAATGGCGTCCTGCTTACGGTGCGACAACGTAGACGGGATGCGTGCAGGCCCGACGGCCGTGCGGCGACTCGGCGATCTTCTGAGCCGCGACAGGTCCTGCGATATGCTTCTCCGGTGATGCGCCGGCATCCTCTGTGGCGGCGGCATGCTTCTCCGGTGATGCGAGGCGCTTCGGTGATGCGATGGCAACAGCGGCGGCACGCTTACTCTGCGATGCGACGACAACTGCTGCGGCGGCACGCTTCTCCGTTGATGCGGGGCGCTTAGGTGATGCGGCAGCGGCGGCACGCTTACTCTGCAAAGCAACAACAACTGCTGCGGCGGCGACATGCTTCCTCTTCGTTGAGTCACGCTTCCAGCTCCCAGCAACACGCAGTCTCTCAGAAGGCCCAACAGCAGTAGGCACTTAAATTCCCAGTAAGGGAATTCAGATGGGGAGCTGGGGGTGAAGTCTTGTATCCCTGAGACTTCAGGCAGGAGGCAAGCTCAATGTTCAAGCCCTTGGAGATTTTCTTCAAGATGATGAAAGCACACTCAGTCCTTTTCTCCATTCTTTGGCAATAAAGTAACCACTGCAGGCCAACCACAACAACACGCAGCATAGGGGTAGTCTCCTCCTTCAGCTTCCTGGTTCTTCTCCTCAGCAAAGATTCGTCTTGATTTCCAGAAGTGATGTAAAGTCTTGGGGTCTGGGCCCCAATATTTATACCAGCAAATCCTTTGTCCTCTGAAGGCAGAGGGTCCTGTACCTAGTCCAAACCAGTTCTGGGTGCATTCTGCCAGTGCACAACTTCTTCCTTTGTCAGTGTGGGCCAGGGTCATCAGACACACCACAGGAGGTGGAGCGAGCATTGTGGAAGGCAGGCACAGCCCTATTCAGGCCCAGGTGCTACTCCTCCCACCACTCCTCATGCAGATAGGTCTATTCAGCCTAGTGCTGACTCACCCTGTCTCCTGGAGCCCCCCAGCCCCTGTCACTCACAAACCCAGACATACAATACACAAGCTAGGAGAGGCAGGCTGGATGGTTAGGCAAGAAAATACCTACTTTCTAAAAGTGGTATTTTCAAACACAGAATGTTAAAACCAACTTCACTAAAAGATGTATTTTATCATTCTGAGTTCAGGCATATTAAATTTGTTTTTCTACCATGTTCCCTGGGTCAGTTAGGATTATAAGATGTTATAATCAAACTGCCCATTCTGGCCTATGGGGACAAGTAGCCTTGCAATAGTGAAAAACGAAATTGGCTGTAATTCACTACCAGGACATGCCAGGGCATGTCCTACCTCTTACATACAATGCACCCTGCCCACAGACCTACTTTAGGGGTGACTAACATGCAGAAAAGGGAAGGTTTGGGGACTGGTAAGTGGGTGCACTTACCAAGTCGACATGGAAGAACCAGACTGCACACAGGCTCTGCAGTGGCAGGCCTGAGACACGCTTTCCAAGCTGCTCCGGTGGGTGGCACAACCAGTGCTGGATGCCCACCAGCAGCATTTGATTTACAGGCCCTGGGCACATGCGGTGCACTGTACTAGGGTCTGACAGTAAATCAAATAAGCCAATTATGGAGTCACTAATCCACACATCAATTTATCATAGGGAGCACTTGCACTTTGGCACTGATTAGCAGTGGCAAAATGCCCAAAGCATCTAAACCAGCAAAAACATGTCAACAACAGAGGAGGCAAAGCGAAAAAATGGAAGGGAAACCCACGCCAATGGTACCAGGTCAAACACGTGTCCCCTCCAGCTGAAATGTGGGAAGAACTACCCTACCTCCTGGGAGTTCTCATCACTAAGGCGGAAAAATCTTGACAGACCATCAGCATTGGCGTGTTCAGTACCAGGGCGGTGTTCCACCGTAAAGTCCATCCCCTGTAGGGAAATGGACCACCTCAACAGCTTTGGATTCTCACCCCTCATCTGCATCAACCATCTGAGGGGCCTGTGGTCTGTCTGAACCCGAAGTGAGTCCCAAACAGGTATGATCTCAACTTCTTCAGCGCCCAGACCACAGCAAATGCCTCATGCTCAATATCACTCCACCTCTGTTCCCGTGGAAGTAACCTCCTACTGAAGATGGCTACAGGTTGGTCTAGGCCCTCCTCATTTAACTGTGCCAGAACAGCCCCTACACCATGCTCCAAAGCGTCTGTTTGAACAACAAATTCTTTTGAGAAGTTGGGCGCCTGAAGTACGGGGGCCGTGCACATGGCAGTCTTCAAGGCGTCAAAAGCTCTCTGACAGGTGTCAGTCCAAATCACTCTCTTGGGCTGCTTCCTGGAAGTCAGCTCTGTCAAGGGTGCAACGATGCTGCCATACACCTTGACAAATCTCCGGTAATACCCGGTGAGTCCTAGAAAGGCTCTCACCTCTGTCTGGGTCTTGGTGGGTTCCCAAGCCAGAATGGTATCAATCTTGGGCTGTAGGGGTGCCACCTGGCCGCTCCCAACCTGGTGTCCCAAGTACACCACGGAACCCTGCCCGATCTGGCACTTACTCGCCTTGATCGTGAGGCCTTCCCTCCGCAGCGCCATCAACACATCCCAGAGGTGGTGCAAATGTTCTTCCCAACTGGCGCTGAACACTGCGATGTCATCCAGGTAGGCGGCACTGAAATCTTCCAGTCCAACCAACACCTGGTTGACCAACCTCTGAAAGGTGGCAGGGGCATTCTTCATCCCAAAGGGCATAACCCGGAACTGGTAGTGCCCCTCTGGTGTGGAGAATGCTGACCTCTCTTTGGCCCCATCAGTCAAGGTGATCTGCCAGTACCCAGACAGTAAGTCAAACATGCTGAGGTACCGGGCAGCCCCTAACCAATCAATGAGCTCATCAGCTCTGGGGATGGGGTGCGCGTCAGTCCTGGTGACTGAATTGAGTCCTTGGTAGTCCACACAGAACCGGAGTTCGGGCGTGGCACCAGGCGCGGCAGCCTTTGGGACCAAGACCACTAGGCTGGCCCAAGGGCTGTGAGAGGACTCAATCACCCCCAATGCAAACATCTTGGAGACCTCCTCCTTGACGCAAGCTCTCACCCAGTCAGTCACTCTGTAAGCCTTGTGCTTGACAGGAGGACTGTCCCCAGTGTCCACATCATGGACGCACCAATCAGTGACACTAGGAGTCAGGGAAAACAGGTCAGGAAACTGTCCCAACAGTTGGCGACAGTCTTCCCGCTGCTCAGGGGTCAGGGAGTTAGAGAGGATCACACCCTCCACTGACCCATCTTGCTCTGTTACAGACAGAAGGTCAGGAAGAGGTTCTGTCTCCTCTTCCATTCCATCATCTGTTGATAGGAGCATGCCCACTTCGGACCTCTCAAAATGGGGCTTTAGGCGGTTGACATGTAGGACCTGCAAAGGGTTCCTGGGAGATCGCAAGTCCACCAGTTAGGTGACCTCACTCTTGCGCTCCACCACCTCAAATGGTCCGGTCCACTTATCCTGGAGCGTGCAAGGCTCCACGGGGGCCATGACTCACACTTTCTGCCCAGGCTGAAACTCGATCAGAGTGGCATTCTGATCATACCACTGTTTCATCTCCTCCTGGCTGGCTTCCAGATTCGCCTCAGTGAGTTGTCTGAATCACCTAGTCTGGTTTCTAAAGGCCAGCATGTAGCTAAATACATCCTGGGGAGGTTTACTGGGAGCTTTCTCCCAGCCTTCTTTCACCAGACTCAGAGGTCCTCTTGCCGGGTGACCATAGAGCAGTTCAAAGGGGCTGAACCCTAAGGACTTCTGTGGCACCTCACGGTAAGCAAACAAAAGGCATGGCAAAAGGACATCCCACTCACGCCTCATGGGTTCTTCCAGACCCATAATTATGCCTTTCAGGGTCCGGTTGAATCTCTCAACCAGCCCATTACCTTGGGGGTGGTAAGGAGTGGTGAACTTGTCTGTTACACCGCACTCCTGCCACAGGGACTTCATATACTTGGAAATTAAGTTTGTACCACGGTCAGACACCACCTCCTTGGGGAACCCCATGCGGGATTAAATCCCCATCAGTGCACGTCCCACCACGGGGGCCATCACTGTTCGAAGAGGGATGGCTTCCGGGTACCGGGTGGCATGGTCCACCAAGACCAGGATGAACCTGTTGCCCATGGCTGTCTTGGGGTCCAGTGGCCCCACAACATCAATACCCACCCATTCAAAGGGGGTGCTGACCACAGGGAAAGGCTGGAGGGGAGCCTTGTGCTTCCTCCCACTTTTTCCACTTGCCTGGCAATTCTGACATGTCCTGCAATGAGTGTCTGAACTCTTGCGCATCTGGGGCCAATAAAAGTGGGTGACAAGCCTTTCAAAGGTCTTGCCCTGCCCCAGATGTCCTGCTAAAGGCACATCATGAGCCAAACCCAGTAGGAAGGCTCTGAAGCGCTGGGGTACCACCAGCAGATGGGATGACCCAGGCTCAGCAACCTTAGGCTCGCTATACAGGAGACCATTCTCCCAGTAGATCCAATGTGATCCAGACTGATCACCTGCTGCCTTGTTTGTGGCCTTTTGCCGCAAACCCACAAGAGAAGGGCATTTGTTCTGCTCCTCGCAGAACTTCTCCCTGGAGGGTCCTCCTTCTTGCTGCCAATGGGTCAGCTCAGGTAGGTCCCCCAGTTCGGCCACTTGCTCCCCTGTAGGTTCCAGAGCATCCCCCTCAGGCTCTGCTTCCTCCTGGACCGTGGGAACTACGGGGGCCGGTTTCCCATGCCCCCTGCCTCTTCTCTTGAGGGCAGGCACCTGGGCCACCCTCTCAGGCTCCAGGTCCTCTTGAACACCTCTACTGGCTGCCATAGACCAAGTGGTAGCGCACGCCCACGCAGGCAGACCCAACATCTCCAGATGAGACCTTCTCTCCACCTCTGCCCAAGGTGAAGTTTCTAAATAGTTGCCCAACAGACAGTCTACAGGCATGGCTGGCCTCACAGCTACTTGAAAGGTACCTGAGACCCCCCCTCTCAAAGGGAACCTGAGCCACTCTGCAGTGGCTCTCTGAGTTGTCCGCGGCAACTACTGGTCAGAATGCATTGGGGATCACCTGCTCTTCAGACACCAGCTGACAACTGACAGCTGTCACACTGGCTCCGGTGTCTCTCAGAGCCTCCACCCTTTGGCCATTAATGGTCACCCACTGCCTGTATTTTTTAGTGTTATCAGGCAGTTGGGTCCTGGGGACCATCTCACTGTCTCCTAAAGAGACCAAGGACATCGCTACGGGACCCCACCCACCTTGGGCACCCATCTACTCCCTCAGGGCTACACTAGCCACCTGCCGGGGTGGGGCACCAGTGGGTGCTGTCTTACCATACAAGGGACATTTAGAATCATAGGAGCAGTGGCCCACTTGACCACACTTAAAGCAAGTCCTGGGCCCCCTGTGAACAGGCTTATCTGTCGGGGACCCTGGCTTCTTTTCAGGGGGAGGCTGGGAACCTTTCCCTTGGTTCCCTTGGGGATTACTTTGGGGCCCTTTCTGGAACTCCTTCTGTTTTCCCTTGTCCCCCCCACTCCTCTGCTGGGGACCCTGTCCACCTTTGGCGGAGTCTCCCACGTGACCCTTGTGGACCCGGGTGCTCACCCAGCGGTCCGCCTCCTCAGCAAGCTTCCTAGGGTTAGTCAGCCTACTATCAATAAGGTGCTGGCGTAGCTCTGGAAAACAATTTCCTGACAAGTGCTCCCATGCAATCAAATCAAAGAGCGCGTCAAAATCATTCACTTTGCTACCCTTCACCCAACCATCCAATACTCTGCAAAAAAAAGTCACATATTCCACCCAAGTACTGGACTCCAACTCTTTGCAATTTCGAAACCTCTGCCTATACAGTTCAGGAGTCAAACCATACCTAGACATCAATGCTTCCTTCATATGGCTATAAGAATTGTGGACTTCAGAGGGCAAGTCTAACAAGGTATCCCACCCCTCACTAAGGAACCGTCCCCACAACCCCGCTCCCCAATCCTTCTCAGGGACCCGGTGGGAGGACATAGCTACCTCATAGGCCTTGAACCACTGACCAATATCATCATTCTTATAAAACTCTTTCACCACATCTTTAGGTATATACACCCTGGCTTCAACAGGCATGGACGGTGTACTGCCACCAGAGGGAGTAATCTCTAAGCTTCTAGCTTTCAACACCAACTCCCTCAAACTTCTCTCATGCTCCATTTGCATCCTCATTTCCTCTAGGGCTAATTTCTTAATTTCCAATTCCAACTGCCCACCCATCTTAAGCTTGGTCAGCTCCATTTCATGCACCCTACTTGTCTCCCTGTCCTCCAGCTCTCCTGGGGACAGGCCCTTAGAAGAAACACTGCTACCTGTTGGGGAAGGTGCTTTCCTCCCCCCTGGACCCAATGGCCCATCTAGCTGCCCCTCTGCCTCTTCAGCCCCCTCCTCATGCTCTTCCACATGCTCAGGGGTGCTTCTTGCTTCCACCCAGGTCCTCAGCGCCATTTGGTACTCATCCTTCTTGATGAGACCTGTAGTAGCAACTTTAAATTTCCTGCAGAAGTACTTCAGCTGTTTCACAGTGTAGGTTTCTAGCTTTTCTTCCACAAAATCTAAATGCAAGATGCGATGGATGCTGCTTTGCTCATTGTGACTAAACTTGGCAGTTCTTGGCAAAAAATAGAAATCCCAGGAAAAACAATCTACCAGAAATGTATGTGGTTGCGTTTGGTCTGCACTCACTAGTAGTTTACACCAATTACTGTATATGAGTCAGAAATGCAAGTCCAGAATCCTCAGTGCTGACCACCAATGTTAGAACTGGCGGTCTCTAGTTGGCAGAGGTAGGGACCTTTGTCCAAATAGGGACCTTTGCTTCTAGTCAGGGTAAGGGGGACGCACTACTAAAATAACCCCTGCTCACCCCCTTGGTAGCTTGGCACGAACAGGCAGGCTTATCTCAGAGGCAGTGTGTAAAGCATTTGTGAACACATACAGTAACCCAGTGACAACACTACAGATGGACACCACACATGTTGTAGTATAAAAATAAGTATTTTTATATAGACTTAACACAAAACCCAAACGACAAAAATCCACAATACAATACGAAAAATATAACTGTCAAATGGTAGAAAATAGCTCAGTTCAATAAAGATGATAAATGCGACACTTTACTCTCAATGTACCTTTGGATGCGTAATGCAAAACAAACAAAAGGGTCGCAGGGAAGGTGATGCTTCGATTCCTTACACGCAGAAAGGAGGATGCGTCGGTTTCTTACTGCGGCCCGGTTACGATGCGTCCAGATGGCGCTTCGATGACGATCCGGTGCAATGCGAGAAAATGGCGTCTTGCTTACGGTGCAACAACATAGACGGGATGCGTGCACGCCCGACGGCCGTGCAGCGACTCGGCGATCTTCTGAGCCGCGACAGGCCCTGCGACACACTTCTCCGGTGATGCGCCGGCGTCCTCTGTGGCGGTGGCACGCTTCTCCGGTGATGCGAGGCGCTTCGGTGATGCGATGGCGATAGCAGCAGCGGTGGCAACGCTTACTCTGCGATGTGACGACAACTGCTGCGGCGGCACGCTTCTCCGGTGATGCGGGGTGCTTCGGTGATGCGACAGCGGCAGCGGCGGCACCCTTACTCTGCGATGCGACAACACCTGCTGCGACGGCGACACGCTTCCTCTTCGTTGAGTCGCGCTCCCAGCGACACGCAGTCTCTCAGAAGGCCCAACAGCAGTAGGCACTTCAATTCCCAGCAAGGGAATTCAGGAGGGGAGCTGGGGGTGAAGTCTTGTATCCCTGAGACTTCAGGCAGGAGGCAAGCTCAATGTTCAAGCCCTTGGAGATTTTCTTCAAGATGATGAAAGCACACTCAGTCCTTTTCTCCTTTCTTTGGCAATAAAGTGACCACTGCAGGCCAATCCCAACAGCATAGGGGTAGTTTCCTCCTTCAGCTTCCTGGTTCTTCTCCTCAGCAAAGGTTCGTCTTGATTCCCAGAAGTGATCTAAAGCCTTGGGGTCTGGGCCCCAATATTTATACCAGCAAATCCTTTGTCCTCTGAAGGCAGAGGGTCCGGTACCTAGTCCAAACCAGTTCTGGGTGCATTCTGCCAGTGCACAACTTCTTCCTTTGTCAGTGTGGGCCAGGGTCATCAGACACACCACAGGAGTTGGAGCCAGCATTGTGGAAGTCAGGCACAGCCCTATTCAGGCCCAGGTGCTACTCCTCCCACCACTCCTCATGCAGATAGATCTATTCAGCCTAGTGCTGACTCACCCTGTCTCCTGGAGTCCCCCAGCCCCTGTCACTCACAAACCCAGACATACAATACACAAGCTAGCAGAGGCAGGCTGGATGATTAGGCAAGAAAATACCTACTTTCTAAAAGTGGTATTTTCAAACACAGAATGTTAAAACCAACTTCTCTAAAAGATGTATTTTATCATTCTGAGTTCAGGCATACTAAATTTGTTTTTCTACCATGTTCCCTGGGTCAGTTAGGATTATAAGATGTTATAATCAAACTGCCCATTCTGGCCTATAGGGACAGGTAGCCTTGCAATAGTGAAAAACGAAATTGGCTGTAATTCACTACCAGGACATGCCACACACATCAAGGCATGTCCTACCTCTTACATACAATGCACCCTGCCCACAGGCCTACTTTAGGAGTGACTAACATGCAGAAAAGGGAAGGTTTGGGGACTGGTAAGTGGGTGCACTTACCAAGTCGACACGGCAGTACCAGACTGCACACAGGCTCTGCAGTGGCAGGCCTGAAACACGCTTTCCAAGCTGCTCCGGTGGGTGGCACAACCAGTGCTGCAAGCCCATCAGCAGCATTTGATTTACAGGCCCTGGGCACACGCGGTGCACTGTACTAGGGTCTGACAGTAAATCAAATAAGCCAATTATGGAGTCACTAATCCACGCATCAATTTATCATAGGGAGCACTTGCACTTTGGCACTGATTAGCAGTGGCAAAGTGCCCAAAGCATCTAAACCAGCAAAAACATGTCCACAACAGAGGAGGCATAGCGAAAAAATGGAAGGGAGACCCACGCCAATGGTACCAGGTCTAACAAATTTTAATGAGCCTCTCACAATTTGAGACCCCATTGGGAATGGCAGGCCCTCCCAGGTATGGTGGCCTGCTGGGCTCAGCAGACCACCATGTCTGGGACTGCTTTTAAATAAAGCAATTTTTTTTTTAAATGCAGCCCGTTTTCCTTAAAGGAAACGGGATGCATTTAAAAAAGAAAAAAATGAAACGTTTTCGTTTCATTTTTTAAGGGCAGGTAGTGGTCCCTGGGACCACTGCCTGCCCTTAAAATATATTTCCCCCTGCATTTGCAAAGGAGAAGGGGTCCCCTGGGACAGCTTCCCTTTTGCGACCCCATTACCACCCTTTTGAAGAGGGTGCTAATTTGCGAGTGTTTTGCGCCCGCAATTGCAGACCCATAACATTCTTACATAGGGTTGCGCTCGCTATTAGGAAGGGAACGCCCCGTCCTAATAGCGAGTCCCAAAACCCTATTTTGCGAGTCGCAAAAAATTGCGACTCACAAAATAGTTTTTGTACATTCCCCATGCTGTTTTTGCATGCGCAAACGGGTACGCAAACCTGTTTGCGCATGCAAAAATGTTTGTACATCTGGCCCTTTATCACTGCTGTACAGTATAAAGTGCATGTGCTCTCTATGGTAAACGTGGTAAGATTCATCTACACCTGTTTGGCGTATTAAATTTACTTATCAGTCCCTTGTAAAGTTGTATCTCAGATACCCAGGGCCAGAAAATTAAATGCTACTGGTGGGCTTGCAGCGCTGCTTGCACCACCCACCAAAGTAGCCTTTCAAACCTGTCTTAGGCCCCTGCCATTGCAGGGCCTGCGCGTGCAGTTTACTGCCTCTGTGACGTGGCACATAAAGTGGGTGCCACGTCTGCGACTCCCCTTTTATTACATATCAGTCACCCCTAAGTTAGGCCCTAGCTAGCCCTATGGGCAGGGTGCACTGTAGGTAAAACATAGGACATGTGCCTTAACTGTGTGGCATGTCCTGGTAGTGACAAACAGCCATTTTGATTTCTCACTACTGTGAGGCTGCCCTCTCATAGGAATGCATTGAGGATTCCTTGATATGTGTTTCAGTGGTAATTCCTGACATGAGAGGATTAGCGTGGTCACGTTTGGTATGTTTGGAATAGTGGTAACAAATGCTGCATAATGGTGTTTGCAGATTTATTATCGCTATTTTAGAAATACCACTTTTAGAAGTGGGCATTTCTGTGTGCTATGTGTATTTGTGCCTGCCTGTTGTGTATTGCATGTCTGGCTCTGGAGGACAGGGGCTGGGGAGGTGCAGTGGCTCCAGAGGGGCTGGGTGAGTCAGCGCTAGGCTGAATAGGCGGATCTGCATTTGGAGTAGTGGGAGGAGTAGCACCTGGACCTGAATAGGACTGTGCCCCCCTGTGGTGTGTCTGGGGCCAGAGCCTACACTAACAATGGAGGATGTTTTGCACTGTAAATGTGTTTTCAAGTGCCCCCCCAGAACTGGTTTAGACCGGGCACAGAGCCCTGTGCCAGGGGGAAAACAAAGACATGTGATGTATAAATATTGGGGCTGTGACCCCATGAGAAGAGGAACTTTTGGGTTACATGCTTGGAGCTGAAGGACTGCTGGGCATGAGGAAGAACCACCGTGGGACCCAGCTGCTGTATCCTGGGGTCCCTACGTGCTGGCCTGCCTGTGCCCAGCCCTGCCCCTTGTGACTTTGGGGCCATAACACTAGGAAAGCACTTGATCTCTTTTGGGGAGGCTAACATTTATCGTGGAGGGGAGGGAACAGCCGGTGTGCGTGTTGGTGCCCCCCCTTTTCAACTGCCGGTGAGGCGCAGAAAGCTGCTAGCGGAGGGAGGAGCTGTGTCAGAGAAGTGCTAACCTCCCTAACCTCCAGCGAGTGTGCCGCTTGGGGTGAGAAGCCGGCAGGAAAACGCCGCAGAGACACCGTCAGGCAGGAGCCTAACCCACATTCTTGTGCCAGCAGAAAGTAGGCTCAACTGCGGAACGCGAAGGAAGCAGTCCGCAAAACCAGATGTCAGGCAACAAGAGCCTGACTGTGAGCAGGGCTCCAGTGAAGAAAGGGAGAGTGCCGCGTGTTGCCAAGCCTGGTTGTGGGCAGGGCGTTGAGCCAGGAAGCCTGATTCTGGGCGGGGCTCCCATACGGAAGAGGAGAGCCCCGCAGGTTTCCTCTGCTGGTTGGAGGCGGTGCCCAGACGCAGACGGGAGAGACTGGAGCCTCGTAGCTCCATTCATACACACCGGGCAGCCCTTCCTCTCCAGCGAGGAAGAACCTGCAGCCGCCGAGAGAAGAAGAAGGCGGGATGGCCGAAAAGAGGGATGCGAGGCCGCAGTACCTTTGCCATGGCTATCGGGAGGCCGGACAACATCCCAACATGCGGGGAGGACCAAGCGAGGCCCCTCCCGCTAACTTGGCGAAGCTTTGGTGGAGGAGAGGTCGGTGGGGACACAAGGAACTATGGCTGCCTGCAGCTGCTGCGCGGGTGCACGGGCAGCTACTCTTAATTGTACAACCCTAAGGGAGGTACGTGGTTGTCCTCCACCTCGACAGGCTGCATTTGCGCCTGGGCCTTTGGGTGCGGGTCGTGTGCCCTCACAAGGGGCAGAGGATAGACCTAGTTGGGGGCTAATAGCCAGTGTTTTACTCTGGCGCACCACGGACGGGGTGTAATGTGCAATCATGCCCAGTTGATGTTTGCCTGTATGCTGGGCTAAGTACCAAGGGTGGCACCTTATGCATTACAACGGTGACCTGCACATGCCTAAGAGGAGCATGAAGTGTTTCTAGAAGTAACCTAACTAAGTGCCCTGCGTTCAGGCCCTGATTATGCTGCGGAGTTGTTGTGCATAGCTGACAAGGGTCAGCAAGGGGGGTGTCCCTCACGTAATGGTGATGACGACATGTGCACTGTGGCAGGTGTTTACTGTGGTGCATTGTGCTGAGGATGTATATGTGTACTGTGCTATGCTGATTATTATCACAAGGTTAATGCCTCATGCTTTGTGCTAAGTGCACTCTTACCAGTAAGTACTGGTTGTCCTCCCTAACGGTCATTTATGTACTGATTATGACAGTGGCCCATTTGGCCCTGTGATGTATATAATCCCTGTAAAGTCATACTAAGTGCCAGGTGGCATAGTGTATATATGTGAGTAAGCTCTAAAGTGTTTTATGAGTAATACAAAAGCTATTTTTGATATAACCTTGTGTGGAGTTTCTTTTGTGGTGTGCCTAGTGTGTCGCTGCTGGGTGAGTGTGTTGCGCAAACGCTTTACACATTGCCTCTGGGATAAGCCTGACTGCTCTGCCAAGCTACCAAGGGGGTGAGCAGGGGTTATCTTCAGCGTGTAACTCCCTTGCCCTGACTAGAGTGGTGGTTTCTGCCTGGCTTAGGGGCACGCCCTAGCCAACCAGAAATCCCATTTCTAACAGTTACTCTGCCCCAAGGAGGTTTTCCATGGGTGGAGCGTGGGTGTTCCCTTGCATCCACTCATGGATTCTGAAGCATTCCCTGATTTACCAAGTAGACCTGCAAATGAGTCAGAATGCTATGCCTCCCCTGGGGGACAAAACGAGGAGAAATATATTTATTTCTAATCATTTGTTCCTCTTTCTATGTGTGCTGCATTCTGCAGCACACGCAGTAAGAGAAAAAGGCCTCAGAGGATTGTTTTTGTGCAGTAAGGTGCCCCTTACTGCACAAAATCAATCCTGCCAATAACACAGGAACCCTTGCACTATGGTGCAAGGGTGCCTGAGTTGTCACCAGGCAGCAGCTTGTGCACCAGCGCAGTCAGAGGGCAAGAATGTGCTATACCTTGATAGATATGGCACTATCCTGTCCTCTCCCTTTCACGCAGCGCAGAGCAGCAAAGTGTTTTGCTGCATTCATTGAAATGTTAATAAATATGGCCCTATGTTTTCAATGATTAATCGTCTTTTCATAAACAAAAAAAGGAACTGACTAAAGATCTAAGGCCAAATTTATGAAGCCCTTGTGTTGCCCTTGTGTCAAGGAACGCAACGCAAGGCAACTCAAGGGCTTAAAAGAAATTTACTACGCCACACAAAGCCACCTTCCATGGCTCTGCATGGCTTAGTAAATCTAGAGTAACACAGGGCAGTGCAAATCATATCCTTGCCTTATTCTGCTTTGGGAAGATGTTTCATGGGTGGATCATTGGCATGCCACACATCCACCCAAGGATTTTTACGTAATCCCAGATTTACTGCGGTGCCTATTTATGAGCCGGTTTGCGTGGCTCTTGCACCACCCAATGTGGTACAAGAGCTATGCAAACCTTACATGTGATTTATAAATCCATGCAAGGCCACTTTGCGTGGCCTTGAGTGGCTCCATAAATCTGGAGTAAGGCAACACAGAACAAATCGCTGCGTTGCCTTACTCTGCCCTGGGAAGGCATTCCATGGATGTTGTGTGGGTGTTCTCACACAAGTCCCATGGTTTTTGACGCATTTCCAGATTTACCAGAAATGGTAGATCTGGGAATGTACCAAAAAGATACACCTTCTCAGGTGAGGAGTAACGAGGAGATATATCTTTATTTCTCCATGTTGCTTTCTCTTTCAATAGATGCTGCATTCTGCAGCACACATAGAAAGAGGAATATGCCTCTCAGGATTGTTTTTGTGCAAGAAGGTGTCATTTCCTGCACAAAAACAATCCTGTATGCAACTCAGGCACCCTTGCACCATGGCTCAAGGGTCCATGCATTGGTGCTAGGCTGCCAAAAAAGTGCCAGCACAGAGGAGAAGGCAGTAATACAACAAATGTCTGCCCTTTCCCTGTCATGTAGTTCAGCGCAGCAAGGTGACTTGCTGCACTGCGGGCTTTTCTCATAAGTAAGCTGATAACAGTAGTAGTAAACCTGGGATTGCGTCAAAAAGGTATGTCTTCCCAACAGAGGCATAATGAGGATAAATATCTTAATTTCTCCGTGTTATTTCCTCTTGCTACATATGTTGCATTATTCAGCACACATAAAAAGAGGAAAATGCCTCTAAGGATTGTTTTTGTGCAAGAAGATGTCCCTTCCTGCACAAAAAAACAATCCTGACTGTAATTCAGGCACCCTTGCACCATGGTGCAAGCATGCCTGCGATGGCGCTAGGCAGCACTCAGGCATATTTATTAAACTATGGTGCAGCACAGCCAGTCCTCTTGTTGTGCTGCACCATATGGCTAGGGCAGGAATGCGCTGTATTTAAAGGAATAAGCCTCATTCCTGTCTTTTCCCTGCGCTGGCAAACTTTAGGCAACCTAGTGCCAATGTAGGGACCTTTGCACCATGGTGCATGGGTACCTGTTTTAGGCAGGATTGTTTTTGTGCAGTAAGGGACACCTTCCTGCAAAAAAACAATATGGGGAGGCATATTCCCCTATGTATGTGTGCTGCAAAATGCAGCACACATAGAAAAAGGAAGTACCGAGGAGAAATAAAGGAATTTCTCCTTGTTATGTCTCCCCTGAGAAGCCGTAAGATTTTGGAGCATTCTCAGATTTGCAAGCTCTTGTAAATCTAGGAATGCATCAAAATCCATGGGAGTTGCATGCGAACACTCACCGCAATGTCCATGATACTCCAACCCAGTGCGGAGTAGCGCAATGCAGCGATTTGCGCTGTTTTTCTCTACTCTAGATTTATGAAGCCACTCAGAGCCATGCAAAGTGGCTCTGCGCACCTTCATAAATCTGTCTTAGAGGTCTGTGTTGTGCATGTACTACATTGCATGGTGCAAACACGATGCAACCCTCTTATAGATATGCCCCTCAGTGCGCCAGCACAGGGAGAGAGCAGCTATGCATATCTTAATAGATATGGTGCGTTCATGCTCTCTCCCTATCAGGCACCCTAATGCAGCCAGTTGTCTTGCTCCATTGTGTGACATTTTGAAAATTCTTGCCCCTCACTTGCTCTGTACTAGATAAGGGTTTAGATCCATATTTATGGCAAAGAGGCGCAGTCCAGTGCAGCACGTCACCTTGCTGTGCTATTTCACTGGGAAAGGGCAGGAATGCATCATATTTAAGGCATATGGCACATTTCTGTCCTTTCCCCCTGAACTCGCGCACAGTGAGCTGCCTAGTGCCAACGCAGGTAACCTTGCACACGGTGCAAGGGTGCCTGGGTTGTATGCAGTATTGTTTTTGTGCAGGAAAGGCCACCTTCCTGCACGAAAACAATCCTTACAGGCATATTTCTCTTTCTATGTGTGCTGCAGAATGAAGCACACATAGAAAGAGGACATAACGAGGAGAAATAAAGATATTTCTCCTCGCTATGCCTCTTCTGGGGAGGCGTATCTTTTTGGCACATTCCCACGTTTACCACATTTGGTCAATAGGAAAATGCGTCAAAAACCAGGTGAGTTGCGTGGGAGCAGCCATGTAACGCCCATGGAACACCTCCCTTGCGCAGAGTAATGCCGCACAGCGATTTGCACTGCGTTGCATTACTCCAGGTTTTTTAATCCATTGAAAACGACTTCCAAATATGACTTAAGGTCACGTTGCGTGGTGCAAGAGCGAGGTAACCCGTGTCAATAACATGGCCCTAATTGTATCTGAGTTCTCATCATCACATCGAGCTCCAGGAGTATCCGGGCACTGTGGCCCCATGGTCAAGAGACGATACCTGCGAAAAGGGTTGTCCTGTTGCCGCCGAGTTGCACAGGACATGGGGAAACTCGCCCGAGAGAGGATGTCATTTGATGTAAATATATTTTGCACCCGATTGAATGCAGTACATATTCAAATGAAGCTGCTCGGCCTGAATCATTTAATCTACGCCCATAGTAAGCCAATCCAAGAAAGAATTATGTCTGCTGAAGATAGTGAAATATTTTATTGGTGAGTCATGAGGGGTAAAATGATGGAATGGTGTAGCAAGTTTCAAAATCACACAGGCCCCTCTTTCGCAAGTAATAAGTCTTCGTTTTTGAGGTGGAGTGTTACTAACGATGCAGTATTTGTTTTTATGTCATATATTTTTGTACAGCAAGCTCCTGGCTCAAAGATGTTCGTGTCACTGCATTCGGCATTCCCGCACGGTGACTTCTTCTTGCGGCCTCAGTGATTCTGCCCAAATCTTTCTAAAGAATGACACCTCCTCCCCCCCCCCTCCCCTACGAGACCTGTCCCATGCATTCCACACAAGAGCGGTGTCGCTTGAATTTCTACATTTTAAAGCCAACTGTGTTATAAAAGAGATGGGCTGTCTTCATTGCCCCCATCTCCTTGGCGACTGACACTGGGAGCTCGCGCACTGCAGCTTTAGCCACATGCCACGGGAGGAGGCCGCCACGAGCCCGCGAGGGCTGCGCTGATATCTTATGTATTCACGGCCATCGCCAGGCAATATTCCCCTTTAATGTGCGTGCACTAGGTTACAGAGCAGCAGGGTAACCGCAAGCATCCATTCGCATCGCCCAGCCTCCGAGTTATGTCGACGTCTCGAGGGGATTGTTTCTCTGGGAAAAGGTTGGTCTTGAGCAGGGGGGGGGGGGGAGATCAGAAGTTCAACGGAATTCACACGACCGTGCTTTAGAGCAGACAGTAGGATTCCTTCTCAAAAGACACAACCGACACTGACTGCTCTGCTCGCCACTGTAAAGCTCACATCTCCACTTGCCTTCTGGCTAAGCAAAAAAACAGTCGCGAGATGCTGGCGGTGATCACCTGCTCGCACAGGTAGGAAGAGGGGACCTCTGGCGCCCCCGCCCCCCCGCCCCCTGCCTGCATGCCATCATCTCTGCGGCGACAGCATTAATGATGGATGGGACGGGTCCTCGTCATCGCGTGGGTCTACGGGGGTCTCCGCAGAGGGTACCTGGCCCGCAGCACCGCTGGCCTGCCACATCCATCTCCCTCGCCGCCTCACCTCGCTCCCCCGCCCCATCGCTGCGCATCTTTTCCTTCTGTCTGTCGCGTTCTTTCGGCTTGTGTCCCGCCTGGCGGTGTGACCGCGTGTGAATGTGGGCATGCGGGTGAGTTGTGTGTGCCCGTGTCTGCCCCCCTCCCATGGTTGAGACTCCGCTCTGTGTGCGATGGAGACAGGGGGGTGGGGGAGGCAGAGAGCACAAACCGAGATCTTGCCGAGACAATCGCAGGAACTGCAGCGCATGCAGCAGCGCGGGCGACCATGCCGTCGGATCTGAAAGGTACGTGGGGGTTCTATCCAAATACACCCCTCGGGGGGATTATCGCGATTTGTAGTGCGTCAGTCTAGCGCTGAAGCGGGGATGGGGTTCTGAAACAGTCAACATGCGGTTCCTCTTTGATCGAGCATTAAAATTCCCCGTGTGTTGCGCAACCCTGCCAAATTAACGGCGCTCGACGTCATAGGAATTAATGTGCCCTTTGTTTTAAGTGTAATTAATAGCTTTAATTTGGTAATAACGTTCGACATTTCGAATAAAAGCGTGTAGCTAATTTGCATAAAGCATATCTAAAGTGTATGGTATTCTCCGATGAGAAGCAAAATGCTTCAGAGACCAGAGGGTGGGGGTTAACGAGGATCACACAATGTGTATGAGGCAACCTGCGTCGTAATTGGGGTAGCTATTGCTTTCCACTGTGATTATGTTCCGAATTCCCTGCAGAAGGTTTTTGTCCCGGCTTCCTGTATGTATCACTGCATCAAAATGGCTTTTCTTCTGTTTGTGTAGGCAGATGGAAGCCGTCCTTAGACGCGGACGCCCTGCGTGAGTCAATGCTCTCCGGCGTGGGAAGTAGCTGAGCTCGTTCCAGCTCCGGCCCCTGGGAAGGGGCAGAGTCCCTCCAGCCCTGAACCGGTGCAGGCTCCCTTAATCCTCCGACCCGAGGAAGCTCCAGCCAGCCGTGGATCTCAGGAGCCCCCCTCCCCCCACCCCAGTCTTGGACCAGGATGCAGTCCCTCCTGCTTTGGGTCCCGAGAAGGTCCACCCAGGCCTGGAGCTAGAGAAGCTCACTCGTGACTTGGAGCTCTGGACCCCCCTCCCCCTCACTTGGCCTTAGGAAACAATGACTTTGGATTTAGGGAAGCTCGTGTCAGCTTTGGACCTGTGGAAGCCTCCTCAGCCCTGGTCCGAGGGGGGCTCCCTCCAGACTTGGTCCTGAGGTAGCTTCTTTCGTCCTGACAGACAGGAAAGCTCCTGCCAGCCTTGGGCCCGAGGAAGCTCTCTCCTGCTTCGGACCTAAGGGAACTCCCCCAAGCCCTTGACCTTGACAAGCGCTCATCGGCATTGTATTTCGTGAAGTTCCTTCCAGCCTCGGACCTGGGGAAGTTCTCTCCACCCTTGGGCCCAGGAATACCTACTTCAGGTTTAGACCGGGGACACAACAGAGCTCTTCCCAGCTCCTGCCCACGATAGCTCCCCAGGCCTCTTAGCGTGTGAGGCTTCTTACAGCGCAGCTCACAGCAACATTTAGAAAAATCCAGCTTTTCCACTTGAGGCAGCGCGTACCCTTTCACTTTGGGCCCTGTCATAGTCTGGGGTCCTTCGTGCTGTGGACACTGCCAGCACCTGGATTTCCCGTGCTTTAGATATTGGCAGCAGCGGAGATTTTTCTGGATTGGATCATAGGAGCAGCACACGCCGCTCGCCCTGGACGCTAGCAGGGCACGGCTTCCTCCTGCATGGAATCTGATGACAGAGAAGCGCGCGCCTGCTTCGGGTCTGGGGCAGCAGAGGTGACCCTTGATTTGGCTTCTGGGACATGCAGAGCTCCATCTTGCTTTGGATTCTGAGGACAGCGGAGCTCTTTTGGGGATTCTGGGGGCAGCAGAGCTCCCCTTTACACTTCATCCTGTGGTGGTAGAGTCCCTTCCTGTATTGGGTCCTGGAACAACAGCGCTCCCTTCTAAGTTTGATCTTGTGGAAGTGAGCTCGTCCCTGTGCTGGGACGTGGGCAGCAGACCTACTCTACTGCCAGTTTCGGGTCCTGGAGCAGCAGAGCTTCCTCTACGTTTGGTCCTGTGGCAGCGGGGCTCGCCCCTGTGTTGGGCCCTGGGGCAGCAGGCCTCCTGTCTGTATTGAGTCCCGGGGCAGTGGAGCGCCCTCCTGCTGTGGGCCCCGGCATTGGCAGAGCTCCTCGGTGCGCTGTGCAGTGCGGCAGGAGCAGCTCCTGGACTCTCCACGTCTGCTCAGCACCGCGGACAGCAGCGCGCTCCCTGACTCCATCCGTCGCTGCCAAGCGCACTCCTGCCTCGCTCCGTCTCTGCGCCCATCTGACCTCGAACCGGCTTCGGGGAACATGCTGCGGCGGAGCGCTTTGGTACCGCTCTCGAGTCCGAGCGGAGACGCCAGGACATGCACCGCTCTATAGTAGGTAAAATCCAGCTGCAGTCCTAGGTGTTTTAATGCCTCACAAGTATGTGTTCGGTTTGCTTCGCGTACTTCTTGCTGTCATAATGGAGCGATGTTCAAACGTTTTATATGTGTGATGATACGCGCATATGGAGTACACGGGGAGACGTGTGTGCGTGTGCATGTATGCAGGCATCGTCAGGTAGGCGCGCAGATGCACAGCGAGCCAGCGCTCTCGGTACGATTCATGTTGCAGGAGGAGAGTGCACGCCGTGGATGGATGGTGGGGCGAGACGGTCCAAGAGTGGGAGGAAGAGCGAGGCGGTTGAAGTTGAACATGTTGATTATGTCAGTGCATTCACGTCCCCGCACCCCTGACAGTAAAAGAAGAACCGACTACCATGTACCCACATGTTCTGGGGTCGATGCAGGTTGCGACGAGTGCTTGCGATGGTCTTACGCAAGATAGCTCGAGAGAGGACGCCTGTCGTTCAATAGCTATTTGACTGACCACATTTATTCATCATGTCATCCATTGCGCTGCGCAGGGGAGGGGGCGTTGCACGCACGGCTTGTGTGTTAGTGTTTGTATTCGCCTCCTTGTGCGTGTTCTGTGAGCAGTGGCTGTATGAGACTAAGTGTGTCTGTGCGTTTATATGTGTCTTCAGATGTGTGATTTGTTTGTGGGAGTGTGTGTGCATGCTTTGTGTGCCCATATATGTCATGTGTGTGCGCTTTTATGTACATGCATATGAGTGGACATTCATGGGTACTTCTGTGTCCGTTTCTGTTGATGTTGAGTGTGTGCATTTAGTTACGTACGTGATCGGATGTGTATTGTGTAGTAGTATATGTGTTAATTGTGCTCGTCGGTGTGTGACTTTTGTGTTAGTAGCTGTGTGTTTGTTCTTTGTGTCACTGTCTCTAGTTGTGCGAGTAAGTCCATGCGTGTTTGTGCCCTGTGCCGCAATGTGTGAGGCAGTGAGAACATGTGTATGAGAGTGTGTGATAACAATTTTAATGTCTGTGTTGACATTACTCCGATGTGTTTGTGTGTGCAATATATGTATATGGCCTGTGTTTGGTGTAAATGTGTGTGGTGAGGTGACCATATTTTGACGTGTTTGTGTGCGCCAACTGTGAATGTGTTTGGCTTGTGTTTGTTGTTAATGTGTGTAGTGGCCTTCGTGTGATATATTCGTGTGGGCCAACTGTTTATGGTTAGTTTGTGTTGTAAATATGTGTGTTGATCTTCTTGCTATGTGTTTGTGGTGTTGTGTTTGTGTGTGGTTTGTGTTTTCTGTAAATGTGTGCGGTGACTTCTTGCGATGCATTTGTGTTTGCCAACGGTGTGTGTGTGGTCTTTTTGTTGTAAATGTGTGTGGTGACCTTCTTGCGATGTGTTTGTGGTGCTAACTGTGAATATACGTGATTTGTGTCTGCCTGTGTGAGACATAAGTGTGTGTCTGTTTGTTGTACGTGTGCATCTAGGATTGTGCTTAGTGAACTCTTCTTGATGTGTCCCCTCCGCACCTGTGCTGTGATACCCAGCATAGGCAGAGCCCCAAAACGCAGTGAATGAGCATGGAAAGCGCCGCAGAGCAAGCACTGAAACCCATCTCTCTCTCTGTCTCCATTTCTAGATTAACATTCCCAGGAGGGTGAGAGCTGCTTCTGAGTCCAAGAAGATGTTTCTGTGGCTTTTTCTGTTTCTGTCCACCCCGATATCCTCCACAAACCCAGATTCCGAAATATCCATGGAGATCTGCAACGTCTGCTCCTGCCTGTCGGTGGAGCACGTGCTCTACGTGAACTGTGAGAAAGTGGCCGTCTACAGACCCAACCAGCTCAACCCTCCGCTCTCTAGCTTTTACCACCTCAACTTTCAGAACAACCTGCTCATCATCCTCTACCCGAACACCTTCTTGAATTTTACGCATGCCGTGTCCCTGCAGTTGGGCAACAACAAGCTGCAGAACATCGAGGGCGGAGCCTTCCAGGGGCTGGGAGCGCTTAAACAGCTGCACTTAAACAACAACGAGCTGAAGGTCCTCCGAGCCGACACGTTCCTTGGCATCGAGAACTTGGAGTACCTCCAGGCCGACTACAACCTCATCAAGTACATCGAGCGCGGGGCCTTCAACAAGCTACACAAACTGAAAGTGCTCATCCTCAACGACAACCTGATTGGCGCCATCCCAGACAACATCTTCCGGTTCGCCTCCCTCACCCACCTGGACATCCGGGGCAACCGGATCCAGAAGCTGCCCTACATCGGGGTGCTGGAGCACATCGGCCGGGTGGTAGAGCTGCAGTTGGAGGACAACCCCTGGAATTGCACTTGTGACCTGCTGCCACTCAAGGCATGGCTGGAAAATATGCCCTATAATATTTTCATAGGCGAGGCCATCTGCGAGACCCCCAGTGACCTGTACGGGCGGCTTTTGAAGGAGACCAACAAACAGGAGCTGTGCGCCATGGGGACAGGCAGTGACTTCGACGTGCGCATCCTACCCCCGCCTCAACTGGAGTCAGGCTACACCACCCCAAACGGGCACACCGCACAGACACCCCTGAACCGCCTGGCCACTAAGCCACCCAAGACCACCAACCCGTCCAAGATCTCTGGCATAGTGGCAGGGAAGGGCCTATCGCCTCGAAATCTCAGCCAGGTGGTGTCCTATCAGACCAGGATACCGCCTCTCACCCCGTGCCCCATGGCCTGTGTCTGCAAAACGCACCCTTCTGATCTGGGATTGAGTGTGAACTGCCAGGAGAGGAACGTGGAATTCATGGGGGAGCTGCAGCCAAGGCCCCTGAACGCCAAGAAGCTTCACGTGAACGGGAACTACATAAAAGAGGTGGACGGCTCCGATTTCGTAGACTTTGAAGGGCTCGACCTGCTACATTTAGGCAGCAACCAAATTGCATCCCTGAAGGGAGAGGTTTTCCGCAACCTTACTAATTTACGGAGGCTGTACCTCAATGGCAACCAGCTGGAACGGCTGAACCCCGACATATTCACCGGCCTTTACAACCTACAGTACCTCTACTTGGAGTACAACGTGATCCGGGAGATCCTGGCTGGCACCTTCGACGCCATGCCCAACCTGAAGCTGCTGTACTTGAATAACAACCTGCTCAGGAGCCTGCCAGCCTACATCTTCGCCGGTGTGCCCCTGGCCAGGCTGAACCTGAGGAACAACCACTTCATGTACCTGCCGGTGAGCGGCGTCCTCGACCAGCTCAGGGCGCTGACGCAGATGGACCTCGAGGGCAACCCCTGGGACTGCACGTGTGATCTGGTAGCGCTCAAGCTCTGGCTGGAGAAGATCAACGAAGGGATTGTGGTGAAGGAAATTAAATGTGAGACCCCGGTGCAGTTTGCCAACATCGAACTGAGGGCGCTCAAGAACGAGATCCTGTGCCCCAAACTGATAAACAAAGCCTCCAGCCTGGTCACCAGCCCCATGCCCTCTGTGACTGTCACAGCCACCCAGGGTCCCGGTAGGAGCCCCCCAGGAGGCCCGGTCCCTTTGTCCATTTTGATACTAAGCATTTTAGTGGTGCTGATTTTGACGGTGTTTGTTGCCTTCTGCCTGCTGGTGTTTGTGCTGAGGCGGAACAAGAAGGCGTCGGTGAAGCACGAAGGCATGGGGGGTCAGGAGTGCAGCTCCATGCAGCTGCAGCTGCGGAAGCACGACCACAAGCTGCACAAGAAGGACGGCCTCTCGGCCGAGACCTTCTTCCCGCAGACCATCGAGCACGTCAGCAAGAGCCACATCTGCATGGGGGGCGACGCCGAGGCCGGCTTCTCCTTCTCGGACCCCCACGGGCAGAAGGTGGTCCTCAGGAGTCTAGGCGACAAGGAGCACGACCTGCTGCACGCCGAGAGCCGGAAGCGCCTCAGCACCATCGACGAGCTCGACGAGTTCTTCCCGGGCAGGGACTCCAACCTCTTCATCCAGAACTTTCTGGAGAGCAAGAAGGAGTACAGCAGCATCGGGGTGAGCGGCTTCGAAATACGCTACCCCGAGAAGCTCTCGGACAGGAGGAACACGAAGTCCCTGATAGGCGGCAACCACAGTAAGATCGTGGTGGAGCAGAGAAAGAGCGAGTACTTTGACTTGAAAGCAAAGCTCCAGGGCACCCCAGATTACCTCCAGGTGCTCGAGGAGCAAACTGCACTCAACAAGTTCTAGGCCGGACGCACTTGTATACATGACCTTTTTGAATGACGAAAGTGCCTTTTGTCGACGTTTAACTTCCAAATACTAGTGTGCTTATGCATCGAGGAGAGTGACGCGCAGAGAGTCTCTGTATCTACACTGATTTACCACTGGCCGGAAATCTGCTATGCCCCGTGCCATCCTGTAAGGGTACCCCAAACACTATTGCCAAAGGGATCGTTCATATTAAAAAGGGGTGCACCAAGTGCGCCATGTGCTTCAGAGACCCCGCTTTGTTTGTTGTCCCACATACAAATCTTTACCCACTTTTATGTTCCAGAGCAGGCACATGGACTCAGTTACTGTCACTTTCGTACCGATTGATTTCCAATGGGTTCTACATCTTGCACGTGGATTATTAAGCTGGTGAAACTGGATTTGTGAGGTTGTGAATCACTATTTTAAAAGATTATGTGAAAAGTAAAAAGCATGCAAGGAGAGAACTTTCAATAGTTTGTGTAAAAAGGTTACCTCTTTGACCTGCATCTTGCAACCCCTGGATTTATAATGCTGAAAAAAAAGTGAGGATCGTTTTAAAATGAGCCTAAAGATACATTACAATCATTTGGAATAAATGTCAGGACGGGAAGCATACCTGTCTCTATAAATCCCTCTCGATGCTACAGAGTGGCATCTCACCTCTCCAGGAGGAAGGGGATATGTCAGATTGCAGGCAGCGAACATCCAAAAAGGTCAGAGGTCATGCTCAGTTACAAGAACCATTCGCAGCCACAAAGGTGTGCCCAATATTGTCGAAAATGCTTACTATGCAAGCGTGCCAGAAACTATTTTTGTAATATAATTCATATTTATGAAACACTTTGTATAATAAATAGCAATCTATGTACTCCTTAATATGTATTTAATATGCCTGAATTGTTTTCCCTATCCTAATGCATTACGTTTTGAGTATACATTGAAAAACAGAAAAAATATACCAAACTGAGGCTGGTGAAAAGTGTGTAGAATTCTCTTGGTTTACGTGATCAGGTAAAAAAATAAATAATTTGTTCTGCGCTATTATGTTGTTGGACTTGTCGTAATATAATGCCAGGTGTGCTACAAAGGTTACTATTTCTTATATCTTTTTTAATGAATAGCTGTTACGCCCATTGAGCGGTTTCTTAATGGTTCGCGTGCACCTTGTGCGGTCAGCTTGGTTTGGGCGGTTAACGGCCAGTCACGCACCCACACCTCAGGAATGATAAGCGAGATAGACTGTGTCAAGCACGTGACTTGCCACGAAACGTCAGGGCGCATTGCAGTGGGTCCCAATTGTGTGAAATATTGGAAGATTCACTTAAAAAAAATCTAAATCCCATACTGACACCTTTCGTTGCGGAGTGAGTGACGTATGTTGACAATTTCTGATTTAATACATCGTTTTTCCATGTTATAGAGAGGCTCTGCTCAGTTAATACATTTGTCCCCAGCAGGAGAAGCCTGGCTGCCTGGAAGCCACTGTCCTCTTTTCCTACGTAGGTAGGCCCTTAAAATGGGAAGCCAGTAATTTCCTCTTAGCTTAGAGGTCGGTTAGGGAACTGGCCGGGCAGCCCCCTTTTTACGCCAGCTGCATCAAATCTAACCATTATATCAGCGCGTTGAATCTACGCGGTTCACCTGGTCTAGTGCGTCCCTTTGCTTTAACGTGTGCTTTGCTGTATTTAGAGAGTGCAATTAGCCCCGGTTCCCAGCAGGTAGTTGCAGGCAGACCTTAAGGGTGACGCAAAGAGAACGTTCCCTTTGGTGAGTGTAATTGACCTAGATCTCCACCAGGGGGAGACGCGGGAACTATGCGTGACTCACAGACAATAGCCCCTTTTCTATTTTAGGCTCTTCGTGTGTCTGGAGTGGTGAGAGTACAGTGGTTTGCCTAATATAATATAATATAATATAATATAATATAATATAATATAATATAATATAATATGTGCAACCACCCTCGCCCCTCATGCGCACACTGGTGCAGAGTCTAAAATAGAAGGGTAACTAATGTATGTATGATGATGTTTACTATATTACAGATGTTCTATGCAGAGAATTTGGTATTTTCTTTTATAGCCGATTGTATACCCGTTAATTTTAAGCATTTACAAGTATTCCTCACATATTCATTGTCATATTCATATTCTTGGTATATTTGCATTTACGTTCATTTTTCGCTTATTGTTTTTTCTCATTTTATTTTGAAACGTGTTTTGCGTGGTTCTGGACGGTGGCCGCGCTGTCCCTTCCGTGCCTGCTCTCGTGATTTGGTGCGAGGATCAGTGTCTCTGCACCCCTGGGCCACCCCTGGGCCACCCTCAGTCCGCACACTGGGACTTTAATCATGATGACAAGTCCATTTCTATAAGAAGCCCCCCTCCCCCTAGCGCCGCTCCCCCCGTCCCCAGCGGCCCCGGCTTCCGCTCGGACGCAGCGCCTCGCGGCTCCCACGTGAGGTGGATTACAAAGCAGTGTTTGTGGAAGGTGACCCGGCGCTGCGGCGGGCAGTGTTTAGGGAATTAAAGGAGCTGGGACCTGATCTGTCCTATC
Source organism: Calotriton arnoldi (assembly GCA_963921515.1). Lineage (NCBI taxonomy): Eukaryota > Metazoa > Chordata > Amphibia > Caudata > Salamandridae > Calotriton > Calotriton arnoldi. The sequence continues at coordinate 2,708,537 of CAWUFW010000945.1, forward strand.
AGAGCTCGCGGCGCCCAGCGCCGGCGGCTCGCGCCGTTTCCGTCTAGTGCATTATGCATCGGCTGGAGCTGATACTGTAACCGAAGCCAGCAGCAGCCCCCGCAATCACTGCCCCTGTAAAATGTATCCGAGAGGGAGCCCTGGCTCCCTGGTCGTAGCACGCAGGAACCGTAATTTTAACCCCCTCTTTATTTAGTAAAGAGAAGGAAGCGTCTCCAATAGGCGCCGAACGCAGCACTCTTTTCAACGCACCAATAAGACACCCACGTAGCTAGCGCAGCGCCATCACTCAACGCACAGGAATTATGGCTCGTGTCATAGCGACTCCTTCCTTAGGCGCCTATTAGGCAAATGATTCAAACCTGTATGCAGGCCGTTTCTCCCAAAATACCGAGCACGTAGATTCAAGGTAGAGGCTCAGAGCTTTGGAAACACATGCACCGCTAGTGCCAGCAGACCAGGTATAGCGTTCTATACAATTCAGCTGCATAAAACATTACTAACTGGTCGACTGGACTGTCAATAGGATGAGATGGCGATTTAAAATGCATCTATAGGCACATACATCCGATTTAACAAATAGCAGAGAGGGAGAGATTCCCTGCTCTGTGAATTATTTCAGTATAATTTATTTAAAAAAAAAGGCTCTCAAAGAAATTATACCGTGCAGTATACAGTGCAGACACCATATGCCTTGATTTCCTTGTTTACTGACGCCAGCATCATAAGACGAGAGCGCTGTCACTGTGTTGATACGGTCATATGCAAACAAAAGTTAGGTGGCATTTCATTTGACGCAGGACTGTGAATGTTTTTATACTTAGCAGAGTGACATTTTCAAAGAGAATGACAATTCTTGCGCGGATCGTGTTATCACGTCCTGCATACTGATTATATTTCACTGTGGTGTGCATGCAAATTGCAGTGACGGCAGCCATTGTTTTCAGACGTGCAGTCAATTTTACTTATCTTTAATCTCCACAACTCCAAAGAGATAATTCTGCTGCGCTGGGGGCAAGCGTCCTCGAGCACTATCTCCCTTCATTAATCAGTTTCAGAAGAAGCGCATTTGTGTATTCCTAGCTGTAATAACACCAGTCATTAAGCATGACAATGGGAATGGCTTAATATATATATATATATATATATATATATATATATATATATATATATATTTATACACACACACACACACACACACACACATGAAGAGTGCATTATCACCGGAGCCTTTGAAACATAACGCAGACATCAACCATCTCGAGTTTAAAAGGTGAACACATTCATTGTCATCTCTCCAAGGCAAGTAGACATTTGGATATTGGGAAATTCACAGGATTCCAAACTCTGTGTCCAGTTTGCACCAGTGCTTAATTTGAGCCAGTGGTGAGCACCTGCACTTAATTGTCAACACTGGCGCTTGTGACAGTCTGCCACAAGGTGGCGCTATCTAGCTAAGTTAGAGATTTCCATAACAACAGGTAATTATTAATTCAATATACATTAGAAATGACTATTACCTGCCACCCAAGCCACTGTTATAGTTTTGGAGGACTGAAATAGTCAGAATTGTCACACTTGTAGGAGTGTAATGGTAAGTAGTTGTGTTGTTACTATTGTTCGGAGTATAACAGGGGCAATATGTGGTGCAAGCTGCAGTGGCCTCCTGACGAGAGCCCTGGCACATACATTTTTACAAAATAAACACTGCTTTGCACTACAACCCCCTGCCAATTCCAGGCTTTGTACTCAGGCACCTATCGATGTCACGTGTCGTGTCAGGCCAACTGTCAATAAAGTATGCAAAAAAGTGATGGATGGAATGCTCAAATTAATCTCAGCCGGGGTGCATCCCAGTCCATCGTTATTTTGCACACCATGCAACCTCAGTTTGGACCCAGCCATATGCAAATAAGTCTTGACTGGTATGAACAAACCGTTTTACAGTAAATGACAATTTTAAGAAGTAGTTATGACACCTGATTATAATGAGAAGACGAAAAAGGCAGCATGTACGGTCTTATGATATGTGGAGCCTCGATTTTATCAAGAATTATCAGTTTTAATGTATTTTCAAATAATGAACGCACATATCTAACATTGTTACGGTTTTAATTAACCAAACAATAAAGATATTGATTGATTGACAGTCTTGGCCCAGCTTTGGAGTGCTTGTGTTCGTGTTCAGAGAGGACTTGGCTTGGCAGTTCAGGCTCTACTCTTCCTATTGGAGCAGAGTCAAGAATGATTTGCATATGGACAGGTCTAATCTGAGGTGGTATCTTGGGCAAAAGAAAAATGGGTTGGAGTGCTAAACTGAGCGATTGCCACTGGTTTGACTTACTGCAAGCATCCTCGCCATCACCTTTTGTATGTTTGATGTACCACCCTAGGTAGAAATGGGTGTGCCCAGATGTGAGTCCTTTGCTCGCTGTGCCACTGGAACCAAGCTACACCCGACTAAAGAGCCCCAATAAGGGCAAAACCAGTTTTGGGATGCTTGTGTTCCAGTTCAGGGCTGACCTGTGTCAGGCTAGACTGATCCTATTAGAGCAGGGTCAAGACTGATTTGCATATGGGTGTGTCTAATCAGAGGTGGTATTGTCAGCAAAAGATCAATGGGTTAGACTGCCAGTTGAAGAGAAGCAGTGCTCCTGCACATCCTTTGGGTGTACAAGGGTGCCGTGCTGTATGCTTTTACCAGATATCAGATATAACTCTGGGGTCTGGCACCAGCAGTGCTTGTGTGTATCCTCTTGAGTGTAGCAGAGTGCAGTGCTGTATTTCTATCAGGCAACCATGCTCTGTGTGTACCAAGGTGCTGTGTTGTATGCATGTACAAGATATAACTGTGTGGTCAGGCACCAGTAGTGTCATGCAGATCTTTGAATGTACCAGGGCGCTGTGTTGTGTGTGTGCTAGGGTGCTCTGCTGGTTGCCCTTATCAAATATAACTCCTGGGTCAGGCACCAGCAATGCTCGTGCCCTTGCTCTCTGGGTGTACTAGGATGTCGTGCTGTGGGGTCAGTCATACGTATGAATGGACACAAAAAATATTAGTAACTGCTTCGGTGTACAGTCTATTGTTTTATGTCTGCAATCATTTGTCTGTATTTTCAAGTTTACAATATGCTTAAAGCTTTCTCCCACCCCTTCTTCTGGGTCTAATTCACTCCATATATACATTTTAACATAAAACAATTCTACTGAATATATCAGAGTGTAATAACAGAGATATTTTCTAAGATGTCATTGTGCAGTCCACACTGACCCAGATGCTGTAAAATGGAGTAGCAAAAGCCATTTTCTATTTGTCCCGAGGAGTCAGGCAAAAGCGCGGAAAAAAGTCCTGCCATAGTGGCACTTCTGTCACTAGAGGTCACTGTGGAGCAAGACACAATTAGTTCATGCAAACATTATGCAGTACCGCCGGCGTTGCTAGAGGGCACTGTGGAATAAACATTAATACCACGCTGAAAAAAGTAACTAATATTTCCCTGGTTTGGGGAAAGAAATAACTACAGTCTTTTGGAAGAATGTAGGCTCATCTCCCAGACATTAAAGCCCACTGATGCCGTGGATTTCAGTGCACAACTTTCCCCTTCCAGTCCCGAACTCTTTTACCAATTTAAACAAACTTGTCCAACTGTATTGCTTTAATTCTAAATACGTACTTGAATGTCTCGTGGAATTTCTACAAATTATCCAAAGATAAACTTTACCTCTCTGTCTTAGTTTTCAGAAGTGACTGTTTCATAAGTCGATGGATTTGGTTACATTTTATTCAGTCTCTTACCTACGCACATATCTCATGCAATGGAGCTCTAAACACCATGCTGTGCAAAGCCATAGCCCCTCTGTGTGGTGGGCATCTGAATGAATACATACCAGAGCAATTTTACGCGACATGCAGTTCCATAGCTGAATGTTCACCTGTTTCTCAGCTTGTGTTCATAACAACAACCCCATTGTTATTCGTGTTAGCAAGGCAGACTGCTATGCAAGGTGTTTCCCCTCTAATTTTGCAAACGTACAAATGGTAATCATTATGTAGTTCACATGCATATTTATACATACGCGGTATATTTCTCTGTATCAACTACCGAATAACTTAGCCAAATAATAATACCAACATGCATTGTTAAATATAACTTTTATTTTTTAGGTCTGGCGTTAGTCAGACTTTTTAGAAATACAAATATATATTCTACACATACATACTTACAGAGGCTTTTAATCTGGCCTCTTCATCTATAGCGTACAGAGTGACAGCATTCTGCTGTTGCCCAATGTGCACACACAAAATAAGTAGCCTCTTCAGTGCCAGGGACTACTGGGGCACTGAATGCTTTTATATTAAAAAACATATATTTTAGCTTTTGGAAAATTATTGTTTTACTCAGGCGAGGGAGAAACAGCTCCCCAACACTGCTACTGGGTCACTCGTAAATTGTGTGTATTAACACAAAAAGCATACAAAAATGAAAGTATCACTGGCAAAGCCAAAAGCTCAGCAGCCAACATCAAATATATTCAAGTTTAAAATTTTATTTTATTAGCATAGTTACTTAAAACCATTGCATCAAGGCACAGCATTCAATTTTGTAAAAGGTGATAAAATATTAGTAAAATACATTTGTTAAACATTTTAATTACGGATTGGGTTTTTAAGTTCGCTAATATGCGTCTTTAGGGATGTGGCCGTCGGTGGAGAGCCCATTTCCCCGCATGTTTTTTTTAGTGTTGTTATACTATATGGCCTCTGCGTGGGTTAAGGTGCGACGTGGGTTCTATGATTGAATCGAAAAAGCTTTAGGTTTGCTCGGTTGTTCTGGCTAAATGTCCCTCCATCATTGAGCTGGCATTTGTTTTGCCACAAGTCTCAAAAAGTTTACCAAACGGCAGTTCAGCTGTGGGTCCTCTGGTGGGAAGCAAGCCAGCACGGCTTGCCTCCGTGTACGGATCCCTCGTTGATTGAGGTGAGGTTGCAATAGTTGTTTCCGTTCCTTCAGAAGATCTTTATATGTACATAAGAGGTGCAACAGGTCCCCCGGTGCTGTGCCGCATAAGCAGCAGGTGGAGCCCACTTGATCCTTTGGCCAGTGTGTGAGGTGCTGTGTGCAAGGTAGCAGACCCAGTCGATATTTCAGGAATTGAGTTTTGACAGTTTTGTCATATCATAAGTTGAAATATTTTTAGGGGGCCAGGGCCGTATCAGTGCTCAGGGTCATCCAGCCGTGGGGCCTCTTTGATAGTGTAGCTCTGTCCTCGGTCAACGATAAAAGTTGGAATCACATGTTTCCTCATGTCACGACTTTATTTTAAAAACCCAATGCATTTCGGGATATTCCCTTCGTCAGGGGTATCTAAAACAGAGACACAATAAACGACCATCAGCATGGTAATTACTTTCCTTATATCGATACATGTATTAAACGCATCAACATTATTCTAAAATAAATGTAATTTGAAAAACGCTGCATGCGCAACAACCCACATTCTACCCTTATGTTTCTTGTGATCTCTCATGAACGCTCCAAATTATTTTAGCCCACTTATTGCTCGCATATTACTCCCCACAAAAGAGTCCCATGCTCAGAAAGTATAGGTAACCCCATGTTCATACATTGACAGCTACTTGATCTATATTACAACAGATTCTGCTGTGTTTTTATGAACAACATCGGATAAGTTTGGAAATGAGTAAAATAAATTGATAAAAATATGGATAAAGTGAAGCGAAAAGCAATGGAAAAAATTTGAAAAATTTGAAGATCACAAAGAAACTAGATTTATTGGATTCATTCGATAATGGATATGGCTGTGCAGCTTGTATGGGGACCGGATGTGGTTCCCGTGTGTTGTTTCTATATTGCAGTGCGATTGGGCGGAGCACGGAGCAAGCGAGCACGCCTTTATAATTCGAAATAAGCTGAATTTAAGTACAAATATAAACATTGAATACACAGGTGTGCATCTCTCCAACATTCATGCATCTTGAACGGATCCTCTATTGTGCCAGTTTGACCCAGAGTCTGTTGCAGTTCACATGGTCAAAAGTGGCCTTATAGTCGATAAAGCATAGGTGTAACTGTATTTTTCGTGGTTCTGCCTTATCACTCAGCAGTGTCATGGCCAAGATGTTTCTTGTAGTTCCGACAGATTTTGCAAAGCCTGTTTGGTTAAGGGGGATGATAACATATATTGGCTCTGTCAACGTTTGTTATCTAAATGCTTGTACTCCATCACAACATTTTATATTAGTGATTATTGGGTGAGTTGGCAAGCAATATAACTTATAACAACTCATGGTGATCTGTAGTAGAAAATATACCTTCCACAAAGCTATTACTATACCACAAAACTCCTTACAACCTTACTTTGATATTTCTCAGAATCAAGGTATATACAAAACGAGCAGTTGTACACTGTGTTATTTATTCCTATTTAATCTTCAAGGAGTGCACATCAAAACCCGGAGTGACATCATGATCCACAATGTCGCCATTTTGCACATGTGTTTTGGGTTTAGAGATGGATGATGACCTGTAGCAGTGGTTTCTTAACCTTTTGACTAAGGTGGACCACACTGAATCACTTTTGGAAGGCGGGCACCACAGCTGAAGCAGTGTCTATGATTTGAACCTCAAACAAATATACAAATATGCAGAAACAAGTACACATCTAACAAATAGCAAATTCACATATTATGAAATAAAATTAATAATAATTGCAATGGCAAGGTTGGAGCTATATATATATATATATATATATATATATATATATATATATATATATATATATATATATATAATTTCTAAAAGACCAAGTGGTATGCTAGGCTGTAGCCTTTTTTTATGCTAATTCATTCACATTTATAGAATATTTTAGAAAAATTGAATGTCACGTATAGACTGTTGACATTTTCAGAGAGCATTGAAAGTCAGAGTCTGAGCTCAGCACTGGAAGGTTGCTGTCATGCTTAGAGAGTAATGAAGCCCAGGGCTGGAGTTGAGCACTGGAAGATTATTGATATGTTTAGAAATGAAGGAAGCTCAGGGTGTTGACATGTTTGGAGATCAATGAATCTCACGGTGAAGCTCAGCACTGGAAGATTGTTTGCATGCTTAGAGAGTGATGGAGCCCAGGGTGGAAGACAGTTGACATGTTTAGAGAGTAGCGAAGCCCAGGGTGGAATGCTGTTGACATGTTTGGAGAGTGATGAAGCCTAGAGTGGAAGTCTGCTGACATGTTTAGTAGGTAATGAAGCCCAGGATGGAAGACTGTTGACATGTTCAGGAGAACATTGAAGCTCAGAGTTTGAGCTCAGCACTGGAAGGCTGCTGACATGTTTAGAGAGTAATGAAGCCATGTGTGGAAGACTGTTGACATGCTTAGAGAGTAATGAAGCCCAGAGTGGAAGAATGTTGACATGTTTAGAGAGTAATGAAGCCTAGAGTGGATGACTGCTGACGTGTGTAGAGAGTAATGAAGCCCAGGGTGGTAGGCTGTTGACATGCTTAGAGACTAATGAAGCCCAGGGTGGAAGGCTGTTGACATGCTTAGTGAGTAATGAAGCCCAGGGTGGAAGGCTGTTGACATATTTAGAGAGTAACGAAGCCCAGTCTGGAAGACTGTTGACATGCTTAGAGAGTAATGAAGCCCAGGGTGGAAGGCTGTTGACATGCTTAGAGAGTAATGAAGCCCAGGGTGGAAGGCTGTTGACATGTTTAGAGAGTAACGAAGCCCAGGGTGGGAGACTGTTGACATATTTAGAGAGTAACAAAGCCTAGGGTGGAAGACTGTTGACATGTTTAGAGAGTAACAAAGCCCAGGGTGGAAGACTGCTGATGGGTAGAGAGTAATGAAGCCCAGGGTGGAAGACTGCTGACGGGTAGAGAGTAATGAAGCCCAGGGTGGAAGACTGCTGACGGGTAGAGAGTAATGAAGCCCATGGTGGAAGACTGTTAATATAGTTAGAGAGCACAGAATCTCAGAGTTTGAGCCCAGCACTGGAAGGTTGCTGACATGTTTAGAGAGTAATGAAGCCCTGATTGCAAGTATAGGTGGTATTTATTGCACATGATAAATACCGATATTACAGGGCATTTTTTATCGAGTGCGATAAATACCACCTACTACGAATTGCATGTGATGTTGGTGATTAACGCACCAAAATCCACATGACACAGTGAATTCCATATGGGTTTCCCCTGTTAAATTTCGGCAGGTTTGACCTGCTGAAATTTAACGAAGGTTAAGTTATGCATCCGATAATTATGGAATGTGTTAAATACTTAACTACTCATAATTCCAAGCCGTGTGCAAACAGGGGTTTACACACAAGTCTAAAATAACTGCCCAACTTATAATCAGGCCCTAAATAGGGCTGACTTTCCAAAAGCCACATTAGGGGTGTTTCTGACAGTAAAGCCTGCTGTGCTCTGCCATCAGAAACACAGTTCTTCTCCCATCCCTAAATGTGGCAGGGTAAGAAAGAGATTAGCAGATGTTGAATCCACCAATTTCTTTCAAAGAGGTCAGTAAAAATTAACATTTATAGAAGACTCTTATGCCTAAATACTGTTTATCTTTGAGGCATATTAGTGTGACAGTTTGAGATAGCTTGAGAATAATACAGTGTAATGGAAAATCAAATTCCCACACTTTCCCCTCTGCCAATTTGTTAAGGGATTCAATATCAAAATTCAGGTTCATACAGAAGCTGTTGATTAACACATTCTCACTAGAAAGATCTACAATTTAGCTTCAGAGATTCCCACGAAAATGTAACAATTGATAGCAGAATATTTCCCTATATGTTTTTGTTAACCACAGATGAAAAAGCTCGAAGATACAGTTCACTATCACCGATTTTTTTTTTTGCAGGTCTGGTGGTAGCAAGAACTTTTGATTTTTGCCAAAATTATATGTGTAATATATTTACTTATATGAGCTTTCCGATAGTCCTCTTCAGCCTTTGGTCTATTGTTGTGTAAATCATATTATTCTTCTGCCCACTATGCCATACAGCATGGGACCACAGGACAGCTATCTAAAGCCACTGGTTACAGTCACTGTGAGTGGTGGCATTCTACCCTTTCTCAAGGAGCACAGCCACACACAAAATTGTTTCCATATGTGGTAGGGACTACTATGGCAATGTGTGCTTTTTGAGAACAAAAAATATTTGTACTTTTAGACAGTCGGGAACATGCCCAGCAAATTAAAGTTTTGAAAAAAACACAAAAAAAAAACAGGTGCTGACAGAGCAAAAAAGCTGACAGCAAACACCAGAGAAATTGGCTTTGCTAGTGCCTATTTTTGTCAGGAGCTAATCAGTGGAAAGCATTTGAAAGTCAAAGAGAAAATGAACAGCTCGTACCATGCAACCTCAATGATGAAAAAAATATGTAAATTATACATTTTTTGTTCTGGCTCTTGGGAGGTATGCCAATTTCAACCTCATATTAGGTTGAGGCACATTATTAGATAATGTGCATACAGGTCAGAGGTACATGTGCAAAATTCCTCAGCATGTATATGAGTGTGTTTGTGTGTGGGGGGTGGTTCTCACTTGCATGTTTGTTTGCACAATTGTAAAACAGGAAGCAATGGCTCTCTTGATTGGCACTCTCATAAGCGCAACCTGACCCCCTGATGTTTGAGAGGGAGGTAGCTCTCTTAAAGTGGGCAGGTAAAGGTAATCACTATCAAAAAGCAAGACAATGTGGCATTGGATGATTTGCCTGGCTTTATGCCAGCCAATCTTTGGTCTCCCTGATGTAGGCCACCTGGAAGTGCACATACAAGTTATGTGTCAAAATCCATGATTCAAGGACCTCCATGTTCAAGTCATTTGTGATCACTCTAAACATGAACTATTGTTATGGTTTTACTGATGCTTTTAAAATAGTTGTGATGCTGTATAACATTCAGAAATCACATTTTACAGTTATTTGTGTTGTATTAATTTAATTGCACATATTTGGTTATTTGTGTTTATTCACCAGAGGTTGATTTTGCATGTCATTTGTTTATATAAAGGTTATACGCTAAAATGTCTTCTTAATCTTATCTAAGGTGGTTGACAAGTTTCAGTCTAAAGCCTTTGCCAAATCTATCTATCTATCTATCTATCTATCTATCTATCTATCTATCTATCTATCTATCTATCTATCTATCCATCTCTATATAATTCTCTCTCTCTCTCTCTATATATATATATATATATATATATATATATATATATATATATATATATATATATTGGTTTGGTTTAGTTTATATATATATATAAACCATTGGTTTGGTGTTTATATATATATATATATATATATATATATATATATATATATATATAGATTAGATTAAAGCTTATAGAGCGCTTGGTTACTCCAACAGAGTGTCCCCGCGCTAAGACATCTCAGTCTCTAAGCAACAGAGCCCTATCCCCCAATAAAAAACCCCTGGTCCTAACATAGAGGGTCTATCCGCAATGGCAGCGGTTAACGCCAGTCCCCGGGGGATGACTGAAAAAACCAAGTCTTAAGTTTTCTACGAAACATCGCTTCAGACGGCTGCATCCTCAATTCCAAAGGCAGTTTATTCCAAGCTTTAGCTGATAGAAAGCTAAAGGATCTGCCTCCCAAACGTGCCTTTTGAACTTTTGGCACTACCAGCTTAGCAGTGCCCGCGGATCTAAGATTCTGGATAGGTCTGTAAGGAGTAAGTAGGGGGTGCAGGTATCTAGGTCCTTTCTCATTGACAAACCTATGGCATAAACATAGGACTTTAAAAGTAACTCTGGCCTGTATTGGTAAGCAGTGTAGCTCCAAATCAAACAACAAGGACCTGGAACTAATAGGCAATCTCATTCATTTTATAAATGTCTTGGATTGATATGGGGTGAGATTCTAATCATTTCCCACACTCGGATACCATTGTATGCACTCTGACCTAATCCAATATGCCTAGTTGATTAACAATTTAAAACCACCCACCATGAGAAACCATTTGTCTGTCAAGTCACTAAGAAAACCACACACAGAAAATCAAGTGTGTATCCCACCAAGAAAAAGTGTGAGGAAAATGAGAAAGTGTCTCACGTATGCACAACCAAACCGGGCTACTGGCAGGTTCTCACCAGCTCGCCCAAGTACTTATCATCATTGATCACTTTCTCATGTGAAAGAAGAAAGAAAAAATTCTTTGTGTCCAGTGTAAGGGAAATGAAAACATTAAATGTATAGAAAAGACCCCGTGACAAATGAGACACAAATAGTCTCTAATAAAAATTGAGCTACACTCACACACATACTTATGGTTTTAATCCAACACGTGAGTTCGCCCAATATTAAAAACACGGCATGTTGTGAACCACTTCAAGGACGGCCAACATGTTTCATTGCCAATTCAATAGTAGCGGCAAATTCGTCAGGGCAACCGAGGTCACACGTCACCTCCCTGGACATCTACTGTAATATCAAAGAGTGACTGACAAACATAAAAAGACAGACTGGTTAACTCATTAGAGAACACAACCTCAGACTTTACTCTAGAACAGGTAATAATAAAAATTGGAGTGGACTGTATTATCGCTCCACTTCCCATTTCATTGGCAAATACTCATATTTACCTAATGAGAGCCATGGGCCCACATACCAGCTCTCAAGAATCACAGGGGTGTATACCATATATACTAATGTCCCCCTTCCTGTCAGCACTTTTGTTGCTCATAGAATGATCTGTGGAAATAGACACAACAAGTTAGCATGCACGTATAAGTACAGCCCTCCTCGTTCCATAAAACATAGCCGGATCGATAAGTTTACTTCTCACCCCGCCTTTAACGTGCTTGTAGTTTACATCACAGCACACAATCACACACAGTTATTAAAATGCCATATACACAAGTTCACAGTGTTATAGGGCCTGTTCCTTTAATTTAGATCCATCTGGGGTATAGGGTTACTCGCTCCGACTCCTTACAACCCCTCGTCTACACCCAGTCAATCACTACGCGGAATCAAACACCCGCGTAAGAGCAAGACATAAGTTCATGATAAGAAGCGCCTCTCTCACATCAAACTTCCTCACATACTGGCAATCTCAACCCCATATTTTCTGCTTCCCCTGTCTCCTTACCACGTTGTGCAAAAGACCACACGGTCAATAGTCCCGGCGTCTTCAACATCTACGCGCACTCACCATTTTTAACTTAACACCACGTGATCCACATCTCGGCTCGTCATTACGTTGCCGAATGTCACGTGATCGCGAAGGAAAAACAGCGGCCATTTTAAGATGTCTAATGAACAGATCTAACACTAATATAAGAGGCCTTTCTCAAAAAGAATACGAAAAAATACGGGGAGCTGTAATTTCAATAGCATGCAAAACGAGAAAGGAGGAAACGGAGAGCCCAATGTTATGGGGATTAACGACTCCTCAGCTCAAAGCTATCAACTTCTCCAATAACCCTCAACTCTCACAAGTGGGGTATAGCCAATAGTGTCGAAAAGCAGCTATTAAATTCAATGGGATATGTATGTGCCCCCCCAAAAAAGGGATGAACAGTGGGCGCCTTAATCAGTATGTCAGAGAATATGAAATGGATATACATTGAAGGCAGACACACCATAAAGCAGCAGCAACCTAGGGTAGCCCCCCTATATTTACATCCTCAGATATATATTTTTTGTGTTACTGCTTACTGATCTTATTCCACTCAATTTGGTCATTAAGACCAATCTGGTCCACTTTCTCGGAGAAAATCCAACGAGCCTCCTTCGTGGCGAGTATCCTCTCCATATTACTCAAATCACCCACTACCTTCTCTAATACCACCCATTTCAAATCTCTGTACCCATGTCGATGTTCCTGGAAATGTTGTACCAACCGAGTGGTCAATTTCCCTGATTTGATGGTACTTAAATGTTCCTGCACCCAAACCTTAATCTTACGCGATGTGAGGCCGATGTAATGCAACCCACATTGGCATGTAAGCCTATAAATCACATTCATTGAGTTGCAGTTACTGAACTTGTTCAAATTCCATGTTCTTCCGTTCAGCAACTGCACACTCATTGTCTTTTCTGTCAAATCACAAACTGAACACCCTCCACACGGGTAATGTCCAGGCGGGATCGTAGTGTTAACACTCCGTGACACAGGTCTTGTATGGACAAGCCTGTCCTTTAAGTTCTGTGCACGTTTAAACGCAAACCTCGGTTGCGGCATCTGATATTCTGTGGTTGATAACAAAGACCAATGTTTTCTAATGGCCTGGCGAATTTTGGTAGACAGAGGATCAAAAGTCAGCACCACTGGTAAGCAGTCATCTGTTTTTTTACTATTCCTTTCAAGGAGGGCCTCCCGAGGTGTATTATGAGCCCTCTTACGGGCTCTATTGACAATCCTTCTAGGATACGCCCGCTGCACCAGCTTTTCGGTCAAGCTTTCAGATTGTTGCAAGTAGCCACATGTAGAGGAGCAATTCCTCCGGTACCGAAGGAATTGACCCACCGGGAGATTATCCCTAAGAGCCCTTGGGTGAAATGATTGATAGTGCAACAATGAATTCTTATCCGTAGCCTTCTGATGCACACTTGAGGTAAGCCTGTAGTTATTAACCCCAATGTCCAAATCCAAATATGTAGCTCTTTCATTACTTATGCTCCATGTGAATTTGAGGCAGTCATCACGACTATTGAGCCAATCCAAGAATTTTAATAGTTGGCTCTCAGGCCCCGACCAAACACAAAGAACATCATCAATATACCTCTTCCAGAGGCAAATATGCCTCTGGAAGGGGTTAGATGAATGGTACAGATGATACTCTTCAAACTGGCCTACATAAATGCAGGCCAGACTGGGCGCAAAAGTTGCGCCCATTGAAGTCCCCGATGTTTGTAAAAAGAGCTCGTTCTTATAACAAAAGTAATTCCGAGTCAATGCAATCTCAACACACTGCATCACAAAAGATTGTGGAGTGTCGTAGAACCATTCCTGCGCCCCAAGAGCGCGAGCTGCTGCCACCAGCGTCGCGTCTTGGGGTATGCTAGTGTATAAAGATTCGATGTCAATAGTGACTAGGAACTGCTGTGAAGGGTCAAATTCCATATCCTCAATAATATTCAAAATGTCCGTGGTGTCCTGGACATAAGATGGTTGTCTCAGCACTGATTCTCTTAAGAAGAAATCAGCAAACTGCGCAAGGGGCTCTAACACTGAAGCGATCCCCGAAACAATCAGGCGCCCAGGCGGTGGGCGTTGTCTCTTATGTATCTTCGGCAGAATGTAAAACGCCGGTGTTCTGGGTTTTACATTAATTAAAAATCTGCCTCCTTACTAGTTATCCATCTCTTCTCCTTGGCTTGTCCAACCATGGTCGTAATAATACTCAGAAGTTCATGTACTGGGTCTCTTGGTAAAGGTTGATAGTTGTTCCTATCCTGTAACAACCTCATCACCTCAGTTTCATAATCACAGGTGTTCATTAAAACTACAGCCCCACCTTTATCAGCCGATTTTATCGTCAGCAAGGCGTTATCCTGTAGGGATTTGACTGCTTGCCAATCGTTCTGACTCATAAGCAGTGTAGCTCCCTCAGGGCCGCTCCCTCTGGGGTACGCCTTGGGATGTTGAGTATCATCCGGGCAGCTGCATTTTGGACTTTCTGTAGCATATTCAAGTTACTTTTTGTAGCCCCTAAATAGAGGATGTTGCAATAATCCAGACGGGATGTAACCAGGGCCTGTACAATGGTCTTTTTGGCATCTAGTGGTAGAATGTCTAGGATTTTGCATAGCATTCTTAGAATGCCAAAGCACGTGCCTGCCAGAGTGGAAATCTGTTCTGTAAAAGATAAGGTGTTGTCAAACCAGACTCCCAGATTTTTAATCTTTGGTTTGGAAGTTGGGGTTGCTCCTAGTTCTTCTTGCCACCACATGTGGGACCAGATAGAGGGCTGTTTACCTATTACCATGACCTCAGTTTTGCCTGCATTTAATTGCAGGCAGCTGAACTTCATGCAGTTAGCCAAATCACTCAGGCAGGCTTTGAATTTCGGCGCCGCCTCTATATCCTTTTGCTCCAATGTGACAATCAGCTGAGTGTCATCAGCATATGACACCAGTTTCACCCCATGTGTCACTATAACATCTGCCAGTGGGCACATATACACTTTGAATAGTGTTGGACTGAGGGCAGAACCCTGTGGTACCCCCTGAGCCAGAGGACGTATTTCCGACTTAAAGGGACGCTGTAGAACCTGGGAGGAATATATATATATCTTTCAGGCAAAGAGTGGCACATACATTTTGCAAAAGAAGCTCTGGGTAGCTCCCACTTTAAAATGGAGGGCAGCTCCTGTATAGAGCACAATACAACACCAGCAACACTCTGAATTTGCTCACCTCAAATGTCTGTTTTTCTATCAAAATCTTTAAGCACAGGATTAGCACAGTGCCACACCAAGCTGTAAAATGACAAAAACCTTTCACCACTCCAGGCAAAGTATGACAGCTTTGGATTAGTAAAATACCATCCAAGACGACCTGGAATGCATAAAAGCAACCCATGACACATGTTTTGCTATCATTATAGCTCTTCAGAGAGGTTTAGCTATGTCCAGACACAAGGAAGCACCCAGTATAAATTAAAACAATACCCTTTCAGGCATAGAATGCCACATAAATCCAAAGCTGTAATGCTGTGCCTGGAGTGGTGAAAGACTTTTGTCATTTTACAGCTCGGCATGGGTGGCACTGTGCAGAGTACCATGACACTACCTCAAGATTACTGCAAGATTATGATGGGACTAAAAAAAGGTCAAAAGTTTGGTTGGTGTCTGTCGCTGTTGCATGACTGTGGGGGATTGGCCAGCAATCGGGTGCTGGCCAAGCTGAACTACCTTAAACGTTTTTGTGGGACAGTTATATGCAGATTCATCAAACAGCACCAAGTAATGGCAACTTGTGAGGGGTCAGGCCATACACCCAACCCCATATAGCATATGGCTGAAGGCTATGAGCAGCTGGGGTTGGTCACCTGGGAGGGTCTGGTGCTCATGGGGGTTGGTTCACAGAGTCTGACCCCTTACAGGTACTTAGAGGTGGTGTATCTCACACTGGTGTTGCAAGCATTGGTCTAAGGTTGTATGCCACCTTCCCTATCTCAGGAATGTATGTAGTATATTATACTAACTATGTAGGTTTGTCCATAGGACCTAACAGGAGGAGACTTTTTCAGTGAACTACTTTTTTTAATGTAAGGTAAGATTGTTTTACCATATCAAACCAAAACATAATTTTAACCTTTTGTTTGTTCAGTGAATATCTGGGCTAGCCCGATGTGTACAACCAACCCCCTTTGCCGCAGATCCTGGGTTCTGGCCAACCTCCCACGTGCAGCAACCCCCTGCTGCACACAGCCTTTGACAGTGTGCAGTGGGGAGTTGATCAAAGGGATACAGCCAGTGGGAGTTTAGCTGTAGGGCCTGATTGGAGGCCAGATCCTGCTGTAAAAACCCTTGGATGGCCAATCCCTAACTGTACACAACAGTGAATGACGCAGGCCTTGGCCTCCTGCTAGTTAATACACCCGAACTCCTACTGATGCCCATTCAACATGGCACCCAACTCACATTTAGTTTTTATTTTACATTTTTGTTTTTACGGGTATGAGGTATTCTGTGGTACCTGTGTTCAAGCTTCACTCTCATGGTACTGCAGTACCTTGCCAGCTTCCCTGATGAAGCGTGCACACTCCCACAGAAGCATGGTGGTGAAGCTTTTGCTGCGCCTCCCATAGAAGGACCACAGTAGCTCGCAGGAGAGCCTCGCCTGGTCCCATGGTAGTATCGTATCCAGGGAATTAATTTTTATTTCTTTTATTTGTTTCATTTGGCCCTCCTGGGGTTCCCTCTGGTTCCCCTCCACATGTGCAGGAGGTCAGGCTGCCCCTAACCTGACCCCTTTGCCCTATTGGTTTACATTTTCAGGATGCAAGGACCGCGTCCCCAAATCCTGTAATAACGGCTGCAACATTTTTCTCTGGAGTTCACGCAGTTAATTAGAGCAATTTGTACAATGGGACTGGTAGCAGTCCCATGGTACCAAAAGGACAGATGGGAGAAAAACAACCGCAACCAATCACAGGGCTCTGTCTTTTGAAATTACGTTACCGTGGAACTCTTGCAGGAATCCCATGGGACCAACCTTCCAACATACCTAACCTTTTAACGCCTTCAAGACCAACCTGAGCACATATTTAAACATATATTTCTTGTAAAGCATTGAATAGATTTACATTAAATCGCAAAAACTATGCTTTCTAAGTAAAGTTCAACAGTTTCCAAATTTGTTTTAATTCTATTCAGCTGTTTTTTTCTATATCAGAGAGCAAAGCTTAATTTCGGAAGTAAAGTCCCTTCCCCCAACTTTTATAGGCCCTAGCTTATAGAATGATTGGAAACCTTTCCAGGAAGTATCTGAGGTGTATGAACGTCTTCCCGGGAAGGTTTTGTGTATATAAACATATTACCTACTGGTGGTTGCTTGTAGGTAGTTATAGTTAGGACCAAAGTTTCCAAAGGAAAAGCATTTTTTGTTTTGCCAATAACTTTGGCGCCGCTTGACGAATCTCTACTAAATTTTCAAAAAAGTCCCCTTTTTGGTTCAGCTGCTGTGTTCAGAGTTTCGGGGTGATCCGTCAAGTGGGGGCCAAGAAAAAGGGGGGTCCCAAAAGGCATTTTCACCATGTCAAGTCTATGGGGAGTTTTAATTTTTTGAACACGAGTACAGTCTGAACTGCTGAAAGGAATTACACCAAATTTGGCAGAAAGCTAGAGGTTGGTCCAGAAGGCGTGCTTTTGGTGATTTGGTGTAAATTCATTCAGTAGTTTATGAGATATCTAACTTAACCTCTTCGACGCTCATGCCCGCCCCGCCCGCTCCCTGCTGCTCCGCCCACGCGGCACTAATTCCCCGCCTGTGTGGGAGAATTAATGAGCGGGCGGGGCTATGACGGCTCCACGCCGTCATGAGCACACGCCTACCGTGGCTCATGGCGGCATGGAGCTGTCATGAGCGTCGAAGCGCCATGCCCACCCCCTAGCCCCGCCCACGCCGCGGCCGAATTCACGGCGCAGGGTAGGGGTTAAAAAAAATAGATATCTGAGGAAGCGAGTCCTTGCAGTGGACTCATGGATCCTACCAAAATTTGATTGGCTGCCAATACTTCAATCAGGAAGTGTTGGCAGCCATCTTGGGACTCAGCTTGAAGCTAAGTCCCAGAAAAAAAGATAAGAGGGCAGGGTAGTAGCACCCTGACCCCCCCAAATATGGTGGGGGGGTCCCTCAGGGATCCCGCTGGGGGTAAAAGTATATATTTTTAAAAATTTGATGCAGACTCATGGGAGGATCTGTGAATCCATGGCATATTTAAAATAAAAGGCAAAGTCACGGGCGCCTGTGCTTGCTTTAGAATAACCCCGGAGTTGGCCAGGTCCCGGGGGCATTGTGGAAATGTAGAAGGGAATGCACTGACCCCTCCTCTTAGGGCTAATCACAGCCCTGGGGACCACCACCTCCCCAGGGCAGTAACATTAATATATGCGGGGGAGACTCACGGCTCCTCCGCTGCCCCGGGGACCGCCAACTCCCTGGGGCACAAATGTAATATAACAGTAATGCAGGAGAGGCCCTATATCCTCCCCCGCAACCCCCGGGGACCACCACCTCCCTGGGGCAGTAACTTAATTATATGGATGGGAGCCTTGCTGCTCCCCTGCTGCCTCGGGGGCCGCCACCTCCCCACACCACATACATTGATTAGTTTGAAAAGAACAATGCGGGGGAGGCCCTACAGCCTCTTGCAGAGCCCTGGGACTGCCACCTCCCTGGGGATAAAATAAATAATAATGAGTGGGGGGGTCGGGCCCCCCATGCAGCCCCAGGGACCACCACCTCCCTGGGGCACAAATACAATAATGAAGGGGGTCCGTTGCGGCCCCGGGGACCACTACCTCCCTGGGGCTTACTTAACAAAGGAGGGGGTTGCGCAGACCCCTTCATGGATCCCTACATGTCTCTGGGGACCACCACCCCCAAGGCCAACTCCAACAATGTCCCAAGATGCCCACTGTGGGACATTGCAGTTTGCTATGGCGGTGCTCCCGCCAAGCCATAGCAAAGCTGCTCTGCTTTCAGCAAGCAAAAGCAGAAAATACTCTCGCTTGCTGAAAGCAGAGCATGTCTGTTTCCCTGCCCACTGTGAAGTGATCAGGGAAACAGATATTGCTTTGGGATCCAGGGAGCTGCATGAGCAGCTCTCTGGGTCTCAAAGAAATGCCGGCTCCTGCAGGAGGTGGGGAGCTGGCAGGGACCATGGGGGCCTTGAGGCTCCCCCCTTGGTCCCCAACGAAGTGGCCAGGCCCCAGGGGATGGGGTCCCCGTGACCATAGTTGGCCCAGGGAGGGGTGCTGCTGGCCCTCTCACCATTTACAAAAAAAATATATTAAGGACTGGCCCGGGGCCAAAACTGGTCTGGAGAGGGGGCTGCACAGCCACGTGGCCCCCCTTCCTAAAAAAAGAAAAGCCTGTAACTCGCCAGCGGCCTGCCCCCTCTCTCCACCACTCTGCAAACACGCCTCTCAGCGCACTGCCGGGGGGGTTGAGATCCACTTGACTCCTGAGGGCCTCAGGACTAGAGTGGACTTCTTCCCCCAATGAGTAGTGCACCAGGAGGTGTGTTTTGAGAGTGGTGAAGAAAGGGGGCATGGCCTCTGACAAACTCTCAGCAATCTACCTGTGTGGGTCTTACTGGAGGTACCAGGAGGGCTAGTTGGTCCCCAAGGACCTTCATGAGCCAAGGGGACTTCAATCCCCAACTAGCTGTGCGCTAGGAGGCGCGTTTGCAGAGTGGTGGAGAAAGGGGGCATAGCCACCAAAAACCTTTCAGCAAACTCACTGTATTGCACTTGCTGGAGATAACAGGAGGGGTAGTTGGCCCCCAACGACCCTCAATAGCCAAAAGGACTTCATCCCCCTACTAGTAGTGCACCAGGAGGCGTGTTTGCAGAGTGGCCTCCTATTAGGTCTCAGCAATCCTGCTGTGTGGGACGTCATTAGGGACCAACTAACCCTCCTGTTATCTACAATAAGTCCCACACAGCCGGATTGCTAAAAAGTCTTGGGAGGCCCTGCCCCTTTTCTCCCCCACTCTGCAAATGTGTCTTGTGGTGCGCTACTGGTTGGGGGATGAACTCTGCTTTACTCCTGAAGGGACCTTGGGGGCCAAGAAGCGTTCCTGGTACCTCCTTTAAGTCCTACACAGCAGGATTCCTGAGGGCTGGTCGGAGGCCCAGCCCCCTTTCTCTACCACCCTGCAAACACGACTACTAGTTAAAAAATATAGAAATTCACTGAAAAAACCAAAGGTTACAGTGACTTTATAGTTAGGAATAAGCATTTAAAAAACCTTAAAAATTCACTAAAAAACAAAGGTTACAGAGAAGTTATTGTTAGGAAATGGAATAAAAATATCCTTAGAAATTCACTGAAAAAAACAAAGGTTATAGAGACGTTATAGTTAGGCTCAGGTTTCACTCGTACAAAAGCAGAGAAATTCAGCAGTTATAATTAGCTGAGCTTACTATAACAGCTGTGGTAAGAGCAAGTGGATTTAAGTGATTCTGTTGCTGCAACATGAACCACATAATTATGGATTTACTGAATTTGTCACATAATTTGTCACACAGTTTGCAAAATTTGTAAATTTCACTAGCAATATTGTTTTGATCTCAAAAGGATAACATTATTACCAACAGAGAATACGCAGCATACGTTGAATTGTCGCTGCATAATTTAGATAACCTTGCTGCATAATTTGGCCCTCCATGCAGTATAGTACTAGTAGCCCTGGCAATCTTAGAGTTCTTCAAAATGCTTTGAGGGATGTCACTATGATGATGAAATCTAAATTTCACAGGCAACCATGAAATATTTCCCTATTTTCACTAATTCAGGATGGTGTCTTGCCCATGCACAAGTTTACAACTATCAGCACTTGCTGAGTGTAGGAAATTTGCATTTCTGCATAGACACCCATGTTTTTTTTGCCTCTTACATGGACCCTAATTTTGCTTGTTTTTCAACTCTGTGAAATTTACCACTGCTAAACATGAGTAAAGTGCCTGTGTTCTCCTTTTAAACATGATAAAATTGACTTAACCCAATTTATTTATTTAATTTTCCTATCATTCCCTAGTATATGGTATAGAAAATGTGCCCAGGGCCTGGAAGTTAAATGCCATCTGTGGACTGCAGTAACTATTGTACTATATAGAGAGAGCTGTAAAATCATGGCTTCAGGCCTACCATGTGTAGCTTGACTTCAGCGGTCTAAAAACCTGCTGTAAAACCCAACAAAATAACTCTGTTTAAAACTGGCACATGTATGGAATTTAAATTGTCATATTCCTCCCCTGACTAGGTCCTAAAAGCTATTTTCACTGGCAGGGCTGTAGCTGATTCCTAGAAAATGTCAAATCCTACATATAAACTTTAATCTGTAACCTTTGACAGCAACTAGTTACTAAAGTAATTGAAAGTCTATTTTTAATATTCATTATAGGCCCAATTCAATGATGAAGATTGATTTTTAATAGATATTTAAGAAAAGTAACTTTAACAAAATTACCTTTTTACTGTTTTAAGTTACTGGAGGCTAATTCAGATTGGCTATCCAGCAACTGTCTAGCCACGTGCTTAACCTTAATAAGATGTGAAACCTGCTCCCAAAGCAGAACAATGGATTAGGCCTGCTGACAGGACAGACTGGGAGTGGATCATTCAATCCCTCTCTGCTCAGAAAGGACAGAGGGAATAGGCACTAGGAACGTCATAACTTTAAAGGGACAGAGTGGAAGCTTGTCACTCATAGTCCAGTGTATGGGGAGAGATGAAGAAGGGAAAGCCTTTGTCCCCAAATCGCAAACTAGCCGAACTGCCAACAAACACAGTGGAAGTAAAGCTATCCCAGAACTGATTTGGAGTGGCCACAGAAGAGGGGCTGCTCATTTTCCTAACCACACCTCAAGGAGGACCCAAGAGCTCTTCACAAGGGAGAAAGGGTTTTCCTATGTTGGATTTTTGGAGTGAGGAACACTGCGGGATTACTTGTATTAGGAAGTGCAGGAACTGCACAAATGTGGGTAGGGCTGCCCCTGGGAACTTTTATCCCATTGGTTAGTGAGGGGCCAGGAGTCACCCCACCCCCTAACTTGTGGCAAACATAAATGTTACACCCCAAGGCACCCCCTCAGAACAATGTCTGGGCCTGCAGAAGCTCAGAAGCGAACTGGACCTGCTCTCTGTGACCTGTGAGGTGCCCTGAAGGGCTGGCATTGCTCCCGCCTAAACTCATGACAAGGAAGTTAGTCTAATGGTCAGTTTACTGACCACCTTTGTGACTACTGGGACACAAAAAGCTGCAAGAGGCATTTTTCCTAAAGTGACCAGATGGCCAGCATAAACTGGACCTGGATGGGGCCTTGCTGATTGATCTCTGGCCCCTAAGTGCTGTCCCCAAGGTCCTGAGAGCCTTACAAGCGACCCAGAGGAGCTGCTCCAGAATCCCTGAAAAGTGGGTACTTAGAAAATGTTTGGACTTTATCAAGGGGACCTTGCAGCAACAGTGCATCATTTTGATGCAGCTTTCTCATACTCAGCTTTCGACTTGCCCTGCTAGCATATTTTGAGCTCTATAAAAAAGACTAACAATCCGCTTGGTGTATCCAACCCACACTCCATCGCAACTGGCCTGAGATCACTGCTATGTCCCTGCTTCCTTAGAATATCATTGGCGCTCAGCATTTTTTGGCACTAATTTTACTAATAATTTCCCAAATTCATATCCCCAGTTCCGCGAATGAATCTTTGACATTTTGGTGTCATTCTGTTCATTAAAATTCACTCTATTTTTATATTTCTGTTTGGGATTTCTATTGTTTGGTCTTTTGACTTTATTACTGTTTTGGTACTACATATTGAGTTTGTCCTAAGTCAAGCCTGTATGCCTTGCACAATAGCAACCAGGGTTTGAGCCCACGTTAATTTATCAACTTTAGGGTTTACACTGACATGCCAGTATTATAGTTCCTCGATGTTGGTGATCCCCTACCCCCCAAAAAAGAATTCACTTTCTTACACTGGAGTAGTGGGAAATTCATCATTGGGAGCACCAATTGCAGATTAAATATTTTCCTTCTGGGAACAGCACAACAGCAAAGCACACGTTTTGCACCAAACATGTTGGTTTTTGGTTAAGATGGCAACATATTGAAATCTCTGTGGGTTGCACGATTTGTATCGTACAGCTTCCAATTATTATAGTAAAGAAAACTGCCCATTGAAAAGGTTTGATCAACCACCTACAATCCTTTATCATCTCAATTAACTGAAAAACCTGCTGCAAATTGTTTCTGTGTAATACATACTGCTTAGCTCCTAATACAAGTGAAAAATCAGGATATCGTGGTCTAAAGGTTGTATCAAGGTACCCCTAACTTTACCAAATTCAAAAAGTTCAGCTACGAGGAACACATTTCAGCCTCCTAGGGTCTCAGCAGAGTGACTTGCCGCAGCCGGCATGATTTATAAGCAATAAAGCTTAGTTATGGCTTGCATCAAGTAAAGTTAATGATTGGCTGAGTCTCTATTCTATAATTTGAAGTAGAAACCATTCACGGCTGGCCCACGTCAGCACTAAACAAGCATGGTACGGTGAGCCTCTTCGGCACGTCGCTCTTCTGTTGGCAAACGTATGTTCAGAGTCCACAGTATTAAGGGTCCGTTTTAGGGACCTCATTTCGGTTGGGCCTTGTAAATTCCTTTGAAATGCAGTGGTAATAGGTTATAATCCATCAGGGTCGTTTTCACCAGTGGAGCTTTTGCTGGAGGATTGATTTCTGACAGGCCGCAGCATGTTAATTATCCCTCCAGTGGTGAATAGTCCGGTGAAATATGCATTTGTGGAGGTAATAGTGGTGTAGAGGCAATGGTGTACAGTGATCATAAGATGTCATTTTTGTGAGACAGTGTTATGGTGTGGATTTTGATTGCTGCAGAACAAGTTAGAGGCAGCTTGTTGGACCCAGGCCAGAGTCTCACTAGAGAGTATCATGGGGTAATATTTGTTGGAGAGGGAGATGAAAGAGTGACTGCGTGCTGCCCCAGTTCCGGAGTAGCAGTGGTTGATGTTGGCTAGGTCTGATATACATTGGCAGAGCTCTTCACTTGTCCATGTTAAGTGATCCAGGTACTGTTGCAGGTCCGAGTGGCGGTGCTTTGGTTGATTTGTGTTCGGACCTTTCATTACAGAACTTCTCAATTTAAGAATCTTGCCAGCGAAGATTGATGTGAATTAGCGCTTTTCTGGGGTTTTTCCAGTACTAAAACGACACTGTGTGCTGTACACGAGAAATATAGAGGATTTATGTGTATGATCAATTAATAGAAGAGCAGGAATTCCGCTTTTATTTAATAATGTATTTGTTTATCAATTGGTTTGCACGTGTTCCCTTTCGGTTACTTAGATCGGTTATCAGGATTGTGGTGCATACAAAAGATCTTAGTAGATAATCAGCATTGTCCATTAAAACATGAGTGCCCCTGTGTGCACTTATTGGTGCTTCTGTGCAAGGCAGAGAATGTTTAGCTACTCAAGCTGGTGTTCAAAATACTATGGGGGCTAATCTTAAATTGCATTTTGTAGTGTGAATAGTGCTACAGTAGTACTACTCACATAATACAAAATGCTGTTCACTGACCTACATGTGGGGGCTTACACATCCCCCTGTCCTATCTTTTATGTGCAGAGATGTCCGCCACGCCACGTAGGTATATGTTTTAAGGAGTAAATGTGGGAGGGAATGGGGTAGTGGCTGCCAAATTGGAAATACTTACTACTAAATGGGAGGGGTTAAGGGAGGAGTAAGGAGGATTAAGGGATAGTTTGTAGGGGTTTCTGAAGGAACATACACCCACTCACAAAAAAAGACCATTGCCTCACTACAGTTACTACAACCAAAAAGTAAAAAACAGCAGTAAAAATACTTGAGCTCATAGCTAGAGTAAGTCCAGCACAGTGCCTAGAAACCAACTGTTACTGCAACATCCTCTCATAGAAAATAATGGAAGCAGGGCCGTAAAATAAAAACCTATAGGAACTAATGTTACATTAAATTTAATTACTTTAACTCTTCAAAAATATAAATTAATTTATTTAATAGTAAAGCACTATATAAAAATGAAGCATAGTTAAACGTTTATTATAAAATATGTTAATAACTTTTTAAATTAAGAAATTAATGTAACTTCAATTTTTTAACGATTATATATATATATATTAATTTTATACATAATGTTAATATTTTGTACTACATAATGAATAAATATATATTTTATAATGGGAGTTTATTTAAATCTTAGGAAAAAATAAATGTAATTTCATTTAATACACTCGAAATAATTATTACATTCAAAGTTAATTTACTAGTGGTGTAGTACTTTCTATTTTGTTGTACATTTAAAAGAAATATTTCAATTTAATTGTCTTCAGTATTTCTATTTAATTATTTTATTTTTTATTCCATAAACCTTTAAATTTTCCCTATCCAGCACCGTAGTGATATCTCTGCCCCACAAGTGGAGACCTCCACCTACATGTGAAAAGTTAAAAGTAGTTACTGATAAATTAGGCTCTACTCCATGAGTTTATGTAAGTCTATATCTTTGAGTAACTTTACACTTGTAAATATTGAATAGACATAGCAGCAAAGGTGCTTAAAAGTGTAAGCGTAAATGTACTTGTAGAAAATCTGCATGTATAAATTTACCTCTATGAATACATCCCAATATTTGTCATCCAAAAACAGTCTCCATTGTGCATACCTTTGGTTTTGTATGTAAATTACACTTGCAAATGTAAATAGTTATGTAATAGTTAGATTTATGCCCAGAATTCCCAACTCTTGATTTAAGGAATTTCATGATGCTATGTCTGACTTACAAACTGAGGAAATTCCACTACCATAAGTGGTGGTATGGATGAAAATATTGATGCTGCCAAGTTAGGAACAGATGCACGACATCTGGAATAGGGTAGACATACACTAAGGGGCTGATTACGATGTTGGGTGGAGTTGCCTCCGCCCAACATCGTCTCGGTCATGGGACCGGCCGCCACCCGGTCGGCGGTCCCGACTGGCCCATTAGGATGCGACCGAACAGTGTTTAGTCGCATTCCTACATTTTACAATGGGAGCATGCATTCCGGCTGTAAACCAGCAAGAATGCAGGCTACCATTGCAAAATGGGAGGTTCAGCTCATCCCTGCACCCCGTGGCAGGCACCTGAGGGTGACTGCCACTAGGTGCAGGGATCAGCAGTGGGCTACCATAGATGCCCCCTCGGCCTCCAACCGGAGGCCGTGCACCCAAGGGGGCCTTGCTGGGGGCCCCCCATAAACAAGTTCCAACAGCCTTTCTCTGTTGGAAAGGCTGGCACGGAAAGGCTGCCGAAACGCGGCATCGTAACCCAAGGGCGAAAAGAGTCGACCTTGGGACTACAGGCCATATTCTGAATCGCCGATGGGCTCTCTGAGCCTGTTGGAAGCCAGCCGTAATGACCGTTTGGATTCCTTTCTGACCACCTCCATTGCAATGAGGCCGTCGGAAAGGTATCCGACCGGCATATTACGATGTGGTCATAAAGGCTCCGACCAAGGGTCAGAGCCTTTCACGACTGCATCGTAATCGGCCTCTAAATTGTAATTTGTGGGCAGTGACAGTCCCAAATGCGTTTCATACCCAAAGTGCGCAACTAAATGCAGTAAAATAATGCTACAGCAAGTGAGCATATTGAGATTGAAAGTGCTTTAAACACCCATATATAGCAATAGATTTCTATAAATAATCAGGTAGTAACCCAGCTACCTTATGAGTAACCATACAGGTAGACAACTACATTTTTATAGATTTCTGTGTGAAAGCAGAATCATTTTTTTCAGCCTATAAATTTGAGCAACCTTATGAAAATTGTAGATGTAATCCTATGAATCTTGAAGTTACACATTTTTGTGTCACTCAGTCACAGTGTTACTATCATGTCATGCACCTGTGGTTAAATACATTGGTAACTCTAAGGCAACTATTTACACTGCACGAGTACTTTTCTATAAGCAATAGTTTTAGGAAAAAAATGCTGCACTTTCATTTTCATATGTGAAAGTGTTCTTGTTTAGGTTTTTTTCCATGATGCTGATGTATTTATTAAATGTTGATTATTTTTTTCTTTTTTATGACTTCTTTTTGTGTGTTAGCATTTCATGGCTGTGGATTTCTTTGTACATGGCTCTAGTTCATTGTTTATGAAACTAAGAACACCACTGTTGGCACATGTCTAAAATGTTTTATGTGCTTCCATGAAACAAATATACTCCTGTATAATATACGTGCTCCTTTCTCGTTCTTCTGGGAATGTTCTGAGCACCGATTTCTTCCTGGAGCAATAATCTGGTTAGAGGAATGGCCCTTTATGGCTGAGCCTGTCACTTCTATTGTATTTTTTGATAAAATAAAAAGAAAGTTACTGCAGAAAATTTCATGACAGTAGCTGGTTGTTTGCTCTTTGGAAAATACAACTGTATGGTAACCTATAATTATGACTGTGTGATCCTAAACGAATATTCCGTGTGCACAATCTAATTAGGTCGGAAAGATTAGGAGTAAAATAGCGGGAATGTGCCTAAATACCTTACAGTTGCCATGGAAAATGACGGTGCATTATAAATAGCCTTAAAACTTACAATAGGGCTAAAACTGCAAAAACGCATTGTTTCACAAATAAAGAAAGAACAACTGTATCAGTCACACTTTAACGTGAAGAAATGAAAGAATGCTGCTGCAAAAAATAGACATTGACATAAGCTAAATAATACCTTTGCATTTTATATTTGTTTTGTATGGTTCTATTGTTGGAACATTGAAATGTTGGATATTTTGGTGTAACTTTGAGGCACAATGTTATCTTGTTGAAGTGATTTAAATAGTGAAGGGGTTTGTGAGGTGTGCAGATGTCAAGTGCAAAGCAGTTCTTTTTTCTAGGCATGGGTGAAGTTTGCAAAATCCACGAAGTGACTAAAAAACTCTGCCGCGCTACACAGAGTTTCGCAAGAGGTGGAGTGCGTTTGATCACGCAGTTGCGTTGAATTTCAGCACCGGGTGTTTGTACCGCGCTGGAAATTCAGCGCAAATGGCACCATGCACAACGCAAGAGGGCACTCCTTCTTTTCTGCTGCTCAAGTAGATTTTCTTCGCGAGCGGTCACAACACCCCGTGTTGAGAAATCCGACCACCCCTCTGGAGAAATCTCGCCACAATGTGGATTTCCCTTGCTCGCACTCGCCAAGTTGACGTTGGCAACCATGAGCAAGGAAAAAACTTTGCTCCGTGGAGTTTTTCAGAACTCTGAGTGCTCCGCGGAGCGCGGAGTGCAGAAAACTCTGAAAACTCAGCAAACAGAGTGAAGTTCCCAGCCCAGGTCTACTTTTTTCTATTATGAGTCTCTATCTGGAAATGAACAATTGTAAATTACGTAGTTCGTGTATTTTTCAAAGAAGAGGTGTGAGGTTGCTGGTGTTATTCTTTTTTTGCAGCAAGGTTTTTCTCCCCCTCTAAACACACAGTAGAACTGTTTTCTGACATTGTGTCAGGCGTTAGAAAATGCTTCAGCATTCTTATGTTGTTGTTAGCCACATGTGCCAAGTGACTGAGGCTAACTTTCCACCCAAGTGCACCTTCGCAAATGGCTCTCAAAGGATCATCCATGGCAAAGTGTGTGATATAATTTCAGGCAAAGTCATATATTTTATAAAATGCAATAAACACTGAGGTATCTGAGTGCCGGAGCAGTAACAAATGCAACCTGTAGCCCCAGGTATCATTATTATGGTGTGCCACTTCTTACAGAAGAGTGGCTATCTGGTAGGATTAATTTGTGCTCCAATTCAGCAGTAGACCTTAAACCCTGTTAACCAAAATTCAGTACTTTTATTTTTGTTTGTGTAAAATGCTCTAAAGTGAAAGCATAAGACGTACATCAAACTCAGTACCTAAGACATTCCTGTGTCCCATTGATCCAGCGGGTTACTAGCAACAAGCATTCATACACCGAATACTCACCTGGGCCCATTCATTCATACTACGCTAGCATTTTCCGCTGGTGGGTCAGTTGTACTCTTTATCAATATCCCTGCTACCAATTACCTTTCCTGATTGAAGAGTAATGACTTACCAATGGACCCCTTGATAATTGGGAAGTTTAAAATGAGAAAATACAGTACATTTCATAAATCTGAAATAATCACTGACTCAGGAAGTTTTAAAATGTTTATCTAAAATCTTTAGCAGAGTAAATTACAAACCACATAATACTTAATCTCATATCAAGGAGGAAGCATACTAAATAATCACCTATTTAATCAATGACGGTCCCTCAGAAAGAAGAAGATAGAGACAGCAGTACAGCTAAAGGTTGCATTTATATTTACCTAAAGGTGTGAGAACCAAACCCCTTGGCCAAGGAGTTGGAAAGATAGGTCCCAAGAAGGATGAAGACCAAAGACCTCCGGACAAGGTTCAGAACAGGATAGGTGACCTCTCTACCAACGATGCCTGCGTCGTTCCCCTCTCTGTCGCTTCGTTCCTCCTCGATTCTTCCGTGTCTTCTTTCTAATGGAATCCACCGCCCCCACCTCAGGACCTCTCTGGACAGCGGTTCAGTCTGCAATCGATCAGCTCGTCGAGCACCAAAGCCTGATCTCTCGTGTCTGAGCTAACTAATTAGCTAATTCTATATCTATTATACCCTTCTACACCCAGGTACCTCCCATTAATGTTTCAGAATTATGGGCCCACTACTTCTGATTGGACGGGGACAGGGTGTTGATCCTCACACCATGACAATTTAGTTCAATTTATTTAAGCCCATTGTTTTTAAATACCGCCCCTCACAATTAATACATTTGCTTTATTTCCCACCCGTCTCACGACAAATTTTAATACAAAATGTATATACATTGTTGCATTTGAGGGAACATCGCAGATGTAGTGGAGTTGACCAACAGGTCATGGCCTTGGATGTCTTCCAAGTTGACTTGATCGCTTTGTCTTGTTATTTTCAGAGCGCATGCGCAGGTCTCGAGCTGCTGTTCCGTTAAACCAGGCCCAAATTTACGAACTAATTGAAATCAAAGAAGAAACATATTAAAATCAAAAATAAATGTTTTCACTGTATACCCCCTATTTCTACTCTACTCCCATTTAATTATAAAATCTATCCCGCATTAGTAGCGTTAGAATACCACATTGTTAATTGCAGCAAATGCGTGAGGTTTAGCACGTGAAAACATTAAGCAGCCCTTTTAGCATACACTGCACAGAAGCAAAGATTCCCTCCAAGCAAAGAAAGACGTCATACCACATGATATGGTTGTCACATATGCGCAATGGAGTTCCCGCGCTTTAGCGGCCATTTTGGATTAGACAAGGATTACTTATTAGTTTAAACACATAGGCAAGCTTCTCTCAGATACTGTGTTGTGTATGCACTTATTAGTAAAACATTACAAAGTTTAATTAATTAATACTGCGAGAGGTTTGCTTACGAGCAAGTCTCATTGTGAGTTCTTGCTCCATCACCATCAATATATGCACCACATCCGTTCATACACACAGGTGTGTTTGTGCTGACATACATCGTTTTCAGAGATTGTGAACCTGTACCATTGCTTTTAAGAATTCTTTGTCACACACAAAATGTACCTAACCATGGAGTTCTGTAACAGCTTTGGAGTTTTCAATGACGTAGAGCTAAATTTAGAGGGTTGCTACTGCCTCTTCAAATCCACAATTCACCCAGTTCACTTATAGGTGAAAACCACTAGTTTATCAACAGCAGAGACCTAGAGGACTATTTATGAGCTGGTTTGCATCATTCTTGCACCACACAGCGTGGTGCAAGACCGACGCAAACCTTACATGTGATTTATGAAGCCACACAAGGCCACTTTGCATGGCCTTGAGTGGCTCCATAAATCTGGAGTAAGGCAGTGGAGCGCAAATTGCTGCGTTGCCTTATTCTGCGCTGGAAAGGCGTTCCATGGGCATTGGGTGCGTGTTTCCCTGCAACTCCTATGGGTTTTAACGCATTCCCAGATTTACCAGAACTGGTTGACCTGGGAATGTACCTAAAAGATCTGCCTTCTCAGAAGAGGCATAATGAGGAGAAATATCTTTATTTCTTCTCATTAATTCATCTTTAGAAAGAGGAATATGCCTCTCAGGATTGGAAGGCCCTTCCTGCACAAAAACAATCCTGCATGCAATGCAGCCACCTTTGCATCATGATGCAAGGGTGCCTGCATTGGCACTGACTGCCAAAAGGGTGCCAGCACTGGAGAAAAGTCAGAAATGTGCCATATTGCCTTAAATACGGCACATCTCAGCCCTTCCCCTGTCACGCAGTGCAGCACAGCAATGTTTATTGATGTTCTGCACTGATTGACAGTCCTGTAAATAGGCCCCACAGTCTTTTTTTTTTTTTTTTACATCTAAGGCATATAAAGTTTATACATGGAACTCGGAATTTGCCCGAGTTAATGCATGACTTTTAGACAGAACGAGCCGGCAATCAGGTGTTAGTCAGTTCCCTTTTATTTGCTTTTTAACACCAATTTCACTTTGGTGCTAACGCATTTGCAAACGGGAAGGGGTCCCCAAAGGACCCCTTTCCCTTTGTGATTGAATGCATGCAAAAGTGTTTTTTCAGACCAGGCAGTGGTCCCACGGACCACTGCCTACTCCCTTAAATTGAAAAGAATACTTTAATTTTGATATGTATCCAGTTTTCCTTTAAGGAAAATGGGCTGCATTAAAAAAAGAAAGTTGCTTTATTGTAAAGCAAACACAGACATGTGGTGTGCTTTTCCCAGCAGGCCACCATCCCTGTGTTTTTTAGTGATTCGCAATGGGTAGCGAATTGCGACCTACCTCATGAATATTAATGAGGTAGGTCATTTGCAACCCACTGGAAATCGCAAATGAAACTCAATGGAGTTTTCTACATTTGATATTGCGATTTCCTAATTGCGATTCGCATGTGTTTATGTTTATGTTTATTAACTTATAGAGCGCGCAAGTGCCAGTTGGCGTCTTTGAGCTAAAATGTCTGCACAGGATATTAGAAAATAAATAAATAATGAGACCTAATTATTAATGGAAGGGAAAAGCCAGGTTTTGAATTGTTTCCTAAATATTAAAAAATTTGACTTAAATCTGAGATGGTCAGGTAATGAATTCCACCATTTGTGTGTGGTATAAAAGAATCGTCTTCCTCACCAATGAGCCTTCTTTATTCTAGGAATACCTATCCTTCTTGCTGTACTACACCGCAGGTTATGAGTGGGTACATACCATTTAAAGGTTTTTTGTGAAGAAAGAGGGCCAACTTTTTTTAAGGCTTTGTGGGCCCAGCACAAGGCTATGAACTTTATCCGTTCCCTGATAGATAGCCAATGTAAATCAAAGATAGTTTGTGAAAATGAACAAAACATGGACATGAACATGGAATCGCAATTAGGAACTCGTAATGTTCTATGTTAGTACATGTGGCCCCATGTTTTTAAACACGAGTGGATATATTATGCATGCGCACATCATGCGTGCGCATGTGCCTTTGTATATTATGTGCAAATTGGGTATTATCAAATTGCACATATTTCTGTGTAAGAGGCAGTCTTCCCCTTGGACTAGCAGTATGTTAATTGGACCCTTATTCTAGAATTCCGTGGACCAAAGGGATACATTTTACTTAGTAAAGAAAGTGGAATGTCTGAGCCAGGAATGGGTTTTTTATTCTTTCTGCTAATGCTATTGAAGGCCCCACAAATCACTGGCTCCGGGGAATGCCATGTACAACAAATGACTAGCTGCTTCAGCACTAATGTGAGATCAGCAAAGTTCTCTAATGACAGTAGAGTTGCAGAGGTAATGTCCTGAGCTTGATCTGCTATTAGGAAACAGATATGAATCAGAAGGTGTTGCAATCTCCTGGTAGAAGACGTTTTAGTGCATTCTCCTGAAACTGCCACCCTGCTACTTCCTTATCTGTACTTCACTACCACTTTCCACTCTTACATACATGCATAGACATACACATACACACAAACACATGTATGTGCACAAATGCACACACTCATTTACACTTCCAACAAACACATGTATGTGTACAAATGCACACACTCATTTACACTCCCAACAATGCAGGAGTAATAACAGAATGTCGACATTCATCAAATACAAAAGAAAGTGAATGTAGGTGAGCTGAAAGGTTTGTGTGGCTTCTCGTTAATACTTTTCCACCACATACTAATCTGTGATACCATTCGTGATGGCATATAAAAATGCATACGACCCTTTACATTTTTTTCCGAGAATTAGAGCTACATAAATAAAAACGCAGTTGTCTGTTTTTTGACCTGCATTGTTATCCAGAAGTCTGCCTATCTAGCATTCCTTAAAACCTCTTTGAGGGTAGCTGATATTTTGGTAAATCTTAGTTACTAATAGAGTTCACACATGTGCCTGGTATGTGTCCAAGCAGCAATAGCCAGTCTTAGGGCCCTTACTTATAGTGCCTCGGAGGAGGGTGTGATATGTATCACCTTTAATAAAATCCGATATCACAGGGTTCTGATTTATAGGATGTGATAATTGGCATCTATTATCCATTTTGTCCTAAAAAGGGGCATGCACTATATCAAAAGAAGTTAAAGAGAAAGCTGTTCTGCACGGGCATCCCTCTGTAAAAGACAATAATAAAATTGTAACCCTGAGCAGAAGGCTCACCAATACTGCAGCACTGTATCTGAATCATTAAATCACATATAAAAAATAGAGTAAATAGCTCTTTCTTATATCTCTAGTGCATTGTTGTGCCCATCAACTAGAAAGTAAAAATTGTTGTCTTAACAGATAACACTCATTCCAATACTGGCAACAAGGATTCAAAAGTAAAGCATTCATACAAAGAAATAGATGGGGAACACCACAAAGGAGCTACAGAAGAGGGGGCACTGTCACAAACATTAACCAGTTGTTGGAAGGTGGTTTATTAGTAGATGCAGGTAGGTACCTACAGCCAGTAATAACGCCACAATCACAAATAAGGTCCAGTCAACTTTAGATAAATGAATCATTGCTCAACCCTTGGTAGCTTGGCTCCCAAGCAGTCAGGCTTAACTTGACTGAGGCACGTGTTTAAAGCATGTTTAAAACATCAATACAGTAAATAAGTAAAACAAAACACACAATATAAAAAATTAATCACCAATTATAATAATAATAGGAAATATTTGTATGATTAAAATGACACCAAATTGACAAAGATCCAATGTAGGGAACCAGAGATATGATTTTTTAAAGATTCAAAGTAAAACTAGCGCTTAGAAGCAAATATCGCTCAAAGGGTTAACAAAAGGTGACGCTGGACCGGGGCAAAGTCAAGAGTTCAAGATACCGGTGATGTAACACTTTCACACTTGCATCCAGAAGTGTTTCTTGATGCAAGATAGTGGTCCACAGCACCAGCCAAGGGTTCAGAAGCTCTGGTTTGCCTCTGGTCAATCCAAGTAAAATCCAGGTGAAGTTTGCCAGCTGGAGTTTTCCTTGTTGTTAATGTTGTAGGTAGCCCTTCCAGCACATTTCTACCAGTTGCTGACCAGGCAGTCCACTCCTTATTCTTAAAGACAGGCAAAGTCCTTTTGTTGTGAGGCCTTGTGAGTACATTAGGTACAGTCCTTATTAGTGCAGTCCTCTCTTGTGCAGTTTGAGGGTCCAGCAGGGCAGTGCTTCTACTCAAGATATTTATTTTGGGTCTTTGAGGGTCCACAACACCAGCCAAGGGCCCAGAAGCTCTGATTCGCCTCTTGGAGGTTTGGGACTACCAGTCCCTGCACCTGGTCAAATCCACTGATGCTGGTCAGCTGGGCTCTTCTTGGTGGAGTTGATGCAGGTTACTTCTTGAAGCTCTTCTATACCTGTTACTTTCAGGGAGTCCACTCCTCACACTGTTAAAGCAAGGCAAAGTCCTCTTTTGTGAAGCCCAAAGTGTGCAGCAGGCAGTGGCGGCTCCTGGAGGGAGTGTTGCGGGGCGGTGGGGTGGGGCAGGGTGGGGGGCAGTAAACTACAGCGTAAGGCCGAACAGATTGAAGTAACTAAATAAATAAATAAAACGAATTACATTGCGCGCGCTGCATTGCCATTTGCGATGCAGCGCATGCAATGTAATTCATTTTATTTATTTATTTAGTTACTTCAATCTGTTCGGTCATACGCCGTAGTTTACTACCCCACACTCTTCCCCTCCCTCACCCCGCCCCACCGCCCCGCAACACTCCCTCCAGGAGCCGCCACTGGCAGCAGGTGCAGTCACTTTGGTACAGACCAGGGGTTCAGCAGGGCAGTCCTTCTCTAGATGTCTCCAGGCAGGAATCTGAGTTGATGGTCAGTCCATACTTATCCAGACCTCTGGGCTGTCAAGCAGGGGGGACACTTCAAAAACCCCTGATTTCTCACACAACCCTCCCCCCAGCCAACAGCACAGGAGACTAAGCCCAATCCTGGGAGAATTTCCCTGGTCTGCCAGGTGAGGAAGAAAGTAAAGAAGCCAGGTTGTACAACTGCAGGGCCTACTCTGCCTTACATGCTCCTGCTAAGGTCACTTCCTCTTGGAAGCTGATTCATCTCCACAGTAACAGGACCCATTTTGAACTGAAACTTGTTAAGCTGTTTAATTTTCTTCCTCAATTTGTAGTTTAGGTAGCAAGGTGCCCACCTCCTCTATCCCTAACTTTGCTAGAGCAACCCCTAACTTACCCACAGAGGTTACCCAACACTTGAGCAACCCCACAATGACCAAAAGGGCCAGGGGTAACTTACGTTTGGCTATGTGGTCTGCCTCCTATGCCAAATGCAGTGCTACCATGAAGGCTAGCACCAGCAGAGGCTACCGACAGCTGTCAGAATCCAGACCCACACCATAAGCTCCTTATTGACAGGTTGCTGAGCTGCTTTATGGGCAACTATGGGTTCCTGGAACCTCTGATGATGTTTTGAGTGGGGGGCTACCACATCCTGTGGCAGACACCCTTCTTCCACTCCCCCTTCAGCATAGGGGTGGCCCCCTGCTGGTTGACAGCTGCCTGACAGCTCAGGACTTCCTTGTGGTCAGGTGAAGCCTCACCAGTGCCACTTAGGGTTTCTCCCTTACTGGGACAGAAGACCCCTGGCTCACTGGGACTCTCTTTGAGAGTGGCTTACCTTCCCTCTTCTTTTTCCCATTCTTATGGGACCCTAGTCTCCTAACTGTAGGGAGTGGGTCCCCAGTAACTTTGAGTGGGGGGGTGCCCTTGGTGACCACCACATCTGAGATCAAACAAAACTCTGGAAGGTCATTGCCTAGGACACAATCTAAGGGGATGTCAAAACTGACTACCACTCTACACCATCTAAGGGTACCCTCCCTCTTCTGGGGCACTATGGCTACAGGTTTGGTTGTGACCTCACCTGGGGCTACCCTTACTCTTCTTGACTCTCCTGGCACATACTGATCTGGGGATGCAAACCTGTCACTCATCATGGTGTGACTGGCACAGGTGTCTCTCAGGCCAGTGGTAGGGATCCTATTCACCTGAATGAAGTGGAAGTGCCCCACCCTCAGGGATCACCAGCTTACCATCTGGACCTGTCTCTCAGCGCAATGCTATGAGGGCCGCCCCATCTAAGGAGTCCTCCTCTAGGGCTTCACTAGACAGCCTAAAGCTAACCACCTTCTTAAATCAGGTGGAGTCACCCCTGAAGTGACCTGTCTGCTGACAGTCAAAGCACACACTGTTGTGCATGTACTAAGTCCTGGATTCCCCTGCCTTTGTCTATTGCCGAGTTGGGGTGGGATCTACTCTTGTCCTTTTTAGAGTTCTGGGGTACTAAGGGAGTCTCTGAAGTGGGCTTACCACCTCCCTCCTTTGACTTTCATGTGCCTAACCCTCCTTGTTGGATTGATCCCCATGGGACTGCTTGGGCACTCTTGCACACACCCACCTATCAGCTGTCTCTCCTAGTTCCCTGGGACCAGACAACTCAGAGTCAACTAAACACTGGCATAATTCGTCTGAGGTACAGTTACTCAAAATCTGCTTCATCATGAACAGATTATAGAACACCTCACAGGTACTTACCTGGTTACCCTGTATCTAACCCTCTAGGGCCTTCACCGAGATGTGTACAAAGTTCTTCCAAGATTGGGTGCTGACTTTCTGGGTGTCCCTGAACTTTATCCTGTACTGCTCTGGGGTGAGACCAAATTTTCTGATCAGACACTGCTTCATGTGGGAGTAAGATTCTGCTGCCTAACCCTCTAGGGTCAGGAGCCTATCCCTCCAAACTACTGGGGTCAACTTCCACAGAAGTGAACCCCAGTAGTGAGAACTAACTCTCCTCATCATTCTAAGGGCCCTCTCATATGCTGCCATCCATTTGTCTAAGTCATCACCCTCCTAGTACTTAAGAACAACCCCCTTGGGTAGTCTGCAATCAAATCCATCACCCCTGGACATCTGACCATCTTCCTCGCCTTCACTGCCACCATCCTTTATCTCCTGCCTTGCCCACTTCTTCTCAGCTAGGTCCACTTTCTTCTTCCCTACACCTATACAAGCTAGTTGAGCCTCCAGCTCTCTTTCTCTGAGGGACATCTCTGGGTTCTCTGTGGGGTGAGCCATCCCTCCCCCCATGAGCTGAATGTCTAGACCTGGTGCTAGAAGTAATGGATAAGTTGTCATCCTCTGCCTGAAGGTTGTTGGAGAGTTCATCTGCCCCCTCCCCTTCATTCCCTGGAGCTGAATCTGCCCAGACCTTAAGGGACCTAATCGTCTCTGTTTTTCTAATTCTGTTAGCAGCTGGTAGACCCTTGGCTACTGACTGTGCAGTTAGTCAGGTTAGCCAGATCAAGCTCCATGGTATCCCTTCGTTTGGGACCCAGCTCTGCAACCAAATGTTGGAAGGTGGTTTATTAGTAGGCGCAGGTAGGTATATCCAGCTAGTAATAACACCACAATCACAAATAAGGACCAGTCAAGTCTTAATAAATTAATCATTGCTCAACCCTTGGTAGCTTGGCTCATGAGCAGTCAGGCTTAACTTAGGAGACAGGTGTGTAAAGCATTTAAAAACACCAATACAGTAAATAAGTAAAACACAACACACAATAAAAATCCAACCCCAATTTTAAAAAAAGGAAATATTTTAAACTTGGGCTTAGAAGCAAATAGCCCTCAAAGGGTGAAAAAAGGTCACGCTGGACCGCGACAAAGTCAAGAGTTCAGGCTGCCTGCATTTTATCACTTTTGGACGTACTTCCAGAAGTGTTTCTTGATGCAGGAAAGTGGTTCACAGCACCAGCCAGGGATTCAGAAGCTCTAGTTTGCCTCTTGGAATCTGGGACTACAGCTCCCACAATGCACTTGGTAAATCCAAGTAAAATCCAGGTGAGCTGGAGTTGTCCTTATTGGTGACATTGCAGGTAGCCCTTCCAGCTATTTTCTATCTGTTGGTCAGGGAGTCCACTCCTTATTCTTTAAGACAAGCAAAGTCCTTTTTTTTGTGAAGCCTTGTGAGTGCAGCAGGTGTAGTGCTTATGAGTGCAGTCCTCTCTTGTGCAGGCCAGGGGTTCAGCAGAGCAGTCCTTCTTCTAAAGATATTTATTTTGGGTCTTTGAGGGTGCACAACACCAGCCAAGGGTCCAGAAGCTTTGATTTGCCTCCTGGAGGTTTGGGACCACAAATCCCATGATAATTTGACAAAATATCAGGTCCAAAATATCAAGGCACACAAATATTGAGTTTTAAATATTGTGCTACATTTATATCGTAAATGCATAAATATTGTTGACACAAATATCAATTTTTAAGGTAAGTAATATCGTTTTCTAAAATATCTGTGTTGTTAATATTGCTTGCAATAATATATGTGTTGTTAATATCGTTTCCAACAATATTGTTGTAAAAATATAGGGGCCGATTCCGATTCCGGCCGGAAATCTCTCCGACCGAGCCGGACCCGGAGAGAATTCCGACCGAATCGGACCCTAGCAGTCCGACCGGGCGAGTACGATGCATTCGCATGCTATCGGACTCGATTCGGTCGGACTCCCATTGAAGTCAATG
The DNA here is from genome assembly GCA_963921515.1 of Calotriton arnoldi. NCBI lineage: Eukaryota > Metazoa > Chordata > Amphibia > Caudata > Salamandridae > Calotriton > Calotriton arnoldi. The sequence goes on from CAWUFW010000945.1 coordinate 2,747,885, forward strand.
GGAGCCGGTCGTACAACGCGTACGCGGGCTTCCATTGACTCAATGGGTGCGAGGCAAACAAGGGCGCCCCCTACAGCGGGTACGCGTCCATGCACATCACGGCATACATGCACAGGTAGGGGGGACCCATGGGTCCCCCCTGTGTGCAACTACGCGTACAGGGGGTCCGACGCGGACCCCCAAAGTCCGGCTCCGACAGCTCTTTCGAGCCGGACGGCGCGAGTCGGTCGGACTGCTCGCGGCGCGCATTGTACTTACCCGGCCGGGAAACGTCTCCATAGCGCGGTGCGAGTCGTGTCCGTGCGAGTCGCTCGGAGCGTGTTGAAGCCGCGTACGAGTCGGTCGGCGATTTCGCGGGAGCTTGCATCGTACTCGCTCGGCCGGACCCGCGTACCATTCGGTCGGGAAACAGGGCTCCGAATCGGATCCGGTAAATCCGATTCGGAGCACTACCGGCCGAGATCGGAATCGGCCCCATAGTTTTTTAGTTATCTTTATGTGTTTTAGTAATATTTTAATTGTATATGTCATATATTGTTTGTATAATTGTTGTTAATAATTTTATAAACAGTTTGCAATTTTAAGTTATTTATAAGTCTTTAATTTTATTATTAATAGTAATTTCTAGTGCTGTAGTTGGTTCTGAGGTTTGCAGGGGTATAAGGTGGGAAGTTATTTAAGTGTAATTAATTTGCAATTAATTTGTAATCAATATTATTAGTTAATTGATTATTAAATATTTAAATTGTGCATTAAGTTTATTTTTTTAAATGATAGGTGTCGGTTGTTGGGTTTTCAGAGTGTAGGGTGGGAAATTAATCAAGTATAATTTATTAATAATTAATTTTGTAATTAATATTAATTATTGAATTGATAATTCTTTTTTTTAACTGTGTAATTAGTTTATGTTTTTAAATTTTATTTTAGGTGCAGGTTGTTGGGTTTGTAGGGGTATAGGGTGGGAAGTTAATTAAGTATAACTAATTAATACATCATTTTTAATTAATATAAATTATTTAATTGATAATTAATTATTTAAATTGTCTAATTATTATTTATTTCAAGTTATCTCTGAAGTGCACATTGTGTCTTAAGGAGTATAGGGTGGGAAGGTAATTAGGAGATAAATAATTATCAATTAAGTAATAATTTGTATTAATATATTTAATGTATCTATAAATATGTACATTGTTTAATAATTATTTTTTTATGTTATATGTTAGTTGCAGGTGTTTTGTATTTGTAGGGGAATATGGTGGGGATTTACTTGAGTAATAATTAATTAACAATTATTAAATTATTAATAATTATTTTATTTATTCTTGAATATGTTATTTGTGTTATACTCTTTTTATTTTAATTATATTTTAATTCTGTACTGCTCGGTTTATTGAAGTATAATGTGGACATGTAATGAAATAATCAATTAATGATTATTGTCTATTTTATAATAATTATTAACACTGTTAATAATTATGTAACTTGTTTAAAAAAATGTATTTGATATATTTTTGTTCATATCAACATTGTTATATTTTTGGTAAATTAACATAGTTATTAAAATGTGTTATGTGTTTGAAGTGAACTATTTTCTTTACTGTTGTGCAGACTGGAGTGGGAATAGTACATTTTCTCTCTCCAGGGTCCAACACTTTCCCTACTGTAGCACAGACTGGGGTGGGAACAGTAAATCTTCCCCATCTGGATTACAATACTTTCCCTACTGTTGAGTAGACTGGATGGGAATAGTAAACTTTACCCCACTAGAGTCATACATTTTCCATACTATTGAGCAGACTGGAGTGGGAATAGTAAATATTCCTCATTAGGAGTCCAACACTTTCTCACCTGTTGCACAGACTAAAGTGGGATTCCTAATTTTTCCCACCCTGGAGTCCAACGCTTTCCCAACTGTTGCGCAGCCTGGAGTGTGAATGATAAATTTTCCCTATCTGGAGTCAAATGCTTTTCCTACTGTTGCGCAGACTGGAGTGGTACTTACTATACCCCCCCTCCACAGTTCATAGCTTTCCCTACTGTTGTGTACACTGGAGTGGGAATAGTAAATTGTTAATTGTGTATATGCATTTAATTTTTATAGTTGTAAATTAAAAAGAAATAATATAATATAAAATATGTTTTTAATAATAGTATTATGTTATACACGTATATAAACAAATACAAATATTTATGTGTGTATTTCTATGTAAATTTATATATATTATTAAATGTTACTTAAATATATTTAATTTACATTATATGTATGTTGTATATTAAAATATTTTATATTTACTATGTCATACTATGTTTTTATATCCGATATTTGAGACAAAATATTTTTGTAACACGATATTTGTGTTCCTGATATTATGTCAGTGATCCATATCCTACAATGCACCTGGTCAATCCTTAAAAGTTCACTGGAAGCTGATCAGATTGGCTCTTCTTGGTGGAGTTGATGCCGATGACTCCTTTAAACTTTTGTACCTGTTGCTTTCAGGGAGTCCACGCCTTAAACTTTTAAAGTGAGACAAAGTCCTCTTTTGTGGAGCCCAGAGTGTACAGCAAGTGCTGTCCTTATGAGTGCAGTCCTCATTTTTGCAGACTAGGGGTTCAGCAGGGCAGTTCTTCTTCTTTTGATGTTTTCAGGCAGGGTCCAAGTTGCTGTGCAGCTCTCCCATATTTATCCAGGCTTCTGGGCTGACAAACAGGTGGGGGGCACTCTGACCAATGGGGTGCCGGGTGCTACCCTCAATGATGACCACTTCCCCTGAAGTGTGGCAAATTCATGTCCCAGAAAGCCTTGCTCCATGTAATCCAAAATGGAGAAAATCTCTCCTGAAGCTTAGGGTCTGGCTAGCCCAATCTAAAGGTGTGACTAACTTTCTGTAACACTCCCCTTCCAGCCACTCTGCAATTTCAATTACAGGGTCTCCCATCTGGCTGAGGGTGCAGGAAGTGGGGGTAGGCCTGGTTACTGTCCTCACTGTCTTCCTCCCTTTAAAAGACCAGTTTGGCTACCCAGCCCCCTTCCTGCCTTTTGCTCTGCCACTGCATATCTCCTCCCACAAGATGTCTCTGTTTGCTAACAGGCCACTTCACACCTCATCAGAGCAGCTTGACTCAGCCTGTCAAAGGCTGGCCAATCAGAAGAAGCTGCTACAGGGCTGGATGAAGGCACATCAGAAAAGCAAGTTGTATAACTTCTTTTCCAGCATAGTTATAATAAATCCAACCTTGGCAAGTTGTTGGATTCATTCTAGCTATTATTTTGACCCTTTAAAGTATCATTTTAGCTCACTCTTGTCAATAGACTGTATAAAAGTTTATTAAAGCCTTCCCATGTTAGCCTATGCAGCTACTGCACTACAATGGGGGAAAACTAAATTGGTAGTTTTTCCCTCATCAATGCTTATAAAATATCTTTTATAATGTCCCCGCTTACTTTAGCATGACACCCTACCCTTGGGGTACCTAGGGTAGACCTTAGAGCTAACGTTTATGTAAAAACAAGCTAGTTTAAGACTTCAGAAGTACCTTTAATTCCAAAGTCAAATTTGTACATAGTTTTATTTTAAAAGCAATCTGCAAAGCAAGGCTGGCTTTTAAAATGACAGCACGCAACACAGAAGTGCACACATAAGTGCATTAAATCTACTGGGCCTCTACACCGACATGCCCTACCATATAGTAGGGACTTACAGGTAGGGTATCAGTACCAATTGTAATTTTACCTAATTACCATGTACCTTTCACACAGAGGACAGGCCCTGAACCGGTTAACAGAGCCCAGGGCATAGTCAGAGTCAGAAAACCAGCATCTAGTAGTCAAAATGCTGGGCAAAAAAGTAAGGGGACACTGCAAAAGCCCTGGTTTTTCATACTAGTCGATACCAAAGGGGATGATAGACGGAGCGCTTGAGCAAATCAAACACTCACCCCCAGTCAACTGATCTGGGTTTAATCCATCATCATTCTTTAGCTCACTCCACCACCCCAGTTCAGACATGGCCATATGCAAATCAGTCTGACCCTGTGCCTCATGGGAACAGTCCAGCCCGAACTGCCAAGCCATATCTTCCCTGGACCGGAAACAAGCATCCTGGGACCGGTTACCTATAGTTCTCATCAGTGGTGTTCATTTGAAATATAGGATGGTACAAGAAATAAGAGAAAGAGTCCTAAACTATCCTGTTCATATTTCTGCACTTGCTGTGAAAGTAACGCCTCCTTCTGTCTCTTCCTAACCAGAGGCAGGTGGTGTTGCTGCCTTTTACTGAATGCCCTCAATTATGCCCAACTCCAACATTAGCGAAGGGTGCCTAAACATCCTGCTATACTCAGTTAGAGCTCACTAAATACAGGGGTCAGTGGGTGGGCCAAATCCCAGGGGCCAGAAGGAGAGGGGCTCATGGCGCCCCCCTCTTGGGCTTATTCCAAGCCATGGGGACTGCCACCTCCCCAGGGCTGTTAACAATAAAAATGCGGGGGCCCACTCAGCCCCCCCCACAGCCCCGGGGACCACCACCTCCTTGGGGCACTTTTCCACACAAATGTGGAGGTCCACTAGGCCCCCGGCTACCCCAGGGACTGCCTCCTCCCCGGGGCACACAGTATTTTTTATTTGAAATGTGGGGGAGGCCCTAAGGCCTCCCCCACTGTACCGGGGACTGCCACGTTCCTGGGGCACTGTTATATTCAAATGTGGGGGGACCGCTTGGCCCCCTAGCTGCCCCAGGGCACAACCATTAATTAATTTTAAAAAAACAATGTGGGAGAGGCCCTACTGCCTCCCCTCACAGCCCCGGGGACTGTCACCTCCCCGAGGCATACAAATGAAGTAATGAAGGGGGTCCGTTGCAGCCAAGCGGCCCCGCAGACCACCTTCTTTGCTTTCCTTGTCTGTTGATGCTTCCAAGGCTTGCTGGTGCTCCCGCCGGACACTGAACTCCTGGTTCTCGATTTCCAATGTGGGACAGCTCATGAATAGCTCCTGGTCTTCCACAGCATTGCCTGGTTCTCACAGCTGCAGTGACCAGGTCAGCCTCAACCCTCCTGCATCTTCTGACATCGGTGGCAATTGGTCTTCCCAGCCTCCTGGTCACTCCTGAGTGGCATAGACTCTGTCCCCTCTGCTTGCAGGTACTCCTCTTCATGAATCCACCCTTGGATTCCACCGGACGCTTTCACCTTCTTCGCCAGGGCATCTTCACTGAAGTCCTCTATTGTGGCCTACGGCGGTTTCCGATGTCACTTCGCACCTATGCACCTGGTTTCCTTGGTGTAGGTATCCAGGTTTGTGGGGTATCCACATGTGGGGCGACTCTCCAATCCTCCATCTTCCACTGTTTTTTTTCGGGGTCCTCTGGGAAGGGTCCTTCTTCTGCAAAACTGCAACCGCGACTTCTCCATTGACTTGTATTGCGTACGCGGGTGTGTTCCCACTCTGCACTCAGCCTCCGTGGGGTACCTGGGTACTTACCTTGGGTGGTTCCATGGGTCCACAGCTCTTCTAAGCCTTCTGGGTCAAGTCTCAACTTTGGTCGCAGCTCGCATTTCACTTATATATAAGTATATGGTTTGGTCTCCCCCTGTAGACTCTGTAGACTGCTGTGTATTTGTTCTACTTACCTGTTCTCTTTTTGAAATATGGTGTGTATTGTGTTTATATCTCCGGGTAGGAGATATACCAATGTGTTAGTGAGTGTGTATAATAAATATTACTATTTTTATAACTACACTGTGTGTTTCTTTTTCGTTTATCCTACACAATATGATTAGTACTGGTTAAACAAGCTGCTTAGCACTCCTTCTGGACTAAGCCTGAAGGCTTCTCTCCACAGCTACAACTTGGAGAGTATTTAAAGTTGTCTAAGATCACTAAAATCACAATAAGGGTTGTCTGGATTAGTGCAGGGTGCTTCACTTAAATAAGTGTGCACCATATACTAAGCCAGCTTCCTACAGTCGGCCTTGTATTTTGAGCTCTGCTTCTCTAATGAAACTGGTAGAGAAAAGTGACATTTAAAACATGTTGCCAGACGTATTAACCTCTATCCGAGTACAAATTAGTCTCTGCAAAGATACACTGCAAGAAGGCCATAGATAGGGAGGTGTGTGGTTTAAACTGAAAGCGTACTCTGTCAAGTTTGAATGTCTCTCTGCTACCATATCTCGGGTATGTCTCTACTTGTACGAGTAGTCTGACACGTGTGCTGCAGCTGATGACCCTAAGTTTAAAAACTATACAGTCTATCATACCCCTGCACAAATCTTGTCAAAGCCTCTTCAGCATTCAAGCTCAGAAGCACAGATCTCTTAGCTAGGCAGACCTCATGGAGGCACTTGAACACACAACTTCATACCCGGCTGCCCTGTATAAAGAGAAGAAATTGACCCATGCAGTTTCTTCTACACACACTTAGAGAGCATGCGGTGTGAAACAGAGGTAGCCAAGTACCTTTAGGCTTCTATACATGTGTCATCTTGCCCCTAAAAGGCGCTGACATGCTCATTGAGGTCTCTAGAAAGATGCTGACAAACAGGAGAGTGGCATGAGGGAGTCAGCCTTTCATTTTGGCTTAGACCTGGCATTGAGAGCTTTGCATCTCTAATGAAACTGGAAGAGAAAAGTGAAGTTTAAAACTTGTTGCCAGATGTATTAACTTATATTCAAGCCCATATAAGGCTCTGCAAAGGTACACTGCAAGAAGGTCGTAGATAGTGAGGTGTGTGCTATAAACTGAAAATGAACTCTGTCAAGTTTGAATGTCTGACTGCTACCAGCTCTCAGGTATGTCTCTACTTGTATTTGTAGTCTTGCACGTGTGCTGCAGCTTATGACCCTATCTTAAATAGTATACAGTCTATCATTCCCCTGGACAAATATTGCCAGAGCTATTTCAGAATTCAGTCCCAGAAGCACAGATCCTTTTGCTAGGCAGACCTCACGGAAGCACTTGAACACACAGCTTCATACCCAGCTGCCCTGTATAATGAGCAGAAAGTGACCCATGTTGTTTCTTCTACAAACATTTATAGAGCATGTGGTGTGAAACAGAGATAGTCTAGCACCTATAGACTTCTTTACATGTGTCATTTTGTGCTAAAAAGGCACTGACATGCTCATTGAGGTCTCTAGAATGATGCTCACACTCAGAAGAGCAGCATGACAGGAGTCGGCCTTGTATTTTGGCTTAGACCTGCCATTGAGAGTTCTGCCTCTCTAATGAAACTAGTAGAGAAAAGTGAGGTTTAAAACATGTTGCAGATATATTAACCCCTATTCGAGTCAATATAAGTCTCTGCAAAGTTACACTGCAAGAAGACCGAAGATAGTGAGGTGTGCGCTTTAAACTGACAGTGTAATCTGTCAAGTTTGAATATCTGACTGCTACCATATCTCGGGTATGTCTCTACTTGTACGGGTAGTCTTACACATGTGCCGGAGCTGATGACCCTAACTTAAAAACTATACGGTCTCTCGTACCCCTGATTAAATATTGTCAGAGCTACTTCACCTTTCAGTCCTAGAAGCAGAAATCTGTTTGCTAGGCAGGACTCATGGAAGCTCTTGAACACACAGCTTCATGCCCGGCTGCCTTGTACAATAAGCAGAAATTTACCCATGCAACTTCTTCTACAGACATTTACAGAGAATGTGGTTTGAAACAAAGGTAGTCTAGTACCCATACCCTACTTTACATGTGTCATCTTACCCATAAAAGGCACAGACACTCTCATTGACATCTCTAAGTAAGGTGCTGACAGTATTATTAGAGACATGACAGGACTTGCCCTTTTAATTTACCTTAGGCCTGGCACAACAACATCTCTCTTTAAATAAAGTGGTAGAGGAATGTGAGATTTAAAATATGTTGCCAAGTGTATTAACCTCTTTCCTAGGCCATATAAGTCTCTGCAAAGGGACACTGCAAATAGTCCATAGATAGTGAGGTGTGTGCTTGAAACTGAAAGTGTATGATGTGAAGTTTGAATATGTGACTGCTACCATATTTCAGGGGTTTCTGTAGTTCTGCATGTACTCTGACATGTGTGGTGCAGCTGATACCCTAACTTAAAAACTATACGTTCTATCATACACTTGAACAAATATTGTGAGAGCTATTTCACCTTTTAGTCCCAGAAAAATAGATCTGTTTGCTATGCAGGCCTCATGGAAGCACTTGAACTCACAGCTTCATACCCTGCTGTCCTGTATAATAACCAGAAAGTGATCCATGCCGCTTCTTTTACACACATTTACAGAGCATACAGTCTGAAACAGAAGTAGTCTACTACCCAGAGGCTACTAAACTTTCATCATCTTATCTCTGCATTTCCTCTAGCGCTGGTACTAAATTTACCTGCCTAGCAAGAGTACAGACACCTTTGTAACATAATATAAGGGTGCCTGTGTTGCAGGGAAGAATTGTTCATGTCCAGGAAAGAATAAAATCCTGAACATGAACAATCACTAATGGCAATTTGTTGTTTCTTTGTTTACTGCAAAATGCAGCACACAAAGAAACAGCAAAAACAAGAAGAAATGAATCATTTCTCCTCGTAGCACCTATTTAACACCAAAGGTCTAATTTACGAGGTTTTTTCTATGCGTGCTGCACAAAGCAGTACACATAGAAAAAGGAGAAAATGAGGAGAAATTAAAACATTTCTCTTCGTTATACGTCCATAATCCCACCCCTGGGGCGGCGTTAGATACTGACTCATTCCCAGATTTATAATTTCTCTTAAATCTGCGAACACTTGAGATTCCATGGGTGTTGCGTAAGAACACCCACAGCAGCACTCATGGAACATCCTTTCACACACTGTTCTGCGTGAAAGGGCCACAATTTTACAAGGCAATGAAAAGCCACGTAAAGCCATGTAAAGGAAGGTGGAAGGGAGAGTAATCTTTTTAAACATCTACCTTCTTCAAGATCCCAATCTGATTTCCCACTTATACAGAATACCTAAACACCATATTGAAAGTGTGGCCGAATCCTCCCCTGATATGCAACCAATACTGGTCTTAGAGAAGTACTTCCATTCATTTTATCACATTGCTTGAGTTCCCTTCCTGAAGAAAGAGCTTTTGCCTGTCGGGAACCAATGTGTTCGTTCTATGATAGGTTCCTCACGAACCACATCCCCATGTACTTATAACTATTATCGTTCTGAATTTTAACACTATTTAGAAACCAATCAAAATTTAATTATTTCTTGTTCCCAAATGGAAGTGGAAGCACTTTTGCTTTCTCCAGGTTCACTGTTATTTTTTTGCTATTACAGTAGTCAGTAAAGACATCTAACTTTCTCCGTAGACCTATTTCTGTTAAGTCCATGATCACTACATCATCTTCATAGAGGAGACAACTTATATGTGAACCATTCATTTTGGGGATTAGGCCACTGGGTAAATCTAATATTTTTGGTAAATACACCAAAAATACAGAGAACAATATGGGTAGCAAAATACAGCCTTATCTGAGGCCATTTCTAACATCAATTCTCCGTGAAACAGGCCCATCAACATCCAGTTCCACCTGTGCCCAATTATTTCTAAGCAATTCTTGCAACTTCAAAAGTAAACCATGTGGGATATCATAGTTTCTTAGTGTTTCGCATAGCAGGGTCCAGTCAACTGTATCAAAAGCTGAGCAGAAATCCACAAAACAGCATGGCCCATGAAACAAAGCAGTGATTTACTGTCGAATGAACCCCCTTAAAACCACCATGCTCTATATGGTTTATTGAATTTACTTCCATCCATTGTTTCAATAACCCCAGGAGGATTTTATATAATACTTTCCCACTCACGTCCAACAGGTTTATTTGCTTATAGATTCCTGGGGAAGATGTTTAATCTTTTTGTACATGGGTTTGATCACTGTCCCCTTCCAACTGTCTGGGAAAATGCCTGTAGAGAGAATATGCTCAACCACCAATCAATATTTGTTTTTAATATTACCACTGGCAGATTATCTGGACCAGCTGCTCTTGTAAGCTTTAATGATGAGATAGTGTTTTGATAGTTTCTAATAAAAATGATTCTTTCATTTAATCAGATATGTAAAGAGTAGCTGGTCGCTGGAAGATTGATGCATCTTTATTATACATTTCCTCCATGTATGCGACCCATGCTTCCTCTCCCCTCTGACATTTTAGCTTTTCCACACTTTTTCCTCGACCATGTTGTACTAGTTCCCATAATTTTCTAATATTGTTAGTCTCTATCATTTCTAGCATGATTTTGCAGCTTTTATCCTGGTGGGCCCGCTTTGAATGAATGAATGAATTAATCTTACATTTATGAAGCGCAACTGTCGCTCCAAATGGAGCATCCTGGTGCTCTGCGGGATGGAAATAAAATTCAAAGCATAAATGAACAGAGTAAGGTCCCTAGATAAGTGATAAGCACAAAGAGTCAGGGGCTGCAAAGATCCAGGTTTTCAGTAATTTTTTAAGAGAAGTTCTGAATCAATGGATATAAGATGCCTCAGAAGAAGATTCCGCGCTCTAGTCCCCAGGACGGCAAGAGTTTTACCACCTTTTGTCTTGTACCTAAAAGTAGGAGGTTTAAGAAAGTTTGCTGATGAAGATGAAGAGTGTGAGGGGGTGGCCTGCTGCTGAGAGAAATGGCTGCACACTGAGTCAGCTCCTCTGATCGCCGAGCTATAACCCCGATATATCCATAATAATCTACCTAATTTTCATTCCCCCTTGTTCAAGGCTACAAGGGGGAGCAGCCGGGCTGCGACATCGAGCCCGCCTCTCCGAATACGTTTGCTGGGGTGGGATCGACCGGGACGGCCGAAGCACTGCACAAAATGGCTGCGCTCATCCCCGGCTCCCCGGCACTGCCGCAGCACTAAAACGCAGAGAGCGAAGGGGCTCAGAAGATTTGGACCAGCGGACGAGTCTGGGAGCTTCGGAATCTAGCCTACAGTAAACCACCACAAGTGATCCCTGACAGCAGTGCTCCTGGGCAGGTGATGGCCGGGGCGGGCGCGGTCGGCTCGGCCTACTGAATCTGCAATTGCACATATCAGTGCTGGCTCTTGGATCGAACTGGGCACTACGACACTGCGGCAGGGGTTTGGAAGGGCTCTGCCTACTGGAGGGCTGGCGCTCTGCTGGGCGCTTGCCTGAGATCCCTGTAAATGAAGAGGAGAGAGAAAGACTGTCTACACCAGTGCGGCCTCCTTGGAACTCCGGTGAGGACCTAAGAGAGCAACTTACTGGGGACAGACTGGTAGCTTTGCTAGACGGCAGGAGTGGACTCGAGCTCCTGGGGATGGGCCTGTGAGCTCCGGAATCCAGCCTTCAGTGATCCACCACGAGCGATCCCTGACAACATTACCCCTGGACAGGTGAGGGCCAGGGCGAGCACGGTTGGCGCGGCCCACTGAGACTGCAACCGCACGTATCAGTGCCGGCTCTTGGATCTGAGCTTGGCGCTGCGAGACGGTGACCGGGGCTTGGAAGGGCAATGCCCGCTGGAGGGCTGACGCTGTGCCGGGTGCTCGCCTGGGCTCCTTGTGGGTGAAGAGGAAAGAGAAAGACCGTCTGCACCAGGCAGGGTCACATGGAGACTTAACATATGAAAACGCAACTGTTAGATTCTTTCCTGATTTTACTCTCCAGGTACAGCACCAGCGCCAAACTTTTGACTCTATTAAAATAGCCCTCCGAGAGAAAGGTATCAAATACATGATGATGTATCCAGTCAAATTGCGAATAATTGCGGAGGGCAAGTCGCATCTTTTCATGTCTCCAGAAGAAGCATGGGATTGGCTAGGGGGCTGGAGCAAAGTGGAGCACAGACGAAGCAAGATGAAAGAAACTGGATAGGGAGAGACAGCAGACCCGCAGTCCATAGAGTACCTGCCCAACTCATTGGGCCATAGAGAACTTCCTGCCCGGAAGTGACTATGAATAATATATGTTATATGAAGAGGGCCACTTTGAAATGGGAGGGAAAGTAACTGGGGGGGCTGGGGGGATCCGTGTTCAGGCTGAAATGACTGGGGGACTGCCCCTGACTCAGCCCGCCTGATGAAATGGTGATGGAGCGTCAGGCTTGTGTAACAGTAAGTACAATGGTGATGTCTTAATGCATAGGTGGGAATATTATCACTACAGGTTTATTCGTTCATATTGGCGGTGGAGGTAGCGCCCTCCCACAGTTTCATGCACAAGTTTGGGCGACAGGCACTCTGCAGGTTGGGGAAGTGGGCAAAGAATAGCTCACTATGCATTGGCGCAGGGGGGCAGGGAGGGGGGTACTGTTGGGGAAGTTGTCTCATATTTAAATGTTTATTCTCATCTGAAACAGAGGTGAGGAATGGCAGGGGCAGAGAGGTCGCTGATACAGAACCAAAACAATGCCGATATTGACATAAAGACCTAGCCTAATACACATAAGGTCATGGAATGTGAATGGGCTGGGCAACAAGATTAAATGAACCTTGGTCCTCCAGGATGTCAAACACCACTCGCCAGATATTGTCCTGCTTCATGAGACACACCTGAAGGACAACCACTATAAAGCACTAGAGCGATTCGGATATAAACTTCTAACACAAGCAGGCTACTCTACAGACACACGGGGTGGGCATTCTAGCTAAAGCTTCAATACATTTTGTAATTACTAGAATATGGTGCGACCCACAGGGCTGCAATGCGGCTGTCTCAGGCACATGGGAGGGCATTACCCTGAATCCATGCTCTGTGTATATACCGCCTAGACTACATACCGAGGTCCTCCTAAAACTAGGGTCTCTTCTTTTGGAACTCCCAACGGGTACACTATTGCTGGGCGGCGATATGAATGCAGTGATGCACCCTGCCAAAGACAGAATAGGGGTAGCTGTGAGTCGCCCTAATGAAGGGACCCTGCGGACATTCATATCAGCTATGGGGATGATCTTTGGAGGCTCCATAACCCCACCAATCACAGGAGACATTCTTTTCAGCCCTCATGGCTCTCTGTACCGCCTCAACTAATTCTTTGCTTTTCACAATCAGGTGGGCTGCTTCATAGATGTGAGACAGTTCGCTAGAGGGATATCAGACCATTCACCAATAGGAGTTACCCACATAGGTCCGTACATTAATCAGTTGGCCTTCCCTAGACTTGATCCCTGGTATCTCCAAGATGAAGAGCTGAGGTGGAAATTATGTATGTCTGCAGAACAATACTTTGAGGAGAACCGGGGTTCGGTATCTTCCCCTACAACACTTTGTGAAGCATTTAAGGCCGTGATAAGGGGCCAAGCCCAGGCCTTGGTTGGGGGGAAAAAGAGGGAGGGTGCACTGGAATGTAATACAATCGAGAGAGACATCCTAGTCCTGGAGATAGAAGTGGTGGGGGCGGAACCCCAGAAACACGGCATAGACTGCGACTCCGCCAGCAAGATCTGAGGTCCTTGGCTGACAATGCAGCAAGGTCCTATGCTTTGATGACCTAGCGTCTTCTCTATGATGTGGGAGACAAAGTCTCTAAACTGCTAGCTTGGTTGGAGAGGAGAGATAGGGACAGGACATGGGTGGTTGGGGTCAGAGACGGGTCTGGAGCTCTACAGACCACAAATGCTGCTATAGCAAGCACCTTTGCTTCCGATTACACCATCCTATATACGCAAGTCACCACAAGAACACAACCAGATTGTGAGGAATTCTTAAAGGAGTTCTCCCTCCAGACTCTCCTGACCGGGGTGGTGGAGACCCTCAAGGCGTATTTAACAACCAAAGAACTATCAGGGGCCCTCAGAACCCTACAATCTGGGAAGGCGATCGGACCAAATGGATTGCCTGTAGAGATTTTTAATTGCATGACTGAAATGATAACCCGGCCAATTTTAGAAATGTTTTGAAAGCCGCTAAGGAACTAGGACAGTTGCCAGAAGACCAACGCATGGCCACAATAGTGGTAATCCACAAAGCAGGCAAACCTCCTGAAGAATGCAAGTTATATAGACCAATCTCTCTGCTTAACGTGGAGGCAACATTTCTAGCCAAGATCCTGGGGACTATGCTCTCACCAGTCCTATCCTCGCTCATTCATATAGACCAATCAGGATTCATGCCAAGCAGAAGCCCTCGCCATAACTTGAGGACACTGTATGGAGTCCTCCACATGACTGCTCAGCCGCAGGTGCCACAAACTGTGTTTATGGCGCCAGATGCTTCCATGGCTTTCAACAGTATAGAATGGCCATATCTCTTGGCTGTCTTGTTCAGACTTGGCTTTAGACCGAAGTTTTGCACTTAGGTAACGCTACTCTACAATGCCCCGCTGGCAAGGGTGAGGGTGAATGAAATGCTGTCGGCCCCCTTTCTGCTCAGACGGGGTACCATACAAGGATGCCTGCTGTCGCCTCTTATCTTCGCCCTGGCACTGGAGCCCCTGGCGGCATGGATCAGGGTCGATCCGATGATATGGGTGATCCTGTTAAAAAGTGGCTGGGAAGAGTGTAGATCTTTATACGCCGATGATATCCTACGTTATATGTCCTGACCATACTACTCAATAGCCCGTATCCTACATATTTTTGAATTGTTTGGTAGTTACTCAGAATACAGACTCAATTGGGCAAATTCAGTGGTCGTTCCATTATTGAGCTCCCCTCCTAGGCTGCCGGCACATTGCAAGGCCCTGATTGAGTTAGAGGGTTTTAAATATCTGGGTATTTTTGTGACCAGAGATTAAGCCTCATTTTTTATACGTAGCCTTATCCCCCAAATAGAATGACTCCGAGTGAAAGTTGTGTATTGGCGTGCACTGTCTTTGTCCCTGATGGCAAGGCAGCCCTGTATAAGATGATGTCCCTTCCAAGATTCATCTACGTACTACAAAACGTTCCCCCGACCTTCTTCAAACAAATAGATCAGGAACTTTGTATGTTTCTGTGGCAGGGAGGTGCTCGCATTGCTCTTAAGAAACTCCAAATGGGAATCTATGATGGGGGCCTGGCAATCCCAAATATCCAAATGTACTACGCGACTTCGCAGTTGTTGGTGATCAACGACTGGATATACTCTGACTGGGACGAACCTGCCTAATGGGTTGACAGAGACGCAATGCCAAACAGTAATTATGAAGCTATTTTACATACTCGTAGGATGAGAGAGGCTCTCCCTATTCATACAGCCACTGTAGTCAGATGCTGGACTGAGGCCGAGGTCCGGGTCGGGTAATGAGACGCGCTGACAGCCATGACTCCTCTGTGGCATAGTGCCAGGCTGGCAGAGGTCTCCAACCTGTCTGATTTCCCGAAATGGAAAAAAATAGGCATTGAACCTTTAGGAGATGTATGGAGGAATGGAGCCTATATCTCCTTTCAGTCCCTGAGAAAAGAATTTGATTTAAGTCTCTCAAATACTTCATTATTACAGACTAGGACATGCACTTGAAGCACACATCCAGGAAGGAACGATTCTCCCTGATTCCTCTCCCCTGGAAAACCGTGTGCTGGCAGACCCAATCTTACAAAAGGGTGTATCAGTGATTTATAAAACGTTAATGAATAATTCCCTGGACCCACTGGGGCCCTTGAGGGTATCGTGGATAGATGACCTGGGCGATATCACCGATGAGGAATGGATGGATGTCCTACAAGGTCCTCAAGAAATAGTGATTCCTGCACGATTTAGGCTAATACAACTCAAAGTTCTCCACAGAACATACTACCATTGCACCCTACTTCATAAAATAGGAACAGCGAGAGACCCCCGCTGTAGGAGAGAATGTGGACAAATTGTTTTTTTTTACCACATCCTATGGGAGTGCCCATTGATACGCCGATATTGGGGAGAAGAAACTGCTATCATGTCGCAAGTAATCACAGTTGAGGTCCCATGGAATGCGAACGGGTTACTGCTCATGATACGGGGGGAGGAAGACTGGCTAGGCATGCCCGAATATGGTTGACGCTGGCGGCGGGGGTCACCAAGAGAAATATTGCACCGGACCGGGGGCATGGCTTCCGCCGTCGGTGTCTGATTGGAGAAAAGATCTTGACTGGTGTCAAAGGGAGGAAGAAGTGGCATACAGCAGTAGGGGATGCGCCAAAAAATGGGAAAAAATACTGAACCCATGGCTGGCATACCGGGGAATAAACTTGGGTGGAGTGCAATCTCAAGATTTGGGCTAATTCTCCCAGCTATAGTAGCAAAGTGTAAATGATAAGTGCACCTTTTGTTTACATGTAAATCGTGACTCCAAACGATCAGTCTGTGATGCTTTGTGATGACTAGAGTTGATCCCTTGATGACATTTTACTGTGACTATCTCTGCAACTGCTATGTATTGTTCACTCTGCTGTTTGTGATGAGCATGTTCAATAAAAAAAGATTAAAAAAAAAAAAAAAGATTTAAGAGTGCGACCGGTGACATAAGGTGTAAATCTGGAAGCTAAATATTTTTGCCTTGATGCTCTGAAGGCTTTAAGAGTGATTAGCAGGATCTTAAACAGTATCCTTTTATGTATTGGCAGTTAGTGACGGACTTTAAGACCTGCTAAGGCCGAAGAGCGTCGAGGCAATTTCAGTACAAGTTGAGCAGCTGCATGTTGCACTGTCTGTAGCTTCTGTAGCACTTCTTCTGATCGCTTTTTACCTCACTTTAGATATATGAGAGCATTTTTAAAATGTGTTTAATTGTTGTGCAACTGTAGAATTGAATTTGAGTGTGTTTTTAATTTGGGAACTGTGTTGCTCGCACCGGGGCTAGCCGAGTGCTGATTGGCTGGGGGAGAACCAATCAGTAGCCTGGTTGGTAGTAGGGAGTGGAGGGGGCTATTACCACGCCTACATAAGGAGCAGCATGGCGCGTCCGCGCCGGTAACAGTGATCGCTTTTTACCTCACTTTAGAAATATTTGAGCATTTTTAAACTGTGTTTAATTGTTGTGCAAGTGTAGAATTGAATTTGACTGTGTTTTTAATTCAGGGACTGTGTCCCTCGCACCGGGGCTAGCCGAGTGCTGATTGGCTGGGGGATAACCAATCAGTATCCGGGTTGGTAGTAGGCAGTGGAGGGGGCTATTACCAGCCTACATAAGGAACAGCATGGCGCGTTTGTGCAGCTGGCGCGCCGAAGTCCTGCTAAAGGCAAGCCCATCTGCGCCCGTCTGTGCCCGTCCGCGTCCGGACGGGGCAGGGGACAGTTACTATGCCCCTGCCATTATTTATTCCAAGAACAAATTGCTGGGCTACACTCAAGGGAGGTATGATATCTCTCCTTTAATCACAAAGGCAGTAAAGGAATTAGGGATCTTGGGGCCATATTATCAAGAACGGCGATAACATTATCGCCGCTTTAGCGGCAGGAAACTGCTATAAGCGGCGATAAGGGGACTAGATAATATTCCTATAGAATTCAATAGAAGCCCAGGTTCTGGTGTGAAGGACATCAAACCTGGGCTTCTATTGGAATTCTATAGGGCATATTATCAAGCCCCTTATCGCCGTTCTTGATAATATGGCCCTTGGTTTCTTCACAACAAGGGGCCCAGGTGGTTAGAAGGCATGTTAACCCTCAACTGACAATGTCAGCACCAAGCACTACCCCCAGAACCCCTCAGCCTTACCTTCTTGACCTCTGGGTGGTGTACTTGAACACCCGCTCCTTAGTGAAGCACCAGGATGAGGTCTTTTATCTCCTGGAGTCCCAGTCCCCGGACATCTTGCTGCTAACGGAGACTTGGCTCACGGAAGAGTCCTCTCCAGACATACTTGCAGCCCTCCCCAACAAATACTATATCCTACAAACCAATAAGACCATGGGGAAGAAGGGAGGGGGTGTGGCGTCTATTATCAAGAAAGAACTCTAATTTGTTAAAGTGACCTCTTTAGAGCTTCCCTCGGTGGAGAATTTAGTGATCCACTGGGAATCTTCGTCCTTGTCTTTTACTTGTGTGCTGTTATATAGACCCCCCAAATACATGCCAGGCTTCTCTCAGGCCCTTGCTGAATCCCTGGCGTCACTAATTGTAGATCATGCTAATGTTCTTATAGTTGGAGACTTCAACTATTGGGCTAATGATGAAGAAGGGAGGCAGCAAGCCAATGACGTGACGGCTGTCCTGACTGACCTAAATCTGGAACAATTAGTGAACTGTTCAACTCACATTAAAGGACACACCTTGGATCAGATTATGGACCACCAAATTCCCTTTGAGGAATTTGAGTACATCCCCATGCGGCTGGTCCGATCATCATGTGATGTCCTTTGTAGTGTCTCTGCCTAAGTGGAATAATCCCCCTACTGGCCCCATTACTTTTTCAAGGAACTGGGCTCGGGTTAACATTACAGCCTTCTGTGAGGATTTGAGAAACTCCTCACCCGCTCTGAAGGAAGATATAGAAGCCTATTAGCATGACATCACGAGCTGGCTGAAGGTGGCCAGTAATGATCATGCTCCCCTCCATAGATCTATAGCACCTAGGTGCCATGAGGCCAATAAATGGTATTCGGACAAACTGAAAAAACCCAAACTTAACCTCCGGCAAGCAGAAAGGAAATGGCGGTCTAGGTACTCACCTGACCTGAAAACAGGGTACATCCAACAACTTAGAAATTACAAAAATCTTTTGCGGCAAACAAAAGTAAGCTTTTTCACAGGCAGATTCATGAATGCCTCTAATAAATCTAAAGAGATATTCAAGATTGTCTCCGATCTCTCTAACCCAGACTGAGTTTTACCTACCCAAGATCTGTGCGATTCTCTCAATGCCTTCTTTGTAAACAAGATTAAGGCAATTAAGAATAGTATTCCCCCCTGCCCACCATTTAATAATCCATCAGCGGACGTGGTGAACAGTCAAATGCTTACTTGTTTTCCAAAATTAATGCAAGAGGACCTAGTCCTCTTATTGACAAAAGTAAAGTCAGGTTCACCAATTGATATCTGCCCCCAAAGGTCCTAAAAGCAGTATGTACTCGGTTTCCTGACCTTACATTGTCATTTCTTAATCAATCTATTAACTTGGGGGTGGTCCCTAGGTCCTTTAAAAAAGCGATTATCGCACCAATCCTAAAGAAAGTTGGAGCCAATCCCACGGATATGAAAAACTTCCGACCTATTTCGCTTCTACCTTATTTTGCAAAACTACTCGAGGCCCACATAGCCCGCCATCTATGTCTATTTACTGAAGAGTCAGGCTTCTTGGTCTTAGCACAAGCACGATTTCGACCGGCACACACTACAGAAGCAGTGATCTTGTCTGTAGTTGATGACATGCATAAAGATGTAGATAATGACAAGTCTTGGTATTATTGGACCTGTCTGCTGCCTTTGACACGGTCGACCATACCATTTTGGTCAACCGGGTTAGGGCCGCAGGTTGTCAGGACTCAGCACTGAACTGGCTTATCTCCTTTCTGTTGGATGGATCCCAATCAGTTAGGCTTCCCCCTTTCACTTCTACAGAGGTGCAATTGAATTGTGGGGTTCCTCAAGACTCTTCGCTGTCCCCCCACCTTTTCAACATCTATATTCGGCCCCTGATTAGTGCCCTAAAAAATAAAGAAATCAACATTTTTAACTATGCGGATGACATGCAACTGCTATTCACGCTTAATGACAGCCCCACGTCTTGACAGCTACTTCAGGATACTATGCTGGTCATCCGAGATTGGATGAACAGCAATCATCTGAAGTTGAATCCCGATAAAACGGAGATATTTATTACAAAAAGTAAGATTAATTTTTGGTCCCCATCATTCTGGCCTACCGAGATGGGCTCTCCTCCTGCACCCAAAAAGGCGGTAAAAAGCTTGGGTGTTATAATCGATGAGGAACTCTCCTTCAAGCAGCAGGTAGAAGCCGTGTCTTCTGCTAGTTTCTACCAGCTCAGACACATAAAAACGATAAAGCTATTCCTAACTAGGGAGGCTCTGATCCAGGTAATCATAGCTCTAGTTATGTCTAGAATAGATTACGCCAATCGATTTACCTGGGTCTTTCCGAAATCCTCCTACGCAGGCTCCAGCTAATTCAAAACCAGGCTGCTTAACTGATATACACTCTGCCCAAACAGAGCCACATCTCCCAGGCAACTATGGACCTTCATTGGCTGCCAGTCATACAGAGATCAATGTTTAAAGCTTGTTGTATTGTTTTTAAGTCCCTTTACCTTAATTACCCCACATTTGTGAAGTCCCGGATCACAAAATGCTGCCCTACTAGAGCACTAAGATCTAGCCACCTTCACTTTTTGGTGATTCCCCCTTGGAAAAAACAAAGGATCGGAGGGCGTAGGTTTGCCGTTGTCATCCCTCGAGTATGGAATAGCCTGCCTTTGGACCTCAGATCCACAACTGATCTTTTTACATTTAGGAAACTTCTGAAAACATGGCTTTTCAGACGTGCTTACCATTAAGTGGGGTGAAGTTCGATTAATTACCTAGCGCCAAGAGACCGTCTGGGGTACGTGCGCTCTATAAATGGAGAGTAACATAACATATAAATGGACAGTAACATAACACCTGCATACAGGCTATTACAGTAGTCTAATCTTGATGTAATTAATGCAACGGCCACTGACTTTCTTGCTGAGCGGGGGGGGGTAAAGTCAAATAACTTTTTAAAGGATTTTATCAGTTAGAAACACATCCCTGCCACTGCGAGTGCTTGTGGGCAGAAGGAGAGAGAGGTGTCAAATTTTACACCAATGATTTTTACCACCTCAGCGGTGTTGGGTGGAGAGGGGCAGTCTCAGGCCACCATAATGCTGGGTCGAAAGGGTTTGATTTCCATACTATCATGATCTCCGTCTTGTCTGTATTACATTTAAGTTGGTTGACTTGCATCCACCAGATAACTTCCGTTAGGCATAACTTAAATTTGTACTCCGAGTCTGTTGAATCTTTGTCTAGGACTAAGATCAACTGCGTGCCATCAGCGTATGAAGTTGTTTCGATATCAAAGGGTGATATCAACAAGATGAGAGGGGCCATGTAGATGTTAAATAGTACAGGGCTAACAGAAGAGCCCTGCGGTACACCTGTGATGATGGGTCGTTCCGTTCATAGATAAGGTCCTAGAGTAACAGTTTGCCTACGGTCAGAGAGGAAGGATTTCAACCAGGCAAGAGCAATATAGGAAATGCCACAACTTTTTATGCTTTGTAATAGTATGTCATGTGAGATGGTGTTGAATGCGGCTGACCGGTCCAACAAGATGAGCACTGCATTCTTCTCAGAGTCCAGGGTTAATTTTAAGGTATCTGTAATTTCCAATTGTGCTGACTCAGACAAATGTTTAGGATTGAAGCCCGACTGTCGAGGGTGCAGAATATTGGCCTCTTCCAGAAAGTTTGTTGGCTGGTTATTAATCAGTTTTTCAGCAATTTTACCAAGGGTAGGAAGTAGAGATAGGACGAAGGTTTGAGAGGTTGGAGGGATCTGCTACCTGTTTCTTCTGAAGTGATTTGACTGCAGCAAGTTTCCAATCTGCAGGGACTTCTTCTGTGGATAGTGAAGAGTTTATTTTTTTATTAATTACTAGATTAACAATGTCCACAAAGGCATGGAGAACACCAGGGGGCAGGCATCAAAAGGGGAGCCAGATTTACATGCTTTTTAGTGGCTATCAAACTTTTAAGCTTTTTCCTTAGGTCAATACATCTGATTTTACCCTCTTTAGTTGGTGTATGCCTTATGTACCTTTTTAATTTCCTGGAATAGTTTAGATTGAAGAAAAGGTGACAATTAAATTAACTAAATGTCAAAATGGTTTTCAATATCTCTTTTGAGGAAAACCGTCAAAGAAAACTATGCATTTCTGGGCTATTAACATCCAAGTCTAAAAACAACAGAATATGCAGAAAACGTCCCATAACCATAAACAGCATTGATTGACTGTATGTACATGTGTGCATGTACAAAATAGAAACAGTGTAGTCCTGGAGACAAGTCCCATTCAGCATAGTAAAATGGATATGGCGCACACTTGAGCTACCAGTAAAGTTTTAGATGGAAGTAGTACTTCATTTAAACAAGGTAGAGTCTGAGTGCAGATAGTGTGAGTTGTAGACATATGTTTCCAATAGAGTGTGGGTTAAATCAGAGGCCTGTTGCCAAAATATATGAGAAAAGTTAAAGCTCCCTACAATTTATTTTTCAATTGTGGCTTTCTGCGTACATGCTGACGTTAACTTGTTGTCATGTAGCGCTATAGACAATTTCGTATAAATTGAGATTTTTAAGGTGCAGAAATTTATTTCCAGAAGTTCTGTGAAACTTTTAGGACATTATACATTGTTGTTGAATGTATAATTTTAGGTGACCAACTTACAGACGTTTTAAGTTGCAGCATGATTGTAAGCGTTGTTGTAACTTGTTTGCCATTCAGCTTATTTAAAAAAATATGTGTAGTGAATTTTTACAAACTACGGAGGGTTGTCAAAAAGGCCTAGGTTTACATGGTTTATAAGTGGCTAATACATAGACATTAAATAGATGTCTTAAAATTCTATGTCAGATGAGGAATTTAATGGGTACTTGTAACTAATGTAAGTAAATAATAACCAAACACTCTTTTCAGCAGTATTCAAGGTTTAATCAATTTTTGATCACTTTTTAAAAAAAAAATCGAGTTTTATATAGCGCAAACTAGACCCGAGACATCGGGTATCAGAGCGCTTTACATGAGCACCAGTTTCGTTACACATGGACACATTCATTTTTGTTAGGCACGGGGAGATTAAGTAATTTGCCCAGAATCACAGGATGATGAGCGTTGTTGCCGAGACTCAAACCCGGTTCCCCGGCTTCGAAGTCGACCGCTCTAGCCGTAAGGCTACACTTAAATGCCTACAGAAAAAAATATGTTTTCTTAGGCACTGAAATAGCAGTAAAAATTAACATAATATCTACTAAATATGAATAATTTCACAGTTATGCTTCATGGCCTGCATGTAGTGAAAGGTTTGCCCATTGGCTCTACAGATGTGATAGAAAATTGAGCCTACATGTAGCTCTATCAATACTTTCTGTATGAAAAGTTTGGAATCAGGTTTGGTAAGGATGGAAAGCTAACTGCACCCATCCCGATCAAACGCGGTGTTCGACAGGGCTGTGTGCTTGCCCCTACTCTCTTTAGTCTATACATAAACGGTTTAATAGATTATTTACTTGTAGAGAAAGACCTCGATGCACCCAAGCTAGCCTCGCGTATAATCCCAGCAATGATGTTTGCCGATGATACTCTATTAGTATCTAAATCAGCCATGGGGATTCAGAGGGTACTCAATAGATTTGAAGCATTCTGTAGTGAAAGTGGATTAGAAATTAACCTACAGAAAACCAAATGTATGGCGTTTAATAGCCCTAAAAGCACACGAGCAAACCCTTCACTAAATGGTAAACCCCTTGAGAGAGTCTCCTCTTTCGATTATCTCGGCATTACAATCACAGAGACTATGGATTGGGGCGCAAATCAAAAAATCATCACTAAAATTGTCACAATCGTCAGGTGGTATCATGAAGGTTTTCTGTAAGTCCAGCCAGAAACCAGTGAGTCCTGCCATTGAAATTTATAAGGTCCAAGCCAGGGGAGGGCGCTATATGGCGCAGAACTATGGGGTCACTCTAGTTCTGAGAACCTAACGCAGACAGAGAACAACTTTCTCAGACAGTTGTTAAATCTCCCACGGAGCACTCCGCTAACTCCGCTCCGATTAGACCTGGGTGTTAGGGCAATCACCGATGAATCTAACCTTAGACCTTTATTATATTGGCGCCGCCTGTGGGTTACTCCAGAACTTCTATCATACAGGGAGGAATTAAAGAAGTGATGAACCTGCGGGGGGCAGCCAAACTGCCGTGGCTTGCGTATATCAAGCATATGCTAGCTAGTATGGGGTTGGGGGAACTCTGGGCTGACCCTGAGCCTGCTTGTATTTCACTCCCCAGAAAATCGTTAAAGGCCCATTATGGGGAGTATAAAATGGCTCAGCTTTTTGTAACCCCGAGTAGGCAAGTTAACCTTAGCCTTTTTAGAAATCAAAGATAGGTATAGCTTTGAGCCGGCCTTGGACGACATCAAGCCGGCAGCTGCTGAAAGCTTTTCTTCAGTTTAGGCACAGGGTTTTGCCTCTCCGCTGTTTTACACACAAGTGGGGGGTCCGCAAGTCCTGAAGTGCCCGGCATGTGACTGCCCTGCAGAGTCAGTACTCCATGTGTTTTTTAGCTGTCCTGGCTACTATAAGGCAAGAAAACGATGGCTGGTGCAGATTTGTAGAAACCTTGGAACTAGGCGGTGTTCTGATGCTTTCAGGATACTGAAACATGACTGTAGTATCCCGATTGTTTACTCAGTTGCAGGTTTTCTATTTTCTATGTGTGTACCCGCAGGATATTTTTAAAAGCATCCTTAAATAGTTAAGACAATGATTCTGGAGGAAATGAAATAATCTTTTTATCAAATTCCCGGAAAAAATATCTATCTATGGTCACTCTTGCCAGTTTTAAAATTAGGTCTTGTTTTTTTACATGATTAGTTTTACCTGAGCTATGTATGTAGGTTTTCCAATTATATCACAGGAAAATAGTTTTTCTATTTCATATGTTTTTTTAAAGTATGTATATTTTTTTATATGTTCTTAATGCTTTTTAAAATGTTAGCATTGTTTCCTGTCCTTGAGTAGCTTACTAGTCTACTACTATAATTGTTGCGAAAACCCCGCGCAGAAACAGCCTGCATTGTGGGGTCCCCAGTGGTAGGTTGTGCCAATTGCTGCATAAAACTAGTGGTATTAATAGCGGTCATCTTTTTATGAAAACTGTTTTTATTTAAATTATTTATTTATTTGCACTATGCACCTTCCAAAAGTGAATCCTTGTCCTCTGCCTTGACCAACCCTCTGTTATATCCACTGCCCTCGCTTTCCTTTGGTGAAGTAACTAGAATAGAGGGCATTTTTAAATTGAGTGTGGAAATTATTTACTTCATATGTGTGCCAGCAATGTCCATTACTGTTTTTATTATTTGTTTTTCACTACATGCAATTGATTTTCTTTGTAGTTTTAAATGTATCTGTATGTACTGTGTCTGTACTTTTAAGGTCATACTGACCGAAATAAAGTTTATTGAAATGAAATGAAATGATAGAAAATTGAGCCTACATGTAGCTCTATCAATACTTTCTGTATGAAAAGTACTGTCACATTCATTGGATGATGTCATCAGCAATGTCATCAATGATGTCATTTAACATATTAAGAGTGATGTAAGATGTGTGGTAATAAGCAGTGTATGGTGAGGGCGCAAGGTATGGTTAGCTCAGTAAACTATAGCTGGTGAACTTAAGAGTTTGGTTTTCAAATGCTTTTTTTGCATTATTTATTATAAAAGATCAGCGCTGTACTGAGAGATCTGATTGGCAAGCTGTAACCCTGATCCTCTGGCACTTGTGAGGTTGACCCAAAAGGATCCCTCCTGGGGCCCATAACTAAAATGTGCTTTGTGCTTGTTATTTTCCTACAGAAAAGATAGTGCAGAATGATGCGTTCAATGGAGAACAAGTCACCACAACCTTTTTAGGGGAGATATAAATAGAGAGTGCCCTAGAAAAGGGATTAAATGTTGGTTGGATGATTTGTTGTTTCCAAGTAGCCATGCTTTAAAAAAATACAACTATTTAATGGAAAGGTTTTCCTTCATGGAAGAATATTGGATGCACTTCTGACTTATAAGAGCCCAAAAAGAAAAACATGAGCTCAAATCATGCCCGTCGGACGTTTTCTGTGGCAACAGTGATCCTGCTGGAGTGTCCAGTCTCCATAGGTTTGACACTGGGGGGTTTCAGTAAGAAACACCAATTACTATCACTCCTACATGGGTAACTTAAGACCTAATGGTATGGGCTGCGGTCCAGAAGGATCGCAATAGAGGGGAATCAATTTGTAGATAGAAAATGTTCAGCAGTGGGACACTGGAGCTCTACACCAACATAGAGAGCAGCTTAGGTTCTGGAGCTATTTGTTCACTGTGGCCCGGTTACAAGATCCCTGGAATGGGCTGAGTTTGCCTGGTGAATATCATTACACTAGGTTAGCAAAATGCCTAATTTTCCATTTTTTTTAACGTGAAAGTGAGGTATAGAATGCAGAATCAGTATTTATTGAACTGAATTCCACATATTCTGGGTATTTTGAGGGCCTGCTCTCATTTCTAATAAATTACAACCTGCTTTGCATGAAGAAATTTGTCACTGGGAAACAGGGAGGGTGCCATACTGTCTCACAACTCCAAATATCGATACCTGGGAAAACTACTGTTTACAAAACTATCAGTATTTAGTTCTGAACTTGAATCAGTGAAAAACAAGTGGCTCCTCAGCTGGTAGTCAGGGAAGAAAACTGAAACATTACATTACAAGAGTCGTTTCACATTTTGTGGCAATGGTGCTGTTTGCTGAAAGCGACAGCTGTGCAATGTTTTGAGGTTTTGTTTTATCAAAGACTCCGAGAGTCTATAGACATGTTCATAGACTTATCAAAGCTTACAAAAATTTTAAAGTCAGGCCTTTTGTATGTAAATCATATTTTTTCTGGCCTTTAACATAACTAATCTGTTTTCTTTTTTACCACCAACGAACGCTGATTCATAAGATATACTTAGTAGAAAACAGCGTTTTCTCCTGGGAGATACCACTGTGTGCATAGAACTTCACAGAATGTATTTTCCAGAGAACACAATCTGTTGACATTTTTAGACAAGTTTCTTGTTCTTTTGCAGCATGAATCACGCACAATATTTTGAATGTACTGTGTGGCCAATCTTTTCAGTTTAATTTCCTCACAGAGATTCTCTCGGCGCCTCAATTTTTATTTTGTAAATATTTTAGGTTTTTTTGCAACCTACACAGTTATTTGTGTATTCCTAACCTTTCATATTTTTTGTCCCTCGTGTTTGCCCAATATTTTGCTTTTTGCATTCTGTGCTCGGTGGTGAGATGGTGAAGATCACAGCTTCAAGAATTAGGCGATTAAATGAGAAGGAGGTGGCTTTTCTTGAGTTCAGTGTCTCGAGGTGCCCCCGCAGAATGCTATAGGACGTTAGAATGAAGCCTTCTTGCAAAAAACAGCTTGAATGAAAAGAGTGCCCGGGCGAAGGAAGACCAGGGAGCAGTCCTCATTTATATGGAATTACATTTTTAACTGGGAGCCGAAATCAGATTCGGCAACAGAGGCGGCAGCAGAGTAGGAGGTCCTGCTAATTTATGTTACATGGTATGTTTTATAGCTTTCAGATATTTATAACTACTGACTGGGACTATCCCTGACCATGGTCCATAGCACGCTGCATTTTCACGAGGTTAGGTAAAACAAGAGAATGCAAGAAATGAAGCCCAGCGAAATTTCTTGCAATTTAGCAGAAGAGAATATGCACAATAAATTAAAAGTCTTACTTTCATTATTTTTGCATGTAATTTGTAACCCTGGGCGTAGTCCGCGTAGTAGCGCTACGCGTAGCTACGCGAAGTGCACTTCGCACTACGCGAGCTACACGTAGCACTACGCGAACTGCGTAGTGCGGTAGGAAATGCTGATCGCAATGATTGCACAGTGCCGGATGCTTGTCCGCACTGTGCAATCATTACAACGGCATCTTGCACAGTGCAAGCGGTCGTTTTCTGCCGCTCGAGTAGATTTGTACTCGAGCGGCAGTTTTCTCAACGCGCACTGGTAGTTTCTCATCGCGAGCGGTCGCGAGCATACGCGACCACTCGCAATGAGAAACCTGACCTCCCGTGTTGAGAATCTCGCCGGGAGGTTTATTTTCCACGCTCGCGATCGGCAACTTGATGTTGCGGATCGCGAACGAGGAAAAAGTCTCGCCGGGATGTCATTTTGCTCGCTCGCGGTCGCCAACTTGACAATGAGGACCGCGAGCAAGCAAAAAATGCCCGCTACGCTACGCGTTTTTGCACTGTTCTACATGCAATTCGCGTAGCGCGTAGTTGCGCAAACTACGCGAGCGTAGCGTAGTTTTCCGCCCAGGCCTAGTAATTTGTTGTAGAATATTAATACAATGATAACTGTTTCTGGAAGCTTTGGTCAATTATGAAAGAATAATATCTCTACAATGTTAAAAAAAAGTTTCCATGGTTGAATTAGATTTGTAATCCTGAGACTACATCAAGTATATGATTTACTTATTCCAGTTAATATTTTTATAGACTCTTTGAATGAACATGATGCCACTTAGTCCTGGCTGTTCCCAAATATGGGTATTCTGCATTAATTTATTTTTGCACCAAATGAGCAGGTGGGGAATTAGAAATTGCAATTCTGGGCAGGTGTTCAGTCAAGAGTGAGAAAAATATTTGCATTACAACAATAAAAGAAAAATTAGTGGCAAGGGAAATTGAATGCGATGGCAGGAAGGACACGATGGCGAGCATAGTCTATGGTTGCCGCCTAACACGGCAAAGGCATTGAGAAGCTGAGGGCTTGCTGTTGCTGCCCCGAGACGGCAGGTGATAGCGTGGGGAGGCCGCCGCCCCAAAAACTCATGCTGGCCGGGTCACACCGCCCCCCCCAGCTACGCCACTGATGTGAATGGAGAAGTTCCTGTGAAATAGATATACGTGCCGAAGTACAGAGACCTATAAGTGCCCATTCCTCCTAAAAAAGGCAGGTGGGTTGACGGAGCAGTCACAGTTGCACAGCATGATTCAGCCAAAGTGCTTGTGTTTTTTGCTCTTTACTTCCTTCTGATGTGGAGCCGATGTGACCAAATAAGTTGTGTATGAACTGAACAACAGCCACGTATCCTGAAGGATCAGCTGAAGCATGGGGCCTGGTACTCATGGTAGAAGAGAAAGGTTTTCTTGGCAAAGAAAGGGCTCCAATTGCTGGATGCTGAGAAAGTCTACGAAGCCCCCTTCTTGATTGCCCAACAACAGGGTGACTCCTCCCATTAGTCCTGTGTCACTCTTCACAGAACAGTATAAGTGAAGCATGTCAAGTGCCTCCTTAAGAGGGTCCCAAATAGAGGAACAACCCACACAAAGGGTAAGAGTCCTTCTTGGTAATCTTGTAGCTCCTGAATGAAGATAAATATTAATACTGAAGGCATAGGAAAGACACCTAAAACCCTATTGACATCAGTAGGGAGAAAAGAGCCAAACAAGAATCTCTGGTGTAGAAATATAGAAAGAGATCCTGCTAGAAGAAAAGATCATGATAGCATGATAACGTAGCGATGGGGAAAATAACAAATTAACAAATTAAAAATAAGGACCAGAAGCATTGCAATGCCCCGTCCTCTCTTGATTGCATCCCATATATACTATTCAATAAAAATTACATCACAGGAAAAGGATCATCTTGAATTGTGAACCTCAAATACCATACTATGGACAGGTCACCATCTGGGGAATTGCTAGATAGCGCGGCTTCCAGAAAGTCGTAGCATTTATTTGGTAAATGAAAAAGAAGCTTAAGTTTTGCATCTTTTGTTCCTCTCTGAACTCCAGAGTCCTGCCCTTTATGACTAGCACTCCAGGCAGCTCCCTCGGGTGATAACGAGAACTGAAACTCCAGAGCAAACTGGGTGCCATGGATGCAAAGCCTTGAGCTGAGTGCAGCATCTTGGAACACATTGCCCTGCAGAGCATGGCCCACTTCTTCCCTTCCCGAAAGGCATGAGCTTTGGTACGGTTTTGACACTGCTCTGTCTCATGTGCCCGAAGCAGCAGAACAAGCAGCACCACAAGCATAAGCAAACCAAAGAAGATGTAGGATTGTACCTACACCATCTGTGGCCCTCCAGTGTCAATTTCGTCATCAATACATCCTCATTGCCTGCCTGCTCTCAGTGAAGATTCAGGTGGAAGACTGTGAAATGCTGTCTTGAGCAGAGAGACAGAAAGCAGATGGAGACATTTTGCACTTTGTGCATGATCCTCAACCGTTAGGAGTCATAGTTGAACACCTAGAAAAAATCAACATGTAATTTCGCAAGAAGTGCCGGAAATTTTATACCAATGAATTTACTGTTATAAGTTAATTGTTATTTTCTGCCCAACTACATAGCTGTTCTTTTTATTTTCTGTTATTCTAGTGTTTTATTGACTCATCCTTTTTGATTCATATGTTGTTTATCTGCCAAATGAAAAATGTATGTAGTGTCTTAAGGAACACATAGCTTAATTCGTTATTGCAATTTTCTTTTCTAAATTGATTAGTCTATGATGAGAACATATTCTGCATTCATTGATCTTAAACTGTTCATTTTCCTATAATTATAACACTCAGAACTTTAGATGCAGGAAACTTTAAGTACAAAATATTGGCTGAATCAAAATCAATGTGTAACCTTTCGGAATCACATAGATCCCATTAAATGTTGTGTTGCATTAATTGGGAGAATCAAATTCATTACTACAATTGCTAATCAGATGGGACTTTCTAATACTCCGAAGCACATATTTCTCATTTGACTATCTGATTAATAACAATCTAACATAGATCTTGGAGAAGAAGACTGTGAATCACATATATTTATAATGGAATTTGACTGGATTAACACACCCTTTACGGTTTTATCTGCAAGAGCAAAAAGACGCATTGTATCCAAAACAGTCTTAGAGTGGACTTTATGTTCACCCGTTGGACATGTGTTAATGGCTTTCTTGCCAGTCTCACGTCCCTGCTCCTGATTCCAAGGCTTTCACCCATGTTTTGGAGCATGGACAGCCAAGGAACATTTCAGTCTCAACATGTGTTGATTTATTGAATACATCCTGCCACTGCTGATGTTAGACCTTGCATTTGATGAGGGCCTATTTTCTCCCCTCTCTTTGTGTCTCTATTCTCCCCCTGCTTCTTTAAGCACCAGCTATCTTTATTAATGACTGAGTATCTGCAGCACTCGTCCCCAGCCCCCTCACACTCTCTGTGCTTCCCTTCTGGTAGGTAGCCACCTTAAATACATATTTTTTTTTTTGATAATCAAATTTTATTAGATTTTTCAAAGAACGAAAATACATTGGTAGCAAATCAGACACGTTATTCAGATACAGTACATTTAAAAGAAGACGACACAGACTCATAAGGCATTTGTGGACTGAGCACTGCCCCCACCTGTAATTCGCCATATACACAACCCATTTGAACCCCTCAAACAGGCAGCAAGTTAAACCATTTGCCCCAGATTTTGCCGAAGAGTTCGGGGCAGCCCCGGGCCTCGAAGAGGGGTTCCTCTTGGGCACCACACCAATCCACACCTCGCCTCCATTTCCGCATGGTGGGTGGCTTGGCTCGAGACCAGAGCGCCGCAATATCGCGCTTCGCCACTGCCACTGCCGTTCCCAAGAAGCGCTTGTCAGGCCGGGATCCATCGAGGCCGTCGAACACCCCCAGGATCAAGCGTAGCGGGTCGTGGGGGACATCCCACCCTAGGGCTTGTGTAAGTTCAAGTTCCACCCCCGCCCAGAACTGCACTAGAGCGGGACATTGCCACACCATGTGGTAAAAATCAGCTGGAGCGTCGTTGCAGCGTGGGCAGGATGGGGAGGGCCGCAGGTGGGCGCTGTACAGGCGTGTTGCCACGTGGAGATAATAAAGTTGCACTAGACGCAACTTGGAGGAGGTCGTTAGGGTCTTAGGTGCCATAAGGGCGTCCCTCCAATCCGCGTCCTCCAGGGGGCCCAACCACCCCTCCCAGCGGGCACGAAGCAGGTCTAGGGATGCGGGGCCGTTATTCACCAAGGAGCGATAAATCCGCGACACCCCCCTCCGCCCAGGTTCCCCATCATCACCTGGGCCTCCAGGGTGCTAAACTTCGGGAACGAGATGGGTGACGGAATGTGGGCTTGGAGGGCGTGCCTCAGCTGTAAGTACTTGTAAAATTGGGAGGAGTGGAGGGAATGACGGTGTTGTAGGTCTGTAAACGATCTGACATGGTCCCCCACCCAGACGTCTCCCAATAGCGAGATCCCGACGTGGTCCCATTTACGGAAGTTCTGGAGGGACGAGACCTCGTCCAGCCAGGCCCCACTCCACAGAGGTGTCTGCCTGATGAGTTTACGGTCCCACTTTACGTGGCGTAGGGCGGTTCGCCAGGCCATGAGCACCGTTCTGGTGACGGGGGGAAGAGCCTGTGGTACGGGGCTCCCATACAGGTAGACTTGGATCTGAGCAAAGTCCATCGACCGGAGTTCCACCCGGTACGCCAGGTCGGACCAGCCGGCCGCGAACCAGTCGTGGATCACAATGAGCCTCATGGCCAGGTAGTAGAGGTGCAAATTGGTCACCCCCATTCCCCCATCATAGGGGGGTATGCGGCAATGTGCTAGGGACATGCGCTGCCTCCCTCCTCCCCACAAAAATTGGGTGAGGACGCCATCCAATTCCCGAAACCAGCTGCCTGGGAGATGAGTGGTCACATTTTGTAAGATGTACAGGAAGCGGGGGAGGACCATCATTTTGAAAAGAGCACTCCTACCAAGGGGGTTGAGAGGAAGGGTTTGCCATCTTCTGAGGTCCGCCTTGGCCCTGGAGACCAGGGGCGTGATATTCAGGTCCCACTCGAGCTCCGGGAGGAGGGCCACCCACACCCCCAGGTACTTGAATGACTGCCTCCGCAGGGGGATGGTCGTTTGCCAATCGAAGCACGCCGGGGATGAGTGTAGGGGAACGAGGGTGGACTTCACCAGGTTGAGCCTGAGGCCAGAAACCTGTTCAAAGGCAGAAAGGGCGTCCAGACATCGTGGGCCGGAGCTCTCCGGGTCTGCCAGGAAAAGGAGGACGTCATCGGCGGACAGGGCAATCTTGTCAACCTGGTTCGGCTCCCAGGCCCAGCTGCGGATGAGGGGATCCTGGCGGATGAGGGAGGCCAGGGGTTCCATTGCTAGTGCAAATAAAAGCAGCGAGAGCGGGCAGCCCTGGCGAGTACCCCTCTGGATAGGGAACGCCTCCGAAACCACGCCATTGATGAGGACCCTCGCCTTGGGAGTAGAGTAAAGGACTCGGATGAGGTGTCGGAAAGGGAGGCCGAAACCCATCCTCTCCAACACGTCCTCAAGGTAACCCCAATCTACCATATCAAATGCTTTTTCAAAGTCTATGAAGAGCAGTGCCAGATATGGGGTGAGGAGATGGCGATGCGCCAGGGCAAGATGGAGACGGCGTATGCAATGCCGGGTCCCCCGGGCAGGCATGAAGCCGCATTGATCTGGTTGCACCAGTTGTTGCAAGTGTGGATGGAGCCGTTGGGCCACCACGGTGGCGAAGATTTTGACTTCTGTGTTGATAAGGGAGATGGGACGGTAGTCCGTACAAGCAAGGGAGGGCGGCTGTGTCTTCGGGAGGACTACGATAGTGGCCACATCAGTCTCTGGCGGAAAAGACCCCACTTCGATTACGTGTTTAAACAGATCCACTATGTGTGGGACCAACGTGTCCCGGTAGGCCGCATAGTACTCTTGGGGGTACCCGTCGGGCCCGGGCGTTTTGCCGGAGTGCAACAGTGAGATAGCCCCATCCTCCGGATGAAAGGCCGATCTAGGGTCTCCGAGTCCATCTGGGAAAGGCAGGGCAGCTGAGTCCCGGTCTCGGCCAGCAAAGCCGCCAGAGAAGTCTGTGAGGGTTGAGCCGCGTAGAGGGCTGCATAGTAGCCCGCGAATGTCCGGGCAATGTCCAGGGAGGTAGTATGGTGGGCCCCGGTCCCGTCCCGAATCTCGGGAATGATGCGATTAGCTTTGGGGTAGGACACCAGGTTATGGAGAAGTTTGCCATTTTTATCACCCCATCCGTACACGCGTTTCACAGAGGAGCGTCAAAGCATTTTAGGGGACTCCAGCGATATCTGGCAAATTTCTTCCCGGATCAGTGTAAGCTGTCATCGCTATCATTAGTAGCCTGAGGATCTTCCAGCTGTGCCGCCTGGGCCTCCAGCTGCGTGAGGCGGGTGGATTGTTCCTGGCGTCTTGCATAGACCAGACCCCTAGCCACCCCCCGCATCACGGCCTTGCTGGCCTCCCACAGCGTGCCCGGCGAGGAGACCGAACCCGTATTAATTGAAAAATATTGCCTCAGCTCCTGCCCGAGGGACCCAACAAGGTCCGCATCTTGCAGGAACCAGGCATTCATTCACCATACCGTACGGGCACCGATAGGGGGGTGTCCGAGACGAAGGGAGACGGGGGAGTGGTCTGAGATACCCCTGGGTAAGACTGTGGCCCCGGACATCAATTGACAGTCCACGGCAGATAGTAGGAACAGATCGATTCGAGAGTGGGTGCGGTGAGCCGCCGAGGTGTGGGTGTACTGTTCCTTGCGGGGATTCCACACCCTCCAGGCATCGCAGAGACCCAGGGCAGAGGACCAGTCAGATACACGTTTTGCAGAGGCAAGGCGGGAAGCCGATGGGGTACCTGTCGAGTCTCGTGAGGGTTGCAGGATGGCGTTGAAGTCACCCCCTACCACCGTCAGACCCTGTGGAAAGGAGGAGAGCACAAGCGTGAGGCGGCGGAGGGCATGGGCCATAATGGCGGGGGGAATGTAAGTACACAGGAGATTAAGGGGATGTCCCTCGATCGTACCCGTCAGGGCCACATAGCGGCCTTGTGTGTCTGTTTCAGCCTGTGCCAGGGTGAATGGCAGCCCTTTCCAAAGTAGTATGGCCACCCCCGGGAGCCCCGCGAAAACCCCGAGTGCCAGACCCTATCGAACCCATACCGGGCAAGGAAGTTACACTGTGAGCCCAGAAGGTGCGTTTCCTGCAGGAACAGGATATCTGGCACGTGTCGGTGGGCGCTACGAAGGACAGCAGTGCGTTTTATACGGTCCAGTAGGTTGTTGACATTCCAAGAAATAATGTGGAGGGCCCTATGTAAGGTGGACGCCATTAAGGTGGGTAGCACGGGGAAGAAAGGACGCAAGTGCAGGCAGTGCCGAGTCCCAATGGAAACAAAGTACCCTAGCCGGGGCTTCTGGGCAGAAGGTGTGCAATGTGGTGA
Organism: Calotriton arnoldi; assembly: GCA_963921515.1. Lineage (NCBI taxonomy): Eukaryota > Metazoa > Chordata > Amphibia > Caudata > Salamandridae > Calotriton > Calotriton arnoldi. The sequence goes on from CAWUFW010000945.1 coordinate 2,782,870, forward strand.
GTCATATGTCGTCGTCAAGGACATACATGTATGCGTAGCTACCAGTAAGAACAGAGAACAGCGGCCCGTAGGTGGCTAAAAACAACAAACTAACAGGAGACAACGGTCTCCCCCCCTTCGCCCCCCAACTCCCCCCACCCTACACTTCTGAGTATGAAGCATCTGTCGCCCTGAAAAGGAAAACAATTTAAACAACCCCGCAATGAGACTAGTTGCTAAGCTAAAACGATTAGCCGAACATGAACATGGCAGAGATGGACCCCCCTCCATGTGATCGGATAAGAGATTCGTCAACAGCTGCAATAACACGTGGGACAAGTAAGTAACAAGGAATGCAGTTAAGTCCAGGGAGTGAAGGAGGGAATATTTCATGGATCTTAAGGTTTCATTGAAATCGGATCTCCCCCCTCGCGGGGATTTTAAAGACAGTCACACTGCAGGCGCATCTAGGAATTGGGTTGAAGGTCTCCCGCTGTGTGCCCCCGTTCAAGTACCCTCGGCTTCTCCGGATCCTCGGAACGCAGGGCTCCTAGACTAATCAGAGTCGGAGACGGCGTGACGCAAGTTGGCCGTCGGCCTCGGGAGATCACTCAAGTCAATCAAAGAGGTGGTCGGGCTGGGAGTGGCGGATCTCCGGGCTGAAGCTGGGGATGGAGGACGTCGGGAAGTTGCGCCTGGTGATCGGGATGCCTCCCCACGACAGTCGTTTTTCTTGTGGGACCTTGTCCGACGCCTCTGGGATTTAGGGAGTGTCGGGTGTGGTTGCTGGGGAACCCGCTGGGTGGGGGAAGGAGCCCGCCGGGACAGGAGGGGCTGTTCCTCCATGAGCCAGGTCCATGCCGCCTGGGGGCTGTCAAAGAAAAGTGTCTTATTTTGAAAGATGACCTTGAGCCGGGCCGGGAAGTGGAGACCATAGCGGAGACCCATGTTGCGAAGCCTCTGTTTGACCTCATTGTAGGACCGGCGCTGGGCCTGCACCTCCCTGGTGTAGTCGGGGAAGACCATGATCCTGCCGTTCTGATAGTGTAAAGGCCCCTGTGCCCTGGCCGCCCCAAGGATGGCATCCCTATCCCGAAAATTAAGGACCCTCAGGATTATGGGTCGGGCAGGGGCCCCAGGCGGAGGTTTGGGAGCCAAGGAGCGGTGGGCCCGTTCAACGGCAAACCAGGGCGATAAGGCGTCCTTGGGCATCCAGGACCGCACCCAAGTTTCTACAAACGTGTCGGCGTGACCTTGCTCCACTCCCTCGGGAAATCCTAGGAGGTACAGGTTGTTTCTTCTCGACCTGTTTTCGGCATCCTCAGCCCTTCGGTGGAGCTCCGAGGTCTGGGTCTGGAGACGGGCCACCTGGGTCTTAAGTTGGCCGATGTCATCCTCCGCCGTGGAGATACGGGATTCCGCCTCCGTGATGCGTGCCGTGGCATTGCGCAGATCCTGGCGAATGAGAGCCACATCCACCCTCACCTCGCCAATCTTGTTTTCTACTGAGGCCTGTGATGTGCTTATCGCCTGAAGAATGGTGGAGAGATCTCCCCCTGTGGCGCTATGCGCGCTAGGTTGTCCGCTGCCCGAGTCTCGGTCCGATGTGGTAAACTGGTCCATTTTGGTTTGGGTTGTGGGGGCAGGATTCTGTACGGGGTGATTTCTGCCCATCGCCGCCAGAAGTATACTTCGGCCCTGTACAGCCGGGGCGAGCAGCGGACCTGCAGAGGGACGGGTGGGGGCCCCCCCGACACCCAGGCCGTCAATGCTCAGGCCCGGGCGCCCAAGACTATCCCCCAAATCCCCAGAGGGGGCGAGATGTGATTTACGCCTCGGCTCTGCCCGCAGGGCCAGGTAGAGCGCTCCAACAAAGGGTGGCCAGGCCAGGCCAAGTATCCACCACCGCGACAGTCCTCCAGCCCTCAAGGTCCGATGGAGATGGCCTCACTTCCGAGAGAGCAATCCGGAGTAGTGGGGGGCCCCGGGAGGAGCCAATGCCCACGGCGGAGTCTGCACCCCACACAGACTGTCTAGAGCGGATGGGGGGTAGAGTGAGGCCGAAACAAAGAAGTGCGCCGTGCCGCCCCACACACCAGACCCAACGGACCCAAGATCTCCTCGGCGTGAGCAGCAACTAACAGATGGCAGGCCCCTCTGGGCGGCGTCCGCGGGTCGGTGCAGGCCGCCTAAGGCCACCAAGGGAACGCAGGCGACCCAGGGCCGGCGGGTCCAGCGGCAGGGGGGAGGCCTTCGCCCCTACATCACTCCGGCGCAGCAGCGGGAGATGGAGGGAAGCAGCTGAGTGAGGGGGAGTCAGACCAGGCCGATGCAACCCCAGGCCGGCGGACTCGGGGAGGTGCCCCCAGATGAGAAGTGTGGTGCGGGGGGCGGGAGCGCCGACGTCCCCGCTCCGCCCGCCACCCAACACGATGGCCGATCTCCGCCCCCCAGGTCGACCAACGACCAGGGCCACCACCGCGGACAGGACGCACCCAGAAGCCCTTGCAGTCAGGAGGGGGCTGCCGCCCCCCCGCCGGTCCAATGTGGCTGGGGAGACAGAGCAGGGCAGCCAAAGCAGGGAAAGTCCAGCAGGGCCCACCGGGCAGCACCTCAGGAGGCACCCGCAGGGAGAAGCAAGAGGGGGGCGGGAACACCAACCTCCCACCCCGACCGCCACCCGACACAGTGGCCGATCCCCCCCACTCACCATCAGTCCGAGGCCTGGGACTTCCAACGAGGTCCGGGTGTCCCCACAGGCCACCGCTCTCGCGCACCGGTCCGGTGCGGCAGGAGGTCTGAGCGGGTCCGCAGGAGAAGAGTTGCAGTCCCAGCAGGCCTCAGGAGGGTGCAAGTGCCACCTTCCCACTCGAAATGGCGACGCCCCGGCCGCGGATGGCAGCCCGGGTAGGCCCACCCCTGCCGGTCCACCAGACAGCTCAGCCACCTGTGCAATATGCATGCATGTGTGGTGGCTTTCACAGAAAAATCGTTAGCTGGGACCCGTATGTATGCTCATGTAGGTATCTTAAAATGGCTTTTCTTTTATTTTAAGAAAAATAAATAAAAGATGGCTACATGCTTGTGCACGTATGGCAGCCATCTTGTAAAGTCAACTTGCCGTCTTGTAACAATTGTTTCTTAAACTGAAACAAAACCATTATAATACGGCTGTTGTGCATGTGTGTGCACTTGTGATGGCAATCAGGAGAAAAAAGAACCATTGGTATAGCAAATAGGTGACATGGGTGAGACCTATTGACTTTGCCAATACTTGTTAACCCTTATGATACATTCTCTATGTGTTCCCCCTGCCCCCAATTCACATGATTAATCTTCCTGATTTTCTGGCACCAGTGGCTTAGTCAATGTTCCAACCCAAATCCGAAATCCAGGTGGACTGCAACTCATAGACAACTCACTGAGTAATGTTGAGGGGGAAGTGTTTACAGATAACTATGACCTCAAGAACAGCCATGGATCTCCCAACCCTCTTTTGTACTCTCCCAACCCTCTTTAATAATTGAATAGCACACTCAAAACAGCACTAAGAAGCATATGTATTCAAATGTTTTATTTTAAAATCCTACCCTAATGCATAAGATATGTATTAAAATGTTTTATTTTAAAATCCTAACCTAATGCATAAAATATGAATAGTAGCAACACAGAATATAAACAGTAATTTAGTGAAGCATGTTATAGATAATGACAATCACAGAAATAATTCTAAGATGTTTATTAATATCTATAGTTCTAACACCTTCATGCTGCTACTTCTAGGCACTATGCAAGTTTTTTCTGAATGAGTCCTTCTGAGTTTCTGACATGGGGCCTACAGAATACCTGTTTTCAAAACAGCAAGGACCTGTCGTGTCACTCTGAAATAGCAGAGTAGCTATTTCCTATCACCTTTGTGTGGCTCTGGAACACAAATTGCGATCTGTGATGACCACTCTGCTCTTTTTGACTCTTGGCTAAAGACAGTGCAGCAATCTGGCATCTGTAATATCCATTGCAAAGTTCTTTCCTAAATTTTAGTCTGAGACCATGATTTTTTAATACTCTTATCAAGAGATTTGGTGAAAAATCCTAATCTTTATTATACATGTTTTTTTTGTAATGAAAACTATGATAAGGCTCACCAACTTAGTAGAACAAACAATCATGGATGTAAATGCGTCAGCTTGATTATCACTTTTATATGGTGAAATTTAGTTATAATAATCAATCTTAAGAAGCAGGTGTACATCATGCAAGCATTTCTGTGCATGTCAAAAACCTTACACCTTCTATAAGAGAAATAGAAGTGTTCAAACAATAGAAACAGAGGAGTTTAAACTTTTAAAACAGAAGAGTTTAAATTGTATAAATATAAGTTTAAATGCATAATATGAAGGAAATAGAAGTGTATGACCTCAGAGGGTCTGATTCACAAAGGTAACTTACACTTTTTTTAGTAAGTCGAGCACTACACATGGGGAACGAGTGCTCCTGCAACACCCTCCCATAGAAAATAATGGAGGTAGGCACTTAAAATAAAACCCCAAGTAAATAATATTAAATGTAATTATTTAAAATAGTTAACATTTAAATGAATACAAATTAATGCTAGAAACATACAAAATAGTACATATTTATTATTTAATTATAAAATAGTTTAATATTAAATAGTGAAGGAAAATGTTGTGCATTTCTTCTTATCATGCTTAGAACCTATATTTCTGACAATCGTGGAAGTGAAAGGCAGAAATGGGCAGGGAGATTACTCCATGTAGGAGACACATGATCTGTGGATCTTCTGTCAAAGACATCAATACTTAAAAGGGTATATATGGCTTCTTTCTTAGCCATTGTTTTTTGGGTGAAAGTCAAATTATAGGGTTGAGCGGCCATGACAGTTTGTCTGATTTTAGTGTTTGTAGCACTCAATTTTGCTGTGGAATGACTCGTACTTCAGTCTGTCCATGTTTAAGAAGAGTTAAGTCTGCCTTTATAAGGTTAAGGGCTGATGGCATTATAGTATGTTTCATGCACACTCCTTTTTAGAGTGTTTTAAAACCAATGTTTAAAACTTTAAATGTGGTTTACATCAATTTCTCTAATTCTTCCCTTTCTTTATAAGTCTGCACTTTTTTATAGGAAGCATATCCTAGTAAGAAAGCAAACCACTTAATATTGACAGCATGAGAACCCAGGAGAAAATCATTGAACCCATTTTTTTCACTAATTGTGGACAGATGCTCCTTCTCAGTCACTAGGCTGGAATGTGCTTGTCATTAATGGCACAGCTCCCTTGCACTATATGAGATAACTGTCACAGATGTATATTTATTATACATGGGGTCTGGCAGAATAGATAAAGGGCTAGGAGATTTGGAAAGAAATTGATTTATGTACATATTAGTGTCAATTGGCCACAGTGCTACCCCTTCTGATTGAAAATTACAAGCACCATTTTAGATCATTTCATTCAATTCTGTATTTGTAATATTCCTTCTCCATTGTCAACTCAAAAACTGTATCAAATTAACTTTTGGAACACAGAGTGTTTTCAAATATGAATTGACCCAAATCACTAGCAGGTTGACGGCTGAACTGGTTTATTTAGGAAAAGTGTTTCTCTGGGTATTATACATGATCTAAATGAGGCCTCTCTATACATTGACTTTGCCAAAAGTTTGTTCCTCAGATACATTTTTTCATTAACGTTTTCTTTCCAAAACTCATAGCCTTGTATAGAAAGGCTTTCAGTGACTCGTGCAGAATATATAGGTTTGTGATTGGTAAGCATGGTACTTTGAAATTCTTCTAGTTCTTGTAAACAGTCAAATGCAGACATGTCTGACCTGTTAGCATGAATAAGTAAAGCTTTCTTGAAAAATGTTATGACTATTTATGGGCGGAACCCTGCAGGGTTCACATTATGAATAACAGTATATTTCACCGGGACTATTGGTTCTGTGAATGTAGTGATGGTTTCAACAAAGATCTGTGACTGGGGGTGAGTGTCTGAAAAGTTTCAGTGCTCCGTCCATCATCTCCTTGTGTTTGCTTTGTTCGCCCTACGTTGGCAGGGTATGCCCAGACATGGGTCCCTTGCTCACTTTGCAACTGAATTCAAGCTAGCCTGGCTGATGAGGGCTGTTAGCCCGAAACCGGTCCCAGGATGCTTGTTTCCGGTCCAGGGAAGACATGGCTTGGCAGTTTGGGCTGGACTGTTCCCATGAGGCCCTGGGTCAAGACTGATTTGCATATAGCTGTGTCTGAACTGGGGTGGCGAAGTGAGCTAAAGAACGATGATGGATTCAACCCAGATCTGTGACTGGGGGTGAGTGTCTGAAAAGTTTCAGCGCTCTGTTTATCATCTCCTTGTGTTTGCTTTGTTCGCCCCAAGTTGGCAGGGTATGCCCAGACGTGGGTGCCTTGCTCACTTTGTCACTGGATTCAAGCTAGCCTGGCTGATGAGGGCCGTTAGCCTGAAACCGTTCCCAGGATGCTTGTTTCCGGTCCAGGGAAGACATGGCTTTACAGTTCGGGCTGGACGGTTCCCATGAGGCACAGGGTCAAGATTGATTTGCATATAGCTGCTGTGTCTGAACTGGGGTGGCAAAGTGAGCTAAAGAACGATGATGGATTCAACCAAGATCTGTGACTGGGGGTGAGTGTCTGAAAAGTTTCAGCGCTCCGTCCATCATCTCCTTGTGTTTGCTTTGTTCCCAGGGGTAGTTATGTTTATACGATGTTATAAACAAACTCCCCATTCTATCCTATGGGAACAGATAGCCTTGCAGTAGTGAAAAACGAAATTGGCAGTAATTCACTATCAGGACATGCCACACACATCAGGGCATGTCCTACTTTTCACATACACTGCACCCTGCCCACTGGGGTACCTTGGGCCTACCTTAGGGGTGACTAACATGTAATAAAAGGGAAGGTTAGGGCCAGGCAAGTGGGTACACTTGCCAAGTCGACATGGCAGTGCTAGACTGCACACAGGCTCTGCAATGGCAGGCCTTTGTTACATTTTCAGGCTGCTTGTGTGGTTAGCACAATCAGGGATGCAAGCCCACTAGTAGCATTTTATTTACAGGCCCTGGGCACACGCAGTGCACTGTACTAGGGAAGGACTAGTAAATCAAATCAGCCAATCATGGAAACACCAATCCATAACAACAATTTACAGGGAGAGCATATGCACTTTAGCACTGATCAGCAGTGGTAAAGTGACCAGAGTAATAAAACCACCAACAACAGGTCAGAAAAAATACAGGAGGAAGGCAAAAGGTTCTGGGATGACCCTGCAAAAAGGGCCAAGTCCAACAAGCACCAAAAAGCATTAAGTGCCAACCACAGTCATCTGGTTACACTTGACCAGTACTTAGGCATGATTTTACACTGACAGTGATGGAGCAAGGGTCAGATACAGAAGTCAGGTTCATCCTGGTCAAAAGATTTATCTTCTGACTTAGTCTCAGAAATTGAAATCAAAGATCCTCAGCAGGACAAGGCAGCAGCTTGTGAACAAGAATGGCTCCATGAGGTTGGAGAGCTGTGTGGTGAAGTCTAAGTGAAGCAACTGACTTGGAGGGAAAGCTTTGATTGGGAAACATTCAAAATGTGTGCCCAAGGTACGTCCCTCACTGGACAGATCCCTATGGTGCCTTCCACAGGTGAAGATTTATACCTCTGAACTTAGTGCCAGACTTGTATCACAGCATCGGCCCGACGTTCTGCCATGGGTAGGCAGTAAACTACTCTGTCTAAATGGTAGAGGAGCCCCCCAGCCTCATTTATAAATGACCGCGAAGCAGGTGGTTATTTATAAAAGCATTGCCAGGAACCACCACCACAACATTTCCTGGCAATGCATATCACCCTGTGCTACGGGGCTGCAACAGCAGGACTTAGCCGTGTAGCACAAGGTAATGATTTATTTATTTACAAAAAGAAAATCCTGAAATGGGAATTTCTTTTCTATAAAGAAAAAATGTTGTGCTCCCCTCACCATAGGAGTCTTTTCCCATGTCAGGGGGAGCATTACAATGTTTTTATTGTACCTTACTGCCAGGTTTTACCTGTCAGTAAAGAACAGTAAAAAATGGTCCCATGTCCACCCATCTAAATGTGGCGGGTGAACATGTAGCCATTGCTTTGATGGTCTTTCCTCCCAAAGGCTGTCAGGAAGTTTGTCCACGGCACAGACAGAGTAGTCTCAGTCGTTGCCAATCTTAAGGTCTGCCTGCAATTACATTTGGCGTGCGGACCACTATATTGGTAGGGAGGGAACTCTGTCACCGTTGCTTTGTGTTGGATAGACTTGACAGGTTTGTCCCTATCTCAGGAGTTCTTCGGAGCCAAAAAGTTTCAAATCATGACTTTTCAGGATGTTATGGTGAAGACACAGTCAAGGGTTCCAGGGCCTCAGTAACAGCACTGGGAGGTCAGAGTGACTCCAGCAGAAGCCACCAGCAGGTTTCAGGGCAGGTCCAGTTGGATCTGGTCAGCTGTGCACTTCAGGAAAATTGCTTCTAGCAGCTTGTGTCCCTGTAGATTAACAATAGGTCAACCAACTGACCTTTGGTGAGCACTTCTTTGTCATGTGTACAAGTGGGATCAGGTCTACTCACAGGTCTAAACATCAGGTGCAGTCCTTTTTCTGTGTTCCACAGGTCCAGTAGTGTTCAGAAAAGTTTGCTCTGGGGTGCCACATTTATGCCTGGTTGTTGGTGGGGATGATTTATGACCTTTCCCTAACTAATAGTAAAAACGTTTCCAGGGATTACCCTACCCACATTTGCAGCAGTTCCTGGAACACAGGACGCCTCTCTACCTAAAAACAAGTTGGCAGAACATTTCTTACACTTTGCACAGCTCCTATGTCCCCTAGAGGTGTGGTCAGGGAAATGAGCAAACTCTTGTCCTTGGTCATTCAAACTGGTTCTTGGTGAAGCGCCTCTCCCACTGTGATTAATGCCTGGCTGACCAGAGGGACAAAGTGTTAGCTACTTCTGCCTGAGAAAAGGTATGCTTCTTTGAAGTTAATTAAGTTCCGGGGCACAGCCCATATAGCCATCCTGTCAGAAGAACAGAATACCTCCTCACATCCAAGAACTTTGTCTCAGCTATGGGAGCAAATTCACACCTCATCAAAGGGGCTATTCAGCTCCTGGTGAAAGCTGGAAGCTCATGCAAATGGGGGTCTGGTGTCTTTAGTCAGATAAAATGCAACACTTTATAAGTACCTCTTGAAAAATATTTTGTACAAATCCAACTTTGCCAATGAATTGGGCTTATAATAAAAATTTTAAGAGGCCAAAGAATTACTTTTGTAACTGTTTGCTAAGCAGAAATAATCTTATATAATTTTAATATTACAGGCCAGTACTTTCCTATGGAACCCTTCTATAGTTAAAGTAGCTTTTGGGGTCTTGTCACAATAAGGACATGTGTTACATTAAATGTTTACATGCCCTAGTTTAAAACACCATGCTTCCTGCCTTCTTGGACATTAAGGACTACATAGAATTGACCTGTTAATATTTAAAAGAATGGTTTTATTCCTGTTTAAAGGGATTATTTTGACAGGCTACAGGGGTAGACCTGCAGTTGTGTGTTTGCACTGTCACTCCAGTGGCAGCATAATGTGTGTTGTAGTCCACTAGTTGCATTTAACTTAAAACCCCTGTGTACACTTAGTACCAAACACTAGCGACTTAAATGTAAGGTAAGTTAATATGGCAATTTGGAGTATAGCCAGGTTCAACATGTTTTAGGGGTCAGAGCACATGCACTGGGCACCGGACAGCAGTGTGCCAGTGTGCAGAGTCCAAATCCAGCAATAAAATCTAGCAAACGCTATGGGTGATCGCTCAAAAAGGGTAATTTTACTACAGTTCTTATGCTGTCTTTTGATTCTGGATTCAAAGTATATTTGGCCTGTGCTTAGCGTTCACTACTCAAGGGAATGATGTATGTTACTGAGTCTTTGTCCCATCTCGCTTGGTTTCCATACAAGCTGGAACCTGTTTTAAAGCCCACTCTCTTGCATATTTTCCCTGAGTTCCTCAGGCACTAAGGAAGAAAATGCTTGCATTATTAATTTGTCACCTCAAGGTGCATGCTTTATAATGACAACTGGGTGACAGTCATCCTCTGCTAGAGTAATATCATAAACAGCAGATAAATGTGGGCAGAATGCTGCTTTTATTTTGCATGGCATAGCCCCTTCAATTTATATTTTTACATCATAAACTTTATATCTAGAGGATTTATGTATTTATTTATTTTTTCAGCTAACAACTTTACAATATTTTGAAAACATGCAATATAAAACAACTCAATAAAAACGTGCACAGAAAATTCATTGGAAACATTACAATACAAGTACAGTGAGATGATAAAAATATGCATACAACCTAAAAAACATATATAAATCCTTCAGGTTCAATAAAGTGCGAGTACAGTGAAATGATAAAAGTGCGCATTACCATTGGAGGCAACATCCTAAGTGAGAGAAAAACTATGCGTCACTGTCAGTTAAAAAACATATGAACATTTGGAAGTTATTTTCTTTCTGGGTGTAAAGAATCTGCCAACCCACCTAAGGGGAAGAAGTGCAGTGCATAAAAATGGTACAGAAATGTGCAATTTATGCAAAAGCTAGCAGCGCGCTCCATTATGGTAGACACCCAGGTTCGTGGAGCCTATCTACTTAAGCATATATCTAGAGTGTAAGGCAGCTTCTCTGTGAATGTTTCTCAAAATAATTGAAGAAACTGTTTCAAATGCCCCATTAATGTCATAGCTGAATCCAGTGCAGCTTGATGCTCATTTTGTGCCTGTCTCAACACATCTGGTAGCACTGCCAATGAGGATGTGCCATGTGTAGTAATATAAATATTCTCAGATACAGACCCCAGGTGTTGCACTTCTCTATAGGTGGCACAATCCCAAGGGGACGACACATTGGACCTGATTTAGATTGTGGCAGAACTACCGTTGTTATTCCGTGGTGGATTATTCAAGTACTTTGTCAAGCTGACAGGATCCCACCTGCCCTATTTAGATGTATGCAAGCTGAATCTCAGTCTGCATCAACAGAGTGATTACCGCCACGTATGCGGCTCACCTCTGCCGACGCAGTAGCCTCTTTTGCTGCTGAATAGTTTTCTGTTACCGTTAAGGCGGCGGGGTTGTGCCAAACCTTTTTATATTTTTCAGTTGTGCTGGTGGTGCTCTAGCGTCGGTTTGCCAACAGAGTGCGTCCATCATGGAACGCTGTTAACATCGGACTATTCCTGTGGCTGTAAGATGGATCCTGTGTTGAAAAAGCACAAGGGAACCCAATATGCAATTGGTCAGGGACCTTGGGTACGTATATAACTTCTAAAGACAGTGGTCCCTAGACACATAAAATATTATAAAAATAAATATAGACTGAATCAGTGCTATATTCTTTGTCCAGCCGGACAGATTTTTAATATGCAAATGAATGTATAACATAAATTAAGAAAAAAATCCAAGTGGGACACAACCTGCGTCCTAAAGGCAATAACAAACAAACAACATTTAAGGAAGGGTTCAGGCAAGGGGTACGTGTCTGCATAAAAATGTAAGAATATATCAGACATAGTAACGTGAAACCACCATTACATATCTAGCATCACAATTTGGTATATGCATATGGAGTACATTACGTCGATGGCGTTTCGATCCCTTAGACCAATAGTGGGATCATCATCAGGACAATTCAAATTAACATGCCTGTGTACATATAGCAGTTATTACAGATTTGAGCCCGAGATTCAAGGGCACAGATCAACCTCTTGTCAATTACAAAAGTATGCGGACAACCCAAATTGGCTTGAGGGCATCCAAAGGATCCAGGCGGAATTACCGGTACACTAGGCGATTGCCTTAGGATAGCGGGTATAGGTAAGTACCCGGATCGCTGGCAGCGGATATAATAATCGTAGGATATTGAGTATGGTAAGAGTGGATGCCGGAATCGCTGGCGGGGGATGTAATAATCCCAATCAAGTGCACAACGGCAATCCAAGTGGAGCCAAGGTCGTGATCGGGGCTGGAAAAAATTCAGAGGGGTTCTCGGCTTACAGCAATATTAAGTGATCCCGGCGGCAAACAACCAGAGTAATTCCATGGAATTCTACGTCCCCCTTGGTTGAGCCCTTCCTTAAATGTTGTTTGTTTGTTATTGTCTTTAGGACGCAGGTTGTGTCCCACTTGGATTTTTTTCTTAATTTATGTTATACATTCATTTGCATATTAAAAATCTGTTCGGCTGGACAAAGAATATAGCACTGATTCAGTCTATATTTATTTTTATAATATTTTATGTGTCTAGGGACCACTATCTTTAGAAGTTGTAAGATGGATCCTAGCATCACACACCTGATATGATTTGGCTAATTGTTAACACCTGCATACCACACTATAAAACACACTCCATTTCAGATCATGATCCTTTGCCATTCGACTGCACCACAACATTTAGAAGCTGACCTTTTATCACTTAAGTCAAGGGTCTTGTTTTGTTTTCACTGTTTCTCCCTTTTTTCTCCTTTCATTTATCTTCTTGTGAGTTATATAATTTATTTCTATAATTTATTACAAATCTGTTCATTTAGATAATGGCAGGTAAGAAAAATCCCCATTTTATAGAGGGAGAATTGTCAGTCATGGTGGAAGAAATTATGAGAGTAGAGCCACAATTGTTTGGAGCCCAAGTGCAAAATACAATCATATCTCGGAAAAGGTAAATGTGAGCCGGAATAGTTGACAGAGTGAATGCTGTAGCTATCAGCCTGTGCGCACAGCAGGAAATTAGGAAGAGGTGGAACGGCCTGCAGGGGAGAATGTATTCTGTGTCCTCCAAGCATTACCGGGAGGCCCAGAGGACTGGTGCTTGTTCTCCCAGATCCCCCTTGCAAATTTTTCACTGGGTGGAGAAGGTCATGCAGATCCTACATCCTGAATGCTTGACAGGAATCCCTGGTGAAGTGGAGACTGGTAAATTGGACTGTTGAATGTGTCCCTAAACCTAAATGTGCTTATTACTTTTCATTTAGCTGTTGCTAATGTGTTTTGTACCTTTTGCAAACATAGAAACCTATATATATATATATATATATTTCTATCAACCTATTTTCTTCTTGGTTGTGTGTTTGACTGTATTATCTTTTATCTAACATTACAGGTTTCAACCTCCATTAAATTTTCCATGATGTAATGGCCCTTGTAAGTGTTTTTACACCAAATAACATATTTCATATATGTGTCTTACATAGTATATGTCTATTATTTTTAACTGCATATTTTCACTAGGTATGTTAAACTTTCAATGTTGCAAGTGTTGTACATATATCATTGAAATGCCTACAACTACCATGATGCCCTGTAATGGTTTTGTGAAAATAAGATTGCTATTTTATCTTGCTCATTCTCTTTTTTCTACATTTATACATATGTCAAAGTGTAATGCATTTATCAATCAATAGTCCATGCTAAGTTTAGAAATGTTGTAAGATTTAAACTTCTGTGTTGTCCCATTCTTGTTATGCCATAGAATTGATGTTATGTGTTTCAAAAAGCACAGTTTGTTGACTTCCAAAATATAAGGTATGTACATTTGTATGCTGAATATAAGTGGTGTATTTTTAAAATGTACTCTGCAATATTCATATGAAGACTAATGCTAAATATCATTCTGGGTTATGTAATAGTCAGAGTTTTAGCATGCTAGGCCTTGGTATGGTTGATTTCACTTTTCTTCTCTCTACTGTGGTCTTTGGAATGTTTGGTATATTTAATGTATACTTTCAAATACTTTTTTGTTGTCATTACAGGACATCTTTTTACCTGCTTTTCTGATTTACTCCAGTGTGTCATTTACATTGTTGCTGTTATTGATTATTGTTGGAAAGTGGTTTATTAGTGGGTGTAAGCAGGTACTTACAACTAGTAAGAAGGACACAATCACAATAAAAGGTCCAGTCAAGGACTGAATAAATTATTCCTTGCTCAACTGTTGGTAGTTGGCAACACGCAGGCAGGCTTAACTTAGGAGAGAGGTGTGTAAAGTATTTAAAAACACCAATACATTAAATAAGTAGGACAAAACGCATCACAAAAATCCATCACCAATTTATACACACTGGGGCATATTTACAAGCCCCTTGCGCCACTTTTGCGCCGCCGTTGCGTCACTCATGTGACGCAGCGGCGACGCAAACCATGCGCCGCGTTGCGCAATATTTACAACGTGACGCATCTAGGGAGATGCGTCACGATGTAAACCCCTGCGCAACATGAAACCTGCGTCAGGTTTCATGTGGGCGTTCCAGCGCAGGGTGGGCGTTCCCTCGCAGGTACGCCATGTAAAGTGACGCAGTGAAATCTACAAGATTTCACTGAGTCACTTTACGCCCATGCTGCGTCAAAACCCTGCGCCTGCTTGAAGCAGGCGTAAGGATTGACGCACCATGTTAGGGATAGGGCACCCCGAGCATTGCTGGAGCTGCGTCGCGCTTGCGACGCGACTCCAGCAATGCGCCGCTTCTCCGTCGGGGGATGCGACACGCATCTGCCATTCTGTGCGCCACGGCGCGCCGCATTCTAAATGCGGCGCATCGGCGGTGACGCAAGGGCAAACTTGCGTGTCGCATCTTCCCTGGCGCATCCCTGCTGATTTGCAGGGATGCGCCAGGGAACGTAAATATGCCCCATTGATTATGTTTATGAACAAAGAGACACCAAAACAACAAATATCCAATGTAGGGAACCAGAGATATGTATTTTTAAAGATAAAAAGTAAAACTAGCGTTTAGAACCAAATAACGCTCAAAGGGTTAACAAAGGTCGCGCTGGACCGGGACAAATTCTAGAGTTCAAGCCACCAACGATGTAGCTTACACTTACTTCCAACAGTGTTTCTTGCTGCAGGAAAGGTGTTGACAGCACCAGCCAAGGGTTCAGATGCTCTGACTAGCCTCTTTTGGTCTGGCACTACAACTCCCACAATGCACCGGGTCAACTTATGGAGTTTTTCACAAAGGTTGCTCCAAACTTCTCCAAACTTCTCCAAACTTCTTTCTGAAGTTCCTCTTATGTATTCAAAGTGTCCTAAGCACCAACCCAAGTGTCTAGAAGCTCTGAGATAGTCCTCTGGATGTTGGGACTCCAATTTCCACAATGCACCTGCCCAAGTCCTTAAAAGTCCACTGTACACACTCCAGGATGGAGACTTCTTGGTAGAGATGATGCGGGTGGGCACTGTTAACCTGTAGCTTTCAGGAAGTCCACTCCTTAATCCTTGTGAAGCCAGGCAAATTCCTTAGGGCTGTAGTACCAGATTGTGCAGCAGGTGCAGTCCATCCGAGTGCAGATCTTTGGGTGCAGATCAGGGTACCAGCATGCCAGTCCTTCTTCTCATTGTTGTTTCAGGCAGTAGATCTGAGTTGCTTGGCAACTCTGCCATGTTTATTCAGTGTTCCTGGGCATCAAGCAGGGGGCACCCCTGGCCAATGGGATACAGGGTGCCACCCAGGTGTATGACCACTCCCTCCAAAGTGTGACATATTCTTGTCACAGAAAGCACTATTCTTCCAATATCCAAAATGGATAAAGTCTTGCCTGAAAAGTTAGATGTGGCTAAGCCAACACACTGGCATGACTAAGATTCTCTAACATGCCTTCCAGCCCCTTCATTTATCTAATTACTGTGGCTCCTGTCTGGCTGGGGGCAGTAAATCCTTTGTCTCTACAGCAGGCCACTTCACACATCATTAAGACAGCTTGGGTCAGCCTGCCAGAGGCTGGCTAATCAGGATAGGGCAGCTGGAGGCTGGATGTTGGCTGACAGAAGGAAAGTTATTTAACTTATTTTCTGTAAGAGGTATAACAAATCTAACAATGACATGTTCTTGGATTTATCATAACTATTACTTTAAGCCCTTGAATGATATTTTTAGCTCCTTTCTATTAATAGTTATAATTTATTAAAGCATTCCCTCACTAGCCTATGGGGCCAATGCATTACAGTGGGAACAAACAAAATTGACTGTTTTTCCCTCACCAGGGCATATAAAATATCTTTTATAATGTCCCTGCTTATAGTTACATTGCGCCCAATCCCTGGGGCACTTAGGGGAGACCTTAGGGGTGACTTATATGTACAAAAGTAAGGTAATTTATAACTTTGGAAATTCCTTTAATTTCAAAGTCGAATTTTCATATAATCCTACTTCAAAAGCTGCCTGCAAGGCAGGACTGGCTTTTAAAATGACAGCAGACACCACAGTAGTGCACATTTAAGTACATTAAGTCTACTGGGCCTCTAAACCTATATGCCCTACCATGTACAAGGGACTTACAGGTAGGTTGTCAGTATCAATTGTAATTATACCTAATTACCATGTATGTTTAATAAGAAACATGCCCTGAGTCTGATTAGGAGAGCTCAGGGCACAATAAGAGTCAGAAAACCAGCATCTAGTAGTCAAAATCAGGGCAAAAAGTGGGGAGACACTGCAAACAGATCCTGGTTTCTCACAATTATAATACCACTGAAACGTACAATCATTAGGTTGAATATCTTGTTCCTTTTAGGTTGCTACTTTTTTAGCTTTAAATATATTTGATGTATAATCCAGACTTGTAATAATTCTTTTTTTTATTCATAATAAGTCAAACACCGAGAGACCATGAGCAATTACCTGCCACTGAGGAGACCTCCGCTCCACACCAGAAACAAGCCTTCGGTGAGGTCTCCACTCCTGCAAATCTGGATGATGAGGAGCTGGCTGGCCCATCTGGCTGCCTGGGCAGACGGCTCCAGTGAATCTCACTTGGGCCACACCTGCACCTCCCACCCCAGCTGTTTACCACATCTCAGGCCATGGATACCTACACTTACTGTGTCCAAAGCAACATCACCCCAATCTTTTGATCCCCACCACTTGCAGTTCAGCCATTAACCAGTGGGATGGGGCACACTGGGTCAAGGTCAGAGGGTAGTGGGGGTAGAGGTCATGGAAGGAAACCTGTGGGCTAGCAAAGTGAGGCCCCTGGGTAAACTGTTAACCAGGCCACTGTCGACCAAGTCATGGGATCAGTTCCAAGACATGATGGACCAGGTCCTTACAGAGCTCCCGGAGATGAAGCCGGTGCAGAGGGAGCTCAGTGTTCAGATGGAAAATCACAACTCCAATATGGACTCCCTGACTGGGGTGTTGCATGACATTTACACCCATATATGCAGTGCTTTTCCAGAACCATCCTCCTCTTTCTATGGTCCAACAACATCTGGGCCAACTACATCTGCCTCAGCCACAGAAAGGGAGGCCCTGCCGCAAGAGGCAACACATGCACCCGCCTCAGTCCCTGCAACTGTGGATCCACCAGCCACCCACAGGAGTACATGTTCATCCAGACCACCAGGAGAGGATGGCAAGTCCTCCACCTCCACCACCACCAAGAGACATAAAACCTAATTTCCTCCATTGTGCGACTACCATTCACTATGTGGACAATTTTCTGGACACATATACCTTTCTGATGCCTGTTTTATTTTGAACATTGGATTTCATACAATTTTATATCTTCAATAATGGCTTCATTCACCATTTTTTTTTTTTAAACAAATTTTGTTGGCTTTTACACATCTGTCAATGCAATCATTTTAGCATTCTTGGACAGTTGGGTCTAGAAATACTCCCTGGTACATTCGTAACTCTAGATCGTAACAGTGCCAGAGCCAGAGCCATAACAGTTAGGTTGTCCCTCTCCCTTCCCCCCCATGAGTCAGTACTACAGAGTGTGATCTAGCAGAGGCACTGTAACATGATATACAAGAAAAGGTGGAACATATATAAGGAGGCCCCCCTTCTCCAAATTCACTTAGAAGTCAATCCTACGGGGCTAGATGGAAAGGGTTTTCAGCTGTCAGGAGACTCTCAGGGGGACCCCTCAGGTGATCTCATGGGTGTATCCGGTTCGGGATTGGCTAAGCTATCTGCCACAGTTCCCCAGGCTCTGGCTTCCTCTAAATCTCCTATCCCCCTCCTGGCTTCTCTCAGCAATATTCTCTCCTCACACCCTGCCCACTTTAAAATTTCTCTTCTCCATGTGTGTAGGCGGGGACCCCCAGACATCTTCCAATTTCTCACAATCGCCCACTTGGCAAGGAGAAATGTCAGGTCCTTGAACTTGCTTGTGACTTTTGTCTAAGACGTGTGGTAGAACCAACTCAGTAAGCAGTGCTCCGGGGTGTGTGGGATTTCCCTCCTGATATTCTCCTCGACCACATGCAAGACCACCACCCAAAACACTTGTAAGCCAGGACATGCCCAGAAAATATGGAGTATGAGCATTCCCCTCTACCCGCATCTAAGATAGGCCACATCCGCTATCTGGAAGTATCTACCTATGCGCATGGGGGTCAGGTACGATCTATGTAGGACATAGTAATTAATAACCTTAAAGCGCGCATTCCTGGAGACCTTGGCTGTTCTATCCAATATCATGTCCCAGTCCCTTGCAGCGATAGGAATGCCTAAATCCTCCTCCCACTGAGAGCGTAATTTTCTCTAGCGGTCATTGTTGATCTTCACGCAACACTCTGTACAGACAGGAGACCGCCTTAATAGTGCCTGCAGAAAAAGCCATATAGTATCAGCTCTGTTGTATCGGTGGTTCGGTAGTCCCTGTGCCCCAGTGTTTACGTAGCACTGACGTAAGCATTCTATGTAATAAAAAATGTCCCCAAGGCAAGTCGAACTCTGCGCGGAATTCTTCAAACGGGAGCAATTCAGCATCTTGGTAAAGTTCTCCCACCTTCGTCGCCCCGCCTCCATCCAACGATTAAGGTCTTGCCATTTTGGGTAATGCGGGATGGCTCTCAGCATTTCTAGAGGCAGTTCTGGGGAATATGGTATCTTAACTCGCATTTTCTGTAGCCCTCTGCTCCAGCATTTATTCTACACTTTGAACTCTCGTGAGTCGTTTCTAGTCGTTCTACAAACCCTGAGAAACACTCGCAGTAGGTCAAGCAGCGGCGATACAAAAGGGCCTGGGGTCCGATCCGGAATCCGCCTCAGTGCTATTCCCTGCACTAACCACTGTGATGTAATATATCTCGAAGTCAGGGGCTGTCAGCCCCCTGCCATCACCAGGCGCTGCATCGTCGCCAGTGCTACTTGCTGTCGCCCAAACTGTATCCCACTCATCTTGGCCACGGCTTCCATCACACTACGTCGACCTAGTTGTGCCTCGGCCTGCGAAGGGGCAGCAGAGCTTTGCTGTGAACGCTTGCGGCATAGTCCGGTACGACGTCCATGCTGCTTTCCTTCATTATTGTCAGCTCTCGGTCCTCGCTGGCCTTCTAGCCACTCCCAGACTTCCTGCAGGGCCTGGAAAAATTGAATCCCTCTGGAGTCACCACTTGCAGCTTCGCTGGGAGGAAAGACTTTTTCAAAAATTGTTGTTTTTTTGGTTTACATCCTGGCATAGTTTATTTGGTTTTGTTTAATAAAAGCAAAACTAACAAAGTCAAAGAGTGTATTTCTTTGCTCTATTTATTTATAAGTTTTCATACATTTTAAAATGGAAAAAAGCAAATGTTATTTAAATCATAAATGAATTACAAGTAGGTAATGCTTCTCTCAATTTTCAACCATCACACAATTCACAAATAAAAACTTAGCAAGTAGTATTATATTACATTCGAAAAATATTTGCCTGTCAATTTTGTTCTAGCCATAAACAACCATACATAACACAAATACTCAGAGCCATTTTTACATTTCGAGTTGCAGACCTTTTCACCATGGAAGAAGGGGATATAATCAAAACAATCATATTCTATAGGCAAAATGTTATTGAGTTATGTCATCAGCTAGAGCTAGATCTTCTGCCTCACGATAGGAATTGCACAACAATAACACCAAGAGTCTAAAATCTTGGCAGTACTTATTCACAAATTGTCTTCAACAACTGAACCTGGACCATTGTCAAATACAGATGTCTTCCAAGGTCAGAAATTACATCAACAGCTACGTTTGTTTTTGCAGTAAACTTCCACTCTCTATGTGTGTTGCATTCCGCATCAAAATTTGAGACTGGATCAGGGATTGACTTTAGTGAAGGAATGTTCCCCTTCCTGCACATAATCTATTGTGCCTGCAACGCAAGCCACTGAGCACCATGCCAGTAGGGTGCCTTGGTTGATATTAGACTGCTCTCACTGCCGTAAAGCAACGATGGGTCAGGGTAGAAAAGGAGTTGAAGATTTATCATTTTTTCATGCAACACAGCAATAAAGTCATATCTATCAAGATATTGCACATTCTTGTCCTCTGTCTGCACTGGCGCACAAACTGTAGTCTAGCACCAAAGCATGTGCCCTTGTGCCATGGAGCAAGGGTGCCTGCATTACAGGTAGGATTGTTTTTGTGGAGAAAGGGACCCCTTGCACCAACACAATGCTTAAAGGCCATTTCCTCTTTCTAAGTGTGCTGCAGAATGTAGCACACTTAGAGGGAGGACACAAGAAGGAGAAATACAGATATTTCTCCTTGTTGTGCCGCTGGTGGGAAGGCATACCATTCCCTGGTCAACTGGTTTTGGTAAATTTGGGAATGCTTCAAAATACATGGGTGTATGCAAGGGAACACCAACGCTCCAGTCATGAAATGCCCCAATCACGCAGAGTATGCAAGGAAGCTACTTGCACTGTCTTGCTCTACTCCAGATTTACAAAGCCAGGTCGTTTCTCACAAGGTGGACTTGCGTCGCTTGGTAAATCTGACTTAGGGATTGTGTTCGCCTTGCAAACCCTGCATGTTGCAAGGGCAACTCAATCCCTTGATAAATGTGGCCTTTAGTGTTATATTTGTATATGTAGGTCCTACTGGCCAAACCGCTTTTCTAAAATACAGATGTCATGACTTACTATAATGACATACTGTGTTGTGTAAGTCCCTTTATTGACACTCTATTTACACATATTACCAGTTCCTCACTGTTGGAAAGTGGGTTATTGGTAGTAGCAAATGTAGGTCTGCCACTAGTAATAAGACCACAAACACTTGATAGGACCCAGCATAGGTCTTATAAATATAATCCTATGCTCAACCCTTGGTAGCTTGGCTGCGAGCAGGCAAGCTTAACTTCAAAGACAGGTATGTAAAGCATTTAAAAACACCAATTCAGTAAATAATTAAGACACAACTCATAATAAAAATCCAACACCAATTTATAAAAATAGGAAATATTTTTATCTTTAAATTGACACCAAAACGACAAAAATCCAATGTAGGGAACCGGAGATATGAATTTTTAAAGTTTAATAAAAATATAGCACTTAGAAGCATATAGCACCATATTGGGACATAGGCTCGCAATAGACCGGGTCAAAGTCAAAGTTTCAGGCCAACCGCGATGGAGCCCTGAGCGGCTACCACCCTCGGAAGGTACCGGTTAAAGTTTTTACCTTCACACTTAGAAACTTTTCTGGAGCTTTTTCTCGCGAGGCCCCTCGAAGCTCCCAGCGAGTCCGGATCCGGTGAGGGCTCACCGGCTTGACTTGTGATGAGGTCCCGGTAAACTTCCCTGGAGCGGACTTAGAAAATTTCTCAAGATCGCTTCAGCGGGGCAATCCAGAAATGCAGGCCGACACGCGAGTGAAGACAGGCGGCTTGGCTCTCGCGGTTGCTCCCGGTCGGCTTTTCTACGAGCGGACTTAGAAGCTTTTCTGGAGCTTTTTCTCGCGGGGTCTCTCGATGCTCCTCATGTAGCCAGATCCGGTGAGGGTTCGCCGGCTTCAGATTTTCTCTAGTCCCGGTCATTCTCTGGAAGTCGATGCGATGGAGCTTTTAGCGGGACGAACCTGGTGGGCTTGGCCGGCTCGCGGTTGAAGGCAGGCGGCTTGGCTGACCAGGATGAGTCGGTCCCCCTATGGAGCTTTTTTTCAAAGTTCCTCCAAAGTTCCCCGAACTTCTTGAACTTTTTCCTGAAGTTCCTCAAAGGGTCCCAAAGTGTCTCAAACTTACTCCAAGGGTCTGGAAGCTCCAAGATGGTCCTTGAAAGTTGAGGACTTCAATTCCCACAATGCACTGGACGTCACCCTTACAAATCCACTGGTAGCTCCCCAGGTTGATGATTCTTGGTGGTGAGGGTCCAGATGAGCTCTGTTAACATGTAGCTTGCAGGGAGTCCACTCTTGACTTCTTTTACTCAGCACAGTTAGTCCACAAAGCTGTAGTTTCAGGTGGTGCAGTCTCCAGAGGTCAGGCCTTAGAAGTCTTTGCACAGCAGAACTTTTCAGCAGGGCCAGTCTTGCTTTCTTCAGTTTCAAGCAGCAGATCTGAGGGGCTGGGCATCTCTCAGATACTTATTCCACAGTCTCTGGGTCATCCAGGAGGTCAAGCTTCACCAATAGGAGTAGGGTAACTTCCCACTTGAGTGACTCCTTTCTGCAGAGTGTGGCATTATTCTATCCCAGAGTGCAACAAAGCTTCCAAATCCATAATGGCTAATTTTCCAGCAAGGAGGTAAGAGCTGGCTAAACACTCCCACTGAGTTGGCTAATTAACCTAGCCTCTCCTCCCTACATCTGCACATATCTTCCTTAATCCTGCCATCTGGCTGAGGTGGGGGTTCAAAGTTGTAAATGACACTGCTCTGGGCTCTGCCCCTTTGAAGCTCATTGTTTACGACCCCTCCCCCTGGCCTGACATTCTTGCAGAACAGCTCACTGCCCTCCCAGTCCATCTGGCTGGCCCCAGGGGATCTTTATCACCTCTTCAGGCAGGCTGGCTAATCCCCTTAACTCTGACCAATCAGGGCAGAGCACTGGAAGGCTGGATTTGGAACTAAAACTAAGAAAGTGTTATAACTTCTTGTTTGTTCACTTTGGGAAAAATTCAATAACATCATATTGTAGGATTTATCAATACCATTCTAGTGAGTCTTTGAATGGAATCTTTATCCCTCTCCTATCAGAAGTTATTGTTTAATAACTTTCCCCCATGTTAACCTATGGGGCATGGGGTTTGCAATGGGAAAAATTACATGGGCCATTTTTCCAGCACCAGGACTTACAAAAACATATTTTATAAGTACTTGGCTTATTTTCACAGGACCCCCACCCCATAGGTCACCTAGGGAGACCCTAGGGTTGCTGAATCTGTAAAAATATTGCAGATCCTCCATGCCCAGTGCCCCCAGCATCAAAGTCGAATTCGGGCAGCACTTTACACAATGGGGAGAGTGAAATGTGAATTTCACTTAACCCAGGGCATATATAAACTCATTTTATAAGGGTCTACCTTATAGATACCTGTCCTCCCACCCCTGGGATACCTAGGGGAGACCATGGGGTCATTAATATGCCAAAACATTTTAAGTTGACCAGTTTTAAGTGCCCCAAACCCCAAAGTCGAGTTTGGCCACAATTTACATGTTTAAGAGCAATCCTGGCGCACAGAGCTGCTTTTAAACTGACCACAGGCTTCAGAGGGCACACATGCAAGTGCAAAAAGGCTGCTGGCCTCTAAACTGCCATGCCCTTCCACATACAAGGGACTTATAGGTAGTTTCACTCCCCCTGCCCTATTATATACTAGGGGCTTATAGGGGTAGGTCATGCCAATCACAGGGGTACCCCAACCCAAAGTGTACCCTAGTGTATGTAGGTGTTTTACTGTTATCTAAGTGTTTCAGCATGGCACTGGCCCTGGGCCTGGTTAAACAGAGCCCAGGGTCAGTCAAAGTCAGTTACCACCAGTTCCAGTCAGCAAAAGTTGGGGGTGCCCAGGGCACAGGATGACTTTACAACATAGCCCCCCAAACGAAAGGTGAGGGGTTACTAACCTACACCCTGGTAGTCCTCCTCAGCTAAGTGGAAAAACCTGGAAAGTCCATCTGCATTTGCATGGGCAACCCCAGGTCTGTGTTCCACTGTAAAGTCCATTCCCTGTAGGGAAATGGACCACCTTAACAGCTTGGGATTCTCCCCTCTCATCTGCATGAGCCATCTGAGAGGCCTGTGGTCAGTTTGAACACGAAAGTGAGTCCCAAACAAATATGGTCACAACTTTTTCAGTGAGCACACCACAGCAAAAGCCTCTCTCTCAATGGCACTCCATCTCTGCTCTCTGGGAAGAAGCCTCCTGCTAATAAAGGCAACTGGCTGATCAAGGCCCCCTTCATTTAGCTGTGACAACACTGCCCCAATCCCTCTGAAGCATCTGTCTGAACTACAAATTCTTTTGTGTAGTCAGGGGCCAGTAACACTGGTGCCGAACACATAGCAGCTTTCAGAGTGTCAAAAGCCTTCTGACACTCTGGGGTCCAAATCACCTTCTTGGGCCTCTTTTTAGAAGTCAGTTCTGTTAGGGGCCCCACAATGATCCCATAATTTTGAACAAACCTTCTATAGTACCCTGTCAGTCCAAGGAATGCCCTGACCTGAGTCTGGGTAACAGGTGCTGTCCAATCCAAAATAGTTTGGATTTTAGCTTGGAGAGGCTGTACATGGCCCCCACCTACCAGGTGGCCCAGGTACACCACCGAACTCTGCCCTATTTGACACTTACTTGCCTTAATAGTCAGGCCTGCCTGCTGCATGGCCTGAAGCACTTCCTTCAGGTGGCTTAAGTGATCTCCCCAGGTAGAACTGTATACAGCTATATCATCCAGGTAAGCTGCACTGAACTGTTCCAACCCAGACAAGACCCTGTTCACCAACCTTTGGAAGGTGGCAGGTGCATTCTTTAAACCAAAGGGCATTACTTTGAACTGATAATGTCCCTCTGGGGTGGAGAATGCTGACCTCTCCCTTGCTCCAGCAGTGAGGGCAATCTGCCAGTAACCTGAAGTCAAATCAAAAGTACTCAGGTACTTAGCAGCCCCTAACCTATCAATGAGCTCATCAGCTCTAGGTATAGGGTGAGCGTCAGTCTTTGTGACTGCATTCAATCCTCTGTAGTCCACACAGAACCTTAACTCCTTGGGTCCCCCTGAGGATTAGGTTTGGGTACCAGCACCACTGGACTGGCCCATGGACCCTCAGACTGTTCAATTACCCCCAATTCCAGCATCTTAGCGACCTCAGCTTTAATGCTGGCTCTGACATGGTCAGACAACCTGTACAGTTTATTTTTGACAGGTAGGCTGTCACCAGTGTCAATGTGGTGCACACACCACTCAGTGATGCCTGGGGTCAAAGAGAACAGGCCAGCAAACTGCTCCAGCACTTGCTTACAGTCTCTGTGCTGCTGGTCTGTCAACTTGGGAGAGAGTATCACCCCTCCACTGACCCATCTTGCACATTAGTGGAGAGGAGGTCGGGCACAGGCTCCGTTTCCTCCTCCACACCCTCATCAGTGACCAGTAACATGGTCATGTCTGCCCTGTCATGGTGGGGTTTCAATCTATTCACATGCAGGACCCTATGAGGGTTCCTGGGGGTGCCAAGGTCAACCAAATAGGTAACCTTCCCCTTCTTTTCTAAGATTGGATAGGGCCCACTCCACTTGTCATGGAGGGCCCTGGGAGCCACAGGCTCCAACACCCACACCAATTGTCCTGGAGTATACTCAGGCATAGTAGCCTTCTGATCATACCAGTGTTTCATGAGCTCCTGGCTGGCCTCCAGTTTCCTGTTTGCCTTGTACATGTACTCTGCCATTCTAGATCTCAGGCCTAGCACATAGTCCAGCACATTGTCCTTTGCTTCTTTAAGAGGCTTCTCTAAAGACTCTCTCAGCAGGCTCAATGGCCCCCTCACAGGGTGTCCAAACACCAACTCAAAGGGACTGAAACCAACCCTTTTCTGTGGCACCTCCCTGTAGGCAAACAGTAAGCATGGGAGGAGAACATCCCATCTCCTCCTGAGTTTCTCTGACAACCCATTTATCATGCCCTTCAGGGTTTTGTTGAATCTCTCAACAAGACCATTTGCTTGTGGGTGATAGGGGGTGGTGAACTTGTAGTTGACACCACACTCATCCCACATAGCAGTCAGATAGCTGGACAGGAAGTTTGTGCCCCTATCTGACAACACCTCTTTCGGAAAACCAACTCTGGTGAACACACCAAGTAGTGCTCTAGCCACTGCAGGAGCATCAATGGTTCTCAGAGGGATTGCTTCAGGGTATCTAGTGGCATGGTCAACTACCACTAAGATATACCTATTCCCTGAGGCAGTAGGTGGGTCTAGGGGACCAACAATGTCCATCCCCACCCTCTCAAAAGGAACCCCAACCACTGGCAATGGTATAAGGGGAGCCTTTGTCTTGCCCCCTGCCTTGCCACTGGCCTGACAGGTGACACAGGAGCTGCAAAACTCCTTTACCTTTTCAGACATATGGGGCCAGTAGAAATGGTTCACCAATCGGTTCCATGTCTTTGTCTGTCCCAAATGTCCTGCCAAGGGGATATCATGACCCAAAGTCAGGATGAACTCTCTGTACTTCTGGGGCACTACCAACCTCCTGGTTACCCCCTCCTTGACGTTTCTGGCCTCAGTATAAAGCAGTCCATCTTCCCAGTAGATTCTATGAAATCCACTGTCATCCCCTCCAATCCGCCTCAAGCTCTCAAGGGTGGGACAGTCACGCTGTCCCTCACTGAACTCCCCTCTGGAGGGTCCACCTGCTCCTGTCAGTTCTGCCAAATCTGACAGCTATGGCAGGGATGGAGTCCCTCCCTCAGAGGCCAGATCCTCCCCATCAGGGTTAGATTCTGCCTGCACCTCTGGAGTTCCCTGGGCTGGCTCACCAGGCCCAGTACCCTTGTCCATGGATGCTTGGCCCTTTGTTCCAGGGTCCAAGTGTCCAGCCCCTCCCTTCTGGCTAGTCTGTGACCTAGTCACAGCACATACCCACTCAGGGAGCTCCAATATTTTCATATGGAGTCCTCTCTCCACCTCTGACCACGCAGAGGCTTCAAGGTCATTGCCCAGTAAACACTGGACTGGGAGCACCTTTGACACAGCTACCTTCATAGGGCCTGTCACACCTCCCCATTCCAAATCCACCACAGCCATGGGATGGATTTTGGTAGTGCTGTTCTGCATAAGTCACCTGGTGAAACTCACCAGGTATCACCCTCTCTGGAGGCACCAGCTCAGCCAGGACCATAGTTACACTAGCCCCAGTGTCTCTGATAGCCTCAACCTCAGTCCCATTCACTTTAGGTCTCTGCCTGTACTTATCCATGTTTGGAGGTAAGGCATCAAGGGTTGCAATATTCACCCCACCCAGGGACACTAAGGTTGCTGCCACTACTGGAATACCCCCGTCTGGTGTACCACTCTCCACCCCTACACTCACACTGGCAATCCCTGTGGATGGCCCCTTAGGGGGGAGCTTCTTAGCTCAGACAGCATCTCCCTGCTTGTGCCCTGGCTGGTTACAGTCAAAGCACTTACCCACCTCTGAGGGATCAAAGACCCTACCAGGCTTTCCCTGATACCCCCTCCCTTTGAATTTGGGTTGGCTCCCCCCCCTCCTTGTGCAGGTTTTTGTGGGTCTTTAGAGGACTCTTTCTGATTTTGACCTTCTTTCCCTTGGGGTTTCCCCTGGGGAGGGACCTGTCCTCCTTTCATCTGGTCACCCCCCTGGTGCTGTATGGAAACCCGGGTTCTCACCCACTCATCAGCTGCTTCCCCCAGCTCTCTGGGGTCTGTCAGCTTAGAGTCCACTAGATACTGGCATAACTTCTCTTCTGCACAATGAGTCAAAATGTGTTCTTTCAAAAACAAATGATACAATCCCTCATAAGTGCTCACTTTGTTACCACAAATCCAGCCTTCTAGTGCCTTCACTGAAACATCCACAAAGTCTATCCAAGACTTGGAACTAAATTTCTGGGTGTTCCTAAACTTCACCCTGTACTGCTCTGGAGTCAGACCAAACCTCTTGACTAAGCAGGCTTTCATCTGCTGGTATGATTCTGCATCCTCTCCTTTCAGGGTCAGGAGCCTATCCCTCCCAGCTACTGGAATCAACTCCCACAGGAGTGACTCCTTCCTGCAGAGTGTGGCATTATTCTATCCCAGAGTGCAACAAAGCTTCCAAATCCATAATGGCTGATTTTCCAGCAAGGAGGCAAGAGCTGGCTAAACACTCCCACTGAGTTGGCTAATTAACCTAGCCTCTCCTCCCTACATCTGCACATATCTTCCGTAATCCTGCCATCTGGCTGAGGTGGGGGTTCAAAGTTGTAAATGACACTGCTCTGGGCTCTGCCCCTTTGAAGCTCATTGTTTACGACCCCTCCCCCTGGCCTGGCATTCTTGCAGAACAGCTCACTGCCCTCCCAGTCCATCTGGCTGGCCCCAGTGGATCTTTATCACCTCTTCAGGCAGGCTGTCTAATCCCCTTAACTCTGACCAATCAGGGCAGAGCACTGGAAGGCTGGATTTGGAACTAAAACTAAGAAAGTGTTATAACTTCTTGTCTGTTCACTTTGGGAAAAATTCAATAACATCATATTGTAGGATTTATCAATACCATTCTAGTGAGTCTTTGAATGGAATCTTTATCCCTCTCCTATCAGAAGTTATTGTTTAATAACTTTCCCCTATGTTAACCTATGGGACATGGGGTTTGCAATGGGAAAAATGACATGGGCCATTTTTCCAGCACCAGGACTTACAAAAACATATTTTATAAGTACTTGGCTTATTTTCACAGGACCCCTACCCCATAGGTCACCTAGGGGAGACCCTAGGGGTGCTGAATCTGTAAAAATATTGCAGATCCTCCATGCCCAGTGCCCCCAGCATCAAAGTCGAATTTGGGTAGCACTTTACACAATGGGGAGAGTGAAATGTGAATTTCACTTAACCCAGGGCATATATAAACTCATTTTATAAGGGTCTACCTTATAGATACCTGACCCCCACCCCTGGGATACCTAGGGGAGACCCTGGGGGTCATTAATATGCCAAAACATTTTAGGTTGACCAGTTTTAAGTGCCCCAAACCCCAAAGTCGAGTTTGGCCACAATTTACATGTTTAAGAGCAATCCTGGTGCACAGAGCTGCTTTTAAACTGACCACAGGCTTCAGCAGTGCACACATGCAAGTGCAAAAAGGCTGCTGGCCTCTAAACTGCCATGCCCTTCCACATAAAAGGGACTTATAGGTAGTTTCACTCCCCCTGCCCTATTATATACTAGGGGCTTATATGGGTAGGTCATGCCAATCACAGGGGTACCCCAACCCAAAGTGTACCCTAGTGTATGTAGGTGTTTTACTGTTATCTAAGTGTTTCAGCATGGCCCTGGGCCTGGTTAAACAGAGCCCAGGGTCAGTCAGAGTCAGTTACCACCAGTTCCAGTCAGCAAAAAGTTGGGGGGTGCCCAGGGCACAGGATGACTTTAGAACACTCACCCACATAATACCTGCTGTAGAATGGTGAAACATATTATTTATGATACAATATAACTTTTTTAGATGTGCTACAGACATAGATGGATATCTACATTGATGCTCACATTCTCTTAATCAGTAATTCCTTAACAACTAACAGTATCCCACTGAAGCAACATCCATTGACCCTACTTGTAGATGATTTCATATCACACACATAGTCACACAAAGTGGGTTAGTATGTCTTAATGCATATCAACATATATGTAAATACTGCATTCATACACTTACATAGCTGACATTATATTCCAATTGTTACATGATAACATATCCCTATGAGACCATGGCTGACAGTACATGACTCATATTTGTATGTACTTTTTAAATTTACATACCTAGGGCCAGCTTACGATGGCGGGGAGACCACTACCAACAGGCTGATGGTGGCAGTCTCCCCGCCAACGGTGACTGACTCACAGCCCGGCCACAGTATGATGGCGGGCGGTGTGCTTGTGGTCGGAAAGACCGACCGACATGGTCCGGATGGTTGGAAGCATTCCGACCGCCTGGCGGACCACCCTGCATCCCCAGAATGGTGGCGGTGCCTATCAGGCACCCCCATGGGGATTACAATATCCCATTACGCCGGTCGTTCTGCAGCAGTCAACCCGCCATTAAATGCCTGGTGGAAACAAATTTGGTGGCCCGTAGTGGGCCCCCCTTACTCCATGGGGCTGGTACATAGGCCCTGGGGGCCACCTAGGGTGCCCCCTACATATCCCTGTACCATGTGGCAGGCACCAGGGGTAGTTATGTTTATAAGATGTTATAAACAAACTCCCCATTCTATCCTACGGGAACAGGTAACCTTGCAATAGTGAAAAACGAAATTGGCAGTAATTCACTATCAGGACATGCCACACACATCAGGGCATGTCCTAGCTTTCACATACACTGCACCCTGCCCACATGATTACCTTGGGCCTACCTTAGGGGTGACTAACATGTAAGAAAAGGGAAGGTTAGGGCCTGGCAAGTGGGTACACTTGCCAAGTCGACATGGCAGTACTAGACTGCACACAGGCTCTGCAATGGCAGGCCTTTGTTACATTTACAGGCTGCTTGTGTGGGTAGCACAATCAGGGCTGCAAGCCCACTAGCAGCATTTGATTTACAGGCCCTGGGCACACGCAGTGCACTGTACTAGGGATGGACTAGTAAATCAAATCAGCCAATCATGGAAACACCAATACATAACAACAATTTACAGGGAGAGCATATGCACTTTAGCACTGATCAGCAGTGGTAAAGTGACCAGAGTAATAAAATCACCATCAACAGGTCAGAAAAAATACAGGAGGAAGGCAAAAAGTTCTGGGATAACCCTGCAAAAAGGGTCAAGTCCAACAAGCACCAAAAAGCATTAAGTGTCAACCACAGTCATCTGGTTACACTTGACCAGTACTTAGGCATGATTTTACACTGACAGTGATGGAGCAAGGGTCAGATACAGAAGTCAGGTTCATCCTGGTCAAAATATTTATCTTCTGACTTAGTCTCAGAAATTGAAATCAAAGATCCTCAGCAGGACAAGGTAGCAGCTTGTGAACAAGAATGGCTCCATGAGGTTGGAGAGCTGTGTGGTGAAGTCTAAGTGAAGCAGCTGACTTGGAGGGAAAGCTTTGATTGGGAAACATTCAAAATGTGTGCCCAAGGTACGTCCCTCACTGGACAGATCCCTATGGTGCCTTCCACAGGTGAAGATTTATACCTCTGAACTTAGTGCCAGACTTGTATCACAGCGTTGGCCCAACGTTCTGCCATGGGGATGCAGTAAACTACTCTGTCTAAATGGTAGAGGAGCCCCCCAGCCTCATTTATAAATGACCGCGAAGCAGGTGGTTATTTATAAAAGCATTGCCAGGAACCACCTCCACAACATTTCCTGGCAATGCATATCATCCTGTGCTACGGGGCTGCAACAGCAGGACTTAGCCGTGTAGCACAAGGTAATGATTTATTTATTTACAAAAAGAAAATCCTGAAATGGGAATTTCTTTTCTATAAAGAAAAAATGTTGTGCTCCCCTCACCATAGGAGTCTTTTCCCATGTCAGGGGGAGCATTACAATGTTTTTATTGTACCTTACTGCCAGGTTTTACCTGTCAGTAAAGAACAGTAAAAAATGGTCCCATGTCCACCCATCTAAATGTGGCTGGTGAACATGTAGCCATTGCTTTGATGGCCTTTACTCCCCAAGGCTGTCAGGAAGTTTGGCCACGGCACAGACAGAGTAGTCTCTGTCGTTGCCAAACTTAAGGTCTGCCTGCAATTACATTTGGCGTGCGGACCACTATATTGGTAGGGAGGGAACTCTGTCACCGTTGCTTTGTGTTGGATAGACGTGACAGGTTTGTCCCTATCTCAGGAGTTCTTCGGAGCCAAAAAGGTTCAAATCATGACTTTTCAGGATGTTATGGTGAAGACACAGTCAAGGGTCCCAGGGCCTCAGTAACAGCACTGGGAGGTCAGCGTGACTCCAGCAGAAGCCACCAGCAGGGTTCAGGGCAGGTCCAGTTGGATCTGGTCAGCTGTGCACTTCAGGAAAATTGCTTCTAGCAGCTTGTGTCCCTGTAGATTAACAATAGGTCAACCAACTGACCTTTGGTGAGCACTTCTTTGTCATGTGTACAAGTGGGAGCAGGTCTACTCACAGGTCTAAACATCAGGTGCAGTCCTTTTTCCGTGTTCCACAGGTCCAGTAGTGTTCTGAAAAGTGTGCTCTGGGGTGCCACATTAATGCCTGGTTGTTGGTGGGGATGATTTATGACCTTTCCCTAACTAATAGTAAAAACATTTCCAGGGATTACCCTTCCCACATTTGCAGCAGTTCCTGGAACACAGGACGCCTCTCTACCTAAAAACAAGTTGGCAGAACATTTCTTACACTTTGCACTGCTCCTATGACCCCTAGAGGTGTGGTCAGGGAAATGAGCAACCTCTTGTCTGTGGTCATTCAAACTGGTTCTTGGTGAAGCGCCTCTCCCACTGTGATTAATGCCTGGCTGACCAGAGGGACAAAGTGTTAGCTACTTCTGCCTGAGAAAAGGTAGGCTTATTTGAAGTTAATTAAGTTCCGGGGCACAGCCCATATAGTCATCCTGTCAGAAGAACAGAATACCTCCTCACATCCAAGAACTTTGTCTCAGCTATGGGAGCAAATTCACACCTCATCAAAGGGGCTATTCAGCTCCTGGTGAAAGCTGGAAGCTCATGCAAATGGAGGTCTGGTGTCTTTAGTCAGATAAAATGCAACACTTTATAAGTACCTCTTGAAAAATATTTAGTCCAACTTTGGCAATGAATTGGGCTTATAATAAATATTTTAAGAGGCCAAAGAATTACTTTTGTAAGTGTTTGCTAAGCAGAAATAATCTTATATAATTTTAATATTACAGGCCAGTACTTTCCTATGGAACCCTTCTATAGTTAAAGTAGCTTTTGGGGTCTTGTCACAATAAGGACATGTGTTACATTAAATGTTTACATGCCCTACTTTAAAACACCATGCTTCCTGCCTTCTTGGACATTAAGAACTACATAGAATTGACCTGTTAATATTTAAAAGAATGGTTTTATTCCTGTTTAAAGGGAATATTTTGACAGGCTACAGGGGTAGACCTGCAGTTGTGTGTTTGCACTGTTACTCCAGTGGCAGCATAATGTGTGTTGTAGTCCACTAGTTGCATTTAACTTAAAACCCCTGTGTACACTTAGTACCATACACTAGCGACTTAAATGTAAGGTAAGTTAATATGGCAATTAGGAGTATAGCCAGGTTCAACATGCTTTAGGTGTCAGAGCACATGCACTGGGCATCGGACAGCAGTGTGCCAGTGTGCAGAGTCCAAATCCAGTAATAAAATCTAGCAAACGCTATGGGTGATCGCGCAAAAAGGGTAATTTTACTACAGTTCTTATGCTGTCTTTTGATTCTGGATTCAAAGGATATTTGGCCTGTGCTTAGGGTTCACTACTCAAGGGAATGATGTATGTTACTGAGTCTTTGTCCCATCTCGCTTGGTTTCCATACAAGCTGGAACCTGTTTTAAAGCCCACTCACTTGCATATTTTCCCTGAGTTCCTCAGGCACTAAGGAAGAAAATGCTTGCATTATTACTGTGTCACCTCAAGGTGCATGCTTTATAATGACAACTGGGTGACAGTCATTCTCTGCTAGAGTAATATCATAAACAGCAGATAAATGTGGCCAGAATGCTGTTTTTATTTTGCATGGCATAGCCCCTTCAATTTATATTTTTACATCATAAACTTTATATCTAGAGGATTTATGTATTTTGTATTTATTTATTTTTTCAGCTAACAACTTTACAATATTTTGAAAACATGCAATATAAAACAACTCAGTAAAAACGTGCACAGAAAATTCATTGGAAACATTACAATACAAGTACAGTGAGATGATAAAAATATGCATACAACCTAAAAAACATATATAAATCCTTCAGGTTCAATAAAGTGCGAGTACAGTGAAATGATAAAAGTGCGCATTACCGTTGGAGGCAACATCCTAATTGAGAGAAAAACGTATGCGTCACTGTCAGTTAAAAAACATATGAACATTTGGGAGTTATTTTCTTTCTGGGTGTAAAGAATCTGCCAACCCACCTAAGGGGAAGAAGTGCAGTGCATAAAAATGGTACAGAAATGTGCAATTTATGCAAAAGCTAGCAGCGCGCTCCATTATGGTAGACACCCAGGTTCGCGGAGCCTATCTACTTAAGCATATATCTAGAGTGTAAGGCAGCTTCTCTGTGAATGTTTCTCAAAATAATTGAAGAAACTGTTTCAAATGCCCCATTAATGTCATAGCTGAATCCAGTGTAGCTTGATGCTCATTTTGTGCCTGTCTCAACACATCTGGTAGCACTGCCAATGAGGATGTGCCATGTGTAGTAATATAAATATTCTCAGATACAGACCTCAGGTGTTGCACTTCTCTATAGGTGGCACAATCCCAAGGGGACGACACATTGGACCTGATTTAGATTGTGGCAGAACTACCGTTGTTATTCCGTGGCGGAGTATTCAAGTACTTTGTCAAGCTGACAGGATCCCACCTGCCCTATTTAGATGTATGCAAGCTGAATCTCAGTCTGCATCAACAGAGTGATTACCGCCACGTATGCGGCTCACCTCTGCCGACGCAGTAGCCTCCTTTGCTGCTGAATAGTTTTATGTTACCGTTAGGGTGGCGGGGTTGTGCCAAACCTTTTTATATTTTTCAGTTGTGCTGGTGGTGCTCTAGCGTCGGTTTGCCAACAGAGTGCGTCCGTCATGGAACGCTGTTAACATCGGACTATTCATGTGGCTGTAAGATGGATCCCAGCATCACACACCTGATATGATTTGGCTAATTGTTAACACCTGCATACCACACTATAAAACACACTCCATTTCAGACCATGATCCTTTGCCATTCGACTGCACCAGAACATTTAGAAGCTGACCTTTTATCAGTTAAGTCAAGGCTCTTGTTTTGTTTTCACTGTTTCTCCCTTTTTTCTCCTTTCATTTATCTTCTTGTGAGTTATATAATTTATTTATATAATTTATGACAAATCTGTTCATTTAGATAATGGCAGGGAAGAAAAATCCCCTTTTTATAGAGGGAGAATTGTCAGTCATGGGGGAAGAAATTATTAGAGTAGAGGCACAATTGTTTGGAGCCCAAGTGCAAAATACAATCATATCTCGGAAAAGGCAAATGTGAGCCGGAATAGTTGACAGAGTGAATGCTGTAGCTATCAACCTGTACAATACAAAAGTGGTCCCAATGGACAATTCATCAACTGAAAAATTACAATAATATAGAAAACAAATACAACAAACGTTATGTACTTAGAACGCAGTGTTATTTAATCACACTGAACGTACATCAAGTTCTAACATCATTGGATCAGTATCAAAACAGTGTAGTGCCCCAGGCGGGGAAGCAAGGAAAAGAAGTGTATTTGTGATTGGAGTGAGGTTAAAGGGGTAAGTAGAGTGAATAGCGTGTCAATCATATAATTAATACATAAAGAGCAAGGCTCATAATTCAAGCCACAAAGTTAAGAACGATATTAGATAAACAATAAATAGCCATGTTTGAATACAATATCACAGTGAATAATAGCTGTTGATCAAGCTGGCAGATAATGAAAGTGTCAACGTTTCGACCCCTAAGACAATGTAAGCTGTTTGTCCCTTACGCAGGGGTCTTCCTCAGGACAGGAGAGAAATAGGAAAAGTTGGCACCTAGGGATGAAGCATAAAAGATACCTTAGGATTGGGAAAAACACGATAGTGATTAAAGAACTGGACATAAAAGGGGGCAACACCCCAGGACTTTACCATTAAAAGCCCATCACTGGGGGCTGACTCATGAATATGGGCGCGCAGGCTCCAGGGAGAACGAAGAGAGCGATTAGTAGTCACCTGCAAAAGTAAGGTGCATAATGTAAGGGACCGTCCCATGTGCGCTAATTCTTGAAAGCGGTGATAAAGGTTTCAGCTCATCCATATTACTTACTGAATCTGATTATGGTCTTCGCCAAAAAGGGGGGGGGTTGTGTTGGGGGCCGGAACTGCTCAGCTCCACCTTGAATTTTTTCTGAAAGATAGTGGGACCCTCATAAGGAATAATCGTAACATCACCACTCTGCCAAACTAAAAAATGCAGCGAGGCCCGCTGTATATTTAGAGAGCAATTACCTGGTAAAATCGGGTTTAGGCCAAAGGCTCTGTATCTTGAATTCTAAAAAGTAAAGGAAAGAAAGATCCGGTTAAAGAACCGTTCTTTCTGTGGCTTCTAAGGACAAACACGTCTGGAAAAGTAATGCATGTTTCAGCTACGTTGCCAATAATTGCTCCCGGCACTGGATGGTGTTGGGAGTAGAGACTGCAGCCGAGCAGGTACAGGCCCTTATGCGGGAGATTGCTGCTCTAAAGATTGAAATATCTGGAGACTCTACATTAACAAACGCCAAGGATGCCTTGGAACGTGTGGACAAGACACTTAAAGAATTTGAGACTAATACTCAGACAAAGAAATTGGAGAAACTAGCCAGAGACATTCAATACTACGAGAAGAAGAATACATACCCTTACTTACAAGAGGATTACTATAAACAGGATAATCAGGGGCGATTCAACAACAGAGGGAGAGGAGGATATCGTGGATGGAGGAACTTTACCACATTTTCAGAATCGTCCTACAGTACAGACAGCGAAAACAAACAACTTGGTCCGAGTACGGATTACGGATATCAGGATAATTGGAACACACCGCAAGGACCGTACCCCCAAACTTTTTTAGGCGAAGGCCAATGGAGACCACCGAGGGGCAGAGGCGGCAATTGGCCCAGGTGCTTCCAACGGGGACAACCAATGAACAGCGGCAACTGGGAGAGAGGACGGGGGAAAACACAGAAGCAGGTCCGTTTTCAACCAGAGAACCATGGGGAAATCCAAACCCATCGCAAGGTCTACAGGTGGTAAGGAGACCACAGAACCCTGTAGTTAACATCTCCTCTTATACACTTAAGGATGAAGAAACCAGCGTTCTTAGTAAGGACCTTTCTTTTGTTCCTACAGCCCACCCTAACCAATTTGCAATCAAAACAGAACTACATAGTTTTTTCAGGAAGATCCGCCTTAGGTATTTCTTCAAACACTCCCCACCTCCCCAGGCATCATCTCATACAGGACTGAGGATTCCATCAACATTTGTCCCACCAGCCCACACTATGACTAACAAAATCTTAGCGTATGAGAGCCTTGTCTTGAGAGATGTGTCCAAACTACTCGAGGAACATAAGCATACCAAGTACAACATTACAAAGGTGGAGAATGAAGCACTCATGTCACTGAAAAACAACAAGGACATTGTTATCAAGCCCGCGGATAAGGGTGGCGCGATCGTGGTACAAGATGTGACTAAGTACAAGTCAGAGATCCTCAACCAATTACATGATGGTGTAAATTATATCCAAATAAGATCAGACCCATCTAAGGATCTCGCACAAGAAATACTGACCCTAACCAAGGATGGTCTCGAACAAGGTTTCCTTACCAACCTTGAATTTCAATACCTCAATCAAAAACAACCTCGGCTTCCCACCATATACACCTTGCCGAAGATCCATAAGGACACACAGAACCCACCTGGGCGTCCCATCGTTTCAGGATGTGGATCTATGCTGGAACCCTTATGTCGATACATAGATTTCTTCCTCAAACCGATAGCAGAGGCAACACAGACATACCTGAGGGACACAATGCAAACCATTAACCTTATTGACCAACGCCCATTTGATCCGAATAATCAACTCCTGGTGACATGTGACATTGTGTCATTATATACCAGCATACCCCAACAATCCGCTCTCGAAGTAGTGGGAGCAGTACTAGGCCAACGACCAGCGCCGGCAGCAGTGCCAACTGAATTTATCATTGGACTTCTTCGCATAGCAATGATGAAGAACTTTTTTAATGTTCCAAGGCCAATTCTATTTACAGACCAAAGGAGTGGCGATGGGGGCCGCCTTCGCCCCAGATCTGGCCATCATCTTCATGGACCATTTTGAGAAGTCCTTCATTTTCAGTAATTCGAATCCTTATATCTACAAGGTTACGTTGTGGAGAAGGTATATCGACGATATACTCATGATCTGGACTGCCGACTCAACAGAGGTGGGTACTTTCCATGCCTGGCTGAATGAAAGGAGTCAGGACATACAATTTACAATACATTTCGCACAAGGAAATCGATTTTCTGGACATCACCATCCGGAATGAAGACAATAAGCTGTATACAACACTGTATCGTAAACCAGCGGAAAGGAATTCTCTCCTTAGATACAACAGCTAACATCCGAGAGGTATTAGGGATAATGTACCATTTGGGCAGTTCTTGCGCATCCGTAGGAACTGCTCCAGAAAAAGTGATTTTATGTTACAATCTGACGATCTGAGTAACCGACTGCTGGAAAGAGGCTACCCCAAGAGGCTGATCAAAAAAGAACGGAAGAGGGCCTGGTACAGCCCCCGGGAAGCATTATTGACACCTAAAGAAAAGAGAGACGAACCCATTCAAAGGATGATATGCGTCACTACTTTCTCAACACAAAGTAATGCCATTAAGAAGGTGATCAATAGGCACTGGGCACTGATATCTGACGATATTGATCAAGTCAATCCACCCATGCACTCTTACAAAAAAGCTAAAAGTGTCAAGGACCATATAGTTCGATCTTTCCTGGACCCCCCCGTGGCGCCATCTATTCAATCACTGTGGAATTTACCTCCAACACTTGGCCACTTCAAATGTGGCCAGTGTAAGGCATGCCAAACAACTATTCAAACTAAACCATTTACTTACAAACATCATGTAATTAACTTGAAATCCTTTACAAACTGCAACACCAACAATGTGATTTACGGAATTGTGTGTCCATGTGGCCTTATGTATATAGGCCAAACACAGCAAAAAATAAAAGCACGAATACTTCAGCACTCAAGTCAAATAAGGTGTGGAGTACAGGGAGCTCCATTGGTCGAACATTTCAGAACCACAAACCACAGTCCAGATGACATTCAGTGGATAGTTCTTGAGAAGGCCTCCCTTGGCCCCAGAGGCGGCAACATCGGGATGATCTTGAACATAAGGGAATGCAAATGGATGTCTCTGCTAGACTCCATACAGAACGGTTTAAACGAAGCCGAGATTAGCCATGCTCAACTATCTTGTCTGGCCCTTGAATAACAGTTTGCCATGTTACAGGTTGCGCTCCAAACTACATATACATGCAAGTCTCCATTTTTTTATGCGATCAATATGAACCACTTTAAATGTGTAAGCTCTAATTAAAATTAATTTGTCATGTATTTCCAGTGGAGACAGGATCTGTTTGATGCTAAGTTAGGATTCCTATGGTCAAAGCGTTCCATCATTAATGTCCAGAATCCAGATGTTTTTACAAACTGACGTGATGTGTTATGTACAACTTTAGGTTATGTGAAGCAATTTAACAGTACATTTGAGATACTCTATTCTGGACTCTGCAAAAATCCGGAATGTACCCCACGATCATAGCATTAGTGACATAATAGAGACCATGGTCATAGTGTTCCATCATTAGACTCAGAAATACAGGCTTATAACGTTGAATAATGTCTAGCTCAGCCATAATGTCAAGCCAACTAGCAATATACTGCAATTATTCAGTGTGTACTCTGCAAGAGAATCCAAATGTACCCCGTCATCCGAGCACTATTGCTCCTGAAGAGACTAATTCTTCCCTTCACTGTGATGTTTTTCCGTGATGCTTTTTCGTGGTGTCTAAATATAACAGCTTGATCTGCAACAATTTATAAATCATTTGTCACTGATGTACCACATCCCTTTAGAATTACAGAGCTCACGTTTTTGAAGTTCAAACAATTTTGTTTAATACCACATGGAAAAGGTTCTTTATTCACTTTTAAGTCTTTTTACCATAACACTCGAATACCTGTCATACTTTGACCAGCATCGAGCGTCTGCCCCCACGTCATGCACGTGCATGACTCAGGTTGCTTTTCCTATTTAAATAGCTAGCTGGGCACAGCTCCGGTTCCCTTCATCGGACGGAGACGTGTTGCAGCTGCTTTGAAGCAAGCGAGCGGTAAGCTTAGAAACACGCATTACTTTTCAAGACGTATTTGTCCTTAGAAGCCACAGAAAGAACGGTTCTTTAACCGGATCTTTCTTTCCTTTCCTTTTTAGATTTCAATATACAGAGCCTTTGGCCTAAACCCGATTTTACCAGGTAATTGCTCTCTAAATATACAGCGGGCCTCGCTGCATTTTTTAGTTTGGCAGAGTGGTGATGTTACGATTATTCCTTATGAGGGTCCCACTATCTTTCAGATAAAATTCAAGGTGGAGCTGAGCAATTCCGGCCCCCAACCCAACCCCCCCTTTTTTGGCAGAGACCATAATCAGATTCAGTAAGTAATATGGATGAGCTGAAACCTTTATCACTGCTTTGAAGAATTAGCGCACATGCGACAGTCCCTTACATTATACACCTTACTTTTGCAGGTGACTACTAACCGCTCTCTTTGTTCTCCCTGAAAGCCTGCGTGCCCATATTCACGAGTCAGCCCCCAGTGATGGGCTTTTAATGGTAAAGTCCTGGGGTGTTGCCCCCTTTTATGTCCAGTTCTTTAATCACTATCGTGTTTTTCCCAATCCTAAGGTATCTTTTATGTTTCATCCCTAGGTGCCCCCTTTTCCTATTTCTCTCCTGTCCTGAGGAAGACCCCTGCGTAAGGGACAAACAGCCTACATTGTCTAGGGGGTCGAAACGTCGACAATTTCATTATCTGCCAGCTTGATCAACAGCTATTATTCACTGTGATATTGTATTCAAACATGGCTATTTATTGTTTATCTAATATCGTTCTTAACTTTGTGGCTTGAATTATGAGCCTTGTTCTTTATGTATTAATTATATGATGGACACGTTATTCACTCTACTTACCCCTTTAACCTCACTTCAATCACAGATACACTTCTTCTCCTTGCTTCCCCGCCTGGGGCACTACACTGTTTTGATACTGATCCAATGATGTAAGAACTTGATGTACGTTCAGTGTGATTAAATAACACTGCGTTATAAGTACACTACGTTTGTTGTATTTGTTTTCTATATTATTGTAATTTTTCAGTTGATGAATTGTCCATTGGGACCACTTTTGTATTGTACTGTTCTATACCCAGGTCTCAGGGACGTATATTGGGTTTACCCTTTTTTCGTAACTATCTTTGAGCAGGTGCACACCTGCGAGGTATACTATTGATTCACTCAATATTGTAACATGGTAGAGAGCGAGCCTCTGTCTTATACAGAAGAATACATTAACCAATTACTACAGGATCCTTCTAGTAACTTTCTTTCTCCCACCACCCCCAGTATTGACTATTCACTTAATGACAAGATTGCACATCTGGAACGTCTAAAAAAGAAACTGGTAAGAACTCGCTTGCATGGACATCTACTCACCAAATATCTTCAGGCCAACATCATCCCGGTTGGTCTGCAAGTGAGGAATGAACCAGCCATCTTTGTGGATATACCAAAATTTAAAGAGGGTTTCAGCTACGTTGCCAATAATTGCTCCCGGCACTGGATGGTGTTGGGAGTAGAGACTGCAGCCGAGCAGGTACAGGCCCTTATGCGGGAGATTGCTGCTCTAAAGATTGAAATATCTGGAGACTCTACATTAACAAATGCCAAGGACGCCTTGGAACGTGTGGACAAGACACTTAAAGAATTTGAGACGAATACTCAGATAAAGAAATTGTAGAAACTAGCCAGAGACATTCGGTACTACGAGAAGAAGAATACATACCCTTATTTTCAAGAGGATTACTATAAGCAGGATAATCAGGGGCGATTCAACAACAGAGGGAGAGGAGGATATTGTGGATGGAGGAACTTTACCACATTTTCAGAATCGTCCTACAGTACAGACAGCGAAAACGAACAACCTGGTCCGAGTACGGATTACGGATATCAGGATAATTGGAACACACCGCAAGGACCGTACCCCCAACCTTTTTTAGGCAAAG
This sequence comes from Calotriton arnoldi, assembly GCA_963921515.1. Taxonomy (NCBI): domain Eukaryota; kingdom Metazoa; phylum Chordata; class Amphibia; order Caudata; family Salamandridae; genus Calotriton; species Calotriton arnoldi. The sequence continues at coordinate 2,824,936 of CAWUFW010000945.1, forward strand.
GCCAATGGGGACCACTGAGGGGCAGAGGCGGCAATTGGCCCAGGGGCATACCAACGGGAACAACCAATGATTAGCGGCAACTGGGAGAGAGGACGGGGGAAAACACAGAAGCAGGTCCATTTTCAACCAGAGAACCATGGAGAAATCCAAATCCGACGCAAGGTCTACAGGTGGTAAGGAGACCACAGAACCCTGTAGTTAACATCTCCTCTTATACACTTAAGGATGAAGAAACCAGCGTTCTTAGTAAGGGCCTTTCTTTTGTTCCTACAGCCCACCCTAACCAATTTGCAATCAAAACAGAACTACATAGTTTTTTCAGGAAGATTCGCCTTAGGTATTTCTTCAAACACTCCCCACCTCCCCAGGCATCATCACAGACAGGACTGAGGATTCCATCAACATTTGTCCCACCAGCCCACACTATGACTAACAAAATCTTAGCGTATGAGAGCGTTGTCTTGAGAGATGTGTCCAAAGTACTCGAGGAACATAAGCATACCAAGTACAACATTACAAAGGTGGAGAATGAAGCACTCATGTCACTGAAAAAAAACAAGTACATTGTTATCAAGCCCGCGGATAAGGGTGGCGGATCGTGGTACAAGATGTGACTAAGTACAAGGCAGAGATCCTCAACCAATTACATGATGGTGTAAGTTATATCCGAATAAGATCAGACCCATCTAAGGATCTCGCACAAGAAATACTGACCCTAACCAAGGATGGTCTCGAACAAGGTTTCCTTACCAACCTTGAATTTCAATACCTCAATCAAAAACAACCTCGGCTTCCCACCATATACACCTTGCTGAAGATCCATAAGGACACACAGAACCCACCTGGGCGTCCCATCGTTTCAGGATGTGGATCTATGCTGGAACCCTTATGTCGATACATAGATTTCTTCCTCAAACCGATAGCAGAGGCAACACAGACATACCTGAGGGACACAATGCAAACCATTAACCTTATTGACCAACGCCCATTTGATCCGAATAATCAACTCCTGGTGACATGTGACATTGTGTCATTATATACCAGCATACCCCAACAATGCGCTCTCGAAGTATTGGGAGCAGTACTAGACCAACAACCAGCACTGGCAGCAGTGCCAACTGAATTTATCATTGGACTTCTTCGCATAGCGATGATGATGAACTTTTTTATGTTCCAAGGCCAATTCTATTTACAGACCAAAGGAGTGGCGATGGGGGCCGCCTTTGCCCCAGATCTGGCCATCATTTTCATGGACCATTTTGAGAAGTCCTTCATTTTTAGTAATTTGAATCCTTATTTCGACAAGGTTACGTTGTGGAGAAGGTTTATCGACGATATACTCATGATCTGGTCTGCCGACTCAACAGAACTGGGTACTTTCCATGCCTGGCTGAATGAAAGGAGTCAGGACATACAATTTACAATACATTTCGACCCCAAGGAAATCGATTTTCTGTACATCACCATCCGGAATGAAGACAATAAGCTGTATATCACACTGTATCGTAAACCAGCGGAAAGGAACTCTCTCCTTAGATACAACAGCTACCATCCGAGAGGTCTTAAAGGATAATCTACCCTTTGGGCAGTTCTTGCGCATCCGTAGGAACTGCTCCAGAAAAAGTGATTTTATGTTACAATCTGACGATCTGAGTAACCGACTGCTGGAGAGAGGCTACCCCAAGAGGCTGATCAAAAAAGCACGGAAGAGGGCCTGGTACAGCCCCCGGGAAGCATTGTTGACACCTAAAGAAAAGAAAGACGAACCCATTCAAAGGATGATATGCGTCACTACTTTCTCAACACAAAGTAATGCCATTAAGAAGGTGATCAATAGGCACTGGGCACTGATATCTGACGATATTGATCAAGTCAATCAACCCATGCACTCTTACAAAAAAGCCAAAAGTGTCAAGGACCATATAGTTCGATCTTTCCTGGACCCCCCCGAGTCTCCATCTATTCAATCACTGTGGAATTTACCTCCAACACTTGGCCACTTCACTGGCCAGTGTAAGGCATGCCAAACAACTATTCAAACTAAACAATTTACTTTCAAACATCATGTAATTAACTTGAAATCCTTTACAAACTGCAACACCAACAATGTGATTTACGGAATTGTGTGTCCATGTGGCCTTATCTATATTGGGCAAACGCAGCAACAAATAAAAGCACGAATACTTCAGCACTCAAGTTGAATAAGGTGTGGAGTACAGGGAGCTCCATTGGTCGAACATTTCAGAACCACAAACCACAGTCCAGATGACATTCAGTGGATAGTACTTGAGAAGGCCTCCCTTGGCCCCAGAGGCGGCAACATCGGGATGATCTTGAACATAAGGGAATGCAAATGGATGTCTCTGCTAGACTCCATACAGAATGGTTTAAACGAACCCGAGATTTGCCATGCTCAACTATCTTGTCTGGCCCTTGAATAACAGTTTGCCATGTTACAGGTTGCACTCCAAACTACATATACAATCAAGTCTCCATTTGTTTATGCGATCAATATGACCCACTTTAAATGTGTAAGCTCTCATTACAATTAATTTGTCTTGTTTTTCCAGTGGAGACAGGATCTGTATGATGCTAAGTTAGGATTCCTATGGTCAAAGCGTTCCATCATTAATGTCCAGAATACAGATGTTTTTACAAACTGACGTGATGTGCTAGGTACAACTTTAGGTTATGTGAAGCAATTTAACAGTACATTTGAGATACTCTATTCTGGACTCTGTGCAAAAATCCGGAATGTACCCCACGATCATAGCATTAGTGACATAATAGAGACCATGGTCATAGTGTTCCATCATTAGACTCAGAAATACAGGCTTATAACGTTGAATAATGTCTAGCTCAGCCATAATGTCAAGCCAACTAACAATATACTGCAATTATTCTAGTGTGTACTCTGTGCAAGAGAATCCAAATGTACCCCGTCATCCGAGCACTATTGCTCCTGAAGAGACTAATTCTTCCCTTCACCGTGATGTTTTTCCGTGATGCTTTTTCGTGGTGTCTAAATATAACAGCTTGATCAGCAACAATTTATAAATCATTTGTCACTGATGTACCACATCCCTTTAGAATTACAGAGCTCACGTTTTTGAAGTTCAAACAATTTTGTTTAATACCACATGGAAAAGGTTCTTTATTCACTTTTAAGTCTGTTTACCATAACACTCGAATACCTGTCATACTTTGACCAGAATCGAGCGTCTACCCCCACGTCATGCATGTGCATGACTCAGGTTGCTTTTCCTATTTAAATAGCTAGCTGCGCACAGCTCCGGTTCCCTTCATCAGACGGAGACGTGTTGCAGCTGCTTTGAAGCAAGCGAGCGGTAAGCTTAGAAACACGCATTACTTTTCCAGACGTGTTTGTCCTTAGAAGCCACAGAAAGAACGGTTCTTTAACCGGATCTTTCTTTCCTTTACTTTTTAGATTTCAAGATACAGAGCCTTTGGCCTAAACCCGATTTTACCAGGTAATTGCTCTCTAAATATACAGCGGGCCTCGCTACATTTTTTAGTTTGGTAGAGTGGTGATGTTATGATTATTCCTTATGAGGGTCCCACTATCTTTCAGATAAAATTCAAGGTGGAGCTGAGCAATTCCGGCCCCCAACCCAACCCACCCCTTTTTTGGCAGAGACCATAATCAGATTCAGTAAGTAATATGGATGAGCTGAAACCTTTATCACCGCTTTCAAGAATTAGCGCACATGGGACGGCCCCTTACATTATGCACCTTACTTTTGCAGGTGACTACTAATCGCTCTCTTCATTCTCCCTGGAGCCTGCGCGCCCATATTCACGAGTCAGCCCCCAGTGATGGGCTTTTAATGGTAAAGTCCTGGGGTGTTGCCCCCTTTTATGTCCAGTTCTTTAATCACTATCGTGTTTTTCCCAATCCTAAGGTATCTTTTATGTTTCATCCCTAGGTGCCCCCTTTTCCTATTTCTCTCCTGTCCTGAGGAAGACCCCTGCGTAAATGACAAACAGCCTACATTGTCTTAGGGGTCGAAATGTCGACACTCTCATTTCCTGCCAGCTTGATCAACAGGTATTATTCACTGTGATATTGTATTCAAACATGGCTATTTATTGTTTATCTAATATCGTTCTTAACTTTGTGGCTTGAATTATGAGCCTTGTTCTTTATGTATTAATTATATGATTGACACGTTATTCACTCTACTTACCCCTTTAACCTCACTCCAATCACAAATACACTTCTTTTCCTTGCTTCCCTGCCTGGGGCACTACACTGTTTTGATACTGATCCAATGATGTTAGAACTTGATGTACGTTCAGTGTGATTAAATAACACTGCGTTCTAAGTACACTACGTTTGTTGTATTTGTTTTCTATACTATTGTAATTTTTCAGTTGATGAATTGTCCATTGGGACCACTTTTGTATTGTACTGTTCTATACCCAGGTCCCAGGGACGTATATTGGGTTTACCCTTTTTTCATAAGTAGCTATCAACCTGTGCTCACAGCAGGAAATTAGGAAGAGGTGGAACGGCCTGCAGGGGAGACTGTATTCTGTGTCCTCCAAGCATTACCGGGAGGCCCAGAGGACTGGTGGCTGTTCTCCCAGATCCCCCTTGCAAATTTTTCACTGGGTGGAGAAGGTCATGCAGATCCTACATCATGAAGGCTTGACAGGAATCCCTGGTGAAGTGGAGACTGGTAAATTGGACTGTTGAATGTGTCCCAAAACCTAAATGTGCTTATTACTTTTCATTTAGCTGTTGCTAATGTGTTGTGTACCTTTTGCAAACATAGAAACCTATATATATATATATATATATATATATATATATATATATATATATATATATATATATATATATATATATATATATATATATATATATTTCTATCAACCTATTTTCTTCTTGGTTGTGTGTTTGACTGTATTATCTTTTATCTAACATTACAGGTTTCAACCTCCATTAAATTTTCCATGATGTAATGACCCTTGTAAGTGTTTTTACACCAAATAACATATTTCATATATGTGTCTTACATAGTATATGTCTGTTATTTTTAACTGCATATTTTCACTAGGTATGTTAAACTTTCAATGTTGCAAGTGTTGTACATATATCATTGAGATGCCTACAACTACCATGATGCCCTGTAATGGTTTTGTGAACATAAGATTGCTATGTTATCTTGCTCATTCTCTTTTTTCTACATTTATACATATGTCAAAGTGTAATGCATTTATCAATCAATAGTCCATGCTAAGTTTAGAAATGTTGTAAGATTTAAATTTCTATGTTGTCCCATTCTTATTATGCCATAGAATTGATGTTATGTGTTTCAAAAAGCACAGTTTGTTGACTTCAAAATTATAAGGTATTTACATTTGTATGCTGAATATAAGTGGTGTATTTTTAAAATGTACTCTGCAATATTCATATGAAGACTAATGCTAAATATCATTCTGGGTTATATAATAGTCAGAGTTTTAGCATGCTAGGCCTTGGTATGGTTGATTTCACTTTTCTTCTCTCTACTGTGGTCTTTGGAATGTTTAGTATATTTAATGTATACTTTCAAATACTTTTTTGTTGTCATTACAGGACATCTTTTTACCTGCTTTTCTGATTTACTCCAGTGTGTCATTTACACTGTTGCTGTTATTGATTATTGTTGGAAAGTGGTTTATTAGTGGGTGTAAGCAGGTACTTACAACTAGTAAGAAGGCCACAATCACAATAAAAGGTCCAGTCAAGGACTCAATAAATTATTCCTTGCTCAACGGTTGGTAGTTGGCAACACGCAGGCAGGCTTAACTTAGGAGAGAGGCGTGTAAAGTATTTAAAAACACCAATACATTTAATAAGTAGGACAAAACGCATCACAAAAATCCATCACCAATTTATACACATTGATTATATGTTTATGAACAAATATACACCAAAACAACAAATATCCAATGTAGGGAACCAGAGATATGTATTTTTAAAGACTAAAAGTAAAACTAGCATTTAGAACCAAATAACGCTCAAAGGGTTAACAAAGGTCGCGCCGGACCGGGACAAAGTCTAGAGTTCAAGCCACCCAGGATGTAACTTACACTTACTTCCAAAAGTGTTTCTTGCTGCAGGAAAGGTGTTGACAGCACCAGCCAAGGGTTCAGATGCTCTGGCTAGCCTCTTTTGGTCTGGCACTACAACTCCCACAATGCACCGGGTCAACTTATGGAGTTTTTTACAAAGGTTGCTCCAAACTTCTTCAAACTTCTGAAACTTCTTTCTGAAGTTCCTCTTATGTATTCAAAGTGTCCAAAGCACCAACCCAAGTGTCTAGAAGCTCTGAGATAGTCCTCTGGATGTTGGGACTCCAATTTCCACAATGCACCTGGCCAAGTCCTTAAAAGTCCACTGTACACACTCCAGGATGGAGACTTCTTGGTAGAGATGATGCGGGTGGGCACTGTTAACCTGTAGCTTTCAGGAAGTCCACTCCTTAATCCTTGTGAAGCCAGGCAAATTCCTTAGGGCTGTAGTACCAGATTGTGCAGCAGATGCAGTCCATCCGAGTGCAGATCTTTGGGTGCAGATCAGGGTTCCAGCATGCCAGTCCTTCTACTCATTGTTGTTTCAGGCAGTAGATCTGAGTTGCTTGGCAACTCTGCCACGTTTATTCAGTGTTCCTGGGCATCAAGCAGGGGGCACCCCTGGCCAATGGGATACAGGGTCCACACAGGTGTATGACCACTTCCTCCAAAGTGTGACATATTCTTGTCACAGAAAGCACTATTCTTCCAATATCCAAAATGGATAAAGTCTTGCCTGAAAAGTTAGATGTGGCTAAGCCAACACACTGGCATGACTAAGATTCTCTAACATACCTTCCAGCCCCTTCATTTATCTATTTACTGTGGCTCCTGTCTGGCTGGGGGCAGTAAATCCTTTGTCTCTACAGCAGGCCACTTCACACATCATTAAGACAGCTTGGGTCAGCCTGCCAGAGGCTGGCTAATCAGGATAGGGCAACTGGAGGCTGGATTTTGGCTGACAGAAGGAAAGTTATTTAACTTATTTTCTGTAAGAGGTATAACAAATCTAACAATGACATGTTCTTGGAGTTATCATAACTATTACTTTAAGCCCTTGAATTATATTTTTAGCTCCTTTCTATTAATAGTTATAATTTATTAAAGCATTCCCTCACTAGCCTATGGGGCCAATGCATTACAATGGGAAAAAACAAAATTGACTGTTTTTCCCTCACCAGGGCATATAAAAAATCTTTTATAATGTCCCTGCTTATAGTTATATTGCGCCCAATCCCTGGGGCACTTAGGGGAGACCTTAATGGTAACTTATATGTACAAATAAGGTAATTTCCAACTTTGGAAATTCCTTTAATTTCAAAGTCGAATTTTCATACAATCCTACTTCAAAAGCAGCCTGCTCCCTCTACGCGGGAGCCCCGGCCAAGCTCATCAAGCGACTGCAACGCATACAAAACGCCTCCGCACGCCTGATCCTCGACGTACCACGCCACAGCCACATCACCCCCCACTTGAGGAACCTGCACTGGCTCCCCGTCGACAGGAGGATCACCTTCAAACTCCTCATCCACGCACACAAGGCACTCCACAAAACTGGCCCAGCCTACCTCAACAGACGACTCTTCTTCTACGTCCCCAACCGCCAGCTCCGCTCCGCCGACCTCTCCCTCGCCAGCGTCCCTCGCAATCGAAGAACAACCACCGGCGGCAGATCCTTCTCACACCTCGCCGCCAAGACCTGGAACACCCTTCCACTAAGCCTACGGCAGACCCAAGACCTGCTGACCTTCAGGAGGCTACTCAAGACCTGGCTGTTCGACCAGTAGCAGCACCCCCCCTTCCCTCTCCCCAGCGCCTTGAGACCCTCGCGGGTAAGTAGTGCGCTCTACAAATTTTGTAATTGATTGATTGATTGCAAGGCAGGACTGGCTTATAAAATGACAGCAGACACCACAGTAGTGCACATTTAAGTACATTAAGTCTACTGGGCCTCTAAACCTATATGCCCTACCATATACAAGGGACTTACAGGTAGGTTGTCAGTATCAATTGTCAAAATCAGGGCAAAAAGTGGGGAGACACTGCAAACAGATCCTGGTTTCTCACAATTATAATACCACTGAAATGTACAATCATTAAGTTGAATATCTTGTTCCTTTTAGGTTGCTACATTTTTAGCTTCAAATATATTTGATGTATAATCCAGATTTTTGATAATTATTTTTTTATTCACAATAAGTCAAACACTGAGAGACCATGAGCAATTACCTGCCACTGGGACCTCCGCTCCACACCAGAAACAAGCCTTCGGTGAGGTCTCCACTCCTGCAAATCTGGATGATGAGGAGCTGGCTGGTCCATCTGGCTGCCTGGGCAGACGGCTCCAGTGAATCTCACTTGGGCCACACCTGCACCTCCCACCCCAGCTGTTTACCACATCTCAGGCCATGGATACCTACAATTACTGTGTCCAAAGCAACATCACCCCAATCTTGTGATCCCCACCACCTCCAGTTCAGCCATTAACCAGTGGGATGGGGCACACTGGGTCAAGGTCACAGGGTAGTGGGGGTAGAGGTCATGGAAGGAAACCTGTGGGCCAGCAAAGTGAGGCCACTGGGTAAACTGTTAACCACGCCACTGTCGACCAAGTCATGGGATCCCTCCATCAGTCCCAAGACATGATGGACCAGGTCCTTACAGGCCTCCCGGAGATGAAGCCGGTGCAGAGGGAGCTCAGTGTTCAGATGGAAAATCACAACTCCAATATGGACTCCCTGACTTGGGTGTTGCATGACATTTACACCCATATATGCAGTGCTTTTCCAGAACCATCCTCCTCTTTCTGTGGTCCAACAACATCTGGGCCAACTACATATGCCTCAGCCACAGAAAGGGAGGCCCTGCCGCAAGAGGCAACACATGCACCCGCCTCAGTCCCTGCAACTGTGGATCCACCAGCCATCCACAGGAGTACATGATCATCCAGACCACCAGGAGAGGATGGCAAATCCTCCACCTCCACCACCACCAAGAGACATAAAACCTAATTTCCTCCATTGTGTGACTACCATTCACTATGTGGACAATTTTCTGGACACATTTACCTTTCTGATGCCAGTTTTATTTTGAACATTGGATTTCATACAATTTTAGATCTTCAAAAATGGCTTCATTCACCATTTTTTTTTAAAAACATATTTTGTTGGCTTTTACACATCTGTCAATGCAATAATTTTAGCATTCTTGGACAGTTAGGTCTAGAAATACTCCCTGGTACATTCGTAACTCTAGATCGTAACAGTGCCAGAGCCATAACAGTTAGGTTGTCCCTCCCCCTTCCCCCCCATGAGTCAGTACTACAGAGTGTGATCTAGCAGAGGCAATGTAACATGATATACAAGAAAAGGTGGAACATATATAAGGAGGCCCCCCTTCTCCAAATTCACTTAGAAGTCAATCCTACGGGGCTAGATGGAAAGGGTTTTGAGCTGTCAGGAGACTCTCAGGGGGACCCCTCAGGTGATCTCATGGGTGTATCTGGTTCGGGATTGGCAAAGCTATCTGCCATAGTTCCCCAGGCTCGGGCTTCCTCTAAATCTCCTATCCCCCTCCTGGCTTCTCTCAGCAATATTCTCCCCTCACACCCTGCCCACTTTATAATTTCTCTTCTCCATGTGTGTAGGGGGGGACCCCCAGGCATCTTCCAATTCCTCACAATCGCCCACTTGGCAAGGAGAAATGTCAGGTCCTGGAACTTGCTTGTGACTTTTGTCTAAGACGTGTGGTAGAACCAACTCAGTAAGCAGTGATCCGGGGTGTGTGGGATTTCCCTCCTGATATTCTCGTCGACCACATGCAAGACCACCACCCAAAACACTTGTAAGCCAGGACATGCCCAGAAAATATGGAGTATGAGCATTCCCCTCTACCCGCATCTAAGATAGGCCACATCCGCTATCTGGAAGTATCTACCTATGCGCTTGGGGGTCAGGTACGATCTATGTATGACAAAGTAATTAATAAGGCAGTTCTGGGGAATATGGTATCTTATCTCGCATTTTCTGTAGCCCTCTGCTCCAGCATTTATTCTACACTTTGAACTCTCGTGAGTCGTTTCTAGTCGTTCTACAAACCCTGAGAAACCCTCGCAGGAGGTCAAGCAGCGGCGGTACAAAAGGGCCTGGGGTCCGATCCGGAATCCGCCTAAGTGCTATTCCCTGCACTAACCACTGTGATGTAATATATCTCAAAGTCAGGGGCTGCCAGCCCCCTGCCGTCACCAGGTGCTGCATCGTCGCCAGTGCTACTTGCTGTTGCCCAAACTGTATCCCACTCATCTTGGCCATGGCTTCCATCACACTACGTCAACCTAGTTGTGCCTCGGCCTGCGAAGGGGCAGCAGAGCTTTGCTGTGAACGCTTGCGGCATAGTCCGGTGCGACGTCCATGCTGCTTTCCTTCATTATTGTCAGCTCTCGGTCCTCGCTGGCCTTCTAGCCACTCCCAGACTTCCTGCAGGGACTGGAAAAATTGAATCCCCTCCGGAGTCACCACTTGCAGCTTCGCTGGGAAGAAAGACTTTTTCAAAAATTGTTGTTTTTTTGGTTTACATCCTGGCATAGTTTATTTGGTTTTGTTTAATAAAAGCAAAACTAACAAAGTCAAAGAGTGGTGTTGTATTTCTTTGCTCTATTTATTTATAAGTTTTCATACATTTTAAAATGGAAAAAAGCAAATGTTATTTAAATCATAAATGAATTACAAGTAGGTAATGCTTCTCTCAATTTTCAACCATCTCAACAATTCACAAATAAAAACTTAGCAAGTAGTATTATATTACATTCAAAAAATATTTGTCTGTCAATTTTTTTCTAGCCATAAACAACCATACATAACACAAATACTCAGAGCCATTTTTACATTTCGAGTTCCAGACCTTTTCGCCATGGAAGAAGGGGATATAATCAAAACAATCATATTCTATAGGCAAAATGTTATTGAGTTATGTCATCAGCTAGAGCTAGATCTTCGGCCTCACGATAGGAATTACCAACAATAACACCAAGAGTCTAAAATCTTGGCAGTACTTATTGACATATTGTCTTCAACAACTGATCCTGGAACATTGTCAAATACAGATGTCTTCCAAGGTCAGAAAGTACATCAACAGCTACGTTTGTTTTTGCAGTAAACTTCCACTCTCTATGTGTGCTGCATTCCGCATCAAAATTTGAGACTGGATCAGTGATTGACTTTAGTGAAGGAATGTGCCCCTTCCTGCACAGAATCTATTGTGCCTGCAACGCAAGCCACTGAGCACCATGCCAGTAGCGTGCCTTGGTTGTTATTAGACTGCTCTCACTGCTGTAAAGCAACGATGGGTCAGGGTAGAAAAGGAGTTGAAGATTTATCATTTTTTCATGCAACACAGCAATAAAGTCATATCTATCAAGATATTGCACATTCTTGTCCTCTGTCTGCACTGGCGCACAATCTGTAGTCTAGCACCAAAGCAGGTGCCCTTGTGCAATGGAGAAAGGGTGCCTGCATTACAGGTAGGATTGTTTTTGTGGAGAAAGGGACCCCTTGCACAAACACAATGCTTAGAGGCCATTTCCTGTTTCTAAGTGTGCTGCAGAATGTAGCACACTTAGAAGGAGGACACAAGAAGGAGAAATACAGATATTTCTCCTTGTTGTGCTGCTGGTGGGAAGGCATACCATTCCCTGGTCAACTGGTGTTGTTAAATTTGGGAATGCTTCAAAATACATGGGTGTATGCAAGGGAACACCCACGCTCCAGTCATGAAATACCCCAATCATGCAGAGTATGCAAGGAAGCTACTTGCACTGTCTTGCGCTACTCCAGATTTACAAAGTCAGGTAGTTTCTCACAAGGTGGCCTTGCATTGCTTGGTAAATCTGAGTTAGGGATTGTGTTCGCCTTGGGCAAGGGCAACTCAATCCCTTGATAAATGTGGCCTTTAGTGTTATATTTGTATATGTAGGTCCTACTGCCCAAACCGCTTTTCTAAAATACAGATGTCATGACTTACTATAATGAGCATACTGTGTTGTGTAAGTCCCTTTATTGACACTCTATTTACACATATTACCAGTTCCTCACCCACATCATACCTGCTGTAGAATGGTGAAACATATTATTTATGATACAATTTAACTTTTTTAGATGTGCTACAGACATAGATGGATATCTACATTGATACTCACATTCTCTTAATGAGTAATTCCTTAACAACTAAAAGTATCCCACTGAAGCAACATCCATTGACCCTACTTGTAGATGATTTCATATCACACACATAGTCACACAAAGTGGGTTAGTATGTCTTAATGCATATCATCATATATGTAAATACTGCATTCATACACTTAGATAGCTGACATTATATTCCAATTGTTACATGATAACATATCCCTATGAGACCATGGCTGACAGTACATGACTCATATTTGTATGTACTTTTTAAATTTACATACCTAGGGCCTGCTTACGATGGCAGGGAGACCACCACTGACAGGTTGACGGTGGCAGTCTCCCCGCCAACAGTGACTGAATCACAGCCCGGCCACAGTATGATGGCGGGCGGTGTGCTTGTGGTCGGAAAGACCGACCGACATGGTCCCGATGGTTGGAAGCATTCCGACCGCCTGGCGGACCGCCCTGCATCCCCAGAATGGCAGCGGTGCATATCAGGTACCCCCATGGGGATTACAATATCCCATTACGCCGGTCGTTCTGCAGCAGTCAACCCGCCGTTAAATGCCTGGTGGAAATGGATTTGGTGGCCCGTAGTGGGCCCCCCTTACTCCATGGGGCTGGTACATAGGCTCTGGGGGCCACCTAGGGTGCCCCCTACATATCCCTGTACCATGTGGCAGGCACCGCATGGTGCCTGCCACGTAGTGCATGGCTATGTAAACACCCTATTTTTTTGTATTGGGGCAAGGGCTGCTGACCGCATCCCTGCCGCAATACAAAATATAGGCAATGCGACTGCCGTTGTGGCGGTCGCATTGTAATTCAGAGTGTGGAGAGGCCGCCCTGTGGGTGGTCGGTCCCCATTCTAAGACGATGGCAGACGGACTTAAGTCCATCCGCCATCGTAATGAGGCCCTTAGTTATTTGTTATCACATAATATGAAAGACATGAGATAGGTATTGATATTTTTTCTAAACTCCACATATACACCAAGACACATCACCTTTGTTAATTTTCTACACATTCACCATGCTTTTAGCAATCTGTATCTGTACACCCACATGCATTCATTAATTCTTGTATCATGCAGGTGGACGAAGTGCAGAACTTGCACCACACAAGTTCCTGCATGGCTTGATGAATCTAACTTAAGACCCTGCATTGCTTTGTGTCACATAAGGCGACGCAAACCCAAAGCAAGGGCTTGATAAATCTGGCCCTCCATGTATTAAAATAAATCCATTTTGTGGGTCATCTGCATATCAATTGTGTTCAAAGTCACACTTAGGGGCCGATTCCGATCTCGGCCGGTAGGGCTCCGAATAGGATTCGGCTTTACCGGATCCGATTCGGAGCCCTTTTTCCCGACCGAATCGTACGCGGGTCCGGCCGAGCGAGTACGATGCGAATTCGCCGACCGACTCGTCCGGGCGACCCGACCGCTCCGACCGACTCGTACCCGGATCGTACCGCTCCGACCGACTCGCTCGGACCCGATTCGCACCGCGCAATGGAGACGTTTTCCGGCCGGGTAAGTACGATGCGAACCTCGACCGCTCCGACCGACTCGCGCCGTCCGACTCGAACTCGCTGTCGGAGCCGTACTTTGGGGGTCCGTGTCGGACCCCTGTACGCGTACCCGTGCGAGCGCACACAGGGGGACCCATGGGTCCCCCTACCTGTGCGTGTACGCCGCGAAGCGCTTAGCGGCGTACTCGCTGTAGGGGGCGCCCTTGTCCGCCTCGCACCCATTGAGGCAATGGGAGCCCGCGTACGCGTTGTACGACCGGCTCCCAATGAGTTCAATGGGAGTCCGACCGACTCGTGTCCGGTGGCATACGAATGCATCGGACTCGTTCGGTCGGACTGCACGGGTCCGATTCGGTCGGAAATCTCTCCGGGTCCGGCTCGGTCGGAGAGATTTCCGGCCCGAATCGGAATCGGCCCCTTAGTGGGACGTTTTCTGATTGACCCAGTCTCCCACAGATGATAATGCTATAAAACAGTGTATACTGGAAAAAAGGAAGAAATTATATGAAATACACAAACTTAAACAAAATTTATGTGAGATTTTGCTTGCATGGCAAAAATTGTGCCTGATTCTACACTGTAGAAATGATTAGGCGCAACTGCAGGCATTCACATACAATTGCTGAAGTCAGCAATGATAAACATTACTATTGTTCACATATATGAATATATATTATCAATGTACACAATTTAAAACCTTCATGAACCAGCAGAAAACGTCCACAATGTGAATTCATTTGGGCATATCCAATTCATGTTACTGTAATAGAAAGCAGGGACCACAGGTCAATTACTATAAATGTTCAAAATTGATGATTTTTATGACACTATGCTAGTCAACACAACATCATTTTGGTAACATCCTGGCAATACTCTATTAGATTATCTACAGAGCCAGGATCTGCCATTTAAGATTTATTGGGTCTAAGATTTTCAGATCAATACTGGTGATACTGATGATTTCATTATCTTATTCTCTTGTAAAATCTCACTTAAATTGCATCTGTTACCAGAGTTGGACTATAATGTGAAGTCTACAAGTTTGCAATTACTCACTCGTTATCTCATGTGCTTTTTCACTCACAGTCGCTCATTCACTCAAACAACTATTGCTTTATATCAGTTGTGAAATGGTATTTATTAGGAAATGAAAGCCAAAATGGTATTTGAGAATATTTCTAGTTCATTAATGTATTCATTACAGACGTATACTTCTATTATTCATAGAACGATTATTCAAAACCATCTTTAAAAGAAATAGCCAAGCAAGCAGACTTCATTTCCCATCACTCATCAGCACAGAAAGTAACATTATGGCACCATGCACTCCACTTCATCCCAGGACCTACTTAACAGCAGCCGCAACACGGATGTGGAGTGGACGCGCATAGAGGGTGCACTGCTGGTGCCCAAAGGTGTGTCAATGGTGAGCCCATCAGCACCGATCCGTGGCTGGACCGCACCCAGTACCAAGAACACTGGTCCAAAAACCATTCAGCGATACTCTGCAGCACTCTTTAGAACTCTAGACTCCCAACTGTTGTCGTGCCACACCTCACAACACAGTAGGAGCATTTACCTGCACCCACTGCCGGTTCCCAAGCAACCACCCAGCCACATCCCTACCCAAATACTAACTATGTCCTCGACACCCCCATCCAATACACAAGCACCAACAATGCCTACCCCCTCACCCCACAACACATGCCACAGCAAACTTGCACATCAACGCCCACTTGCATGCATGCTTCTCAACACACGATCACTCAGCAGACACAATCAAAATATGGGACCTGCTGAGTAGTGATACACCCAACATCCTCTTCATCACAGAGACCTGGCACAACCCCTCACCGGCTCCCAGCATCGCCATGGCAATCCCAGTAGGCTACATGATTGCTCGACAGGATCTCCTTCACAAGCCAGGAGGAGGAATCACTATCATCTACAAGGAATCTATCAAATGCACAACATCCATTAAACATGCCACCCTATTCACTGTTAACCTGCACTTCAACCTGCAAATCTTTGAAAACTTAACCCTGAGCTGAATCCTTGCCTACTGACCACCTGGACTGCGAGCCACTTTTACCAACCTCATCACCAACTTTGTCGCTTCACTCACAGTCGACTCCAGAGCTTACATTCTCCTTGGTGACTTCAACTTTAAGAATGAAACAACCCCTTCTCCAAAGCATTCCTCGAAAGCTTGAGCAACACTGGACTCACCCAGTTCATCCTAGAACCAACACACATCGCTGGACACACACTAGGCCCCATCTTTACCTTAAGCAACAGCATCAAATGCAACTCCACCATACCACTCACATGGACCGACCCCTCCATCATCCACCAAATCAACACACCTCCTCAAGTCATCACCATACCCAGGTTCAACATTCAAAGCCGCAGCTGGGGCAAAATCACCGGAACAGACTGGCTCAGTATTCATAGCACAGATCAAACTAGCCCCACAGACAACAACTGGATCAAGAACTGCGTGGACTCCCTCACACCGATCAAACTCAACAAGCATAGTAGATCAAACAAGCTGGTACACAGAAGACCTCCGAGACACCAAACCATACTGGAAACTGCTAGAAGGAAAATGGAGAGCCAGCCACGACACCACAGACAGAACTACCTACAAGGCTGCTGTCAGATGCTATCACCAGCAAATAAGAGACACCAAGAAAAAATAACTAGTGGACCAAAGGAAGCTCCAACAGCTGCAAGGAAATCTTTTCAGTTGTTAAGGATTTCACCTCGCCCTTAGCCACTGTCAACATCACTACCTCCCAATAAATCCGTGATAAACTGTCCAACTTCTTTCGCAGCAAAATCACAAACATCTACAGCAACTTTATACACCAACCCAACCCCAGAGAACTCCTTGCTAACCTACCCACCACCAACCAAGATGGGCACCTGACTGAATGAACAACCCTCACCAGAAACGGCACCGACTCAGGAGCCCCAACGGACCCATGCCTCCAATACATCGACAACTTTGGAACATCATCAATCAGCACAAACCTGACCCACATCATCAATGCCTCCATCATATCCACCCCTTTCCTGGAAGAATGGAAACTTGCATAAAGCAACACCATCCTCAAGAAACCCACAGCTGACCATTAATGACATTCGAATCATCCTGGACCAAGGAGAATCAGCTGCCCTCATTCTGCTTCACCTCTCTGCAGCTTTCTATATTGTCTCCCATAACACTCTCATCAGAAGACTCCACGTGATTGACATACAAGAAACTGCTCTCAAATGGATCTGTTCCTTCCTCATGGGAAGGACCAAAGGGTCATGCTGCCACCCTTCATATCAGAGACCAAGAGACTAATCTGTGGAGTCCCACAGGGATTGTCTCTCAGCCTCACCATTTTCAACATATTCATGACACCGCTCGCCAACATCATTTGAGATCACCATCATCTCCTACGCCGTGGGCACCCAACTCATCCTCTCCCTGATGATCAAGACAACACCCACCAGGACCAACTTCACCAAATGCATGACCATGGTTGCAGACTGGATGATAACCTACTGCCTGCAGCTCAACTCTGACAAGATGGAAGTAGTGGTCTTTGGCAAGAAGACTGATGTGGTATCCTAGGTTATAGAACCATGTTTACCAGTGGTTCTGTAACCTAGGAGCTAGTGGTTCTCTAGGCAGACTGTAACGGAAGACTGTGGCTTCGGCAGCTGTTTTACGGAGCGCTTCCATGGATGAGGTCTTTATTCCTTGTATCTTAAATAAAGCTACTTCAACTGTTTACCATCACCTTGGATCTTCATTATTACACTGGCGACGACTTGGAGCTACCCACGTGTCAACAATCCTGTTGTTAATCGGACTGAAACGGAAAACTTCAAACGACAACAGAGTCAACCGGATAAAGTATCCACTCTTCAAGGACACTAGACCTCAACACTCCTACTCCGACTCAATCCACAGCAAGTACTTTGATTTTTCATTATATTTAATTTTACTGTGAGTTAAACCGTTACTCACGTTCTCTCAAGCTCGTGTGCTCTGTCCTTCTCGCGAAGGCATTCCGCTGCTTCACTTGGCTTGTAGAGATCCTGTTGTGACATCACAGGGTTTCCTGTTCGTGCTGGTTGGCTCTTTGTGCTTGGTCACTGGAACGCAGCACATCACGCTGCGTGACCACGCTCGTCGACCATCTTTGAAGAAACAATTTATTGCAAGTGCGGTGACACGCACACCTTTGTTCCTTGCGTGTCATTCATTGGTAAATGATGTGCCCTGCTACACGGTGATGCGCACACCTTTGATGATTGCGTGTCATTATTACTTCAAGATCTCTCAACGCGGTGACACGCACACCTTTGTTCTTTGTTTGTCATTCATTGGTCAATGATGTGCCCTGCTACACGGTGATGCGCACACCTTTGATGATTGCGTGTCTTTATTAATTCACAATCTCGCAACGTGGTGACACGCACACCTTTCTTCCTTGCATGTCATTCATTGGTCAATGATTTGCCCCGCTACACGGTGATGCGTACACCTTTGATGATTGCGTGTCATTATTAGTCAAGATTTCACTGCGCGGTGACACGCAAATCTCCTTCTGTGTGTCATTCGTTTAAATCGGTGATACGCTCACCTTCTCCACTCGTGTTTCTGCTTCATGGTACTTATGACATGCTGATGGATACTACACGGTGACACGCACACCTCTTCACTGTGTGTTTTAAGGTTCCATATTCTGTTTATACATATTTGGCATTAAAATAAAAAATAAAAAAAGATCGGAATTTATAACTTATCTTCTCTCACATTCAGTTGTGCACACAACCATTTTTGCTTTTCTCACTTCGTTTCGTTCTTATAATGGCAATGCAGAATGTTCCTACTCCTTCATTTTTCTTGAACTCGCCAGGTGATCCACCTTTGAAGTGGTCTAAGTGGAAGAAAGTGTTTGCACATTATGCAAAGGTGTGTGGTGCCAATCTAAGTGCGGAGAGGAAAACATCACTTTATTACATTGCCTTGGCTCTGAAGGCCAAGAGGTATATGAACATCTCCCTGAACTCACAGAGGATAGTGTTGCAGACCTAAATGAATATGAGATTGCTATAAAGAAACTCAATATTCACTATCTTCCAAAATTGAGTATTGTTCTGGAGAGGTATCACTTTGGGAAAAGGATGCAACATCAAGGTGAGACTGCTGAACAATATATAACTATTCTACGTAAATTGGCTTCTACATGCAGTTTTGTAGCATCTTCCGAAGAACGCCTTAGGGATCAGTTAATGTTAGGGTGCAATCTTGAAAAAGCAAAAGAGTCAATGTGGGAAAAGAACAATCCATCTTTACATGAAGTATTATCTCTGGCAAAAACTCCAGAACATTCAAAGGCTTGTGTGGAGGTGATTAAAAAAGATGCTCTAATTACGACTAAAGTTAGCGATGCTAGTGTTAAGGTTGTAGTGGAAAAGGAGAAGGATAAGATTCAGAAACCAACTCAAACCAACACCAAGTATGTTACACAAAACAAATCTTCAAACAAAGTCTTTGTAGGAAAGTGTTTTCGGTGTGGTGATGCGGGACACTTGGCTAACAATAAGTTGTGTCCTGGATGGAAACCTACGTCTAAGAATTGTGGCAGAAAAGGCCCTGGCTCAAAGTGTTGTAGATCGACCACATCAACCAAAAGCAAAGTTAGAGAAGTTGACTGTGATGATGATGACTCTGTGGACGCTGGTGCACGTCTACGGGCCGTTGAGAGGCTCAGTGCATTTCTTAACTTTTCCTTTGGGGCTACGCCGTTGAACGCGGTGGAGCGTGTCTACGAGCCGTTGAGAGGCTCAGAGCAATTGACCTTGCTTGTTCTTCTTAAGGAATTACCAACGTGCTGAAAAGTGACTATGAGCGACTATGAGCCGCTGAGAGGCTCGGAGAAGTGTGCTATTTTTCTTTTTTCTTGAATCAACACGCAGGAACAGCGTGGTAACTCCTGTTATTTCATTTTGGTTGCCAGTGCCTTTGGATTTAACCCTGCAGTGGGAGATATGTTTTTTCCTACTCTGGACGGTATCCACCCTGCTAAGTACACTTTCACGTTCTAATTTCTGGGATACTTTCTGCTTTTCCGCTCTGGCAGCCGCTTCTGTTGGGGGGGGGGGGCTAAGCACAGCGGCTGGGTTGTATTGGTGCTGCGCCCTTGAGTTATGCAGGAGGCCACGCAGTAGTTTGTTTGGAGAGTGGAGTGCCCACGGGAGCTGCCTCACAGTGAGTCTCTATTGTTGAGAAGGGCAAATAGCCTGCTAGACTGTAAAAAACTGCCGCCCTTGAAGCTGCCCTTAAGTTTAAAAAAGGATTACTGTCGCTTTTCAGTCGCTTTCCAGTAAAGATTTGTGAAGGCTATTAAAGGACTGAACAGTTAAAGTCAACTGCGAGCTAGAGTGTACTGAATTCTTCACCTCCATTACTTCAAGCAGTCCCATTCCTTAAAGCAGCCTAGTAAGCAGCAAGAGAATTTTATTTTGTAATGCCATCTAGGTGTTTGCGCTCAAACGTAAAAGCGAAAACAGTAGCAGGCTTAGAAAGTTGTTATCCGAGCCAGAGGAGTCCGCTTAAGCTCCAGAAAACCATTCGGCGCAGGAGAAATAGGGATCACCTTTCGCATTTGAAAACGTACCCATCGGTGATGTCAATGTTTACAAAAGGTGTAAGGAGCTCTAAGCGTGGGAAGGGGCTAAAGGAGGAAAAAAAGGAGGCCCAGGAAGATGAGGTGATGGACACTCATGTAACAGCAGAGAATGAGGAGGACAGTCAGTTCACTAATTTAGAAGTTAAGGTACCTATTTACCCTGCTGTAATTATTCAACAGAACAATAATAGTGGAAAACCAGTACAGCCACCAGTTGAAATTGCTGTTTTATAATTAGGAGGGGTGGGTAGCAATCTGGAAATGGAAATGCAAACGGATTTGTCGGTGGGTAAAGTAGAAGGCCCCCCGGATAATAATGTGATAAGAAAAGGACTCACCTCATTATCTCCATTGGCAGGACTGGTATCCCTCTTTGACAATTCTCAAGTCTATTCAAGAAGTATGAATGAATTTGAGCCTGGTTTCTTGCCGACTAAATTGAGTGAACTGTCATTAAAAGTGCCACAGCGGATAGAATGTAGCTTTAGCTCTGGGCAGGAGAAAATGGAGGATTTTACTCTACCGGATATTGCTAAGCAAATGGAAAAGAATGAAGAACTAACGGCACAGCTGAAAAAGACAGGTGCCTTGGAGATGGATCCAGAACTGTCTCCGGTTTTAATAGCTGGTCAACCACATATGCCTGCTCTGTATAGTGATACAAGGGGATGATGGACGGAACGTTTGAGCCAATCAAACACTCACCCCAGTCAACTGATCTGGGTTTAATCCATCATCATTCTTTAGCTCACTCCACCACCCCAGTTCAGACATGGCCATATGCAAATCAGTCTGACCCTGTGCCTCATGGGAACAGTCCAGCCCGAACTGCCAAGCCATGTCTTCCTGGACCGGAAACAAGCATCCTAGGACCGGTTTCTGGCATTCCAGCCGTCATCAGCCAGGCTTGCTTGAATCCAGTGGCAAAGTGAGCAAGGGACCCACGTCTGGGCATACCCCCGCCAACTTAGGGCGAACAAAGCGATACAAAGGGGATGATGGACGGAACGCTTGAGCCAATCAAACACTCAGCCCCAGTCAACTGATCTGGGTTTAATCCATCATCATTCTTTAGCTCACTCCACCACCCCAGTTCAGACATGGCCATATGCAAATCAGTCTGACCCTGTGCCTCATGGGAACAGTCCAGCCCGAACTGCCAAGCCATGTCTTCCCTGAACCGGAAACAAGCATCCTAGGACCGGTTTCTGGCATTCCAGCCGTCATCAGCCAGGCTTGCTTGAATCCAGTGGCAAAGTGAGCAAGGGACCCACGCCTGGGCATACCCCGCCAACTTAGGCGAACAAAGCGATACAAAAGGGGATGATGGACGGAACGTTAGAGCCAATCAAACACTCACCCCAGTCAACTGATCTGGGTTTAATCCATCATCATTCTTTAGCTCACTCCACCACCCCAGTTCAGACATGGCCATATGCAAATCAGTCTGACCCTGTGCCTCATGGGAACAGTCCAGCCCGAACTGCCAAGCCATGTCTTCCCTGGACCGGAAACAAGCATCCTAGGACCGGTTTCTGGCATTTCAGCCGTCATCAGCCAGGCTTGCTTGAATCCAGTGGCAAAGTGAGCAAGGGACCCACGTCTGGGCATACCCCGCCAACTTAGGGCGACCAAAGTGATACAAAGGGGATGATGGACGGAACGTTTGAGCCAATCAAACACTACCCCAGTCAACTGATCTGGGTTTAATCCATCATCATTCTTTAGCTCACTCCACCACCCCAGTTCAGACTTGGCCATATGCAAATCAGTCTGACCCTGTGCCTCATGGGAACAGTCAGCCCGAACTGCCAAGCCATGTCTTCCCTGGACCGGAAACAAGCATCCTAGGACCGGTTTCTGGCATTCCAGCCGTCATCAGCCAGGCTTGCTTGAATCCAGTGGCAAAGTGAGCAAGGGACCCACGTCTGGGCATACCCCCGCCAACTTAGGGCAAACAAAGCAATACAAAGGGGATGATGGACGGAACGTTTGAGCCAATCAAACACTCACCCCCAGTCAACTGATCTGGGTTTAATCCATCATCATTCTTTAGCTCACTCCACCACCCCAGTTCAGACATGGCCATATGCAAATCCGTCTGACCCTGTGCCTCATGGGAACAGTCCAGCTCGAACTGCCAAGCCATGTCTTCCCTGACCGGAAACAAGCATCCTAGGACCGGTTTCTGGCATTCCAGCCGCCATCAGCCAGGCTTGCTTGAATCCAGTGGCAAAGTGAGCAAGGGACCCACGTCTGGGCATACCCCGCCAACTTAGGGCGAACAAAGCGATACAAAGGGGATGATGGACGGAACGTTTGAGCCAATCAAACACTCACCCCCAGTCAACTGATCTGGGTTTAATCCATCATCATTCTTAGCTCACTCCACCACCCCAGTTCAGACATGGCCATATGCAAATCAGTCTGACCCTGTGCCTTATGGGAACAGTCCAGCCCGAACTGCCAAGCCATGTCTTCTCTGGACCGGAAACAAGCATCCTAGGACCAGTTTCTGGCATTCCAGCCGTCATCAGCCAGGCTTGCTTGAATCCAGTGGCAAAGTGAGCAAGGGACCCACGTCTGGGCATACCCTGCCAACTTAGGGCGAACAAAGCGATACAAAAGGGGATGATGGATGGAACGTTTGAGCCAATCAAACACTCACCCTCAGTCAACTGATCTGGGTTTAATCCATCATCATTCTTTAGGTCTTTGGTCGCCCTAAGTTGGCGGGGGTATGCCCAGACGTGGGTCCCTTGCTCACTTTGCCACTGGATTCAAGCAAGCCTGGCTGATGACGGCTGAAATGCCAGAAACCGGTCCTAGGATGCTTGTTTCCGGTCCAGGGAAGACATGGCTTGGCAGTTCGGGCTGGACTGTTCCCATGAGGCACAGGGTCAGACTGATTTGCATATGGCCATGTCTGAACTGGGGTGGTGGAGTGAGCTAAAGAATGATGATGGATTAAACCCAGATCAGTTGACTGGGGTGAGTGTTTGATTGGCTCAAACGTTCCGTCCATCATCCCCTTTTGTATCACTTTGGTCGCCCTAAGTTGGCGGGGTATGCCCAGACGTGGGTCCCTTGCTCACTTTGCCACTGGATTCAAGCAAGCCTGGCTGATGATGGCTGAAATGCCAGAAACCGGTCCTAGGATGCTTATTTCCGGTCCAGGGAAGACATGGCTTGGCAGTTCGGGCTGGACTGTTCCCATGAGGCACAGGGTCAGACTGATTTGCATATGGCCATGTCTGAACTGGGGTGGTGGAGTGAGCTAAAGAATGATGATGGATTAAACCCAGATCAGTTGACTGGGGGTGAGTGTTTGATTGGCTCAAACGTTCCGTCCATCATCCCCTTTTGTATCACTTTGGTCGCCCTAAGTTGGCGGGGGTATGCCCAGACGTGGGTCCCTTGCTCACTTTGCCACTGGATTCAAGCAAGCCTGGCTGATGACGGCTGAAATGCCAGAAACCGGTCCTAGGATGCTTGTTTCCGGTCCAGGGAAGACATGGCTTGGCAGTTCGGGCTGGACTGTTCCCATGAGGCACAGGGTCAGACTGATTTGCATATGGACATGTCTGAACTGGGGTGGTGGAGTGAGCTAAAGAATGATGATGGATTAAACCCAGATCAGTTGACTGGGGGTGAGTGTTTGATTGGCTCAAACGTTCCGTCCATCATCCCCTTTGTATCACTTTGGTCGCCCTAAGTTGGCGGGGGTATGCCCAGACGTGGGTCCCTTGCTCACTTTGCCACTGGATTCAAGCAAGCCTGGCTGATGACGGCTGAAATGCCAGAAACCGGTCCTAGGATGCTTGTTTCCGGTCCAGGGAAGACATGGCTTGGCAGTTCGGGCTGGACTGTTCCCATGAGGCACAGGGTCAGACTGATTTGCATATGGCCATGTCTGAACTGGGGTGGTGGAGTGAGCTAAAGAATGATGATGGATTAAACCCAGATCAGTTGACTGGGAGTGAGTGTTTGATTGGCTCAAACGTTCCGTCCATCATCCCCTTTTGTATCACTTTGGTCGCCCTAAGTTGGCGGGGGTATGCCCAGACGTGGGTCCCTTGCTCACTTTGCCACTGGATTCAAGCAAGCCTGGCTGATGACGGCTGAAATGCCAGAAACCGGTCCTAGGATGCTTGTTTCCGGTCCAGGGAAGACATGGCTTGGCAGTTCGGGCTGGACTGTTCCCATGAGGCACAGGGTCAGACTGATTTGCATATGGCCATGTCTGAACTGGGGTGGTGGAGTGAGCTAAAGAATGATGATGGATTAAACCCAGATCAGTTGACTGGGGGTGAGTGTTTGATTGGCTCAAACGCTCCGTCCATCATCCCCTTTTGTATCACTTTGGTCGCCCTAAGTTGGCGGGGGTATGCCCAGACGTGGGTCCCTTGCTCACTTTGCCACTGGATTCAAGCAAGCCTGGCTGATGACGGCTGAAATGCCAGAAACCGGTCCTAGGATGCTTGTTTCCGGTCCAGGGAAGACATGGCTTGGCAGTTCGGGCTGGACTGTTCCCATGAGGCACAGGGTCAGACTGATTTGCATATGGCCATGTCTGAACTGGGGTGGTGAAGTGAGCTAAAGAATGATGATGGATTAAACCCAGATCAGTTGACTGGGGGTGAGTGTTTGATTGGCTCAAACGTTCCGTCCATCATCCCCTTTGTATCACTTTGGTCGCCCTAAGTTGGCGGGGGTATGCCCAGACGTGGGTCCCTTGCTCACTTTGCCACTGGATTCAAGCAAGCCTGGCTGATGACGGCTGAAATGCCAGAAACCGGTCCTAGGATGCTTGTTTCCGGTCCAGGGAAGACATGGCTTGGCAGTTCGGGCTGGACTGTTCCCATGAGGCACAGGGTCAGACTGATTTGCATATGGCCATGTCTGAACTGGGGTGGTGGAGTGAGCTAAAGAATGATGATGGATTAAACCCAGATCAGTTGACTGGGGGTGAGTGTTTGATTGGCTCAAACGTTCCGTCCATCATCCCCTTTGTATCACTTTGGTCGCCCTAAGTTGGCGGGGGTATGCCCAGACGTGGGTCCCTTGCTCACTTTGCCACTGGATTCAAGCAAGCCTGGCTGATGACTGCTGAAATGCCAGAAACCGGTCCTAGGATGCTTGTTTCCGGTCCAGGGAAGACATGGCTTGGCAGTTCGGGCTGGACTGTTCCCATGAGGCACAGTGTCAGACTGATTTGCATATGGCCATGTCTGAACTGGGGTGGTGGAGTGAGCTAAAGAATGATGATGGATTAAACCCAGATCAGTTGACTGGGGTGAGTGTTTGATTGGCTCAAACGTTCCGTCCATCATCCCCTTTGTATCACTTTGGTCGCCCTAAGTTGGCGGGGGTATGCCCAGACGTGGGTCCCTTGCTCACTTTGCCACTGGATTCAAGCAAGCCTGGCTGATGACGGCTGAAATGCCAGAAACCGGTCCTAGGATGCTTGTTTCCGGTCCAGGGAAGACATGGCTTGGCAGTTCGGGCTGGACTGTTCCCATGAGGCACAGGGTCAGACTGATTTGCATATGGCCATGTCTGAACTGGGGTGGTGGAGTGAGCTAAAGAATGATGATGGATTAAACCCAGATCAGTTGACTGGGGGTGAGTGTTTGATTGGCTCAAACGTTCCGTCCATCATCCCCTTTTGTATCACTTTGGTCGCCCTAAGTTGGCGTGGGTATGCCCAGACGTGGGTCCCTTGCTCACTTTGCCACTGGATTCAAGCAAGCCTGGCTGATGACGGATGAAATGCCAGAAACCGGTCCTAGGATGCTTGTTTCCGGTCCAGGGAAGACATGGCTTGGCAGTTCGGGCTGGACTGTTCCCATGAGGCACAGGGACAGACTGATTTGCATATGGCCATGTCTGAACTGGGGTGGTGAAGTGAGCTAAAGAATGATGATGGATTAAACCCAGATCAGTTGACTGGGGGTGAGTGTTTGATTGGCTCAAACGTTCCGTCCATCATCCCCTTTTGTATCACTTTGGTCGCCCTAAGTTGGCGGGGGTATGCCCAGACGTGGGTCCCTTGCTCACTTTGCCACTGGATTCAAGCAAGCCTGGCTGATGACGGCTGAAATGCCAGAAACCGGTCCTAGGATGCTTGTTTCCGGTCCAGGGAAGACATGGCTTGGCAGTTCGGGCTGGACTGTTCCCATGAGGCACAGGGTCAGACTGATTTGCATATGGCCATGTCTGAACTGGGGTGGTGGAGTGAGCTAAAGAATGATGATGGATTAAACCCAGATCAGTTGACTGGGGGTGAGTGTTTGATTGGCTCAAACGTTCCGTCCATCATCCCCTTTTGTATCACTTTGGTCGCCCCTAAGTTGGCGGGGGTATGCCCAGACGTGGGTCCCTTGCTCACTTTGCCACTGGATTCAAGCAAGCCTGGCTGATGACGGCTGAAATGCCAGAAACCGGTCCTAGGATGCTTGTTTCCGGTCCAGGGAAGACATGGCTTGGCAGTTCGGGCTGGACTGTTCCCATGAGGCACAGGGTCAGACTGATTTGCATATGGCCATGTCTGAACTGGGGTGGTGGAGTGAGCTAAAGAATGATGATGGATTAAACCCAGATCAGTTGACTGGGGGTGAGTGTTTGATTGGCTCAAACGTTCCGTCCATCATCCCCTTTTGTATCACTTTGGTCGCCCTAAGTTGGCGGGGGTATGCCCAGACGTGGGTCCCTTGCTCACTTTGCCACTGGATTCAAGCAAGCCTGGCTGATGACGGCTGAAATGCCAGAAACCGGTCCTAGGATGCTTGTTTCCGGTCCAGGGAAGACATGGCTTGGCAGTTCGGGCTGGACTGTTCCCATGAGGCACAGGGTCAGACTGATTTGCATATGGCCATGTCTGAATTGGGGTGGTGGAGTGAGCTAAAGAATGATGATGGATTAAACCCAGATAAGTTGACTGGGGGTGAGTGTTTGATTGGCTCAAACGTTCCGTCCATCATCCCCTTTTGTATCACTTTGGTCGCCCTAAGTTGGCGGGGTATGCCCAGACGTGGGTCCCTTGCTCACTTTGCCACTGGATTCAAGCAAGCCTGGCTGATGACGGCTGAAATGCCAGAAACCGGTCCTAGGATGCTTGTTTCCGGTCCAGGGAAGACATGGCTTGGCAGTTCGGGCTGGACTGTTCCCATGAGGCACAGGGTCAGACTGATTTGCATATGGCCATGTCTGAACTGGGGTGGTGGAGTGAGCTAAAGAATGATGATGGATTAAACCCAGATCAGTTGACTGGGGGTGAGTGTTTGATTGGCTCAAATGTTCCGTCCATCATCCCCTTTTGTATCACTTTGGTCGCCCTAAGTTGGCGGGGGTATGCCCAGACGTGGGTCCCTTGCTCACTTTGCCACTGGATTCAAGCAAGCCTGGCTGATGACGGCTGAAATGCCAGAAACCGGTCCTAGGATGCTTGTTTCCGGTCCAGGGAAGACATGGCTTGGCAGTTCGGGCTGGACTGTTCCCATGAGGCACAGGGTCAGACTGATTTGCATATGGCCATGTCTGAACTGGGGTGGTGGAGTGAGCTAAAGAATGATGATGGATTAAACCCAGATCAGTTGACTGGGGGTGAGTGTTTGATTGGCTCAAACGTTCCGTCCATCATCCCCTTTTGTATCACTTTGGTCGCCCTAAGTTGGCGGGGGTATGCCCAGACGTGGGTCCCTAGCTCACTTTGCCACTGGATTCAAGCAAGCCTGGCTGATGACGGCTGAAATGCCAGAAACCGGTCCTAGGATGCTTGTTTCCGGTCCAGGGAAGACATGGCTTGGCAGTTCGGGCTGGACTGTTCCCATGAGGCACAGGGTCAGACTGATTTGCATATGGCCATGTCTGAACTGGGGTGGTGGAGTGAGCTAAAGAATGATGATGGATTAAACCCAGATCAGTTGACTGGGGGTGAGTGTTTGATTGGCTCAAACGTTCCGTCCATCATCCCCTTTTGTATCACTTTGGTCGCCCTAAGTTGGCGGGGGTATGCCCAGACGTGGGTCCCTTGCTCACTTTGCCACTGGATTCAAGCAAGCCTGGCTGATGACGGCTGAAATGCCAGAAACCGGTCCTAGGATGCTTGTTTCCGGTCCAGGGAAGACATGGCTTGGCAGTTCGGGCTGGACTGTTCCCATGAGGCACAGGGTCAGACTGATTTGCATATGGCCATGTCTGAACTGGGGTGGTGGAGTGAGCTAAAGAATGATGATGGATTAAACCCAGATCAGTTGACTGGGGGTGAGTGTTTGATTGGCTCAAACGTTCCGTCCATCATCCCCTTTTGTATCACTTTGCTCTGTATAGTAGCACACCTACGAGTTCTTCCCATGCTGCTGATTTATTAGTACTTTCGGTTGGAAGGATATCAGGAGTATCAATTGATAAGGGGGTAGAGAACAGTATGAATTCAATTGAGAATGTGCGGATGGGGGAACTCTGGAGATTTTTTACGCATTAGAGAGAATCCTCTCCGCAATTTTATCTTTGTTAGAAAAAGTTCTATAAATACTGATCATATATTGGAAGTTCTCTCGCCCATACTGATAGGGGTCCAAGAACTTAATCAGATTAAGCAAGCCATAAAGAATTTGGAAAAGGTCCCTGAAGTACCCAGTCATTTATGTCAAATTTGTAACAAGATGTTAAAAAGTGGTACTAAATTTGTGGACGGGGAAATGAAAGAAACGAATGTGGGATCTAAAAGTGTCTCACTTAGAGGTAGTCCAACTATAAGTTTACCCCCAGTTAAACTCCATGAGAGTGTACAGCTTACCAGCCAAGGGAAAAAATTAAATTCAAAAGTATCCCCATTACCTCCCCCATTACGAGTTTACCCTATTTTTAAATAAAGTAATTCAAATAACCCAAGCCTACAGTTAACTGAAGAATTAGTAAATATCTCAGATAGTGCACCCTTAGGGAAGGTCCCAGTATTGAGTGAAGGCAACCTCAGAACTGGTCGATGGGGGAAGAACAAAATGAGGAATCGACGTTTCCCTGAACGAAAACAGAAAAAATTGCGGTTCCTTCCAATATGTGAGGAAGCAAATAGTACAAAATCTTCGCCTAGTAGAAAGGATACAGGGACCTTGGGGCAATTCACATTGAATACGGGTCGTAAGACTGGGCAAGAAAATGATAAACTGTCGATCTGTTCGAACCTGGTGCTGATCGCCCCATCATGTCAAGAGGGTCAGGAAGAAAGTGCGATAAACTATGAGATAAGCCGAGACCCTATATTAGGAAGTGTAACGGAAAAATTAGGTGAACCGTTAATAGATCAATACGTAGCCTCAGGAGGTGCCACACTCGATACCTGTGGGCAGGATACTTTTCCAGCAAGGTTTGATTCCAGCCAGGGGACAGTTGGGGCGGGGAACCTGTTTTCAGTTCTGAATAGTAAAGGGGGCAAGTTAGAGAGAGACTTAGTTTTAGGGCAGCCTGGTATTAGATCAATAAAGAATACTGGACCAGGAGTCGGGCAAGTGTGCAGGACTTTAATTTTTGTCTGTCTGTTTGAAACTGAACCAATGTTATTGAATAGAAGTGCCCTCCTACAGATATTAACAGAAATAAAGGATTTGGGATTAATAACTAGTAAAGATATTGAGTTGGTCTACTTAGACGGGAGGAGTGCTCCCCCAAGCACTAGAGCTACATTTTCATCAGGGGTAGTGTCAGCACTGGTTATAGCTAATGCGGACTGCTTTAGGAAAAGAGGTATAGATGTGATCCCTAGTGTACCCTCGCCGAGTTCCATCAGAAAGCTTAGGAACGATTCATCAGATGCAAGGGAATGGATTCCCTAATAATAGGGGCGCAAATATCCCCATAAACCTTAAAGATATAGAAATAACAGTAGGAAGAAACCTAAGAAATAGAGAATTTAACATTTTAGCTCCTGAAGTCCGATGGCCCCCTAGCGCTAATGGGGAGGATGAGGTAGCAAAGTGGAGTTGGGTTGCAGGTACATTGAATGGGTCAAAAACAACTACCACAAAGCCCATAGTGCGGGGGTAGCCAATTGGGAAACATCATATCCTGGAATGTTGCGGGGGTAGGAAAATCGAGTTACAAGCTTAAATCATTATTAGAATTAGACCCCAAAATAATTTGCCTCCAGGAAACGTGGATGGGCGAAGAGTTTCAGTTTGAGAATTTTTATGTGTACTGTAGTACAGCAAAACAATCAGTAAAAGGGCATGCAAGTGGAGGTTTGGCTATTTTACTTAGCTGTGACATAGTATGGGATCCTGTGATCTATATGCATCCATCAAAATGCTGTATTGGAGTAAAGTTGAGGATAGGTGAAGATAACTTGGGGCAAGCGATTTTTCTTTTACTGGTAAATGTGTATATTCCCCCTGGGAGAGCGTCAAACGTACTGGTCGACTCTATCTGTACTTTTGTGCAAAGGTTAAGTAACAATGAAGAATGCTCACGTATAATGATGGTAGGTGACTTTAACGCCAAATTATCCAATAGTGCAGTCATGTCTTTTTCTAATCCGGAACTGGAGGAAGTATGGGCTATCCCAGATTCTGTACTGCCGGTCCATTTAAAGTCGGATAAACGTGGCCTGTTACTTTTGCAAAATTTTAGAAGCTTAGACCTTGTAATGTTAAACGGTAGATTCCCGGAGGACTCCCCCGCAGCTTACACCTTTTGTGGGGCACATGGTCACTCTTTAATTGATTATATGGCAGTTTCTTTTCAATTATTTAATGCATGTACACAATTCAAGGTATCTACCACAAATATGAGTGACCATTATATTTTAGTTGTAAAAATGGATATAAAAATCGAGAAGCCTGAACTTTGGAATCAGAGGGATGAAAATGTCTCTTATAATCGCAATAATGGGCGTACTTGCTGGTCAAATAATTTGCTTCCAAATTTTAAGAGGGTTCTTGAGAATACCGCCTTTATTCCCAAGCAAGAAACACCAGTTCAGAGGTTCGAGAGAGTGTTGGCTGTAATTAGAACTTTCGGAAGAAAGAAGCAAGTTTTTAGTTCTACTCCATTAGTAATAATGCCATGGGAAATTAAAAACTTGAATCGGGAAATTAATGGTTTAATTAGAGACCAATTTAGGGTGCCCACGACACAAAGGCAGAGAGAAATAAGTAGGCTAAAACAGGTACGGAAAAGGAAAATATCATCGGATCGAAGGAGAGCTGAAGTCGAAAAATGGGTTAGACTTCGAGAGGTGGCTCTTTCCGGGGATACTAGGAAATATTGGGCACTGATTGCAAAATTCTGTGATGGGAGAGAGAAGTCAAAACCCATTTTAATCCCAGACGCAGAATGGTCCATATATATTTCCCAGCTTTATGCTTTAAATCTCATAGTTGGACAGATCCAAGAGGTTAGCACCACTCCAACTACGGGGGCGATTATGGTGCACCATCATGTATGGAGATTGAGGGTTACATTAAAGGGGCAAGACATTCTAGCGCAATGGGCCCAGATGATGTACCAGTAGCCATAATAAAACAGGATTGTGAAGAATGGGCAACATTTTTGCATCCGTTGTTTGTCCATTGTTATACCTATGGGGATATTCCACAATCCTGGAAGGGAAGTATACTTGTTCCGTTATATAAAAGGGTCCCAAAATTCCCCGGCCAGTTTTAGACAGATTTCACTCCTGGATGCAACCGGAAACTGTTTGCAAAGAGCATTCTCACTCATCTTCAAGAGTGGGCATTTGGAAATAACTATATTCCTTTGGAACAAACAGGATTCCGTAAGAATAGTGGCACACTGGATAATATCTCTATTTTGCAAACTTTAACTGAAAAATATCCAGTATGTCGGGGTGTTCCGTTATACTCGGCTTTTATAGATTTCTCCACAGCATTCGATAGGGTAGATCGGGGAAGCTGTGGAGGAAATTGGTTACTATGGGGATACCAGGGAATCTTTTAAGATTAATAATTGCTCTCCACTCTTCTACCTGGACTAAGGTATTATTGGGGGAACACAAGGTCTCTCGAAGAAAATAGTAACCAATAATGGGTTGAAGCAGGGTGCCTTTTGGCCCCTTTACTCTTCTCTATCTACATTAATGATCTGCCAAGAAGAGTGGGCCTTAGTAAAGTGTTGTATACTTTATAGGGTGTCCATAAACGGGCTTTTCTAGAATCATGTCCTTATATAGGCACAATTTGCCTTGCCCTTATATAGGCATAAAATCCCTGACCTTATTTAGGCATAAACCATGCACTCCAAATACAGGCATGGATTCCGGCCTCCGTCCACCCTAGCGTCTCAACGAGTCCATGGAAAAAACAGACCCTTAGGCTGCGGGAGTTTCCCATGCCCAGGACTATTGATTTCTTCAAGGACTCATATATTATGCATGAACCATTATTCCTTAGGGGTTCATTCATGACGTCTTTCGCTGCCCAACTCACGTCAATGCTAACATTTTCAGGTATAAATATACCTTCCCAAACCCCTGTAAATCAGAGGAGACCTCGTCTTCAGAGGAGCCCGATTCCCGGCCGGACTCACTGAGAAGACGCTGTCATTCCTGCCAGCAGAGAGACCAGCTTCCAGTGATCTAACTTCCCTTGCAGGGTGTTGGAGTTCGAGTCCGGAAAGAGATTCCTACCTCTCTCATTCTTCAGGTATGGAGCAGACTAGAACCTAGAGGGACTCTTGGCATATTAGACTCTTGGCATACTAGGCGTAAAGTACTCTTAGTATACTCTAGTCAGGAATACATCACCTACTTCTACTTCTCCCTACACCTAGGATAGGTTAGGAACACTGGGGTAGAACTAGGCTAGAAACGCATCGTATGAGTACTCGCATTTTTAGGCCGTGTCATTTTATGTAAATGCATATATGCTAAAAAGATAATGCTAACGCAGTATTATTTATTTCTACTGCTCACTCTGTACATTATTTATCTCGCATATTGTCTTGTGATCGTAACAGCACATCTAACTTACAACAGAAACAAGACTGTTCAATAAACCTTTTATTGAAACGCCCGTCTGTTATTTCTGTGTAACTTTGAGAATAACTGAACCATGCACGACTGAGCTGAGTGAAATAGTTATCTATTGTTTCTACGACTCTGGGACACGTCCTGATTCTGTAAGGGAAACACAGTGGTCATGTTTTGCGGCTGCCAGAAACTACTCCCTTCTTGTCGTCAAGAAGTTTCTAGTGGACTCTGAGCTAGCTGGCACAAGTAATTAAGTTTAATATACTCGATAGGGACATACCGACCTTAGTCCTATGTCAAACCTATAGGATATATTATTCCAATGCGCAGAGCCTATTAGGGAAATAGGAGCTACACTACATGGCGCCCAACGTTTGGTAAGACAGTAATTCAACGTTAGATACTGAGTAACTCAGCTGTGCATCTCTTCTTTTTCTCTCAGAGACCCCTACCCATATACTCCTAAAGACGTCTGGAGTGGGCAGGGTTAAGTATCCGCCACGGCTACATAGGGCAGAACCCTATATATTAGCTGTTTGGTTTGCTCAACGTTGAAGGATACAGTGTTCCACAATATTGTGCACCTTATCTTTGTTTCCTTGAAACTTGTTCTACATTTTTCATAAAACAAAATGTCCTTAAACGGGGACAATACCGCCTGAAACGGTGGAGCTGCGGCTGATCCAGCCCAGCCAGCATTTTTTAACAACATCGGTTTAAATGAAACCGAGGAGGGTGTCATCGACATCGCTCCAAACTTAAGAAGAGCCATTACTCTAAAACTTATAAAACATGGCCTATCACCGAGAGGAGGTAGAGCAGTTTTCGTGATAGAGGCACATGAATCCTTTCAGACAGAGGTATTCTATTCATGGGTAATATTTCCTGAATCCAATTCAGTAACACACATGTTTCACTTCTACAAAGAAGATGAACCACCAGAGGAATACATTCCTTTCGAGGATATAGAAATTCCATTAACATAGCAAGAGCATCAGCTCTGGTTTAAAGGCGCCCTAAAATATCACAAAAATATAACCAGCCTCGGTCCACTAGGTAGACCAGGAGCAACATGGCCGATTCTAGCCGGCTACACACCTCATCCCGACATAGAAATAATGTCAGATGAGGAACTACTTACTCAACTCACAGAGTTAATAAAAATCTACAAACAATTGGTTCAATATGTCATGCGGACTTTTACAGTCCAACCACCATTAACACTTCCAAATCAAACCCCTCACCAGGGGAATACTCTAAAAATTACACCACAGACTTTATACGCAGTCATGGGTAAAATGCCCACTAAGCGTGAGCAAATTCCGTTTTGGATAGCTCAAAAATTACTCAAATCGAAGCAGTATTTCCAAATACTAGCCCACATGAGAAACACAGAATACTAACCATTAGTTTACCAATGGGGATCACACCACAACTGGAAGACTGCACCACTTGGGGCTCAGTCTTTGCTGCCATCTACACTAAAACACACGGCATTCCGTCAATTGCGGTAATACCTGATGTCCTAAAACAAATTCAAAACGAATACGGGGCAGAGCCTGCTTTAAATTTAGGTATGAAATTACTGAAAAATTTCGACCAGGTCTCAACAATAATATTATCAAATATTAAAGGGGAGGCAGCAGCAGTGGCGATCCGACAAAAATTAAGGGAATTTGATGTTACAGAACATCAAACAGAGCTACCCAGAATTATAGAACAATCCTATGCAGAATTAGGCAGAGATAGTTTGGGTGGGAGACCAGTTAAACCAAAACTATCTGAAAGTCCTGAGAAGGACTCAATTAAACAAACTCCTACATCTTCTAAAAAGAAGTGGGAGACTAATAAACAAAATTCAAATGAGAAAAGGTCTCAATCTCGAGGTAGGTCTCCTCAAAAGGAGCCCTCTGAAAGGAGGTATAACCTCAGGAATAGGGATAATTTCAGAAAACCTGATAGGTATCAAGACACTGATACACGTTCCTCTCGTCCCTTTCAGGTCTCATCACAGACTTCGGAAAGAAGAGGACGAACAGAACATAGAGAAGAACGCGTGAAATCGAAAGACGACAAACACGCTCCAAAAACTAAAGCAAAACCTCAATTCTCCAAAAGAAAGTCGCAGGTCTAATAGTAAGACATGCCGAGAATTCTGAGAACGCAACTCAAGAACGGAGAATGGGCTCAGACAATGCTGGACAGTGCAGCAGAAGTCACAATAGCTCGCCAGAACCTGATGGAACTTCTGGAGATAGTGGACTTGAATGAGTACATTACAGTAGAAACTGTAGACACCAGGGTTAGTGCTCCACAAAAGTTATATGATATAACACTCCGGATGGAGGGAGACAAACCTAGACAGATTAAAGCACTCTTTTGGGAAAAACTATCAAAGGGTTATGACATACTTCTAGCAGAAAAGATTGGCCACCACAATTTGTCAGGGAGTGCCCACACGGCGAGGACATGATTATGCCTGCCTTCTCCAATCACATTCCAATTCACTTAAAATATACATATGCCAGAAAATGGGCAGTGGCCCAGGCTCCAGCATTATATAAAAATCATGTAGGATGGGATGAGGACTCACCTCACCATAAAATAAATCTGAAACATGAACCAACTGCACAGA
Source organism: Calotriton arnoldi (assembly GCA_963921515.1). Classification (NCBI taxonomy): domain Eukaryota; kingdom Metazoa; phylum Chordata; class Amphibia; order Caudata; family Salamandridae; genus Calotriton; species Calotriton arnoldi. The sequence continues at coordinate 2,861,057 of CAWUFW010000945.1, forward strand.
GGCAGTATCCTATTAAGCAAGAAGCTAAAAACAGGTCAGGGAGATCTTAGATCAACTTGAATATCAAGGGGTGATTGAAACATGCACCTCCTCCATGAACAATCCTTTGTTTCCTGTCTCCAAACCAGACAATACATATCGTCTAGTTTTGGACTACAGACACCTAAATACTTGTTCTAAAACTTTTGCAGTGCAAATGCACACAGCACAGCATTAATGAATAACATTGTGCGTAAAAAATACAAAACAACATTAGACATCTCAAATGGTTTCTTTTGTCAAAACATAGCACCTGAAAGCAGGTACTTAACGGCATTCTCCATAATGGGGACCCAGCGTCACTTTTGTCGACTCCCACAAGGGTTCAAGAACAGCCCAGGTTTATTCTCAGCGAGGGTAACGGAGTTACTACAAATCTATGACAACGAGGCATTGTCCTATGTCGATGACATCTATCTGACAGACGATGACTTGGAAAAACACTTGAACAGGGTGAGCACCATTATATTGGGATTCGCCTCTGAGGGCTACAAGTTCAACTTTAAAAAGTCCCGAATTGCCCATCTCAATGTCCTATTTTTAGGATATGAGCTTTCAAGTGAAGGCAAGAGCTTGGCAGCTAACTTTCTAGAGAAATGTGCACTGCTCCAACCTCCAAAGACGCTAAAAAACTTACAATCAATACTGGGATTCCTAAATTTTGGAAGAACATACATTCTAACCTATGCAGAAAGGGTTAAACCTCTCTACGCATTAATCAAACCTGATTTTTCAATCAAAAACTGGACACAGGAACACACAGAAATCTTGCGTTCACTCCAAGCTAATATGTTAGCAACAAACCACTTACAAACACGCGTAAGTCAAAGAAATTTGGTGATTCGAATAATTTCGGGTCAATGTGGATTCACCTACTTAACCTTCAATGAGGGTGAGAAAGTACCAATCGCATACAAATCCCATTTGTACACACAAGCGGAAATGCGCTTCAGTTCAACTGAAAAATTCTAACAGCAGTTCAAACAGCTGTAGCAAAAGAAAGAGCCTTAGCCCAAGGGAAACGCATAATTGTCGTTACCCCAGTACCAGGTTTAGAAGCGGTAACAAAAGCAAGCATTCCAAATGCTAAAGCACTACATCCGAGATGGATACAATGGGTTAATTCTCTTGCTGCACCTGATGTTGAATATGTTTTTGATCCAGATTTAAAAACACAAGCATTTCTCCAGTATGAACAAGAATGTCCTCTGCTCACTGAGATTCTGCCTCTCGATCAGTATGAATTCGTAATTTACACTGACGGATCCGCACAGCCCGCAACTGGGAGTAAGCAAGCTTACAGTGCAGCGTGTGCTATCGTTAAAGGTCGCATGCGAGATGGCATCTTCAGACCTATGGTCACAAAAACTCAATCACTAGGTGATTGTACAGCTCAGCGAGCTGAACTACAAGCATTCAAACTGGCACTTGAGAGTACGGATCGAGAATTCCTCACACTAATCGTGTGCGATTCCGTTTACTGTGTTCAGTCGTATAATGACTATATACGAACCTGGCTTGAAAATGGTTTCAAAGATGCGAAAGGTGGCACAATAAAGCACAAACTGCTTTGGGAACAAGTAGTTCAGTTGAAAAACAAACTACCAAAGGCTCACGTGATTCACACACTGAGTCATCAGCGTGATGGCGTTCACGTTGCAGGGAATTCATTGGCTGACGAAGCCGCAAAGGGGGCTGTTCAGACGGCTTCCGTAGCTGCGATCACTCGTTCAAAAACAAAAATAGACGGTGAGATAATGTTAGCTGTCAATGCTTCAAGCAAAGGCAGCAGTGCAGCGTTACCAAAAAGTTTCCACTCAAGTACTCTTATGTAATTGATGCGAACAACGTTCCTTTTGCTCGAATCCCTGGAGTGGGGGATAGGGTAATTCCAAACATGGAACGAAGAGCAGCCTTGATTTATGAAACTCATTTGGGGGAGGGTCTGTAACATCAAGGGATCTCAAACACAATTTTGAAATTAAAAGAGATGTACTGGTGGCCTGGAATGAATACACACATTCACATATTTATCAACAACTGCTTAGACTGTAAATTACAGCGGGAGAGCCACCAGACACCATGCTGCGAATGCGGCAGCCCAGTACAGACACCACTGTTAGACAGCATTAGGCTATCTACTTGCCGGCGTCCCACTGGACAAAGGCATTCCCACAAATACTAAATCTAGGTTCCTATTGTTATGGCCTCAGCGCTCGGCTGACGCTCGAACTGTTATAAAAGATTTGCGAGTCTTTATCGGCACATACGCAATAGGCACGCTACATTCTGACCAGGGTCCTGCGTTTAGCTCTAGGGCTTACAAGGAGGCCATGGCCAGTCTGGGCGTTGCATTGCGGTACTCCTCTCCATTCCATCCTGAGGGAAATTCTGTTGTGGAAAGGAAAAACCGGGACATAAAGCAGTCTATAACAGCTAGGGTATTAGGTTCGGGTGATGGGTGGGTCAAACACCTCAATAGCGTACAGCGCGCTCTCAACAATCTGCCAAGAAGTTCTCTAGGGGGGGTCACTCCATATGAAGTCCTATTTTGGACAAGAATGTGGGTTCCAGACTTAGAACACGTAGGCACAGTGGTGGAAAATAAAGCATTTAATATCAAAGATCGTTTGGCTGTTTTACAGGAGCTTAACAAATTAAGAACGAAACAAAGCAACGTCTCCCTACAGCCAACCACCACTGGGGAAATATTGGCGGTCCCAGCAAGGCCTGTCTGGATTCCGAAAGTCGGGGATCTAGTCAGAGAAAAAATTGCGGACAAGAAGGAATTTGGACCTTCTTACAGACAACCGGTACCTGTTCTAGCAGTTCAAGGAACAAGAACAGTACTTCTGCCGCCCCTTGCTGGAAGAAAGGAGAAAAGATTTGTGTCCATCGACCTCATCAAACCACAACATGTGGCCAATACTAAGCAGTAGGCCTCGTGGACTCCGACCTAGTAGCAGACTCACTCCTCTCGCTACTATTCAAGAGGTTCAGACTGAAAGACTGATCACAATCGAGAATTCAGCTGTAACAAATGAAGGACTAAGCAACCAAGCTATGGAACTCATCCCTCTTGACAACCAAATAACAGTTTGTCCAAATACACCTGTCTACACCAACGTGACACGTGAAGAACTGTCTCCTGTGATTTCAACAAATCCTGATGCAATTCCAACAATTGACAGAACAGCTTCTGGCTATTTCATTGACTTTGATACGTTCTCAGAAGATCCAAGTGAACCTGAAACGACGCCAGCATCATTCAAACTCAAGCAGCAAGTACAAGACTGTATTCACTTTCTGAAAAAGACTTATCTGGTTTCTCCATGGATTGAACTCTGGATTACATCTGGACTTTTTGTTTTTCTGCTCTGGCTAGCTTTGGTAACAACTGTAAGCGTGCTTATAAGTGGCAGATACATCCATGTGAACAGTGAAGGAAAAGACGTGAATGTACTTTTGAAACCTCATAAATCTTCCCATCGTGAAGCAAGAGACTTGTCATCAGTGAACATCACAGCTGTTCCTATACAGGATGGTATAGTGTGGGACAAAACAGATTATGAAATCTTCGGCCCGAGTGAACAATTGAACATTCCACATTTGTTTAAAATTTCACTAAGTGATTTAATTATGTCCAGTACCTATTCAGATGATTGGGACTTTGAGACTGTGACTGACATAATGTTTGATCTAGAAAAATCTGCTGCATTTTCTAAAAATGAATATTTAGAAGGTTCATCAGACTATGAAGAACTGTATTGTTATAACCACTATGGTCATCATTATTTGCACAAAACTGCATATCCAAGAAATGTGTTTATGTTTAACCAATGGGAACATTGTCCTACACCGCCACACGGTAGTTCAAAAATTTTTGCTAATAAGTTTCCATATTTTTCAGGTTACAATACATCTGACCCAGAAACGTTTTAATATAAAAATGTAAACAAAACAGGACTGAAAATTATGTTAACAAATACGAAACAGATTTATTCTGAAGCATTTATTGCCCAACTGTCTACACAGGGTTTCGACTTATGGAAAGACACAATTGAGACAAAAACTGTCTGGGGTAGTAAAGATTGGCAAGTACAGGGTATAGAAGCTTTATTTAAAGCCTGTATCATCCCTGAACAAATACTGTTTTTGAATGAAACCGTCCAACAAACATCTTGTCTTGGATTTGCCAAGATCAAAGAGATGAAAACACCTTCTGTGCCAACACCTGCCAGTGAAAATAATACAAAGGCAGTGGTGACAGTTGACAATATACTACAACTTAACAGAACTCATCCAAATTGGAAAAAATGGTTGATCTGGCCCACAGACACAAACAGCTGTCAAGAAAGGTTCTTGAACAAAACTCAGGGCTTTACTATTCATAGGCCAGACACAAGATATGTCCAAAGACAACATCCGGGGGTAGTAACATCATACAGTGTAGGAAAATTATGCCTCGATTGGCTGCGTAAATCTACACTACAGGATGTGAAACAACACTTATCCTTACTTACAGGAGATGCTGATCTTAGGGAATTCTTGCTTGGACCAAGAAAACCGCGTCAAAAACGTTTCATATATGCCGGCATTTATGCTGCTTATAATGAAGCATGGAAAGTGTCACAGATAGAGGCCGCAGAACGAATACGTGAACTTGATCGTATTAACTTAGAGAAAACACTCTCTGTGGTCGACCATGGGTTAACAACTTTGTCCTCCAGAATTTATTCATTGGATGGCATTGTATCCTCTGCTATCGACATTCTAGAACAAGATTTGGCTATGTTACAACAAGGTCAATCCCAATTACGTTCTATAGTGTAATTGACATGGACGCTGCAATCTTTGCGAGCGGGCTATGTGCCTTGGCGTTTCATCAACACGTCGTCTCTGTTTGCAGAATACAATCTCACTGATAAACAGTTCGAATTGGCACAAAGAGGAGCAAGGTATACAGTGCTAAGCATTGAAAAAATGGAGAAGTTACCATTCATATTGGCAGAAAAACCAGCTACAGAATGGGGTATTCATGGCAAAATAACATTACCTGTGACAACTTTTCAGTTTCAGTATTGCCTCAGACAAATGCAAGCAGGCAAATATGAAAGGTTGGGTAAGGAATACATTAAGACATCTTGGGATTTACCGTATACACATAGATGTTGGAGTGGGGATCGTGAAGTGTTTCTTAGCGGTACTAACTGTAAACATGCACTGACCGGTTCACTCATATGTCAGGACATTTCTTTACACGGGACTTGTAATGGTTCTGTGGCAAACTTGCCTTGCCATCAGCGGGGTACACCAGCTGCTGTGATTAATCCAACGTTTGGACAACTTTGTAATGGGAGTTACCTCATGTTGAATGATCAGAGTTGCTGTGGAATGTTGCCAGGCATCCCATATCTAGTAACGGTCAACTCCAGGGTCACTTGCTGTATGCAAGCATTGTTTCCCCAATAGACACAGTCAGGGAGTCGCCGCTATGGCCTTCGCTGAACGTCTCTTTTATAAGATTTGATACTTTGAGCAGAATGAAAGCCATGCTTTTACAGCAAACAGTGCCTTTGACCTCGGCCAAAGAAACCTATGATCTACAAGTAGCAAGGACTTCGGCTGAGATACAGACTTTAATACGTACAAACTGCCCTATACATTTCGTAGAAATGATTTCACGTATCTTTAACATGTCAGATACTGACCGGAATTGTACATGTATTTAAGAGCATTTGCTCCGGTCTGTTAGCACCTTTCCAGGCAATACTTGGAATCATTCCCAACTTTGCACATTCGGTGTTTGGTGGCATACCATTAATTCTCGCACTTGTTGCCGGAATTTTATTCATCTTTCTGCTATTGCGCTATGGCCAGCCTATTCGCCGACATCACTCCGAGCGAAATGGAGAAAGCTCTCCTTGAAAGAAAATGCAGTGAGCGAATAGTACAGCTATTGGGCATGACTCGTCTACGGGACCACGTGGTTCCTGTCATTCAGACCAATCTGGCAAGATTGCATCTTACCTGTTCTACGCTGCCTGCTATGCGGTGAAGAATGCGTGTTGGACGCTTGTCTAACATATCCATCAGTTGCGCCAAAGGACGTCGATACTTTGCTGGTCCCGATAACGGCCCATGCTCTGTGTTGTCCCCAGAGGCTCCCTATCCTGATGTCAGCATTCATTGAGATCTCACAGTCGCCTCCTGCTGCTGCTGAGGTACGAGAAACAACTCCAGGCACACAGGTAACAATGGACGCGAACATTGCTGCGGCGACCTATGCTGAGAGCGATGCTTCCCATCTTTGTGCGATCAATCTCTTACACGAGGTGTTCCAACTTACACCAACGACAGTGGATGATGTTTTGTCTATTGAAATAGATGATCTCATGTTTACACCAGACCCATAAACTGACTCTGATTTGGCATACTATGTTCCAAAGAGACAGCAACAACTTGGCCTTCATTTTTCAAAGACTTGGAACTCTACCAAATTTGAACTTTTTGTCCCATTTTTTGAACGAAAATGGCACTTCAATCTGCTTAAAGTAGAACTAGCCTTATAATACAGACTTGGCAGTACTTCCAGGGACACTTAGTCATCTTGTGTGTCTAAGAACAGTTCATTTAATTTTCATGACAGGCAATGACTTTGATTTTGAACAAACTTATCGATCATTTTCGTCATATGTAAATATTGCTTTTATTTTGCATTCCGATTGCATTTATTTCAAAATTTATGCAGGAACTGATAAGCATTGCTTACTGATGTACAGAAACCTTTGCATTTTTAAATATGTCTTTTAATGCTTTTTAGGATATGTTTTAATATGCGGTACTCCATTCTAAATGTTTAGCATTTTAAATGTTTTAGCATTTTAGTAGTGTCGTATACGCGAAAGAGGAGTGGGTGTTGTATACTTTATAGGGTGTCCATAAACGGGCTTTTCTAGAATCATGTCCTTATATAGGCACAATTCGCCTTGCCCTTATATAGGCATAAAATCCCTGACCTTATTTAGGCATAACCCATGCACTCCAAATACAGTCATGGAGTCCGGCATCCGTCCACCCTAGCGTCTCAACGAGTCCATGAAAAAAACAGACCCTTAGGCTGCGGGAGTTTCCCTTGCCCAGGACTATTGATTTCTTCAAGGACTCATATATTATGCATGAACCATTATTCCTTAGGGGTTCATTCATGACGTCTTTCGCTGCCCAACTCACGTCAATGCTAACATTTTCAGGTTTAAATATACCTTCCCAAACCCCTGTAAATCAGAGGAGACCTCGACTTCAGAGGAGCCCGATTCCCGGCCGGACGCACTGAGAAGACGCTGTCATTCCTGCACGCAGAGAGTCCAGCTTCCAGTGATCTAACTTCCCTTGCGGGGTGTTGGAGTTCGAGTTCGGAAAGAGATTCCTACCTCTCTCATTCTTCAGGTATGGAGCAGACTAGAACCTAGAGGGACTCTTGGCATATTAGACTCTTGGCATACTAGGCGTAAAGTACTCTTAGTATACTCTAGTCAGGAATACATCACCTACTTCTACTTCTCCCTACACCTAGGATAGGTTAGGAACACTGGGGTAGAACTAGACTAGAAACGCATCGTATGAGTACTCGCATTTTTAGGCTGTGTCATTTTATGTAAATGCATATATGCTAAAAAGATAATGCTAACGCAGTATTATTTATTTCTACTGCTCACTCTGTACATTATTTATCTCACATATTGTCTTGTGATCGTAACAGCACATCTAACTTACAACAGAAACAAGACTGTTCAATAAACCTTTTATTGAAACGCCCGTCTGTTATTTCTGTGTAACTTTGAGAATAACTGAACCATGCACGACTGAGCTGAGTGAAATAGTTATCTATTGTTTCTACGACTCTGGGACACGTCCTGATTCTGTAAGGGAAACACAGTGGTCATGTTTTGCGGCTGCCAGAAACTACTCCCTTCTTGTCGTCAAGAAGTTTCTAGTGGCCTCTGAGCTAGCTGGCACAAGTAATTAAGTTTAATATACTCGATAGGGACATACCGACCTTAGTCCTATGTCAAACCTATAGGATATATTATTCCAATGCGCAGAGCCTATTAGGGAAATAGGAGCCACACTACAAAAGGGGATCCCCCTAAATTAGGAAACTTAGAGTTGAGCTGTCTGGTATATGCAGATGACGCAATAATAATGGATTTAACTCCAATTGGACTGCAAAGACGACTTGCTGAGTTAATTAGGTATACAGAAGAGTATTATCTAAAAATAAATATTTTAAAAAGCAAAGTTATGATTTTTAGTTATCAAGGTTGTAAGGTCAGAAAAAATTTGAAATGGTTCCTGGGAAAAGAAAAATTGGAAGTAGTAAAATTTTATCCATACTTAGTAAAAATATTTACAAATAGGTGCTCAGCTACTAGACATATGGACCATTGCAGAGGTAAAGCGATTTCACAAGCCTTTGCAATTAATCGTCTGTATACATATTGTGGGAAAAGACATTTCTCACACATTATTTCGGTCTATAAAATAAAGATTCCACCAACCCTGAGCTACGCCAGTGAAACAATTGATGCACAAGAGTGGGCCAGATTCGAGACAGTGGAAGGTAAAATCTGGCGCCAAATATGTAATTTGAATGGCGCAGCACCGATTGCAGCGCTTAGGTTCGAATTTGGTCTTCTTTCTACATATGTGCTATCAATGGCCGCGTGCTTAAGATGGTGTAATGCACTGATAAATAGTTCTGAGAATTTGCTAAGGGTGGCGCTGTACAGAGAAATATTTGTAAATATGAAGGAAAAAACGCTATTTTTAGGAATAATTTAAAAGCATTATCAATGTTTGGTTTAGATATGGATGGGGTGGCGGTTCTTTGTAAAAGGGCCTTGAAAAGTATAATTAAGAGAACAATCTACGGGGTTTCTCGTGAAAGAGATATTAAAATGTGTTCAGAGAACAGAAACATGGATTGTATTGCGGGAGTAGTATTGTCAAAAATCCCCAACCTTATGTCTTATGGAATCTTAAACACGGAGTTCGCAGGGTAATTTTGCTACTGAGATTGAATTTACTCCCCTAAGAATTGTAACAGGATCTTGGGAGGGTATTCCTAGACATGAGAGGTATTGTCATTTATGTAATTCCTGTATACAAGATTTGAATCATGTTTTATTTGTTTGTCCCGCATTACAATCAATACGTCGTAGATATTTAAGGAATTGTTTTTTAAAGTATAATATCACTACAGCAGAACAGGCCCGAAATTGTCTGCTGTCCCCCCCATCCGAACTGATGTGTTTTAAATTTTTTTGCTTTTTTAAACAATTTTTAAACATATATTAAGGTCGGAAAGATCTTTTTAATATATATGTTTAGAGCATTTGCACTTTATCTCGATCTCTCGGTCTTTATGACCGATTAGTTATGTTTACAACTGTGCACTTTTACAAACTTTTTCTGCTGCTAGTTACTCGTTAGTAAAGATCTTCTTAATACGTATGTACAGAGCACTTGCACTTTTTCTCGACCTTCTGGTCTTTATGACTGATTTATTATGTTTGCAATTAAGCATGCACACTTTTTCTAACGTTCTCCGCTGCTAGTTATTCATTTTTAGGATCCCAAGCACTTTACTAAATTTGCTCTGCTGCTAAATTATCATGTATTAGATGATTTTTGGCCAGTATTGTATAGTGAATTTTAAATTTTTGTATTTTATAATAAGTTTTATCATTGAATGTTTTATGATAGTATTAGATTAGAAATGTGTATAAATTTGTAAGAATACATGTATGATAATTCGATTATTTAAGGTTCACCCCTTCTTGCATTGAAAACTCCAAGACCGACTGCTTCTGCTATGTTCATTCGTGCTTTTAGATGAAAATGACAACTTGAATTTACATTGGAAATTTTTGTGGAATGAAATGTGTTTTTAAGATGTACCTTTATGTAGAATTCTGCGGAATTCTAAATCATAATAAATAAATTGAATTGAATTGCCAAGGTGGAAGAAATTGTTATTTTAGAAAACTGTGTTGAGAAACTCGATGGTCCACTTGAAAATGTATTAGTAAATGATAAAGAAGTCCTGATGTTATTTGACTCAGGTGCAAAGATCACTTTGATACCATTTACGTTTTATGAAGGAAAACTCAAGGCTGGAGTAAAACTGTTAAAACCAGATATTAAGTCAAAGGGGTACGGTGGCGAACCAATAAAATTGGCTGGTTATTTTTGGGGTTCAATCGAATTTAAGGATAGGATCATTTCAGGGAAAATCTATGTTTCCGTCAAAGGAGACTCGTTAATATGTTGGGTACACCAACGTGATCTTTTTGTTTTTCTTGACCCTAATGCTAAACCAATGGTTTGTTTAAGGGATAAGCCTACTGTTAACTCTGTTCAAATTGATTGTGACAACTTACTGGAGAGGTTTTCAGATGTCTTTAAGAATGAACTTGGATGTTTAAAGAATTATGTTCATGAGATTAGGTTAAAAGAACATGCCGTTCCCAAGGCTGAAAAAATCAGGAATGTTCCCATGGCTGTTAGAGGTAGTATGAAACTTGAGTTGGACAAGCTAGTTGCCAATGGGATAATTGAAGAAGTGGAGGCTTCACTATGGGTTTCCCCAGTCTTGATTGCCCGTAAGGCCAATGGGGAAGCTCGTCTTTGTGTAGACTTGAGGGAATTAAATAAAGCTGTGGTCATTGACCACTATCCTTTACCCAACATTAGTGAAATGCTTAGTATGCTAAATGGTGCGAAGTACTTTTCTTCCCTCGATCTCAGTTCGGCTTACCACCAAATCAAACTTACTGAGAAGTCTCAAGAATTGACCACTTTCACCACACCCTTTGGTACTTTAAAATTTTTAAGGATGTCATTTGGTCTCATTTCGGCCGCTTCAGTTTTCCAGCGGGCTATGGAAAGGATATTGAAGGGTGTGGTGGGAGTGAAAATCTACCAGGATGACATTTTGGTTTCTGGTTCAACAGAATTGGAGCACAACACAAGACTTTGTGAGTTTTAGATACCTTGTTGAAGTCTGGGTTGACTCTTAAACGGGCAAAGTGCAAGTTTGGAGTTCAAGAAATTGAATATCTAGGACATCTAGTTACAAGCAATGGAATTGAACCCAAAAAGTTGTTGGTTGACACAATAGAGAATTTGCCCTCTCCCAGGAACAGAGATGAGTTAGTGAAGTTCTTGGGAATGGCCGAGTTCTATAACAAATGTATCCCCAAGTTTGCTGAGAGGTCGTTATCTTTAAGATCTTTGTTAAAGAAAAATACTGAATTTGTCTGGTCCAAATTATGTGAAACTGAATTCATTGACATCAAATCTGGTTTAAAGAATGCATCTGACCTTGGGAGTTTCGATGTTGATGATGATGTGATTGTGATGACTGACGCTAGCTCAAGAGGTTTGGGTGGTGTCTTGTTACTGTAGGAAGGTGGAATCTGACTATATGGTTGCCCCCACTTTTTTTCTGGTGTTTTGCTGGTTTATGACTTAGTTGGACTGGGATCCTGCTATTCAGGACCCCAGTCTATCTGCTTTCTCTGTAAAAAGGTTTCCATGTGCCTTAGGCACATCTCTGATTGGAATCTGGAGTGCCCTTATAAGTCCCTAGTATATGGTATACTATGTACCCAGGGCATAGGTACCTCAGAGGCCTACCAGGGGCTGCAGCATGTATTGTGCCACCCCTGGAAGGCCATCCAAACTGACACCACAGGTCTGCTACTGCAGCCTGGGTAAGGTGGTGTATGCACCCCTTACTGTGATATAGGTTACCTATATCACTATATACATTCACACATATAAACCTATAAGTCACTCCTATGGCAGGCCTTAACAATCCTGAAGGCAGAGTGCGTGGTTCCTATGTGAGAGGGTGCCCCTGCACGAGCAGGGCCCCTCTGCAGTGTTCGGAGACCCTTCTCTGATGCTGTTTGTAGTGCAGCCTGACCATATACTCTTAAACGCATTATAACCTCGCGTTAAATGCTAACTTTGGAATGGCTGCACCGAATCATGTCGTGTTTGGTGTCAAACATCTTGGAATACTACCCCCGCCAACTCTGGCGGCGGGGGTAGCATTCCACCCTTCTAGAGGGAGAGACATGTTAACCCTGGCCTGGCCGGTAACTTCTTTCTAAAGCCCTGGCATCACAAAATGGATGCTGCTGCCACAGACACAAGTCTGGCCTCCTGCTGCTGGACGAAACTCCGGCAGGGGAGGCCTGGACACAGGTTTCCTGTCCCAGGGAGGTGTGACCACCTCCCCAGACAGGATAGTGTGTATTGGGGCTGGGCGGGAGCACTTTCGGGTGCTTTGAAGTCCTGCACTGGGGGCACACTTGGTGTCCCTGTGCATACCCCAGTTCAAACCGGATCAGGGGCTTGCAGCCCCTGCTTTGGCGCGAACTGGACAAAGGGAAAGGGGTGTAGCCACCCCTCTGCCCTGACCCACCCATAGGTGGGGCCACAGAGTAAGTCCAACCCCTAAACTTAGTATAAGTATAGGAACCCAGTCCTTAGGACTTTAGATTATCCCTGGACGAAACTCTGACACAAAATCCTGGACCTTCGATGCTCTACTTGAAGATTAGAGGACAGAAGAATCTCCCTTGGGGTCAAGGAGTGACTCCCCTGCTTGGCAGGCACCAAAGAAGCAATTGTTCGGTCTGCATCGCCTAAGCTACCGTCGGACGCCAAAGTCTTTGCATCACCAGAGGTGGATTTCCAGACTTCCCCGAGGCTGCCCTGAGTTCCCAGCAAAGATGAGGCCCGTAGCTGTTGTGGGTAATGTGGAACCGTGACCCCTGGACACCGCACGCATTTGCAAGTGCATCCTCTTCTGGGTCTCCCATGAAGTCGTGCTTTGGGCTCCGAGTATCCCTAGCCTCCAGCACCAACTGCACCGAAGATCACTGGCCTCCACTCCATGAGTGTCCTGTGAGCCAGCTCCACGTGCACCGTCTTGAGGCTCCTTCACGGTCGCTAGCCCGTTGGCTAGTAGCCCTTTACGAAGGCCAATCCTTTTCTTCTTGGGCTCCCTGGTTGCTCCAGGCTTGCCCTCACTTACCCTTGCTGGGTGAGTTCCTCAGACCTTGCTGGTCTGCATCATCGTCAATCGTCATCTACATCGAGACTTGCCGTTGACAAGGCTTGTTGGGTCCAATCCGGTCGCCGACACGTCAGCACTCGACAGACATTGTGTACCAGCCCGAATCCTGCTCCTGGTTGCCGACAACGCCTCCTGAACCTCGTGGCTGAAGAGTCAACCTACCTGAAGCACTCGACATCGGTGGGCATCTGCTCATCGCCTTCCTGGTCACTGGCTAGTGACCCAGACTCTGTCCCCTCTGCTTTCAGGTTCTTCAGATCTCCGATCCACCTTTGGATCCACCCGGACACTTTCCACTTGGTCGCCAGCAGCACTTTGCAGCAGATCGCCATTCAAATCGACGACGAAACCCGACCCCGAAAGGCACCTATGCACCCGGCTTCCCTGGGTGAGGTAACAAGAGTACTCCGGTGCTCCCGTGGGTAGAGACTCTAGAACAACCTAGTTCTCAAAGGATTTGCTCCAAGTCCTTCTTTAAGTGTCCCTTTTCTTTAATTTCCAAACCGCGACTTTCTCCATAGAAGTTAACGGCGTTTCGCAGCTGTGTATTTACACTGCATGCGTCCCCCGTGGGTCCCCTGTGTCACTACCTTGGGTTGTTCCTTGTGGTCCAAGCACTTCTAGAGGCTCTAGGCCTAGTGTCTAGCTCAGTCGTGGTTCTTATACCACTTTATTGGTATATGGTTTGGTACGCTCCTAGGGCCCAAACGTGTATTTGTGCTATTACTGTGTTTAAATAACTTATAACTTATGTATTTCGAACTCTAGCCTCATAAAGAGACTAGAGGGGTGTGTTTAGCAGTAAATACATATATTTTGAATATATACCTGGTGTGGTGCTCTTTCATTTGGTCACTCAAGAGATTATGGACTGGTAAAACAAGCTGCTTTACATTCCTTCAAGACTTAGCCTGAAGGCTGCTCTCCATAGCTACCACTAGGATAGCTTTCAATAAGGTTGTCTTTAACCTATCTCCAATAAGGGGTTGTTTGGACTGGTGCAAGGTGCCCACTATAATTAGTGGACAGCATATGCCAGGCCAACTTCTCACATTGGTGTGCAGCGTGTGGGATTCCAGCTTGCTATTGTTTTACCAGATAATCTCAATTGAATTGATCAACTGAAAACCACTAAAGGTACCTAAGGTACATATAAATTAAGCTTAGAATACAGTAAGTTCTACTGAACTTAGAGTTGTGTGTTAAGGGATAGCACACCCTTTCTACAACTCAAGAGAGTTTAGTAGGCCACACTAGAGTAGGTAGTGCATACACCACACCTCACTAGTGATGTCTTCAAAGCCAGGACCCAGTGAGTCCTTGCCAGAAGCCCCTGGGCTTCTTCCCTCCAAGTATGATACACTCCCTTCTTGGAATTGAGAGCATTATGTAACTTGAGGAAACTGAAGACAGGCCAAAGTCCCACCACCCAACATCTTAGAGAGATGTTGGAGGCTTATGATCTCAGCAGGCCCTTAGGGACTGAAGGGGTAGGAGCAGAGGGTGTGGCAGAAGATGAGGATGGGGCCAGGGGTAGCAACACCCCCAGCCCCCCCTCTGGAACTGACCAGGAGGGTGACAATGACCCTGACCTGGATAACCCAATTCCTCCTGTGGATGAGGAGGAGGCTCAGAATGACCTCCACTTTGTCCCCCAGGAAGGATTGTGAGTGTGCCCAGAAGGTCTAGATCTCCTTCTCAGGAGTCTAACCACTCTGGCACCTCAATAGGGACCTCTGTCTCCTCTCATAGGAGGGAATCCTCTCATGAGAGGAGAAAGAGGCTGATTCAATATGAGGAAGCTCAGCTTGAACTCAGAAAACAGCAACTGGCTATAGACAGGGAGTCCCTAGATCTCTACAAAGAGAGAAAAAGTTGGGACTAGAGTCCCATGGTGGCAGCAATATCCCTAAAGATAGGGAAAGGTCTTATGACCATAGAAACCTAAACAAGATTGTCCCTCCCTACCAGAGTGGGGATGACATCCACAAATGGATAACTGCACTGGAGAGGGCCTGTAAAGTTCAGAGAGTCCCCCAGAAGCAGTGGGCAGCAATCTTGTGGCTCTCCTTTGCAGACAAAGGTAGAGACAAGCTCCTCACTGTAAGAGAAGAGAATGCTGACAATTACACAGTCTTGAAGAGTGCTCTGATAGATGGGTTTGGCCTAACCACTTAACAGTATAGGTTGAAGTTCAGAGACACCCAAAAGCTCAGACTCAAGACTGGGTTGATTTTGTTGATTGTGCTACTAAGGCTCTGGAAGGTTGGATACATGGCAACAAAGTGCAGGACTTTTAGGATTGTACAATTTGATTATGAGGAGCAGATCCTTAATAATTGTCAAAACCAGCTTTTGCACCAGTATCTGGTGGACTCTGATCTGACCTCTCCCCAAGAATTGGGAAAGAAGGCAGACAAATGGGTCAGAACCAGAGTAAAAACTAAAAATCAGGGTGGTGACCAGAAGAAAGATTCTACTAAGTCCCAAGAGAAAGGTGGGGATAAATCTAAGGATAAGTCCCCTACAGGGCCCCAAAATTCCTCTTCTGGGGGTGGGTCCCAAACTCCTTCCTCTCCTGAAAAGAAACCATATTGCCATGTCTGTAAAAAGCCTGGGCACTGGAAAACTGATCCCAGTTGCCCCAGGATTGGCAATAAAGAAAATGTTCCTCCCACAACTACTACGACCCCTCCTGGTACTACCAGTAGTAATCCTCCAGTTGGGAGTAGTGCACCCAAAAGTTAGGTGCTTTTGCAAGAGGAACAGAGGTGGGCCCTAGTTTAGACAGGGACCCCTCAACAGACTCCTCTGACTCTGATGGTTTTATAGGATTTGCCACCTTTACCATGGGTCCCACAGCATTGGGCAGGTACAGATTGGAGCCAATAATTAATGGTCAGAAAGCTGTGGCATTTAGGGACACAGGGGCTAGTGTCACCATGGTGGCAGGGAAACTAGTCCCCCTCACCAGCTTTTACCTGAGTTTAAATACCAGGTGACCAACATTGATGGTGTCAGAACAGATCACTCCATGGCCATAGTCAATCTCAGCTGGGAGGGGGTCACAGGCCCAAAAAGAGTGGCAGTGTCCCCAACCTTACCTGTAGATTGCCTGATGGGCAATGATCTGGAAATTTCAGCCTGGGCTGAAGTTGAACACCAAACCCATCTCAGGATGTTGGGTGTCCCTGTAAGGTTAGTGGGGCTGTGATGGCCACAGCCCCAGCCCAAGAATTTGGAGAGATGGAGCCTGAAAGAATGGCCCCTCTCCCCAACAGAGAGCACAAGGGTTGAAGAAAAGTCTTCTTCCCCCAGAGAGTAGGTAAGAGTCAGCCTCCTCAGGGAACTGACCCTACCCCTAGTGAAGGAACTGCCACAGAGGTAGTCAGGCCTGGCCTGGCCACCCCCTGATGGCAGAGGACCCTTCCAAGGTGGTACCCAGTCTGGAGCAGGTAACCTGCCCCTCTCTACCCTGCCTCAGTCAGCCCAGGGCTGCAGAGGTCAGGGAGGTCAGTGGACCCCCCAGGGCCCCCTGTCCAGAGGAACCCCCCATCAGCAGATATGGGGCACCCAGGCTAGTAGCCCTAGCCAGGTGAAGACTCCTCTAGACACTGAGGGATCCCCCATACCTTTATGTAGGGACCTCCCCCAGAAGGACTCTGGTAGGCAAGGGCAATCCTGGGACCAGAAGGTTCCAAACCTGCCATGTCTCTCCAGTGTTCCATCCAAAGGGACCCAACCCCCAGCTGTAGGCAGCCAAAGGTTGACCCTTAGAGCAAAGTACAACTCAGTCATGGAAAGACAGGCATACATGGTGACCAGTGATCTGAGGAAGCTGAGACCAACATTCCTAGGACCTCACTTCCCTACTCAGACACCTCACCACCCTTGTACTTTACCTAAGCACACCACAGGTAGTGATTCCCCATGGTGGAGACCCTCTCATACCCTTAGGGTGAGGGATTGCTTAGTGGACCATAAGACAGGGGGCAACCATGCTAGTGCAGGTGCTTCCTTATATGGCCACTTAGTCAATAAAGGCTCAACTGGCCAAGGTTAGCCTTATCTCCTTTCGTTTGGGGGGTTATGTAGGAAGGTGGAATCTGACTATATGGTTGCCCCCACTTTTTTTATGGTGTTTTGCTGGTTTATGACTTAGTTGGACTGGGATCCTGCTATTCAGGACCCCAGTCTATCTGCTTTCTCTGTAAAAGGTTTCCATGTGCCTTAGGCACATCTCTGATTGGAATCTGGAGTGCCCTTATAAGTCCCTAGTATATGGTATACTATGTACCCAGGGCATAGGTACCTCAGAGGCCTACCAGGGGCTGCAGCATGTATTGTGCCACCCCTGGAAGGCCATCCAAACTGACACCACAGGTCTGCTACTGCAGTCTGGGTAAGGTGGTGTATGCACCCATTACTGTGATATAGGTTACCTATATCACTATATACATACACACATATAAACCTATAAGTCACTCCTATGGCAGGCCTTAACAATCCTGAAGGCAGAGTGCGTGGTTCCTATGTGAGAGGGTGCCCCTGCATGAGCAGGGCCCCTCTGCAGCGTTCGGAGACCCTTCTCTGATGCTGTTTGTAGTGCAGCCTGACCATATACTCTTAAGCGCATTATAACCTTGCGTTAAATGCTAACTTTGGAATGGCTGCACCGAAACATGTCGTGTTTGGTGTCAAACATCTTGGAATACTACCCCCCGCCAACTCTGGCGGCGGGGGTAGCATTCCACCCTTCTAGAGGGAGAGACATGTTAACCCTGGCCTGGCCGGTAACTTCTTTCTAAAGCCCTGGCATCACAAAATGGATGCTGCTGCCACAGACACAAGTCTGGCCTCCTGCTGCTGGATGAAACTCCGGCAGGGGAGGCCTGGACAATAGGTTTCCTGTCCCAGGGAGGTGTGACCACCTCCCCAGACAGGATAGTGTGTATTGGGGCTGGGCGGGAGCACTTTCGGGTGCTTTGAAGTCCTGCACTGGGGGCACACTTGGTGTCCCTGTGCATACCCCAGTTCAAACCGGATCAGGGGCTGCCCCTGCTTTTGCGCGAACTGGACAAAGGGAAAGGGGTGTAGCCACCCCTCTGCCCTGACCCACCCATAGGTGGGGCCACAGAGTAAGTCCAACCCCTAAACTTAATATAAGTATAGGAACCCAGTCCTTAGGACTTTAGATTATCCCTGGACGAAACTCTGACACAGAATCCTGGACCTTCGACGCTCTACTTGAAGATTAGAGGACAGAAGAATCTCCCTTGGGGTCAAGGAGTGACTCCCCTGCTTGGCAGGCACCAAAGAAGCAATTGTCCGGGCTGCATTGCCCAAGCTCCCGTCGGACACCGAAGTCTTTGCATCACCAGAGGTGGATTTCCAAACTTCCCCGAGGCTGCCCTGAGTCCCCAGCAAAGCTGAGGCCCGTAGCTGTTGTGGGTAATGTGGAACCGTGACCCCTGGACATCGCACGCATTTGCAAGTTCATCCTCTTCTGGGTCTCCCACGAAGTCGTGCTTTGGGCTCCGAGTAGCCCTAGCCTCCAGCACCAACTGCACCGAAGATCACTGGCCTCCACTCTACGAGTGTCCTGTGAGCCAGCTCCACGTGCACCGTCTCGAGGCTCCTTCGCGGTCGCTAGCCCGTTGGCTAGTAGCCCTTCACGAAGGCCAATCCTTTTTTTCTTGGGCTCCCTGGTTGCTACAGGCTTGCCCTCACTTACCCTTGCTGGGTGAGTTCCTCAGACCTTGCTGGTCTGCATCATCGTCAATCTTCATCTACATCGAGACTTGCCGTTGCCAAGGCTTGTTGGGTCCAATCCGGTCGCAAACACCTCAGCACTCGGCAAACATTGTGTACCAGCCCGAATCCTGCTCCTGGTCACCGACAACGCCTCCTGGACCTCGTGGCTGAAGAGTCAAGATGACCATCAACCTACCTGAAGCACTCAACATCGGTGGGCATCTGCTCATCGCCTTTCTGGTCACTGGCTAGTGACCCAGACTCTGTCCCCTCTGATTTCAGGTTCTTCAGATCTCCGATCCACCTTTGGATCCACCCGGACACTTTCCACTTGGTCGCTAGCAGCACTTTGCAGCAGATCGCCATTCAAATCGACGACGAAACCCATCCCCGGAAGGCACCTATGCACCCGGCTTCCCTGGGTGAGGTAACAAGAGTACTCCGGTGCTCCCGTGGGTAGAGACTCTAGAACAACCTAGTTCTCAAAGGGTTTGCTCCAAGTCCTTCTTTAAGTGTCCCTTTTCTTTAATTTCCAAACCGCGACTTTCTCCATAGAAGTTAACGGCATTTCGCGGCTGTGTATTTACACTGCACGCGTCCCCCGTGGGTCCCCTGTGTCACTACCTTGGGTGGTTCCTTGTGGTCCAAGCACTTCTAGAGGCTCTAGGCCTAGTGTCTAGCTCAGTCGTGGTTCTTATACCACTTTATTGGTATATGGTTTGGTACGCCCCTAGGGCCCAAACGTGTATTTGTGCTATTACTGTGAATTAATAACTTATAACTTATGTATTTCGAACTCTAGCCTCATAAAGAGACTAGAGGGGTGTGTTTAGCAATAAATACATATATTTTGAATATATACCTGGTGTGGTGCTCTTTCATTTGGTCACTCAAGAGATTATAGACTGGTAAAACAAGCTGCTTTACATTCCTTCAAGACTTAGCCTGAAGGCTGCTCTCCATAGCTACCACTACGATAGCTTTCAATAAGGTTGTCTTTAACCTATCTCCAATAAGGGGTTGTTTGGACTGGTGCAAGGTGCCCACTATAATTAGTGGACAGCATATGCCAGGCCAACTTCTCACAGTTACAAAGATCAGGAGGTGAATATAGGACAATTGCTTTTATTTCAAGATGTCTGCGAGGTGCTGAAACAAATTATTCAGTTATTGAAAAGGAGGCTTTGGCTGTCTTTTGGGCAGTAAGAAAGCTGAAGAAGTTTCTTTGGGGTCGCAAATTTGAAATAAAGACAGATCACAAACCTCTTAAGGAGGTCTTTACTAAAAAAGGTGTGGATCAGATTTCTGGTCGCATACGTAGATGGGTCATTGCTCTTCAAGAGTTTGATTTCGAAATAAACTATGTTCCAGGAGCTAGTAACTTGCAGGCAGATTGTCTTTCAAGATTATTTGTCGAGTCTGAATGTGATGAAGACTCATTGGAAGAGAGCTTTGCTGGGGATGACTTTAATGAAGATTTGAATGTATGTTTTGTTACCGAAGGGATTAGACAGGAGACGGAGTGGAAGACTTCGCTAGAAAAAGATGTTTGCTTGCAGAGTGTGATAAAAATGGTTTTGGAGGGTTGGTGGTCAAAAATAAGTGTGGGGAAGAGTTACTGAGTTTTTGAGAAGTTCGTAATGAACTTTCTATTGTTGATGATTAGCTTATAAGAGGGAGTAAACTTGTGCCTCCTGAAGATTTGAGACTTGTTTTGGTAAAGAGGGCTCATTCCAGTCATATGGGCATTTCTAAAATGAAAGAAAGGGTCAGGGAAAGTTTCTGGTGGCCGTCAATGGATTTGATGATTGAGAGGGAGGTTAGAGAGTGTTTGGATTGTGCAAGGAGTGACACGGTGTTAAAGTGTAGAACGCAGCCCATGGTTGTCAGGGAGAGAGCTGCTGGTCCGTGGGTTGACATTGCCATGGACATTCTCGGTCCTGTAAGGGTCAGTTCGCATGACAGATATGTTTTTGTTTGCTTAGACATGTTTTCTCGGTGGCCAGAAATCAAAGTTGTGAATTCAATTGAGTCTAGTGATGTCATAAAATTCTTAGAGGAGATATTTGAAAGAGAGGGTTTTCCCTCCAGTCTCCTTACAGATAATGGGGTTCAATTCACCTCTGGGCAAGTTGAAGAGTTTCTTAGAGAGAGAGGAGTGAAGCATAAGAAAGCTTCACTCTATCATCCAGAGTCCAATGGCGTTGGTTGAAGGTTTGAGGAAGAAGGTGAGAGAATACAGGTTGACTCCTCATTCCAGTACAGGGGTCTCACCTTTCCGTTTGTTTAAGGGGAGGTTACCCTGTTGTGAGGTCAGCCCTGGTTGACTCATTGAGAAAAGATTGAAGTTTGATAAAAAAATTTGTGTGCCTTCAGGTTGGGAATCCAAAGAGGAAGAAAAGAAGTTGAAGTCTAAGGCATTGTATGACATGAGGAAAGCTGTTAAAGAGACGAGGGTCCAAGTAGGAGATTGGGTGAGAATAAAATCTCCAAGAAAGAGCGTAAAGTGTTCCAAATTCAGCATGCCTTGTCGTGTTAAGAAATTATTTAAAAAATGCTGTGAAAACTGATGATAATAAGATTTGGAATTTAAGCAGAGTTTCAAAATGTTCATCTGAGCAGGGATCGGTTCCTTTTTCTGCCAAGGTGATGGATTTAAAAGGTATCCCGGAATCGGGATCAGCTCCTTTGACGGCTAAAAAAAGTGTGTCTGGCAATGTTGTAGTCAGACCTAAACATGAAAGGAGTAAACTAGTTCGTTTTCGTGATTTTGTTTAAATGCTCCTTTTGTTTTTGTTTTTTTGCCTTCTCTTTATGTTTTTCCTTTGCTGTTTTTGTCAAATATGAGTGAGGAGGTGATGTGGTATCCTAGGTTATAGAACCACCTTTACCAGTGGTTCTGTAACCTAGGAGCTAGTGGTTCTCTAGGCAGACTGTAACGGAAGACTGTGGCTTCGGCAGCTGTTTTACGGAGCGCTTCCGTGGATGGGGTCTTTATTCCTTGTATCTTAAATAAAGCTACTTCAATTGTTTACCATCGCCTTGGATCTTCATTATTACAACCTCCTCATGGGACTCCACCTGGTGGCTGTCGGAGCTAGGACCAACACCCACCTCCACAGGCCACGCAAGAAATCTAGAGATCATCCTGGATAGCAAGCTGAACATGACAGCTCAAGTCAACGCAGAGTGCACCTCCTGCTCCCACATCCTATTCCTGCTATGAAAGATCTTCAAATGGTTGCATCAAAAAAGCAGAAGGACAATCACACAAGCACTCATCACCAGCAGGCTGGACAACAGCAACAGTCTCTATGCCAGAATCACCAAACAACACCTACACGGACTCCAGACCAACCAGAACAGCTCTAAAAAACTCATACTTGCTCCCTCAACACATCAGAGGCTCCTCCTCACTTCTTGAGTTCTGCAAGAAGTTGAAGACCTGGCTCTTTGTATCCGCACCTTGGGGCCCACACACCTACACACTTGCTCAAGCACCTTTACTCTCTTGGGGGCCGATTCACAGAACTAATCTGAGATAAAATTGTAAACTTACTACTAAACTTTATCTCAGTTTAGTAGTAGTAAAGTTAGGAGTCCTAACTTTGCTACTACTAAATTCCTTCTGTGAATACCAAAAGTAGTAGGTTTAGGATTTTATCTCAGTTTAGTAGCAGTAAAGTTAGGAGTCCTAACTTTACTACTACTAAATGCCTTCTGTGAATACCAAAAGTAGTAAGTTTAGGATTTTATCTCAGATTAGTTCTGTGAATCAGCCCCTTGGTGATTTGTACGCTATACAAATCAATATAACATAACAAAACATTATACATTGACACGAACAAGTGTATGAAAAACATTGACAATCATCATATGTGTCTTTGCCTATGAATGCTGATGAACCCATTATACAGAGTTATTCTGTATTCTCATTAACCAATGCATTTATTTGCATTGCTAAAGTTCAGCACCACTTTGGCAAAAATGTACCGTGGAATACTTCATCCAGTGATATAAACTAAACATAATTATTAATCTGCTGGGCGTTGTTATAATCTATAGATCTGTTTTATGGCTGCTGTGAGACTTAATTGCTGATAGTGCTGATCTTACATGCAAACCAGAATTAATTATGCAAATATCTTCTGAAAAGATTATAGATGAAAAACAACTGCCAAAATGTATTATTTTCTGTCACTCCTTAAATAGGTTATTGTAATAAACTATTTATACGTCCCATCATGAGCAAATAAACATTGTTCTTAATACATTTTTAGAGAAAAATATCCTACAAATGGTTCTTTAGCTTAGACCACATAATTGCTTACAATGATTTTTTGAGTTTTGAATAACTATAGAAACTTGACTGGAAAGTTGACTTTTTGTCTACATTTTATCCTGTGTAAGAAAGCAGCATGCAAAAAACACGCCCATCAAAATCAAAGGTTCCACTACATTAAAAAGACTTAGGGCCAGATATACAACCATTTTTAACGGTCGCAAACAGAGAATCGGGCCGTTTGTGACGGTAAAACATGACATGCAGGTATTCTGCTCCAGAACAGAACTATGCTTGGACCATGGAACTTCAGCATGTAGAGAATGAGTCATCATACCACCTCAGTATCCATGAGCCCGACTCTGACTAGCTATAGTGCCTCTCTTGCCCTCCTAACCATACCAGAGAAACAAGTGAATTGGCACTCCAAAACACAATACTCTCGACCTTCTCAGGAATCGCAGTAACAAGACACACCCCTTCACTCTCACACTCATATTTGTCGGCAGTAAAATAACAAAGAAACACAAAAGAAGTTTAGAACATTTATTCAAAATATCATGCTCTGAAATGAGTATACATGCCACAATTAGGAAACAAATGCATATTAAAAATACTTTTAACATGGTCAATAATCCATACACCATAAAAAGTGCTGTCTTTTTTTAAGACAGAGTAACCTACCCCCCCTACCCTGCTAAATGATTATATGAAATATCTCTGGGATTACCGCAGACCCCGCACCTTAGCGTACACCGATGGGCGTTCTACATCTCAGCAGATGCAGTGCTCTTGTCTCAGAACTCTTGTTCCATGTCTCTGTGTCTGTGTTTGTGGCTCATGTACTCATCCATATGCTAGGACATGTGTTCACATAACCCATAGATGCATTCTTGTGTTATGTCTAGGTGCTAGTGTCTGGCCAGAAAGAATAACAAGGGACATTGTTGTTTGACCTTGTCGGTGGTGCTCAGACGCAATCCCAGGAAAAGAACAGAACGCGAAAACATATGCAGGTTCCGTGTGAAAGTACAATGTGGCACAAAAGCAAGCTTGTTTATATAGTAATGCATGCGAAGAAAATGAGGCCTACAACATGAACAGTAAGGCTACCGTAGGGAAACTACAATGGGCAACACAGAAAACACACAACAGTACTAACCCTATTTTGCAAATTGGTAACCTATTACTGACTCGCAAAATAGGGTTTGCAAGCTGCTATTAGGAAGGGGTGTGCCAAGGGTGTCCCTCACTAATAGCGAGTCACAAGAGCATGTACAATTATTTACCACCCATTTCAAGTACGTGGTAAGTCACTCGCAAACCGGAAGTGGTCCTGGGGGACCCCTTCCCCTTTGTGACTGGCAGCAAAAAAAAATTTTAAGAGCAGGTAGTGGTCCCACAGATTACGGACCACTGCGTACTCTTAAAAAATGAAACAGAAACATTTCATTTTTCTTTTTGAAATGCATCCTGTTTTCTGTTAAGGAAAACAAGGATGCATTAAAAAAAATTATTGCTATATTTAAAAGCAAAGACAGACATGGTGGTCTGCTGTCCCCAGCAGGCCACCATCCCTGTGTTATTGCCCATTCCCAATGGGTCACAAATTGCGACCTGCCTCATGAATGTTGATGAGGCAGGTCTTTTGCAACCCCATTGGGAATAGCTAATGTGTCTAAGACATTTAATTTTGCGACCCGCAATTTGCGAGTCGCTAAAAAACGCAATTTGCGTGTCGCAAAATATGATGGTTGTAGAGCTTGCCCCTTAATCGAATAATGTAATGTTGTACAAAACCATGGCCACAATGGGATTTCAGCTTATATTTTAATTTAACAATTGAAAAAAAGAGCTAAAGGAAAGAACAATCAGAGAAAGTTCATTAAAGTGTGAAAAACAAGGGATGTCATTGAATTCACTAGAAGGAATCTTGAAACTGACAAGTCTTTCGAAGAATTTGCCATTACCAGTGAGCCTAGTCGGTTCCTCATCATTATACCTGTGAAAACTTGTGATCTCTATGGGGAATAGACCCAGGAGAGGTTGCAGAAGACAGGTGACAAATTCTTCTAAATTTGAGTTACTTATGTCTGCAGGTCTATCACATACGACATTGAAAAGTAACCAACTTATATCAAAATTAAATACAGCGCATTCCTGCCCTTTATGCCTTTACCGGCACACAAATTGGTGCATAGTGCCAATGAAGTAATAGACCAGTGGGAAACCCAATATACCCTTGGAGGCATGGGCAAATAAACAAATGTTGATTAGAGATGCCTACAAGGGAATTCGTTCACTGAACTTAGTCGAATTTCATTTAAACTTGTTACTAATTGGTTAGGCCCCAATTGGTGGCTAAACGTTGCAGAAGTCTACACATCAATGTAGTTGTACACAAAATCAATGTTCAACAGAACAATTGAAAAACAATTAAAAAACAATTAGAAAACACAGGTATATCTTTCTTTCATGAATACACAATTTTAATGTGAAACAAAATTTATGAGGGGTACATTCAAAAACAATAAAACACTATGATGGAGGATACATAAATGAACCTGCAAATCATAAGTGTAATCATCTATTCCAAAAGAGTACACAGAGGAAAACAAATCGACAAAAATAGAAAATAATTCCTCAAACGCCTTAGTTGTTAGGGAAATAGTTGTAATAGTCGACGTTTCGGTCTGTTGTGGCAATAACATCCGTCAGACCATCTTCAGGACATACAGATGTTTGTAAAACAAGTCCCTCAAATCGTATTCAGTAGTTATCTCAACCCAAGAATGATCGAGTAATAGAAATGTAGAAATGGCCTAACAAATAGGCTGCAGAGACCCCTTTAGAAATTCAAAGTCAGGAAAAGTCAGGAAAAAACCTCACGACTTTGTCAGGGGAAGCAGGAATCTTGTTCTGAGATGTCTTCCCGGAGTTCAAGAGAGTTACGGTAAACAAAACTCCACACAAGCGAGTTGTAAAAGACTCGTCATCTCCAGAGGGTCCCGCACACAGCAAATACACGATACGTATCGTGTATTTGCTGTGTGCGGGACCCTCTGGAGACGAAGAGTGAACGAATTCCCTTGTAGGCATCTCTACTCAACATAGTGCCAATGAAGGCTGCGTGAGTTAGTACAATTGTTTTTATGGAGGAAGGGACACTTTCCTGCACAAAAACAATCAATGAAGGCGTTTTCCTCTTTTTATGTGTGCTGCAGAATGCAGCATAAATTGAAAGAGGAAAAAACTAGGGGAAATAAAGTTCTTTCTCCTGGTTACAGCTCCCTTGTGGAAGCGCACAGTTTTGACGCATTCCCAGGTTTACAGATCCTTGTAAATCTGGGAATGTGTCAAAACGCATGGGTGTTGCGTGGAAAATCCCAGCACAATGTCCACGGAACACCTCCTTGACTTAGAGTAAGGCAACAGAGCGCTTTGCGCTGCTTTGCCTTAGTCCATATCTCTGAGGTCATGCAAAGCCACTCAGGGTGGCTTTGCGTTAAATCATAGATATGATTGAGAGGCCTGCACCACCGGAGTGTCATAAAAGGTGACGCTCTGGCAGTGCAGGCCTCTTTTAAATGAGGCCCTTTGTTTTTACTCTCCTGCTTCTTATCCCAATACCCAATTTTTTATGAGGCCCAGCAATGCCAAATTCTTGAATTTCCCTCACCACAGACAAGGCAAAGCTCTGAATCAGTGGAAAGACAAGCGGGAATGAAAGATGCAAATAAATAATTAGTTTGGGTTTGAAAACAGCAAAAGTATATCAAAATGACAGTTGTAAGTGATTTCATAGAAAAATGATTTAATAGAATACCATTATTGAGAAAATGTTTCACCTAAACTGTTTAATGGAAATTTACAGGATGAATAGCATTTACCATTTCATGGAAACCAATTCATTACGTTTTTTTTTTTAAATTGGCTTTTGCATGCTTAATGTTTAAGGTGTAAATGCAATGATGCAGGTCTTACTTTCAGAAACATTTTTGCCTGAGGCATTTATTTCAGTGCATTATTTAACAAGACATTACTTTGGGTTTATATCTTTTACATTATCAAAAAATTACTTTGGATGCTTTAATTCATTGATCCCTCCCTACCCCTAAATAGCATCTATGCCTGACCCACTCACAACCCCTAAACACCATCGAACCCTGCCCTCTAAAAAGCCCCTCCACGCCTATATTTCACCCATCCCTGACCCATAAACTCCACCCATTCCTGACCCTAAAAGCCCTTTCTACCCCTAAACTCCACCCATCCTTGAACACTAAAAATCCCTGAACATGCCCATGCTACACTCAACCCTGCCCCCTAAATGCCACCCACCCAGAAATCTAAAATAGCTTTCTCTCCCTGTTAGACCTGGCATCCATGGCATGGTTTCCCCCTAACGTTTTGCCTTCAGACTTCCTGTTCTGGTAGACTTTGTTTTTGCTGTCCTTAGGATTTTGCACACTGCTAATCAGTGCTAAAGTGCTTGTGTTCCTTCCCTACAACATGGTAACATTTGCTTATACCGAATTGACATATTTTATTTACTTATAAGTCCCTAGTAAAGTGGCACTATATTTTTCCGGGGCTTGTAAAGTAAATGCTACTAGTGGGCCTGCAGCACTGATTGTGCCCACCTACTTAAGTAGTCCTTTAAACATGTCTCAGGCCTGCCATTGCTGAGTCTGTGTGTGCAGTTTAAACAGCCATTTCAACTTGGGAAAATAAATCTTCCTTTTTAATACATATAAATCAACCCTAAGGTAGGACCTAGACAGCCCAAGGGTGGAGTGCATTAAATGTAAAAACAGGGCATGTACTTTTAAATTTTACATCTCCTGGTAGTGAAAAACTCTCAAATTAATTTTTCACTACTGCAAGGCCTATATCTCGCATAAAATAGCAGTGGGATTACCTTATTACATTTTATAAGTGTAATTTCTAAATGGGAAGGCATAACTGATTCAAGTTTGGCATCTCTGGAATCACAGTCTAAAATCCTAATTTATGGTAAAGTCAGATTTCAAACTGCAATTCTGAAAATGCCACTTTTAGAAACGTGGCATTTTCTTGCTTTAGCCATTTGGTGCCTGCAGCCTGTCTCCGGTCACATGACTGGCTGTAGTGGGTATTTGGGCTTTGTGTATTCCTCCTAGACAGCCACACACAATGGGAGCGTTGGTGTGTCTGAATGGGCCATCACTGGCAGGATGGGGGAGGAGCTGGAGCCATCCTCACTTACACATGAATAGGCTGTGTCTCCACACAAAGGGCTGCAAATCTCCTGCAGATAGCTTGGAGCCAGGGAAGGGAAGGTAGCGCATCTATGTACTTTAAAGGAATGTCTCTAGAGCTTCTCTCCACTTCAAAGGCACAACGGTGTATAAAAGGAGGACCTCACATACCATCACTTCAGTACCCTTCTGGACCTGTGGATACTCTGCCAGGAAGAAAGTCTGCTGTGCCGCTGGAGGACTGTCACTCTAGACTCTTACTCTGCTATGCTGCCCTGTTACCCTCTTGCCTGAATGAGAAGGACAGGACCTGCATCTATTGAACCCAGAGTGACTCCAAGGACTAGTTGGCTGACCTCCTGATCTGAAGCCTCAGGGACATAACAGGTTTCCAACAACCTTGCCCTGCACCTGGACTCTGCCATCAGTGAGTCTACCCTGCCAAGTGGTACCACCCAGTCATGCACCCTTAGATGTGGGCCTCAGGTGCTTGTCAGCAGAACCAATGTATCTTCTCTGCTGAGCAGCACATCCTGAGCAGAACCAACGCATCTCCGTGGCTGAGCAGCTCATCCTCGAACAGAACTGATGCATCACCACTGCTTCATGGATTGGACCTGTTGCAAAGACCCACATCGCCCCCACAGGCTTTGGGACTGATGCATTGCCAACAGCGCAGCGCATCGCTAGCCCAGGTCCTCGCATCTCTCGTCGACAGCATCCTCGAAGATACCAGACTCCACATCACAGCCTCGCAGCTCCTCGGAACCGATGATTTACCCAATGCCAAGACTTTGCTTTGCAAACCTGTCTATGAGATCTTTAACGAGGATGCAACAGGACCTCACACCACAGCCTTGCCGCATCTCGGTTAAGACGCATCACTTCAGCTATGTGGCGCATCTTTGGCGTCGATCAACTGAATGATTTAAGTTACTCTGTTCAGCAGGCCTAACTAGGGCCCTGAATCAGTGCCGTGCTCCATCGCAGTTGCCCTGAACTTGTGACTTTATTCTGGTCTGGCGTGACCAGATATCCCCAGTTGGCGCTTTGTGCTTTTTGGTGTTATTTTTCACTAAAAAATTCAATATCTCTAGCTTTACTGATTGGACTTTTGTCATTTTGGTCTTGGCTTATTAATTAAATTACGCTTTATTTTTGTACCCTGATGCGGGATCTTTTTTGTGGTGTTTTGACTGTTTAACTGTTTGAAGTGTTGCATAAATACTTTACACATTTCCTCTAAGTTAAGCCTGACTGCTCTGCGCCAAGCTACCAGAGAGGTTGAGCACATTTGGGGTTTGCTTGTTCCTTACCCTGACTAGGATTGTGGTTACTGCTTGACCATGGCTCATACCCCAGTCAACCAGTAACCCAGTTTCTAACATTGGTGTACAGTGGTATGATAGACAGTTTGTTTGTGCAGTGCCAAACAGTTATTTGGTATACACCACCCTCCCATATCTAAGACCAATTTGAGTTTACATTTTCCCTGATTGGCCTTTTGGCTTTTCATAAACTCCTTCTCTGACTGTTGAGCCTGAGCCCACCTTTACAAGCATGGACTTTGATCTGGCTAATCTGAAGTCCTACACTGTGGCCTAGCTCAAGGAGTTCTGTAAAGAGAGGGGGCTACCTGCAAAGAGCACCACCAGGATTGTGGAGCTGCAAAAGGCGCTGAAGGCCTAGGTGGGAGTCCACCGATCGCTGGTGCCAGTAACAGAAACAGATGATGAGGCAGGGTAGGAGGAGAATGAGTATTGATCAAAGCAGGACACACAGGAGGGTCTTGAACTACAACCTTTTAAGGAGGGGGATAACCTACTCCTATGATTGGAGATTCCTTCACGTGCAGGGAGCAGTGTGTCCTCCTGCAACCTGCTCCCCGACGAGCTAGTGGAGAAAAAGGCAGAATGGGAGTCTAGGCTGGAAATGACTGAGCTCAAAATTGAAGAAAAGGGACTGGTCATGGAGGTAAAGCAAAGGAAACTGGCCATGGAGGAGAGAATTGCTTTGGAGCATTTAGCTCATGAGAGGAGCCTTAAGGAGCTGAACGTGAAGGCCAAACAGGAAAAGTCTAGCAGTGATGGTGGCAGCATTTCTTCTGTGCCCTCTGGAGCCAAGAGGGTCCATATTCCCAAAGGTCTGGTGCTTGACTTTGTTTTGAGGGGTGATATTGATAAGTGGTTTAAGGCTTATGGGATTTCCTTACTGATACACAAGATTAGTGAAGGAGACTTGGGGGGCTATTCTGTAGAGTCATATCCCTAGCGCGGGGAGGGAAACCTACTGCCCCTAGAGATGGAGGACAGATTGATGTATCCCCCATGAAGCAAGTCCTTCTCAGGAATTATGGTCTGACTCCAGAAAAGTGCAGACAGAAGTTTAGGAACAGCCAGAAACTGGCCCAACCGACCGTAGTGCATTATGTGGATTACATTTGCATGGCACTGGATAATTGGCTAAAGGGCAGTGAAGGAAACGATTATCAGGGGCTGTACAATTTGATTTCAAAGGAGTACATGTTCAGTCTTTGCTTTGCAGATATCAGGAAATACAGGCAGTGGGTCACCATTAACGGGCAAGGGGTGGAGTCTCTCAGAGACACTGAAACTAGCATGACAACCATCAGATGAGGTAGTCTCTACTGCACACCACCAGGTTGTTGTAGATGACAACCATTAGAGCCTTTGGGGGTCAAGAACACATCCTGTTAACTCCAGTAAGTCTCACACAGTGCGATTGCTGACAGCTGGTCAGAGGCCCTGCCCCCTTTCTCCACCACCTACAAATGCACCTCTTGGAGCACTACTAGTTGGAGGATGAAGTCCTCTTGGAAGCTGAGGGACCTTTGGGGACATGATGCCATCTTGTTACCCCCAGTAAGTCCCACACAACGGTATTCCTGAGAGCTGGTTAGAGGCACCGCCCCCTTTCTCCACCAACCTGCAAACACGACTACTAATAAAACAACCATAGAAATTCACTTTATCGTGTAGCAATCCACAACAGGTTAGTTCTTGTGAGTTAGATACCCACCAGTCACTCTCTAGTGGAATTTTGCATTTTGGCATGGAGCGGTCCAAATTAGGCTAGTCCCTATGAGTTGAAGAACGGTCAGACTCTCCCCAGTGGGATCTGTCAAGCAAAGTAAGAGCATCATGTAATGGACTCCATGTCGAGTAAGAGCTTCTCAATTATTGATCAGTTAAAAAACCAAATGTTACAGGGACGTTATAGTTAGGAAATAGAATTTAAAAACCTTAGAAATTCACTTAAAAAAACAAAGGTTACAGGGATATTATAGTTAGGAAAAAGAATTAAAAAATCTTAGAAAGAGACTAAAAAACCAAAGGTTACAAGGACGTTATAGTTCAGGCTCAGATTTTACTCCTATAAAACCATAGAAATTCAGCAGGTATAGTTACCTGAACTAACTATAACTTAAGTCCCTGCAATGCACTGCTTATGATCTCACATATTATATCACTCATGGCATGGTCAGTGACATCACTCATGACATCACTGTTAACATCTCAAATGACATCACTAATGACATCACTAATGACATCATCCACAAAACCACTCACACACCCACTCACACACCCCCATAGAACCTCTCATACATACACTCACACACCCACACAACCACTTATATACCCATACCAGAACTCACCCACCCACTCACTCCTCTGGTCAGAGCTTCTGAACCCAGCCACACAGGAGGGCCCTCCCTGGGCCCACAAGACCCTGTCCTGGGGGCTTGTCCATGCGATGGGCCAAGGGACGGATCCCAGGAAGGGGGCTCTCTCCCCAGGGCCCACTGGGGGCTCGTTCAGAGTTTCTGAACCCAGCCAAGCAGGGGAAGCCTCCCCGGGCCCTGACAATCGGTAATAACACTTGTTCTACTATTCTGTGTTCCATTGGATTGGGGACCCTAGCTCAGCTGGCACCTAGAGAAATCTAACCAACCTGTACATTTCTGTACATTTTTTAAAACTAGACACCTAGGGCTATCCAGGTGGGCTGACTTGTGGCTCTCACCACGGTTTATTACCCAGAATCTCTTACAAACCTCAAAACAATTTTCCTCAGATTTCTGTAATGGAGGTTCAGGAATCTGCAGGGAGCCACACATTTTATTCCACCCAGCATTCCTCCAAGTCTCCCGATAAAAATGGTGCCTCACTTGTGGGCTTTCCCTGTGCCCACGACACAAAACAGCCCAAAACGCAACATGAACGCAGCGCATTTTTCCACTGAAAACAGATCCTTTTTTTCCAATGAGCCAATCAGCTCATTTTACTTACACTTTCGATATAATGAAATCAGCACCCCAAAGGTGCTGATCATCATTACACAAAAAAAATGCCTTCGGCACAGGGGAAGCTCTTCCCCTGCTCCAGAGACTGAAAAATAAAAAAGTAGAGGATTTCCTGGACATGTGCAGAGGACGGAATGGTTCTGTCCCCCGCACACATCCACCGCAGTGGAGGATGGAACTGTTCCCTCCTCCACGCAGGAGGGGTTAAAATAATTTCCTGGCTGCCAAAGAGGTCTGTTCTGAATGCCATAATCTTTTATGGGGAGCTAAATAGAAATGTTATCCCTGCAATTTGCTGGTCTATCTACAGATGAATTTCAAGAATAGTTGGCCAGCAAGCTGGGAATATTTCTTTTCTCATTACAATTTTCATGTTACCTATATTCCTGGCCCGGAATATGTATTATCTGATGTCTTACCCAAGTGTTATCCTGATGTGGATTATGTTATTACAAAACCATAACCTATGTTTTCTTCTAAGCATTTTTTGGCATACCCTTTGTAATTCGTGGATCAAGTCATAGAGGACTATTTAATTTACAAGAGTAGCAAACCCTTTGACATTTTCTCTAATCCTGCATTTCTTTCCATAAAGGAAGGCTTATTGTTACAATCATCAGTCCTCTAGTTATGTATAATGAGATGGTACCATGATTTCCCAGTACAAGGCCATCATTGTGAACGGGACTATGTCAGATTTGAGAACTCAATATTTTTGTTGCCAACTTTTTAGAAAGATGAGGCATCCTTTGCTTATTTCCAATTCTAAATATGTTCAAACTAAATATTTTAAATTGTGTCCTGCATATCTATTAATTCCTATACCGTATATTGCAAAACGGCACTTGTTTTCTTGTCTACTCAAATTTTCACAGACTTACCAAGTTTCAATTAATATACTGTGTGCATGGTGACTATAGATACATTGACAATGATTGCACAATTTAGCTCATTGTCTAAGGTCCAAACTGCATCTCAAGGCTACAGTATTATTGACTCGGATTTCCTGTTTACATGTGATGGAAAGTGGATTATTAGTAGTATATATCTAGCACTGGCAATAAGGCCACTAACACATTATGGGGCTCTGATTAGGTATCAGAAAATTATTCCCATGCTCAACCCTTGGTAGCTTGGCTGCGAGCAGGCAAGCTTAACTTTAAAGACAGGTATGTAAAGCATTTAAAAACACCAAGGGCCATATGTATCAACCAAAATTGCGATCGCAAACGCTGAAATTCGCAGAATTTCAGCGTTTGCGATCGCAATATGGCTAAGTGGTATGTATGAAGGCAAAACTGCCTCGCAAAATAAGGAATCGCAAAATTTGCGATTCCCTATTTTGCGAATGCATTTAAGGAATCGCAAATTGCGATTCCTTAAATGCAATGTAAGAAGCACCAAAAAAGTGCAATTTGGCTTTAAGGAATCGCGAAATTACCACCAACTTCAAGTTGGTGGTAATATGCGATTTCTTAGAAA
The DNA here is from genome assembly GCA_963921515.1 of Calotriton arnoldi. NCBI lineage: Eukaryota > Metazoa > Chordata > Amphibia > Caudata > Salamandridae > Calotriton > Calotriton arnoldi. Next base: position 2,895,334 of record CAWUFW010000945.1, read on the forward strand.
AATGCACTTTTTGCATTTTTCAAAGTGCAATGTGGCGCACATACATGCCCTTAGGGCATGTATGTGCGCCACATGTGCACCCATGCTTATTTCAGGGGTGCAACAGGGTGTCCTTTTGACACCCTTGCAACCTTGAAATTGCATTCTCAATTTGCGATTCTCTAATTGCTAATCGCAAATTGAGAATGTCTTCCCATTCATTCCTATGGGCCTCTAGGCCCATAGGAATGAATGGGGAGGGTTTCTTAATTGCGAATCGCATTTTGCGATTCGCAAATAAGGAATATGTAGATTTGCAAAACTTTTTGCAAATCCTACATACATCACGTTTTGCGATTCTCAAATAGCGATTCGCAAAAATTCGCTATTTGAGAATCGCAAAACATGGGTTTGATACATATGGCCCCAAGTCAGTAAATAATTAAGACACAACACTCAATAAAAATACAACACCAATTTATGAAAAAGGAAATATTTGTATCTTTAAAATGACACTAAAATGAAAAAAATCCAATGTAGGGAACCTGAGATGTGAAATTTAACACTGTATAGCACATAGACACCCATAGCGCCTATTGGGAGATCTGGTCATGCTAGAGCGGGACAAAGTCAAAGTTTCAGGCTAACTGCGAATGAGCCCTGCGTGGCTAACCCTCGTGGTAGGCTTCAGTCAAAGTCATTACCTTCTGACTAAGAATCTTTTCCAGAGACTTTCTCCCGGGGTCCCTCGAAGCTCTCCACTAGTCTGGATACGATGAGGGTTCGCCAGCTTGCCTTGCAACGAGCTCCTGGTCAAACCTATGGATGTCAGACCTCCGAGATTTCCAGCGAGATGATTCAGAAATTCAGGCCAGCTCACGGTTGAAGGTGGATGGCTTGCCTCTCGCGGATGGACCCAGTCACCTCTTCTACATTAGGACTTAGAAACTTTTACAGATCTTTCTCTCCTGGGGTCCCTCGATGCTCTTCAGCAGGCCGGATTCGGTGACGGCTCTCCGGCTTCGGTTGCGATCAGCTCCCGGTCAAACTCTGGAAGTTGGACCTCTGGAGCTTTTCAGCGGGACGAACATGGAGTCCAGGCCGGCTCGCAGAGGGTCGCAGGCTTGGCTGGCCAGGTTGAATTGGTCCACTTATGGATTTTTTTTCCAAAGCTGCTCCAAACTTCTGGAACTTTTTCTTAAAGTTCCTTTGAGGGTACCAAAGTGTCCAAAACTTACTTAAAGGATCTGGTCCTTGAAAGAGTGGGACTTCAATTCCCACTATCCACTGTGACAAAACCCATACAATTCCACTGGTCGCACTTCAGGCTGGGGATTCTTGGTGGTGATGGTTCAGGTGAGCTCTATTAACCTGTAGCTTGCAGGTGTCCACTCTTTATCCTTTTGAAGCAGGTTTGATCCACAGGGCTGTAGTTCCAGATTGTGCAGCAGGCGCAGTCAGTCAGAGTGCAGGGCCTCTTTGTGCAAATCAAACTTCCAGCACGGACCCTTCTGTGGTTTCAAGCAGCAGATCTGATAAGCACTGCCACTCTCAGACACTTATTCAGTGTTCTCTGGAGTCGCACAGGAGGGCACTAATGTCCAATGAGGTGCAGGGCAACACCCCAGAGCATGACCATGTCTTCCAAAGTGTGGCACAATGGTCTCCCAGAAAGTACTATTTCTTCAAAATATGGCTGAAGTCTAAGCAGAGAGGCAAGAGCTAGTTACACCAACCTCAGGATGGCTCATCTCCATAGTCTCCCTCCCCCTGGTATCTGCACATTTCTTCCTTAAGCCTGTCATCTGGCTGGGTTCAGAGGGGGTGGGCATAGATGGACCTGGCTTTCTCTTCCTGTTCCCCTGGGCCTTTGAAGCTCATGGTTTATTACCCCTCCCCTTTGCTCCGGCATTCCTATGCAGCAGAACCCTCTCCTCCCAGAATGGCTCTTCGCCCCTGGTGACACTTATCATGTCATCAAAGCAGCCTGGCTGATCCACTTAACTCTGACCGATTAGGACAGATCACTATAAGGCTGAATTTGGCTTACAGACAAGAAAGACTTTTAACTTTTTTTCTGTACATTTCAGGATACATTCTACATCATGTTATTATTATTTATTTTTTGGGAGTTTTATGTAGCGCGAACTAGACCCGAAGGTATCAGAGCGCTTTACATGAGCACCAGTTGCGTTACAGACTATCACATTCATTTTTGTTAGGCACAGGGAGATTAAGTGATTTGCCCAGAATCAAAGGATATTGAGCATCCCTGCCGAGACTCGAACCCAGTTTCTCAGCTTCGAGGTCTAGCGCCCTAGCCGTTAGGCCACATCCTCTCCTTGTTGTATTTATCAATACCATTCTCCTAAACCCTTGAATGATATTTTTCTGTAAAGCCTAGTGGTAGTTATTAAATGTTAACTGATTGCCATTTAAACCTATGTGGTTGGGGATCTGCAATGGAGTAAATAAACTGGACAATTTCTCCAACGCCAGGCTTATAAACATCTTTTGTAAGGATCCTGCCTATATTTAAAGGGTCCACTACACCTGGAGCACCTAGGGAAGACTTTATGGGTTCTGAATATGTAAAAATATTGTATATCCTCACTTTACAGTGCTCCTAGCACAAAAGTTGATTTTTGGAAGCACTTTACTACAATGGGGGAGGTGAAATGTGCAATTTCACTATCACCAAGGCATATAAAACCTCTTTTATAAAGGTCCTCCTCATAGTTACCTGAACCCCCACCCCTGGGACACCTAGAGGAGATCTTGGGGGTACCTAATATGCCAAATTGTAGTTTACCAACTGTTAAGTGCCCCAAACACCAAAGTCGAGTCTGGGCACAATTTATATGTTAAAAGCAGTCCTGCAACACAGGGCTGCTTTTAAACTGACCTCAGGCCTCAGCAGTGCACACATGCAATGCAGAAAGGGATGCTAGCCTCTAAACTGCCATGCCCTAATATATACTAGGGACTTAAAGGCAGTTTTAATCCCCCTGTCCTATTATGTACTAGGGCCTTATTGTGGAGGTCATGCCAATCATAGGGGTACCCTAACACATAGTGTACCCTAGTGTATAAAGGTATTTTCACTGTATTCTAATTGTGTTTTCAGCATAGCACTGGCCTTGGGACTGGTTAGGCAGAGCCCAGGGACAGTCTGAGTCTGTTTCCACCAGTGCCAGTCAAATAAAAAATTGGGGTGCCAAGGGCACTGGATGACTTTGCAACAACATGGGTTTCATAGGAAAATTATTTCGAATATAGACAACAATATATTTGTTCATTTTAGAATGTTGTGTTCAAAAGTTTGATAATTCAAAGAGCACTATCCTCAGGATGTCATCCACAAACCAGTGGCACTTTGCAGATTGTAGGCAAATACCTTCTGTCTGACCACTGCCACACTTCAGGGGCAGTGGTCATCACTGAGGTTGTATTTGTGATTCCGACTACACACTGGTCTCCTACTACCGCGCACACACCACCACTCTTGGCTAGGATGAAATCGACTGCATATCTAGTCTGCTCTGAATATATTTGTATGCTTTCCAATTGGGTGGTGATGTCATGCAAAGCTGCTACTGTGGAGTTAGACAATATTTGCAGCTTACATCCAAAATAGTCTCTAGCTTTCTCACCCCTGGCCATATCAGTACCATCAAAGGTAATTATGGAGGAAAGGATGTATCCAAAAGTAATACCATTACTATAAATATTGACTTAGAGATCTGTCACTACTTCACAGAATTCTTTGGTCAATGTCCTTTTAACCCATCTTACTTTAGGCTTCGCATGTTTGCAAGGTATACCCAAAGGCAGTACCATCCCAAGTGCCACATCATCCATACCATTATGGACATTCGAATAAGTCCCATTAGACAAAAAGAAAAACCCTGCGTGTGCATACACCGGTCTATCATAATCTACAGCAGAATACCTGGAATTCCTCCCAAAGGTACTGGGGTCCTTTCTATTTACCAAAGAGTATGTGCCCTTAAGCAATACTATCCCTGAACAAATGACATACAATATAGTGTCAGTATATTGATAATTGGACAACAAGCAGGGTAATAACCAGCTTCTCGGAGAAATATCAATTCCCTATACTGCTAATGCACCAGAGTTACATTCTGTTTTTCCATATAGAAGTTGTCGCAATAAGTGTTGTTGTCACCCAAGCCTCGTGGCTTTCTATGATATAGACAAGGACTTGGATAGCCAAACCCAAATACTCCTTGCACTTCTACAAAGTCAAGGGGCCGAGTATAGGTATAATTGACAATTGACAATGGATATGATGTCCATAGACTAGTGACAGAGTCAGTGGGGTAACAAGCAGTCCCTTCTCCAAAGAACCTGTGTGTATCTAGAAACACATTGCTTGGGGTCGTCCTTTTCTTTCGGACTTGAGGAACAACCTTATCCTTACTATGTAAAGATACACTTTGATCACTTTCCAAAACTCATGATACCCCACATAACATTATTAACAGAAAAATCACAAGGGCAAAAACATGTTAACTTTTGTTTACGGGTCCACACTGCATTGTGCTGGGCAACAAGAATTACTGGCTGCTCTTCCTTAGCAACCATTCTACCAAAGGGATGCATAATGAATGATGAAATGGGGGCAAAATACAAAGAAATATGCAAGTTCCCAGTATCCGTCAGAGCCTCACTGGTACAGGCTCCTATTGTCCATCAATACGTTGGCGCTCTTGAGCACCGGCATTGGAGCTTGCTCTGTCCTAAGCTCGTATCCCACGTCAACCATGGTGGTATACCTGCATGGTATACTTTGATCTAGTCTGTCCAGTGTTCAAACAGTGCACAAAACTCTCATCAACCTAAACTAACTCTGTTGGTACTATAGCAAAGTACACCCTAACTTACACAGTCCATCCCTAACTAATCTTTCTTGTCCTTTGGTGCACCGTCCTTCAGCCGAAGGTGCAAATTGTACCTGGTGGCCCCAGGCGTAGAATGGTCAACAAACAGGTGCTCCTGGATAGCTCGTATTTCTGGAGGAACTGCTGCATTCAACACGTTATCATTTTCTTTATCTGTTTGCATCCAGGTCAACTTGGCATCACTAAAAGGGACAAACCGAGGCACCGTCCCGCACTCAGAGTCCCCTACTGCATCCTTCACCCACTGGTCGTAGGGCAGGGGCAAAGGAATCCTGCAACAGTGAGTCGCATGAATCCAGTTCTTACGGCCAGCGACCTTTACTGTGGTACGTGTTGCTAGGAGGACTTGTTCTGGCCCCTTCTAACGCAGCTCCAAACTTCTCTTCAGCTGAAAATTTTCAATCAAAACAAAGTCACCAGGCCGAATGTCGTGCACGGGCCCTTTGGTGTAGCTGGCAGGGTGTCTCAGACCTGTTGGTGAATAGAATGCAAACTTTCAGTTAACTGGCCAAGATAATCAATCAACAATGGGTACTCAATATCAGAAAACCACCGAGGGCGCGGGCCACCCCAGACATTTGCCGGGCTTCCAAGCACGACCTCATACGGTGACAATCCTGTCCTAGAATGTGCTGTTGTTCTTGTTGACAAAAGAGCTAACGGTAAAGCATCTGGCCACTTTAACCCTGTCGTCTCCTGAATTTTCACCAGTTTGAGCTTGAGAGTACCATTATACTTCTCAACCAAACCTGCTGACTGTGGATGATTGGCAGCATGGAACTTTTGCTTTATGTGTAAACCATCACAAATCAATTGAATCACTTTTGCATTAAAATGACTTCCGTTATCCCTCCCGATCAATAGGGGCAAACTAAAATGAGGAAAGAACTCCATCAGGAGTACCTTTGCAGTGGTAATGGCTTTATTATCTTTAGTGGGATAAGCCTGAACCCATTTACTGAATGCACAGACCACCACCAGAACATACTTCAAATTATTGCATCTCTCCAACTCAATGTAGTCCGTTTGAAGGACTTCAAAGGGAAAAGTAAGTGGTGCAAAGTTACCAGGCGGTGTAGGGGCACCCTTTCCAGGCTTGTGCATCATGCACACCATACAGTACTTCACTAAATGTGCAGCTGTCTTAGGAATATTATCATTCTGCCATGCAGGGTCTAACAACTTGCAAATACCCATAGCACTGATATGAGCTGGGCCGTGGGCCATCGTAACCACAGGGAGAACATATGCATCGGGCAACATCCATCTCTGCTTCCCTGACATCAATCCAACATCGCTCATCGTTCAATTGTGCTGTACTTTCCTACCACACCGCTAATTCTTCCACTGTGGCTTCGCTTTGTATCTCTTTTACATTTTCAAGGGTGTCCTCAAACATGACAACCTCATGCACCCACCTAGCCGGACCTGCTACAAACATTCTTTTCCTCTTTGTCTGGGCTGTTTCCCTAGCTATCTGATCTGCAAAAGCATTTCCCCTTCCTACATCTTCAGTGACCTTCCAGTGGGTGCTACACTTCACTATGGCCAATTTCTTGGGGAGTGTCAAAGCAGATAAAAGACTCAATATGAGGTGTCTGTGCTGGATTTTTGTACCATGCGAAGTAAGAAACCCTCTCTCAGCCCAGAGTCGCCCAAAATTATGCCCGACCCCAAAGGCATATTGGCTGTCAGTATAGATATTGACAACCAATCCCTCACTCAATTTGCAAGCTCGAATAAGGGCAACAAGCTCAGCAGCTTGAGCCGACTGATAAGGGACTTGTGATGTCTCTACTACTGTACGCAGCGTGGTAATAGCAGAAGCCGCAGTTGTAGTGCCATGTGGTAATTTGAACCAAGAGCCATCGACATATAGTTCTCCTTGTGGGTCAGATAAGGGAACATCAGTCAGGTCTACCCGTCCTTTCATCTCTTCTTCCGTCCGGAAGACACAGTCATGTTTATTGACTTCATCACTCTCAGAAAGGAGGGGTAGTAACGTGGCTGGATTCAGAGTAGCACATCTTTTGATTGTGATATGTTTAGCAAACAATGTCAATTCATAGCCAGTAAGATGTGCACTGGTGAGGTGCTGTGTCTCCACAGCATGGGGTACCATGACTGTGAGGTCAGTATCCAGTACAAGTCCAGCCGATTGTCTGATCGAAGTGGCCATGGCCGCGACAGCTCTTAGACAACTCTGGAGGGCTCTCGCGACTGGGTCAAGAACAGCAGAGAAATAAGCCCACGCCATTGCTTATCTCCAAATTTTTGTGTTAAAACAGAAAGCGCACAACCAGCCATCTCATGGACATACAACACGAACGGTTTGCCATAGTTAAGTGTGCTGAGTACTGGAGCCGAACAAAGCGCAGTTTTTAATTGCTCAAAAGACTGCTGACATTCGGGCGTCCAAGTCAGAGGCTCATGCACGTCTTTTGTTGTAAGTGCAAGCAGGGGTTTGATTATCAGGGAATAATTAGGTATCCACTGCTGATAATAGGAAGTGATCCCTATAAATGCACGCTCATCTTTCTGTGTTTGTGGAATGGGCATTTTGACTATAGTACTGATGCGCTAAGGGGGTCAACCTCCTACCCTCCTTCGACAGTAGGTGACCTAAATAGGTGACCTCCTGTCAACAATACTGACATTTAGAAAGAGACACCTTATGTCCATGAGAAGCCAAATGTAACAATAATTTGACAGTGCTATCTCTGCAACCTTGTTCGGTATCGGAAGCTATAAGGAGATCGTCAACATAATGCACCAATACATTACCTGTGGGAAGCGACAAAGAATCCAACTGACCTTTTAATGCTTGGCTATAAATGCTCGGACTCTGTTTATAGCCCTGAGGAGCTCGACAGAACCGAAAGCTCCTACCAGCTAGGATGAACCCAAACAGATATCTGCTATCTGGATGAATAGAAACACTGAAGAACTCGTTTTTCAAATCAATGACAGAAATTATTTTAGCAGTGGAAGGCATCTTTGTCAAAAGTGGAGTAATATCTGGAACCACTGGAAACTGAGGAACCACTATTTTATTAACTTTACGAAAGTCAATAACAAAATGGTAAACATCTTCAAGAATCTTTAAGAATCGGAAGAATGGGACTATTACAAATATTGGCAGACGTCTCTTCGACTACTCCTTTGCGTATCAAATCCTGAATAATCTGTAAAAGGGCCCGTTCTCCACTACCTGATCGATGGTTCACCACGGTTTTCAGACTGCTAAGTAATATTAATTTTGGATCTTTCCCTATTTTTCGAGTAAGTTGTCTCCTTCACCTAGCACAGGTATGACCCTCCATTTTTTGGGGGGCTCTACTGACAGACACCTTATTTTTACAGGTGTTTATGACTCTCTCCCTCTCGAACTTTGGAGCCATTGAGCCCTACTGTCCTAGACGATTTTCTGCGCCTATGAGGATTTTCTTCCAATTTAAACACGGTAACTATAGTATCCATACTTGTCCATTCCCCGGTCCTTTTTAGGTTTTTGGACCTGACAATTCGCCATTTATCTTTTTAGGTGCCTTCACCTTACACCTGTCCTGAGGAAGACCCCGCCAGTAAGGTTTTGAAGAACACCTACACACATTCAGGGGTCGAAACGTCGACACACTATTGATGCCAGTTTCGCCAACAGTGCATGCCTGCACTGTGACTTTCTGTGTTACATGGCTGTGTAATCTATTGTAATTTATTTCTTTATGGACTATGTTTTGAATGTGTGGCATGGAATAGTATGCCAAACAATTTGTTTGTGATATTCACCAGCAGTGTCTTTCACTCACTTCACTACCTCACTTTAGTCACTGCCCTTCCCCTCTCCCACCCATTCGGGCACATCAATGATGGTTTTTAATGTTTTCTTATAACAATTTGCAACTTATGTTCGGTGTGATTAAATAACATCTGAGCATTCTCTAATTCTTCCTTTTTGATTTATTGTATTGATTTATGGTTTTGATTATAATTGTATTGTCTTTTTTTACACTTTATGGATGTAACATTATTGGGACCACTACGTTCTATATCGCTCTACACCCAGGTCCCAGTGATATTGGGTATACCCTTATCTTTAACAATTCTTAATAATAAGCAGTAGGGTTTTTCCTAGGGTTGGGCAAATGAGCTTTAGGGGATAGAACCTCACTCCTCTTCCACGGAGTATACACCCATTGTTCCTGAAAAAAGGCAGATACGCCCGGTCTGGTAACATTATCGCACTGGTCCGTTAACGCTGGTATTTTTGGGTGATATGTTGGATGAACCTCCCGCATCAGAAACTGGGATACCGGGGTAAGACTCTTTTCATGCAACCTACCTCTATAAGCAATTAACGTTGTGATATTCCCGAAAACTTGGTCAGGCTCCATACCACCAGTATATACACAGTCTTTAATATCAAATAGAATTTGTTATGCATCACTCCCAAAATGTTGCTGCCAGAGAGCAATTAGCTTAGCAGACATATGCTTAAGGGCGTGCTGCTGTACAAAGGGCTCATAATCTTTCATCACGCTACAAACATCCTCCACACTGTAAATGGGATTACGACCCCACTGCTCAGCCTGATTGGCTACTACCTTCTTCTCCTCATCTCCCAGCTCAGATCGAACAAATGGGCCCATACGCTCCTTATATTTTGTCATGTCTCTATCACTAAATCCACGAACTGGCATCTCAATACTTGTGAGCGTCGGGGGATGAAGAACCATAGAGGGAGAAGCAATAGAAGTAACAGGCACAATAGTCGCTGGCTGTTGCGCCGGAGGAGAGAGAGCAGGAGACATAGAGGTCGAAACAATAGGTGTACTAACAGTAACAGTTGCCACAGATGGCAAAGACAGAGAAGGAGGAGGAGGTGCCGAAGCCAAAGCCGTCGAAACAACAGCAGTAGATACAGGGACAGTTGAAACAGTAGTAGCAGGCTGCTGTGATGGCAAGGGGACAGTGGGATATATCCTCTGCAGAGCATATGGGGGCGGGGGGCGGGTGTCTAACAATTCCTCCACAAAAGTATCATTTTCCCCCTGAACCAAATACGATTTGTCAGTTCGCAACCGAAATCTCCTATCTTCACATTCAACTCCTTTTTCCTGCCCTTCTCTAGCAAATGCTACAGCTTTCTGGGTCAGCGTCTGCATCTTCCCTTTACGTGCATCTTTTTCCATCTCCAATTGTCTCTGCCTAGCTGCTTTCTGCCACGTTCTGAGAGAATCAAACTTAGACTGTCTACTTCATCTCTTAAATAACTGTTCCTGTAAAAACCCAGGGGCTTATTTACAAGCCCCTTGCGCCACTTTTGCATCATTTTTAACATGGGAAAAGTGATGTACGGGTGGCGCATGGGGCTTGTAAATATGCCCCCCAAACTTTTGTTCATCAAAAGTGCCTGTCAACGGCCACTGTAACTCGGCGTTCAATCAATCAATCAGGGGTTTGTTAAAGCGCGACTACTCACCCGTAAGGGTCTCAAGGCGCTAGGGGTGGGGGGTGCAGGTTCCATCCATCAAGAAGGGGGTCTGTCGAAGAGCCAGGTTTTGAGGTTTCTTGCGAAGATGGGGAGCGATGTTGTCTGTCTGAGGTGGAGCGGAAGGGCGTTCCATGCTTTGGCCGCGAGGAAGGAGAAGGAGCGGCCTCCCGATCTGGTCTTTCTGGTGCGGGGGACGACGGCGTAGTCCCTCATATATTTGTGCCATAATGTACTAAACATAATAGTGCCAAGACCATGCTTCACATACATATCAAAATTCGGACTACCTTCTGGAGGCGCCAGCTGGGCTTCTTCTAATCGAGCATCTGTAGAACAACAGTGACAGCACAAAAAAACAGTTTACTGATACCAGGCATTCTCAAAAGAAAACAAGTTCACTATTTATGCCTGGCAAAGCAATTGCAAATGCTTTTATCCCAAAGACGATCCTCAGACCGTACCAAATTCAAACCAAAATGGTACCTGTTAGAAATGGGATTTCTGGTTGGCTAAGGCTTGCGCCAAAGCCAGGCAGAAACCACCACTCTAGTCAAGGCAAGGGAGTTACACGCTGAAGATAACCCCTGCTCACCCCCTTGGTAGCTTGGCACCAGCAGTCAGGCTTATCCCAGAGGTAATGTGTAAAGCGTTTGTGCAGCAGACACACAGCAGCAACACACTAGGCACACCACAAAAGAAACTCCACACAAGGTTATGTATAAAAATAGCCTTTGATTTATCCAAAACACATTAGAATAGTAATCACACAATATACACTGTGCCAACTGGCACTAGGCAATATTTACAGGGGATTATATACACATGACAGGGCCAATTGGGCCACTGTCAGAACCATCACAAAGCACAAATAGTAAATGTAGAACACAACCGGTAATTACTGACAACATACTGTACTCAGCATTATATCCTGCAATCATAAATCACATTATGCAATCAGCATCACCAGCATAATCACAGTATGCAATAACCTCATAAGCATAAATACATTCTGCAATAACCTCATAAGCATAAATCACATTAGAGGCATAAATCAGGGTGCATAAATCACATTTATCATAGGCACCACATAAATCACATTAGGGCCTGGCGCTCTCCCAACCTAACACTGATCCCCTGGCCAACTGGACTTCTCTCTGGGGCTCAGATGCCCTATGTCCAAAATGTCAGGGCTTGGCTGACAATGCAGCAACATCAAAGTGCGCAATTGCACTGGGGCAGGGCAGGAGTGTATCTCACTCCTTTCTTATCACAGGAAACCAAAAATGCCCCCAAAGAAATGACAGCGCTGGCACCACTGTGCCTCCTGGATCCCCACTGGTACTCCTAAAAATGATCTGGCCTAAACGCTGCAGCTGCCGCTAATTGCGGTGCAGCTGTGAAAATAAATAGAGACACTGGCACTTCTGTGCCCTCTGGACCCTCACTGGTGCTCTGCCAAACTAGTGGGGCCAAACGTTGCAGCTGCCACTACGGCGGTGCAGCTGTGAGTAAAACAAAGAGGCACTGGCAATGCCTCTGGAGCCCCGTTCACTGGGCTCCTCTCTGTGCCCTCGTTTGGCACCAACACTGCGCCAACATGAAGCCCCTCTCACCGGACTCTGGGCAGGACTCCTTCGGTCCCGGGCGGCATGCATCAAAGAGCCCCCACTCACCGGGGCTCTGTCGGGGACTCCGTTCCTCTGCCTATTGACGTCCTGCGGGGCTCCCAATAGCACACGGGGTCCCTTCTCTTCAGTAGAGAGGTTCGGCCGGATGGCCGGTTGTCAGCTTCCGGGTTGCCTTCTCCTTTCTTCAGCTACGGGGGAGGCGGAAATGGGCCCGCGAGGCTCCGGCACATGTCGCCGGCCCCGCCCACAGTCAGGTGGTCGTCCCTGGCTTCCAGTTTTGAATCGGGCCGCGGCGGTGATTTCTTCTTCGGCGCCACAGTGCGGGGTGGGCACCCGCCTCAAAATAATCACGTAAACGGGGTGGGCACCTGCCAACAACACCAAACGCGGGCGGGGCACCCACTAGGAAACACCAAATGCGGGGTTGGCACCTGCATTAAAAATATGCATAAAGCGGGGTAGGCTCCCGCTGATTAGATCCGCAGAAATGCGGGGTGGGCACCCGCTCTCCAAAGATGCAGAAACGCGGGGTGGGCACCCGCGGTAATAAAGCAAAAATGCGGGTGGGCTCCCGCTCCCCACGCTGTGTAGGGGAATCTCCAGGTCGCAGCCCAGTGCTGCAAAGTAAAAATAGAAGCGCTCCATGAGGCGCTAGGTCCTGGACTTCAAAAGAAAAGGTCCAAGGCAAAGTTCTAGGGGCACAGCTGGGCCCAGGGAGGCCAGCACACAGGGCCCTCCAGCAGGGAGGCAAGCCCTCGTGGCGTTTCCTCCTGGGCCCCCAGCAGCAGCAAGCCCCAGCAAGTACAGGAACAGCACCCAAAAGCACACTTTCATGGGGTCACAGCTCCAGTATTTATACACATATTCTCTTTGTATGCAGCACAGGGCTTTGGGGGAACCAGCAAAAACTGGTTCAGGGGGGAATTGGAGCACTTTGTTTACCAGGCTCCTCTTCCCCTTTGTCAGGTGGGGGCTCGTAATCAGACACACCATAGGGGGGAGGAGTCAGCATTGTACAGGCTAGGCACAGACCTATTCAGGGACCAGGTTCTTCTCCTCCAACTACTCCAAATGCAGATGTCCCATTCAGCCTAGTGCTGACTCACCCTGCCCCTCCTGGAGCCACACACACCTCACCAGCCCCTGTCACTCAAAAGCCAGGCATGCAATTCACATCAGGCAGGCAGACACATAGCACACAGGAATGCCAACTTCTAAAAGTGGCATTTCTAAAATAGTTATAATAAATCTGCGCACACCATTGCGTAGCATTTATTATCACTATTCAAAATATACCAAACTTGACCACGCTGCTCCTCTCATATCAGGAATTACCACTGAAACACTTATCAGGGAATCCCCAATGCATTCCTATTGGAGGGCCGCCCCACAGTAGTGAGAAACTAAAATGGCTGTTTGTCACTACCAGGACATGTCACACACTTAAGGTACATGTCCTATCTTTTACTTACAATGCACCCTTCCCATAGGGCTAGCTGGGGCCTACCTTTAGGGGTGACCGACATGTAGTAAAAAGGGGGTCATGGACATGGCACACACTTTAGGTGCCATGTCCCAGCAACAGTAACACTGCGCGCACAGGCCCTGCAATGGCAGAGGCCTGAGATAGGTTTGAAAGGCTACTTTGGTGGGTGGCACAATCAGCGCTGCAAGCCCACCAGTAGCATTTAATTCACCAGCCCTGGGTATATGAGATACCAGTTTATAAGGGACTGACAGGTAAATTAAATTGGCCAAACAGGTGTAGACCAATCTTACCATATGTAACACAGAGAGCACACGCACTTTACACTGGACAGCAGTGCTAAAGTGCCCAGTGTCCTAAAACCACCAACACCATGTCAGAAAAAAGGCTAGGAGAAAGGCAAAAAGTTTAGGGATGACCCTGCAAAAAGGGCCAAAAGGGCCAAGTCCAACAGTACCATATCCGGAATTGAGACGATCAGGTGACGCGTGCAGTCCGACTCTCGGCTGCAGCAAACAAAGTGTGTGTGACTTTTTAAGGTTTTTAATCGAACTTGCGATTTTGCACATTTTAAAATTATTACTGTTAATTGAATTTGTAAACTCAACTTCGTGCTGGGCAAGGAGCTGTGTTTTATGCTCCGGGTGGAGGCAGACTTCCGGGTTAGGGAGAGGTTAGCGCTCTAGCTGCCACGGTCCTCACGCTCGCCCCTCATTGAAAAGGGGCGGATGACGCGACCGCGCAGCGGAATTGAGACGATCAGGTGACGCGTGCAGTCCGACTCTCGGCTGCAGCAAACAAAGTGTGTGTGACTTTTTAAGGTTTTTAATCGAACTTGCGATTTTGCACATTTTAAAATTATTACTGTTAATTGAATTTGTAAACTCAACTTCGTGCTGGGCAAGGAGCTGTGTTTTATGCTCCGGGTGGAGGCAGACTTCCGGGTTAGGGAGAGGTTAGCGCTCTAGCTGCCACGGTCCTCACGCTCGCCCCTCATTGAAAAGGGGCGGATGACGCGACCGCGCAGCGGAATTGGAGACGATCAGGTGACGCGTGCAGTCCGACTCTCGGCTGCAGCAAACAAAGTGTGTGTGACTTTTTAAGGTTTTTAATCGAACTTGCGATTTTGCACATTTTAAAATTATTACTGTTAATTGAATTTGTAAACTCAACTTCGTGCTGGGCAAGGAGCTGTGTTTTATGCCCGGGTGGAGGCAGACTTCCGGGTTAGGGAGAGGTTAGCGCTCTAGCTGCCACGGTCCTCACGCCGCCCCTCATTGAAAAGGGGCGGATGACGCGACCGCGCAGCGGAATTGAGACGATCAGGTGACGCGTGCAGTCCGACTCTCGGCTGCAGCAAACAAAGTGTGTGTGACTTTTTAAGGTTTTTAATCGAACTTGCGATTTTGCACATTTTAAAATTATTACTGTTAATTGAATTTGTAAACTCAACTTCGTGCTGGGCAAGGAGCTGTGTTTTATGCCCGGGTGGAGGCAGACTTCCGGGTTAGGGAGAGGTTAGCGCTCTAGCTGCCACGGTCCTCATGCTCGCCCCTCATTGAAAAGGGGCGGATGACGCGACCGCGCAGCGGAATTGAGACGATCAGGTGACGCGTGCAGTCCGACTCTCGGCTGCAGCAAACAAAGTGTGTGTGACTATTTAAGGTTTTTAATCGAACTTGCGATTTTGCACATTTTAAAATTATTACTATTAATTGAATTTGTAAACTCAACTTCGTGCTGGGCAAGGAGCTGTGTTTTATGCTCCGGGTGGAGGCAGACTTCCGGGTTAGGGAGAGGTTAGCGCTCTAGCTGCCACGGTCCTCACGCTCGCCCCTCATTGAAAAGGGGCGGATGACGCGACCGCGCAGCGGAATTGAGACGATCAGGTGACGCGTGCAGTCCGACTCTCGGCTGCAGCAAACAAAGTGTGTGTGACTTTTTAAGGTTTTTAATCGAACTTGCGATTTTGCACATTTTAAAATTATTACTGTTAATTGAATTTGTAAACTCAACTTCGTGCTGGGCAAGGAGCTGTGTTTTATGCTCCGGGTGGAGGCAGACTTCCGGGTTAGGGAGAGGTTAGCGCTCTAGCTGCCACGGTCCTCACGCTCGCCCCTCATTGAAAAGGGGCGGATGACGCGACCGCGCAGCAGACGCGCGCAGCGGGCGCGCCGCTGGCGCACCGAAGGCGCGCCTAAGGCAAACCCGTCTGTGCCCGTCCGCGCCCGAACGGGTCCAGGGGCTACATCCCCTGGCTCTTCCAAGAGGCCTTCCTGCCCTTACACAGCAAGTCAACTGATGGAGCTTAGAGAAAGAGAGGCGCAGGTATGCTATCATAGCTTGGGGCCACCTTTTGTTAATAATAAATGCCTTCACTGCTCATTAGTACTTGATCCCATACCTTCAGTAAACATGACTTCCCTTTACACCACTGCCTTTAAAATGTGTATGCTGAATTGTCGCTCTCTTCCCAAACACGCCATTGAAATCCGGCTCATCCTGGAGGATGAAAAACCGGATGTGATGTTTCTTACAGAAACCTGGCTCACCAATTCATCAGACCCGACAGTGGTCCAGGCTCTTCCACCAGGTTATGTAATTCAAAGACAAGATCGGACATTAAGTAGAGGAGGGGGCTTAGCCATCATACATAGAGACACTTTTAACTGTCGGATCAAAGCAGGTTTGATTTCCGATTGTGAAAGTGTTTCGTTTGCCATTGGTTTCTCGCAGACTTGTACTTTCTCTGGGATCTTGGTCTATAGACCACCAGGAGCAATTGGGCGTTTCAACAACGATCTACCTGAAACAATAGCTAATCTAGTGAGTTCTCTGTCCAATTTTTCAATATTGGGGGACTTGAATGTCCATTTTGAGGATATTTCCTCACCATATGCGGAGGAATTGATCGATAGCCTAGGTGCCCTCTCCTCAATCTAAAAGTGAATAGTCCCACTCACCTAAAAGGTCATTTACTCGATCCCATTTTTACCAATATTAATAATTTAGCAGTGGAGAATCCTGTCCCTTTACCTTGGACTGATCACTATTTAATATCATTTTCATGGTCTCCGTTGATTAGTGATCTACCATTGGAACCAGTCAAGAAACTTAGCCGTAACTGGTCCAAGCTTTCCATCGAGGCATGGGCAAGTACTCTTAATGATACCCGCCCGGTATTGGAAGCCAATCCAGATTTAGCCAACCATGAGTTTAACCAATGGATTGAAGGCTCTCTAGATTTGGTGGCCCCCAAGAAGTGGACTACTATTAAGAAGGGCCCTAAGAGCATTGCATGGTACACTCCTAAGCTTAGAGAATTGAAATCAAAACGTAAACAATCAGAGAGGCAGTGGAGGAAGGATTTCTCAGAGGAGAGTAAGGGCGTTTACAGGGAGACTACAAAAATTTATAAGCTAGAAGTCAGGAAAGCCCAATCCCTGTATTACGCAACCAAGATTTCCTCAGCTTCCAATTCCCCTCATGAAATTTTTAAAATTGCCAAATCTCTAATTTGCCTCCCGTCCTCAGCCCCACCTGCTGCTGATACTTTAGGACGCTGCAATAATATAGCAGAGTTCTTTTTAAAAAAAATTCAATCTATTTATTTAACATTTCCCCCAGTAACTTTAAAGGACTTCACGCTGGAAACCGAATTGAAATCATCTGTCACTTCATTGGTGGTTATTCCTCCCCTGGACATAGAATTCCTCAAAGTCCATTTTAATAAATTAAAATCAGGCTCCCTAGGGATGTGGCCCCTCCCACTGTCCTGAACCAAGTTTTTGATACAGTTGCACCCACGATTTTAGAACTGGTTAATCTCTCTTTGGCATCAGGGACTGTTCCCTCCCTATGGAAACGAGCCATGGTGAGAGCATTGCTCAAGAAATCTGGGTCTGACCCTGAAATTATGGCGAATTACCGGCCGATCTCGCATACGTCCAGGGATTGCAAAAATTGCGGAAAGGCATGTCAATTCCATTTTATCCACCTTTTTGGAAGAAAATGACTGCTTTCACCCATCGCAAACTGGGTTTAGACCCCATCAGGGCACAGAGACAGCTTTGATTGTAGTGGTTGAGGAAGCAAGGAAAATCTTGGATGCCGGAGGCTCAGCGGCAATAGTCCTCTTGGATCTGAGTGCGGCTTTCGATACCGTTAATCATCAACTGCTGATCTCTAGACTTAGAGATGCTGGGGTGACGGGAACTGCACTGAGATGGCTGGAGTCTTTTTTAGACGACCGTTCATTTCAGGTCTTTGAGGACAACTCTATCTCCAAAAGCAGGTCATTGAGTTGTGGGGTCCCTCAGGGTTCGTCCCTGAGTCCCACCCTTTTAACATTTACATGAGTCCGCTAGCCCATATCGTTAAACCCTTTGGCATACAGATCAGTCACATATGCGGACGACACTCAACTGATTGTTTCCCTTAATCAATCTGGGAACGGGGAAATCAAGTTAGCAGATTGTTTGGAAAAAGTGTCAGCATGGATGGAGGGCTCATATTTGCAACTGAATGGAGCAAAACTGATTTGATGTTTCTGGGTAAACCTTCCCCATTTGCTCCAGGCTCTTTATGGCCTAAATGTTTGGACAGTATGCCCCCTCCTAAAGAACAAATAAAAAGCCTTGGAGTCTGGCTTGATTACAAGCTAGATATGAAGGAACAATCCCGGAAGGTAGCAGGAACCTGTTACGGACTGCTTAGGATGGCGAGGAAAATTCTTCCTCTGCTGCCATTTAAGGCAAGGAAGCTGCTGGTCCAAGCCTTAATCCTTTCTCGTCTAGACTACGCAAATGCCTTGTATCTGGGCTCCCATGTTCAACGATAAAAAGCTCCAGACTGTGCAGAACTGTGCAGCTAGACTCCTCCTACAGACCCCTCATAGAGAATCTGCACGAGCATCTATTGCCGCACTTCACTGGCTTCCAGTGGCGGAGAGGATCCAGTTCAAGTCCCTATGTATTACTCATAAGATTCTCGCCTCCAAGGGTCCCCCTATTCTGCAGTCCATTGTTACTCCGCACTGTCCTAGCAGAGACTTGCGTTCTGGAAATAAACGTTTGGCTGCAGTCCCTAGAATATATAGGTCTAGGAGTGGTGGTAGACAATTCTCCTATATAGCCTCCAAGAGTTGGAATGCCCTTCCAAATCACATCCGCTTGGAGGACGACTATATGTCCTTTCGTTTGCAACTGAAAACATTTTTGTTCCCGGTTGTTTAAACCCGGTTCACCTGAGATGGCTCTATTCCTAGCGCTGGGAGGCCTTCTGGTAGCCATGCGCTCTATAAATGGCAATTCATTCATTCATATCCACAAAAAAAAAAAAAAACTGACCTGATATATGCAGGTCAAGTGAACTAATTCTCCACTGCCGACTCTTCAGACCAAACGGTCAGATCCAAGGGTTTCGCTGTTTAGGACTCCAGTCGGGATGACTGCTGGGCGAGGCATTGTCTGGCAGGATGGAAGGGGCAGCTACGAGCAATCAATGCTCCTCATACAAGGATCCCTGACCTGTCAGTCCGACCCGACGATGGCCTCAACCTTCCCCCCGTCCGCGGAAAGGGATTGGTCACTCACCCGAAGGAGTCCTTGTTCAGGTGCCAACTGAAGGAAGTGGCCCGATTAGGGTCACCCGGGTCACTTACGACCACCTGTCAGCCTTCCATACCAAATGAAGAGTCGGTCAGACAGTAGAGAATGCAAACCAATATCTGTTTATTCAGGTATACTCTGAGTGGAGCCCAGTCTGCCCAGTCGCTAGGAGTGCTGCAGAGGGACTGACATCAGCAAGCATAAAGATACATTGTGTACATTTCAGAACCAATGAAGACACGCCCACAATGGAATTTTCCAAGCAGATGTAGCTAAACAAAGTAGTACAGAGGATAAGTTTCGATTCTGAGGCCGGGCACACACTATCTACTGCTCAAGGTCGCTCTGCCCGTGCCCGCCACTAGACAAGGCCTCTATCTAGTGGGAAAGGTATGCACTAATAAGAACAGTGTATTCATTAGTGAAGCAAAACTCGGCCTTGGAGAAATGCAACTCAGCAGAGGCCTTTTCTCAGACATAGCAAAGGATCAGTTTAGATTGTGATTTCAAAATGGCGCCCAAATAGAAAATGGTGCCGTGAATGCTAACTTACATATGATAATACATGAACGAAATCGTTTCTATTCTAACATCGCTACAACCAACAGGTCAGAGCAGCCGGAAGGGGAGTATTTCAGCTCCGACTCGCGCCACAACATGATTCCTGTAAACGAGACGGTGCAGCCATGAATCCGATCGTGCATGCCATAACCATCCTCTACCTCTTCGAGCACTACTACAACTGCAACCGACGCGTTCATCGCAGAAGGTAAGTCCGACACCTACACATACAGCATAACGTAAGTACCCCGCGATAGACAATACAACAGACAGCAGGGGTGCAACTACAGCCAAAAGGGGTAGGGAGAATACTCCTTGCGGTGTAGTGTCAAATTGGTGGTTGGGGGGCAAATACCAACAGCAATGTAGAGTCAATAGGGGTGGCAAATACCAACAGCAATGTAGAGTCAATAGGGGGAGGCAAATACCAACAGCAATGTAGAGTCAATAGGGTGGAGGCAAATACCAACAGCAATGTACAGTCAATAGGGGGTGGCAAATACCAACAGCAATGTACAGTCAATAGGGGGGGCAAGTACCAACAGCAATGTAGAGTCAATAGGGGGTGGCAAATACGAACAGCAATATACAGTCAACAGGGGTGGCCAATACCAACAACAATGTACAGTCAATAGGGGGAGGCAAATACCAATAGCAATGTAGAGTCAACAGGGGGTGGCAAATAGCAACAGCAATGTAGAGTCTATAGGGGGAGGCAAATACCAACAGCAATGTTGAGTCAACTGGCGGTGGCAAATACCAACAGCAATGTAGAGACAATAGGGGGTGGCAAATATCAACGACAATCTAGAATCAATAGGGGGAGGCAAATACCAACAGCAATGAACAGTCATTAGGGGGTGGCAAATACCAACAGCAATGTAGAGTCAACAGGGGGTGGCAAATGCCAACCGCAATGTAGAGTCAATAGGGGGTGGCAAATACCAACAGCAATGTAGAGTCAGTAGGGGGAGGCAAATACCAACAGCAATGTACAGTCAATAGGGGGTGGCAAATACCAACAGCAATGTACAGTCAATAGGGTGTGGCAAAAACCAACAGCAATGTAGAGTCAATAGGAGAGAATCAAATACTAACAGAAATGTAGAGTCAACAGGGGGTGGCAAATAGCAACAGCAATGTAGAGTCAATAGGGGGAGGCAAATACCAATGGCAATGTACAGTCAACAGGGGATGGCAAATACCAACAGCAATGTACAGTCAATAGGGGGTGGCAAATACCAACAGCAATGTAGAGTCAATAAGGGGTGGCAAATACCAACAGCAATGTACAGTCAATAGGGGGTGGCAAATGCCAACAGCAATGTAGAGTCAATAGGGGGGAGGCAAATACCAACAGCAATGTAGAGTCAAAAGGGGGGTAGCAAATACCAGCAGCAATGTAGAGTCAATATGGGGGAGGCAAATACCAACAGCAATGTAGAGTCAATAGGGGGATTGGTCAAATAGACACAGCAATGTTTTTGGGAGTAAATACCCCCATATGTGTAGATGCCTATCTGTTGTTGGGGGTAAATACCCCCACACGTGTAGATGCCTATGTGTTGTTGGGATGAAATACCCCCTTATGTGTAGATGCCCATCTGGTGTTGTGGGTAAATACCCCATATGTGTAGATGTCTATCTGTTGTTGGGGTAAATACCCGCATACGTGTAGATGCCTATCTGTTGTTGGAATGAAATACCCCCATACGTGTAGATGCCCATCTGTTGTTGTGGGTAAATACCCCCATACATGTAGATGCCTATCTGTTGTTGGGGGTAAATACCCCCATACGTATAGATGCATATCTGTTGTTGGGGGTAAATATCCCCATACATGTAGATGCCTATCTGTTGTTGGGGGTAAATACCCCCATATGTGTAGATGCCTATCTGTTCTTGGGGGAAATACCCCCATACATGTAGATGCCTATATGTTTTTGGGGGTAATTACCCCCATATGTGTAGATGCCCATCTGGTGTTGTGGGTAAATACCCCCATATGGGTAGATGCCTATCTGTTGTTGGGGGTAAATGCCCCCATATATGTAGATGCCTATCTGTTGTTGGGGGTAAATACCCCCATACATGTAGATGCCTATCTGTTGTTGGGGGTAAATACCCCCATATGTGTAGATGCCTATCTGTTGTTGGGGGGAATACCCCCATACATGTAGATAACTATCTGTTGTTGGGGGGAAATACCCCATATGTGTAGATGCCTATCTGTTGTTGGTGGTAAATATCCCCATATGTGTAGATGCCTATCTGTTGTTGGGGGAAATACCCCCATACATGTAGATGCCTATCTGGGGTCAGGGGGAAATACCCCCATACATGTAGATGCCTATCTGGGTTAGAGGAGAATTAATGTGTATATGAACAATGTAACTTAGGATCAAACACAGTCCCTAAATCACTACATGTGGAGTACATGCTGCAGGAATTTCTACATAAACTATCACAAAGGTATTTTTCAATTAAAGGCATTCACACACTGTTGCAGCAAAAGTAACTGGCAACGTTGAGGAATAGATGTAGTGGAGATGCAAGTGCTCCAGGGACCCTTAACAAACAAACACCGACTCTTCATCTACTAAATGTTCTCTTATAAACCTGTGGGGACTGATATGCAAACACGACAGACAAACTAGCTTCCGCAGATCAAGGACTGTATGTGTGTTGGGGGAAGCTGTCTTAGCCTGGGATGACACACATGAATGGGGGCTGAAGCCCATAGACCCCCATGTGTGTTGACATCCAATCAGAAAGTGTTCAGCATACCCTTGAAATTGCCATGATGGCTTTTGCGCATTGGTTGATGGGCAGGTGCACCAGGATCACCTGTGGGCCATAGTTTGGTGGGCCTTCATATATCACACCAATGGAATTACCCACTTACACAGTCCCCACCAGGCCACTGCAACATTAGGCCACGATTTCCATGGATCACCAGCTGTACTGTAAATACAGGCTGGGGGACAGCCTTTGGGGAATAACCACCATGGTGCACTGACTTACATGCCCTGACAGGGGTAGTGTCATCTCCAACACACAAACATCACTTTCAGGTCATGGCAGGTGCTGGAAGTTTGCGTTGAATGTAGGGTCCTTGCAGGGAGGCGAATCACAACTGGACAGTCTGACCTACATACCACACCCTTTTTCAGCAGCAGTGTTCATTTTACCACACAACCTTTTACCGGTAAAAGCACAGAGGGCAGGTTCAAGAGATGATCACAGATTGAGTGCAAATTACTGTCTCAGGCCCTGAGCATCATTGTGATCACAATCCAAACATGGGTCAATAGCATGTTGTGTATGTACAATGAGGGAATGTCATCATCAGGTAGGTTCAGTTAGCACGCTAAATACTAGGAGGATCACACATTTGACTCAGGACCATTGTTGGACCTGGCCCTGCTTGCAGGGTCATCCCGAACTTTTTCGCCTTTTCCTCCTAGCCCTTTTGCTGTATGTGTGTGATGGAACGCTGCGCAATGATGTACAGAGGTTTATTTACGCTGTTTAAAAATGTCCCTTTTAAAATGTCACCCTGTTTGGTGTGCTTTGTGCCTGCCTGTCTGAGGTGGGTTGGCGGTCTAGTTGTCTGTCTCCCAGCACCCCCAGCTTTTGGAGGGAAGCCTGGCAGGCAGGGTGCTCTACACCTCCCCCAAAACCAGCTGGGACCGGATTACCAGGGAGCCTTCTAGAAGGTTCTAGCCCTTTCTGGTAGGTGGGGTGAGGGGGGTATATATAGGGGGGCTGTGCCTCCATGTGCTCAGACTGAGCGTGGACTTGATTGAGAGGGGACACTCTGCCAGGACGTACCGCCGCAAGGGCCTGTGTGCTGGCCCCTGAGCCCATCTCGACCCCTCTGCTGTCCACAGGGCTAGTGAGAACCCATTGCTGGAGTGAAGACTGCTCTGCCAGGAGGAGTGCCACCTTATGGGGGTTGACCGTTCCTAGGAACTGCTGTCCTGTATTGATGAGTGCCCACTGACTGCTTATCTTGCCCAGCATTGCTTGCCTGCTCTCCTGCCCTAGCGCCTCGTGAGCACTATCATCTGTTTGCCTGCACTCCAAGGAGGTGAGGAGCGTGGGCGCTACTCCCTCGGGTGGGACCCTGGGACTGTGAGCCATCGAGCGCCCCGTGTGCGCTGCCTCCAGCCCCTGCCCAGGAGAAGAAGGTGCGTGGGTCCTGCAGCGCTGTGCTGCCAGAGTGCCATATTCGCATTGACTGTGCTCTGCTTGCTGCCAAGGCGCTACAACTGTGCCCAGGAGAAGAGGAGCTGACGTCTGCAGCGCTGTGCTGCCAAGGCGCTACAACTGTGCCCAGGAGAAGAGGAGCTGACGTCTGCAGCGCCGAGATTCTAAAGCGCTACGAGGGAATCCCGGCGTGTGGTATTCCCCCCTGCCTGCTTGTTTGACTGAAGGAGCCCTGAAGCAACACAAGAGGACTGCCGGTGAGTGGGGCTGACCGGGGAAGCGAGCGTGGGACACACTGATGGTGCCTGTACACCAGAGCGGCCCCGCAGGATGGCGGGCCGCTCCGACATTGAAGAGTGAGTGTGGCAGGGGCATCGGGGTACATTGCCGGTACCCACCTCCTCTTTTGGTCCCTCTGAGGGGACCCTCGTGCCCGCGCTGCTCTGGAAGTCACAGCTGCACCGCGGCAGCGGGCAGCTGCAACTTTGGGCATACTTGAAGTGAGTCCCGGAGTGGGGCTCAGTTGCATGATGGTTGGGGGGGAAGTGTCGGGGCACATTGTCGGTGCCCGCACCCTGGGCCAGTGCATGTTGACTCTTTCCAGCTGCCCGGCAAGTTAGTCAGAGACACCTCGGGGGCGTTCTTTTGTGGAGATTGGGAAAGGAGGCAGCTGCACTGAGGGGGCCCTATTGCTAAGTCCAGAAGAGGGACTCCAACTTGGCCCGTGACTCGTGGGCCTCACTTTACTCAACGGCCCTGCCGGACAGGGGGCAGTTGCCTCGAGGGGCATGTTGGTTTTTGCATAGCAAGGTGGGCCCTGCGGACTATGTTTTATGCCCCATGAGTGTGATTTATGCCTTATGACAGGGTGCATTGCTACTGATGTCATGTAAAATATAGCTACCTTGCTGGTTTTATGCATCATGGGTTGTCTGCCTCATGATTTATGCCTTATGCATCTATGCTGATAAGGTTTTGTAGGCCAATGTTACGCATGCGGTATTGTTTCTGCCCCATGCTAGTGCGTTTATACGCCTAATGATATTGCCCCCATGCCTCAGGTAGGTCTAATGTTCTCAGGCCTATTGAGACGCCCCATGTGTCTATGCTAATGGGTGGGATGTCTATGTTCACAGGTTTGATGCCCAGGATTATGATTCATGCAAATGTGATGTGTGCACCTTATCGGGGTTACTATGGCGCCCTGTTAATGGGGTGTGTAGGGTAATCACACTGCCCGTCTATGCCAATGTGTTCACTACTGAATGTATTTCATGCCCCAGGGTAATGCCAACGTCAGGTTATTACGTTCAGGACAGGATGTTTTCATTCTACGGCCACTGCTAATGTGCTCCATGGCTAAGTCATTATGCTGTTGGTATTAGGCCTAATACTTTTCCTAATGGTCGCATTGCTGATCTTAGGCCTCATGGACTTATGCTGGTGTACTGCATAATATGCTCTCTGCCTGACCTAATGCGTTTATGTTGATAAGGTTTATGCCTAATGCCTGTTTGATCTATGCCTAAAGCGATTTATGCAAAGGTGCTTATGCCTATGGTTAAGCATAATGTGTTCCCATGCTCATGGTTTATGCCTAATCCTAATGTGATTTTCTTTTGCTAAGGGGATGGTGCTGAGCTCCTTTATTCACCAGTAGGTACTGGTTAGTTTACATTTACTGTTCTGCATAAGGTGATGACGCTAAGTTCATTTCTTTTACCCAACAGGTACGGACTGATTACGTTTATTATTACTAATGGACTTTCATTCATCCTGTGTACTGGTGATGGTTCTGGCAGCGGCCCGATTGGCCCTGCCTTGTAAATAATCCCCCCCCCTGTAAATGACTACCTGGTGCCAGTTGGCACAGTGCCTTTACAACTGTGATTGCCTACTGACGTGTTTTGCATAATACACAAGTTATTTTCATGCAACCTGGTGTGAAGTCTCTTTTTGTAGTGTGCCCAGTGTG
This sequence comes from Calotriton arnoldi, assembly GCA_963921515.1. NCBI lineage: Eukaryota > Metazoa > Chordata > Amphibia > Caudata > Salamandridae > Calotriton > Calotriton arnoldi. Next base: position 2,921,203 of record CAWUFW010000945.1, read on the forward strand.
TCGCTTGTGAGTGGCTGTGCGGATGCTTTACACAATGCTCCTGGTTTGGCCTACCCGCTCCGCACCACGCTACCCCGTTTCTAACAACCATGAATTGCAATAAACACACATATGTGTGTATCACAAAGTGAATGCATAAGTCAACAACAACACACACAGAAACATCGCAGGACAATACAACTCCAATGTACTAACAAAAGTATGACATTGTGATGCATCTGTGTACAATTAAGCATAGAGGATATCAGCACAGACAACACACATGTCCACAGACACAGCCACTCAGTACTGCGTTAAGTGTCTCCAACTACAACAACACAGAAGTGGTTGTGTCACAGTTGTCTGGGAAATAATTATAGTCAAAATCATTATTGTTTTTGAAAGAAGCATGGGGCAACAACAATGTGGTATACATTCCCCATACGTGGACTGGTGCCGCTGTACACAAATTGCAATCTGCATGTGTATACGGACATCTTTTGAGAATGTCATTCGCAGACAATCTAGTTCTAGCACCTCAATCTGTACTGTATGCCTGAAAAATATATAATACCATTTTGAATGTGCAGAGTGTGTCCTGCATAGTAGTAAGAGTACACATGAGTCACAGGACATAGGATCAACAAGCAGTGTTGGTTTGTCTAGTGCACAGCTCATTGTGTAAGATAAGCAGCCAGCACGGGTGAGGATGCTGGAGTGGTGGCTCAGTCTGTGGCTAAAAAACACAAGTGACATAGTCATCCTGAAACTAGGATATATGGGTACATCTTGTGATGATGAAAGACGTGCAGAATTAAGTCTGCTTTGTCCACATTTGGCACTAAAACAATGTTCGACAATCTATTGAAACATCAAGGAGACTTTGAACAAACACATATTTCCATCCTGACATAAGTCAGTATTTAATGTGCACGATGGGAGCCTTCATGGACACACACACAGGCGATCCCTGTGAAACCAGATCAGAGGTTACAAAAGTTGTGAGAAAGCAAAAACTCATTTGAACTGGGTGTACTGTTCCAGTGTCAAATGAGTGTTTGTTCACAGTGCAATGTGTTTTCCTCAGCACAACCAGATACATCATCACAATGACACCATCTCCTTTGGTGTCACCATACCTCAGATATTCAAAATTAGAATGCAGCAATAACCATGCATGTGTAGTGTACTTGCAAGTGTGGGCCTGTGTACCTGGGGTAGTCTCACCCCAGGTAGAACAACAACACACATTCATTACTTGGACATTGATGGGGGTGTACCCCTTAAAGGAATGGACTGCCATACAATGTTCCAGATTCATGACATTGCAAATTTAGCAATCACCACATCCGTCCGTGGGCACTTTCAAAGGCCAATAATTACCAATTAATGAGTACAAATACCTACAAAGGGTGAAATACCACATATGCCAAACCACAACTCAGACAAGGCAAGGCTAGGTTGAGGCATCTTTTATAGTGATGCCAATCGGTCTTGCATATGACAGTGTACTCAAAGTGGACATTCCCACAATCAGTCATGAAAATCCATTGGCAGACAGCAAGCTGCAGACAACACATTCCACATCTCTACCAATAGGACGGTGCACCAGAAAAGAAGTCCATGTTCAATTTAGGTGTAGCATCATCTTCTTTATTGGTCACAAGAAATATATAAATTAAAATTCAGCCCACGCGTTTGTTCTGAGTTACCAAGGAACTTCATCAGGGCTCTAAAGAGTATGAGAAGGTCATATGTATATCTCGTAATATGAAGTCACCATGTCTTCAGGATAGTTCTTCTCATAAGTCAAAATCACAAAGGTATCACAGGACAATATCACGTCCTAAAACAGATACCCAGAAGTGGTGATGTTTAGGGAGAAATGACACTACACTTTTATTTCAAGTCATGTTTTAAAACATCAGCTACCAACGACGGAAAGCAAGCTGAGTTCACGGACCATCCATGCACTTAGTGGACAGGTGGTCATCTTACATTTGTTGGCAGCTAGTACGAGTCACCATGTCAGGGGAAATGACTATCCTGGATATCCGTTTTGGACTTGATATTGTCCTGTGGTACCTTTGTGATTTTGACTTATGAGGAGAACTACCCTGAAGATGTGGTGACTATATATCACGAGATATACATATGACCTTATCATATTCTTTAGAGCCCTGATGAAGTTCCATGGTAACTTGGAACAAAACGCCTGGGCTGAATGTTAATTTATATATTTCATGTGATCAATAAAGAAGATGATGCAACACCTACATTGAACATGGACTTCTTTCCTGGTGCACCTTCCGATTGGTAGAGAAATTGTCTGATCTGATTTTAAGTGGCACCCAACAGCGGCAAGTGCTGCAAGAATTGTGCACAGGACATTTACTTAGATGCAACTAAATGTTGAGGTGCGACAGTAACAGTCCGCCGCTGCGTTTCTAACACATTCCACCTCTTCACATCTACTCTGACAACTGTATTTGACTACTTACAGAAACAGAAACTACACATATGAATAAATCATCATTACCTCATGTCCTACATGAACAATACTTGTGCAGGTATGACTCCTCTCACATCCACCCCAAAGGACATGATCAAATTTCAACACTAGAAAACACACAAGCATGTCATAAGTCACCTCTTCTGCAGCTAGTTGGAAAAACAAGTTTGGCCCGCAAGCTACAGCCATGTACTCCAACTGTTCAAACAGAATTGTCTCAAGCTCACTCATGCACTCCCCTACTCACAAACACACCTACATGCACAGCACCACTCTTCATCACTATGTACACAACTCGCACATATATGACATGCACACTATGTACTGTACTCATCACCTCCTCAGCAGACGACAAACTTTACATGTTAAAATGACCACGTTCATCACCATAAGCACCCTCTGCAATGTATTTGGAATGCACTCATATCACAAAGTGCAGCATCACTGCCCACTCTGACATGCAAACTAAAGACATCACCACTTCTGACAACAAGACACTTACATTGCTCAATCGATATGTCCCCAGTAAGTCACATATCATCTCACACACACCCTACTCTGCTTAAGTACCCAGAATGTCATTTCTACAGCACATGCATACACAGATGCTATAACAACATACATCAACTATATGACACTACACATTTTACCTTTCTGCAGACTACAGTACACAACTGGCGTATACCCTTCACATACACTTATCCCCTTAGTCACAAAGGACAAGTTGAATGTTGTCTCACTGTGGCACTGTCACATCCACATGTTACTTACATGCCCAATAACACCATATATTATTGCACATCAACAACTATCCTCACTCATTTGAAGATGCCTGGTCACAGTCATCCCTCACTGTAGACACACAGACTACAGATCACCACCTGCCCAAATACAACCTTGTCTAAGGGCTTCAACACGTATATCATCTACCCATTCATCTCATAAGTTGCATAAGATTCAAACAGTTGCATCTTTGGAATCACATAATTGTATCTGTAAACACTCACATAGGGAGAATGTGGATACCTCATGACTCCTACACAAGATCTGCCTATGCATTCAACTCATACCTCACACCTTCTGACAACCACTAAATTTGTCCTGCCACCATGACGTATGTATCTCCACTCGCACCAATACTTTTAATACTAGTCACTATCACCTTAACCCTTGTCCAAGCAAGCTCAGCACATGCAACATGAACCACTGACTATACATCTGCAGTCAAGACGCATATTTCCGTCAACACATTCTCACATGTGTGGCAACTAAGAGCATGGTGGAGACTCAAGATCTGGGAGCATCTGCACGGTAGACAGACACACATCCTTTCTGTGCACTCACTGTCCATTTGCCTCACCACATGTACCCCCTGACAAGTCAACAGACATCACAACACTCATAATACAGCTTGGTGTGACATGGAACAGCATTAATATAAGCTCAAATCAACACCCTTGTTAGTCATTGTCAAGATACATGTGACACACAATTCATATGCTCAACTACGACATGTGTGTGGTCCCAAAATGCAATCCAAACTGGGAGAACTCATAAAAAACATGCTTGCAATGTCACCTACCAAAAGCAGGATTGCATAAACAACTGCTAAATGAGTGAGCAACAGACTATTAAGAAAACATACACCTTGCCTGTCACAAATCCATGCAGTACCTGGAGTCCAGTAGAAGCAGAGGGTTGGAAGACTGTGAGAATAATGCCCACCTTACACTCACCATGGGCTCAGTAAATGCACAAGATGTGTTCACAGCCATGAATGCTATTTGCCCACAGTGGCATTACACCTGAAGCAAGGTTGACCTTGCCACTATTCTACAAGATCTGCAGAAGACACAGACATTGATTCACCACTTGAAAGTCACATACAAGTATTGTGAAATCAATTTATGTACATGGGTTTGTACTAAGTCACTGCCATGCAGTCAGCAGCCATATGTATCCAGGTGAATAGATGAGACAGGTGCCTGTATGCACATCACAAACATATGCAGCATGCTTCGCCTACACTGTTGCACTTTGAGACACTTGCAAAATGTTGACAACTGAAAGCATGACTTATGTGTAAGTGTGATCAAAAAATGAGAAGGTTTGTAACTCCATGTCACACTCTGATCCAAAACTTAGGTTGGCAATGACACCCATGAAATGCAGACCCAACATTTTTAAATACATTCTGTCAAAGTGCTCAAACTCCATGTAACATATGCAATCCATGCCATACTAAAATCATTGTACATATAAACAACCAATTCTACATGTCATACAGTTAACTCTGAAACAAGTTGGTGGACACAAAAATTTGTAAACAAAAACATAAACATGCTTTATTCAGCCTCCAAATCAAAATTCAATGAATAGCAAAAGGCCATTGGCCAGTCCAAAAATATAAATTGTCCTGATGAGCTTGGAACATCATGCCCATCTACTCTTGCCTGCACAATTCCTGCAAGGGGACACCTCTCCTGGGAGGGGCATCTTGGGGGCATGCCAGGCACCAAAATGGACAAACTAATGGGGACTGTGTGGTATTTTTGGAGGGATGGAATCAGGAGTGGTGTCAGGGTCCACTGCAGTGGTAGGGTCTGATGGTGGAGGTGGGACTCCACTGCAGTGGTTGCCTCTAATTGTGAGGGGGGTGCAGCTATAGTGGGATGGTCAGTTGGAGCTGGGGATGGAGTGACCTTAACTATTTTTGGAATCTTAAATTTTTTGTGGGGTGTGTCGGAAATGGCGAGGGGAGAGGTATTTTTTGTGTGGGCTATTGTTGATATAGAGATACTGGGCTGGTCTGGGGATCTATGGGTTGTAGGAGTGGATGTTTTAGATTGGGACCGGAGGCATTGTCTTCGGGGAGTTGTTGCCTTCTGTTCCTTCTCGGGGGGAGGTTGCAGATGCTACTAATGAGTCATCCTGGAAGAATTTCCTCTTCTTAGGAGGGGGGTGTATGTTTGGGGAGGGAAAAATTAAATGGGAACAAGGTGGGGAGCCTGGGCTGAGGGGGGAACAGGAGAAGAAAGGGTAGGAGTTGTGGAGGCAGTCTCTGTGTCCCCCAACACCACATGGGAGTCCTCACCAGAGCTGTGGTCAGATTCAGAACATGCAGATGGTGTTGCAGATCCGCTGCCAATGAGACTCCCCTCACCCTCTCCGTCACTGGGTCACCCCGATGACTCTTCACTGGATCCAGTTTGACGTTCTGCTCCCACATCATCCGTGGCACTGTCTCCTCCTGTGGCCGCTGATGATGCTGTGACCATGAAAGAAAAGATTTCCATGAGTCATCCATATATAGTTGACACATAGTTAAGATCACAGATGTTCACAGATAGCAGACATTACATTGAGTTGTGCTATTAGCATATGCTGCATTACCATGAATGAGACTTGTTACTCTGCCACTTTCACATTGCTCAATCACACATGATGTGATCAGTAACATTGCGTGTATCTACATCAAAGTACAGAACCACAAGGTTGACTAATAGAGTTTGTGGCAGGGAATGTTTTGTTTTGTGCTCATGACGGACTTGTGTACTGACATTACTGACTCCTCTCCTGCAAGTGAGTATAGCCATCAAAATGGAAATAGTAATCTCATATTTTTTTCACTGAGACATGGTACACATTCTGCAATCCTTAGTCATCAAATTTTGAACCATTGGCTCATATGTCATGGATCACATGTCTACCTTGTCAAACATGCACAATGCATACTCATTGCATGAGTCACGTTACACAGTTCACAGTGATTGATAACGTGTTCATTAGCTTTGCTTCTCCAATGTCAGTTCACACATATGAGTGTCATCCTGGAGACACTAAGGCAGTACGCATAGCTGGGCTGACAGGCATGTAGAACACTGTCCTGTGTCATCTATGCACGGTGTCATGTAGCAGAATCATAAAGATTTGAATATTAAATACAAATCAAGTTACATAGATGTAAGAAAAGGTCTACAAACATCCAAGTCTGATAACTGCAGCGTCACAATGCCTCAGGTGGAACACCATTCCACTGGCACATCTGGGTGCAATCACTGTAGGGACTGTAGTAACTGACCCCATTTCCAGCATGAGTATAGTCAACACTGTTGAACAATCTTGGCTACACTGAACAAGTCCACCTTTGTATGGACAAAGTCTGACTGTCCCTCCCTTTGATTACACAGTATGCACACTTTGTACTGCTGATATTGCTCATGTCTAACATATCATGTGGGTAACAAACTTAAATTTAGTGCATATTTTACATCTCAGAATCAGACAGTGATGCCAAAAAACCATTGTTTACCAAGCCATCAAGTTGGAGTATTCCAGGCCATTAACACACATGCCAACAGTTGTGACTGTGTACTTCACATCATACCTCACAAATGCTGCTATGTTGCGATCAGTGACAACCTGTGTTTGACACTGAATGGCTTGTGATTTCACCATCACAAACTCCTACACATGTACTCACTCTTCCGAATGTTGGTTATGGAATTTTACAAAACATCTTGGGTAAGGTCATTGTGACATGTGACCAGAGTTACCCTAGCTTTGACTGTCCCATGGGATACATGTGATCACAATTAGTTGCACGTCTGTGAAAAAACATTTGCACATGGACCAAGCCAAACCAATCTAGGCCTGAACATAGACAAATCATTCTGCCAAAATGTTTAGCATGTGATTTCCACAATTGAAAGCTCCAATCACAGCATACTTCAATGATTTGTTCAGACCACTCTGCAAGCAGGATCACACATCCGTGAATGTGCAGACACTTTTCAAGCTATGGGATTCATGCTGAAACTCAGACACACGTCTTGTGAAGATTAGAATGCACACATGTGCATGTCACTACTGTTACTACCCTGAACATAACTCACTCACATGTCCCTGATGAATGGGGCATTACCTGTCATCTATTGATCCATCAGCATTTTCATCTTGTGAAAATAATTGCACGTTTGGCAGACTTACGACCTGTAAAAGGGCCATCAGGCTCATATCTCAAAACCTGCCTGAATAAAGATAGAAGTGCAACATGTAACTGACTCACCCCCTCCTTGCTGCTCTTTTGCCTTCAACTGCCCATCCAGGTCAGGGAAGACCACCGCTAGGATGCGGAGCATGTGGGGGGTTAAGGTTCACCAGCCGCCTCACTTGCCCGGTTGTGACAGGCCCAGCTGGACCTCAGCAATCCTCGTGGCCCAGCCACAAAGCTCCTGCCACCTCTTGCGGCAATGAAGGACGCAATGATATGCGAACCCCACGTCACGCACCTTCTTGGCGATGGTCAGCCACATCCTGGACTTCTCATGGGAGTTGACCTGTTAGGATGACATGGTTGTAGTCCCTTAGTTTCCATGCGTCATGTGTCTGAGTCATACACTACTATACATTGGTCATGGTCAGTTTTGCAAAAATAACTAAGGGTAATGCATGTGGCATCATGTGCATCAGTCCTGTGTTCAATGAGATCTCTGTTCCATGAGAACAGTGATGACATGTTTGCCACAGTACACACACCTCCACAGCATTGTGCCTGCCCAAATCAGTTCCGTACACCCAGTGAAACTTGCAAAAAGCCTAAAGGAAGATCTATAATTCAGATTCCTACTGCCAGTGATGGGGTGTTATTGCATATGTCCAAGGGCAATGCACTGCTATCCTCACTCACCCGCTCCTCTGGTTTGCCATACATCTGGCTGTACAGTGTCAGGAGTGTGTCCAGCAGGGCCTGGTTCTCCTCCTCACTGACAGCTGGGGCCCTGGGATGTGTCCTTGTCATTGTGGCTACCAGAGGATGTTGTCACAGCAGCAGAGAGATGGGGAGGTGCAGGATTAAAGCAGGTAGTGCAGGCAAGTGCAGTCTCTAGGGATCAGACAGACTTATATCTCTACAGCAGAGCCGGTATCAAATCAATGAATCCAAAATAATAGGTTTGCGTCGGTCGCATTGTACGAATCGGTCCAATGCATGACATCTTTTGGCAAACGACACGCGTACCGCGACGTTCTAAAACTCTTCATCTGACCGCGAGTGACTTTGATACACTGTTGAAGGGAGGTAACCGAGTCGCTTTCCACGTGCTGAAGACTTGACCCCAAACGCGCATCGCTCACCATAACAACCAACAGCCAATGGCTGTGACCGATTTGTTTCGGATGTGGCTAACGCATCATTTGAATACTCACCCGCGTCTTTCACCATGACAACCAATGGCTGTGAACGACTCGTTTCGGATGCGGATGATGCGTCCTTTGAATACTCACCCGTGTCTTTCACCATGACAACCAATGTCTGTGAATGAATCATTTCGGAGGCGGCTAACGGGTTCTTTGAATACTCACCCGCATCTTTCACCATGACAACCAATGGCTGTGACCGAATCGTTTCGGAGGCGGAAAACAGGTCCTTTGAATAATCGGTTGTCAGAGCACAGACTGCTGTGAATAATGTATTTTTGTACATTACAAGTGTGGATGCCCTTTTTAAATGAGGAAAGTGACCTTTACATGGATAATACGCACTCCCATCAATCAGGGAATTGCAAGCGCGCTACTCACCCATGAGAGTCTCAAGGCGCTGAGGGGGGGGGGTCCGCAGATCTGTTTAGCCGAAGAGCCAGGACTTGAGGGTCTTCCTGAAGGTGTTCAGGGAGGGGGCACTTCTGATGTCTGCCGGTAGCTCGTTCCAGGTCTTGGCTGCAATGTGAGAGAAGGATCTTCCGCCTGCTCTGGCTCTGTGGATGCGCGTGGTTTCGGCCAGTGTGAGATTGGAAGATTGGAGGTTTCTTTTGGGTACATGGAAGTTGATTCTGTCGTTGAGGTATTTGGGTCCGTTGTTGTGTAGGCATTTGTAGGCGTGAGTGAGGATTTTGAAAGTGACTCTTTTCTCCACGGGGAGCCAATAGAGACTTCGTAGGTGTTGGCTGATGTGTTCGTGTCGGGGGATGCCGAGGACGAGTCTGGTGGCGGTGTTCTGTATTGTCTGGAGTTTGCGGAGTAGGGACCTGTTGATGCTGGCGTAGAGTGCGTTTCCATAGTCCAGTCTGCTGGTGATGAGTGCGTGGGTGACTGTCTTCCTTGACTCAGGGGGGATCCACTTGAAGGTCTTGCGGAGGATGCGGAGGGTGTTGAAGCAGTTGGAGGTGACGGCGTTGACCTGTCGGTTCATGGTGAGTGATGAGTCGAGTACAATGCCGAGGTTCTTGGTGTGGTCTGAGGGGGTAGGTGGGCTTCCGAGGGCGGTCGGCCACCAGGTGCTGTCCCACACAGAAGGGGTGGTACAGAGGACGAGGACTTCTGTCTTCTCGGCGTTGAGCTTCAGGCAGCTGTTGGTCATCCAGACTGCGCCGTCTTGCATTCCTTTCTGGAAGTTGAGTTTGGCAGTGGTGGGGTATTTGGTGAGGGAGAGGATGAGCTGGGTGTCGTCGGCGTAGGATACGATGTTGAGGCTGTGTTGTCGGACGATGGCTGCGAGGGGGGCCATGTAGATGTTGAAGAGGGTGGGGCTCAGTGATGAACCCTGTGGGACTCCACAGGTGATTTTCGTGGGGTTGGAGAGGAAGGGTGGGAGTCTGATCCTTTGGCTTCTTCCAGTGAGGAATGATCGGATCCAGTCCAGGGCTGTTTCTTGTATGCCTGTGTCATGTAGTCTGGTGACTAGTGTGCGGTGGGAGATGGTGTCGAAGGCCGCTGATAGGTCGAGTAGGATGGGGGCTGCGGAGTGGCCTTGGTCCAGGAGGGTGCGGATGTCATCTGTGGCGGCAAGTAGGGCGGTCTCTGTGCTGTGATTGCTTCGGAATCCGGATTGGGACGGGTCGAGGACGGCGTTCTCTTCAATGAATCGTGTCAGTTTCCTGTTGACTGTTTTCTCTGCAACTTTGGCTGCGAAGGGGCGGAGTGAGATGGGCCGATAGTTCGGTGGGGTCAGCTGTGGGCTTCTTGAGCAGGGGTCTGACTTCTGCGCGCTTCCAGTCGTCTGGGAAGGTGCCTGTTTTGAAGGTGGTGTTGATGGTGCGTTGTAGTTTGGGTGCGATGGCGGCCGCGGCTCTGTGGTAGATGTGAGGGGGGCAGGGGTTGGTGGGGGCCCCCGAGTGGATGTTTTTCATGGTCGAGGCGGTGTCTTTGGCCGTGATCGGTGTCCAGTTGGAGATGGTGGGCTGGCTGGTGTTTCTAGGGGGCGGGGGGCCGCCTGTGGCGCCTGGTGGATGGTTGATGAATTTGTCATAGAGGTTTTTGATCTTGAGGTGGAAATAGGTTCCAAGCTTGTCCCAGAGGTCTTGGGATGGGGTGATGTCTGTGGCTTCGCTGCGTGGGTTGGTAAATTCTTGAATGACACTGAAAAGTTCCTTGGAGTTGGTGGAATTGGACAGGATTTTGTTGTGCATGAAGTTCCTCTTGGTGGCTCTGATCTGGTTGTGGTAGTCCGTCATGGCGTCCTTGTAGGTGGTGTGGTTTTCGGTTGTCTTGGTGTTTCTCCAGTTCTTCTCCAGGCATCTGCAGGTGCGTCTGGCTTCTTGGAGAGCGGTGGTGAACCAGGCGGCTTTCCTGGGGCGTCGTCTGCGCAGTTGGAGATCCAGGTGTGGAGTTCTCTGGCTGCATCATTTGCGTCGGGTGCCTAGGTGTGGTTGTCTCGGGTGAGGGTGGAGTTAAGTTGCTCGTCGGTAACCTTGCTCCAGTTCCTTCAAGGTGGGCGTGGGGCTGGTTTGGGTGCCTTGGGTTTGTTGATGGCGAAGTGTACGCAGTGGTGGTCGCTCCATGGTGGCTGCGTTGTGTGGCTGAATTGGACGCTGTTTCCTGCCGCGAAGATGGGGTCGAGGGTGTGTCCTGCTCTGTGGGTCGGTGTGTTGACAAGTTGTTTAAGTCCGATGCTGGCGAGGTTGTCACGAAGGATAGTGGAGTTGGGGTCGCTGGGGTTGTCGAGGTGGAAGTTCAGGTCTCCAATGAGTATGTAGTTTGTTGAGGCGATGGCGTGGGTTGCGATGAAGTTGGTGATGGTGGTGGCGAAGGGTGTTCGGGGGCCGGGGGTCTGTAGATGAGGGTTCCTCGGAGTGTGGCTTTGGGGGTGGTCTGGATCTGGAAGTGCAGGTGTTCGGCGGAGGGGAAGGTTTCGCTGGAGGTGGTGAGGCGGAGGGGGCTCTTGTGGGCGATGGCGAGGCCCCTCCTGGGTGGTTGGGGCGGTCTTTCCTCTGGATCTTGTATCCGTCTTGGATGGCGGTGCTGATGTTGGGGGCGGAGGATGCGTTGGTCCAGGTCTCTGTGTTGAAGGCGATGTCGGGCGAGAGAGAGTCAAGTAGGTTCCAGATTTCCATGGCGTGTTTGTGTACAGAGCGTACGTTGAGGAGGATGCATTTTAGGGTGTCGCCGGTGCTGGCGTCGGCGGTGTTGGAGACCGGGGTGGCGGTGAGGGTCTGGCGGCAGTGGAGGCAGGAGAACTGGCCGTGAGTCGTGTTCGGCAAGGCCTGTTGGCATTCTCTAAGTCTTCCAGGGTTGAGTGCGAGGAGGGTGGTGGTGTCGTAGCGATGGGTAGTGGGAGGTCCAGGGTTCCTGGCGCTGGCCGTGGTCGGGTCACAGACGGGCGCAGACGGGCTTGCCTTTGGTGTGCCTTCGGTGCGCTGGCGGTGCACCCACTGCGCGCGGCCGCCATTAAGTAGGGGTGGTGGGAGGGAGGAGAGGCTGGGAGGCGGGAGAGCGGAATTCTGAGGGGGAATTCCGGGGGGGAGGGGCCGCAGGGGCAGCAGTGGCGAAAGGCGAAAGGAACAGGCAGGCACGAGAAAATAAAAACAGTGGTGGAATTAGAGCAAGACACAGATGGGCACAATAACAGTTGCACAACAGGGAAAAATTAAGGAGAAAAAAAACGGCTGAGAAAGGTTACGGTGGTTGCAGGCAGTCTGGTCCCAGTTGGAGCGGGTAGCAGGCACAGGTGCTGGCAGCAGCCTCGAACTTCCCAAGGAGGAGGTCGGGGTCTGGAGGCAAGAGATGGCACAGCGGAGCTGCGGGGAGAGAGTGGACCTAGACCATGAGGAGCTAACCTTAAGGGGCACATGACACACAGTTTTATTGGCATATACAAGCATGTCAGGAGATAAATCCTGTTATCTGCATTGTATTGGTCACAGTGCCCATTCTTTTTTTGTGTGGATGTACATGTGCATTCTTGCATTGTCACTGCATTTGTGCGCTGTTTGTTCCTTTCTACAATTGTTGTCATTTAAGACTGTAGATGTCTATTATGTAAGTAATGGCTAAGGCTTTTACCATTGGATGAGTAGACAGTGAAATCAATCTGCATCTTCAGATAGTTTGTGAAATGTGAATTACTAGTCTATCATTGTGCCCCATACTGCTGTATATGGTGTTATTACATATTTTAGCATACTCAACATTGAAAAAATATCTGTGTATGTGTTTGTATGTGTAATGTAGACATTACTATATGACAGTGTCCAATATGTGACAGTGGTGGGCATGACTGAGTATGATGGATGATGTGTATATCAGGTGTAACATATCTCTTGCATTAAAAAGTTCCTAATCTGTCTACCTATTGCACATGTAATTGTTCGCAGAAACAATACAGTACAGTAATTTTTCTGTGTATCCTTATAATATGTGATGCTTGCTGACATTTATGATGTCAGACACTAGTGATTTGTACACTACACCACTGTAATTTCTGGGTCACCATACCTTGGTCACATGTCTGTGTAGGGTACTGAAGGAGTGAGATGTATCTAAGGGCATTCTTGAAATTTTTAATCAGTTTTCAAAATGATCAGTAGCTTCAGTTGTGTTGATATTTCATGTTCTGATGTCTCTAAGCATGTTGCTTTGTACATTGTGACCTGACACCAACTGTGTGTACACTCTACACATAGGTATCGCAGACGACCTGCAGTCCACAGGCCTTTTCCAGACCTAGCAACCATGGAAGACTGTGACACCATCAGAAAGTACTGATTCATAAGGCCAATCATTGAACAGTTGACTGCGTAGTTGTCACCTCATCTGCAGCCTGGTCGGCCATATCCAACTGCACTGACGGCCAAAGTGAAGGTTATGGAAGCTTTATATTTTTTTGCCACCGGTACATTTCAATACACAGTGGCAACATATGGTGGGATGTCACAAACCATGTTCAGCCGTGTTCTGCGAGATGTTTTGGGAGCATTGCTGTGTTACTTGTGCCAATACATTAAGTTCCCAACACCTGGAGAATTGGCTGACATCAGGGGGAATTTTATGCTATGGGACGCATTCCCCATATAATTGGCTCCATTGATAGCACCCACATTGGATTGGTGCCACCCCAGGCTAATGAGGTTGTGTATCGCAACCGCAAACATTACCACTCGATTAATGCCCAGGTGGTATGTTTGGCTGACATGATCATCTCGCGCATCTGTGCACGTTTCCCTGGATCTGCACATGACGCATATATAGTGAGGAACAATGCCTTGCCCCGTTTGATGTCCCAGCTACAGCCTGACTGTGCCTGGCTTGTTGGTAGGTAACGTGGCATGTGTGTGCTTTGTTGTGTGTAGATTGTATGTCAGATAATGCTCTGTCAAGCAACAACTGAATCTATTTTCTGTTTTCAATGCAGGTAACTCTGGGTACTCCAACAAACCTTGGTTACTGACACCACTCCATAACCCAGTCAACCCTGCCGAAATGCGGTATAATGAGGCCCATGGTAGGAGCCGGCGAGTCATTGAGCAGACTTTTGGCCTCCTGAAGACGAGATTCCGCTGTCTTGATCGGACGGGAGGAGCCCTACAATATGCACCATTGAAGGTGTGCAACATTATCACTGCTTGCTGCATGCTCCACAACCTGGCTATATGGAGGGAAATTCCACTTATACAGGACGATGGAGACCAGCACTCGCCAGCGAGGGAGGATCCTGGACTGGGACACGACGACAGTGGGGATGATGAGTATGGCGTGGATTTGAGACGACAGCTCATCAGCAACTTCTTCACATGAGTGTAGGTATGCAATGAAAGTAGGGGACTAGCACTGAGTGTTAGTTGATGTGTTGCTGGTGCACAATGTGTATGTATGTTTGTGAGTGTATGAAAATTGCCATGATGTTCGTTGTATGATGAGTTTTTGGTGAGACGGAAAAGTTGAGATGTACAGTGTTACCGAGAATCATAGCTAGTATCCACACTGAAAATCTTGTGCTTATGATGACATTGTTTGCTACATTGAACAGTGCCTAACTCTGTTCTATGTTTCTCCTTGCCAGGGTACTTTGCTGTGTCAACCATGCAAGTTGTGACCTCACCAGGACCTAATTCTGTGACCTAGTCCAACATTGGACTTGTTTGGAAGTCCATGGCATGCACTTGCTTTTGGACTGATGGACATTTTTCTTCACTTTACAGCTTTTTCTTACTGTGTGATTCCTTTGAAGTTGGGTTAAGGCGCCAGGTTGTATCATGAAAATAAACCTAGACTACACAATGACTTGTCTTGTCTGTTTTCACACATCCAAAGGTTACCTTCAAACTAAACATGCTCCATGATGCACTGGTTTGCTAGAATATGTTTGTTTATTGTGCTTGAAGATGGTGCTCGTATTTTCAGCTATAGACTTGCATTGCGTCTGTAACATGTCCTATGTGTTGTGCCATGACGTGGTTGTGTCTATCTATCATGCTGTAACAATGTTCACATACTCACAAGCCAGTAATGGACTTTTTCAAAGTGATTTGTTACCAGTGTTGTGGACACTTTATTCCTTGGGTTTTTAAACATCATTACAGTTATTACATCTGTTATTCTATGTAACGACATGACCACATTTTTGGTGCAGAGTGATTTATTTTCTAGCATAATGTGATGATATAAATCCACATCATGGTGGTGTGCTCAACCAAACAACATTTAGATAAGTGCAGCTAGGAGTTGGTAGTGTTTGTAGATGAGGTATTCCAAAGTAGATCCACATTTATTTTAATCCATAGTCTAACTAAGACCATCCAGCCAATGTGGGAGAGTTCAGTGACAGTCAACAAAGTGAATGCTTGGCACACAATGGAGGATATCAGGAGCAGGTAGTCACTTCCTGGGGATGATGCATAGCCATTTGTCTCTCAAGGATTCTTCTTTGGACGACCGACTCCAAGCTTTGCGGGGGGACCTTCAGGTGCAGGCAGCGACGGTGCAGGGTGCTCTCCGCCAGAGTCCACATCCCTTCCTGTGGCTGGTGCAGATGTTGTTGCACTGGATGTGGTAGGCACACAGGGAGGTGTGGAGATGTTGGTGGCAATCTGGCAGAGAGAGGTGGCAATGTCCCTGTACACCGCAGTCTGCTCATCGATTTTGGCCATAAACCTGTCCAATTTTACGTTTTGCTCTGCCTGCTGCTCTTGCATGGTCCTGAGGATCCCTATGACCTGACCCATCTCTCCTTGCGAATCCTCATATACATGGAGGATTCTGGAGAGGTGTTGGGTCTCCACATCAGCAGCACCAGCTGCATGATGGTGCCGGGCCCCACGATCCCTCCCATCACCCCATCCCACCTGAGCAGGACCATTTGGTGCAGGTACAGTCGACACAGAGCCTCCTTCATTGTGGGTATTGATGGTGTTGTTGGTAAACTCAAGAGTGCCCCGTGTTGCTGTGCTGTTGATGTTGTCCTGGGCTGCTGTGTTTGTGTGGGTAGGGGTCAGCTGGGTGTTGGCAGCTGAGGCGGGAGTGGTCACAGAGGATCTGGATGTTGCCGCCACTGGTGCTGTGGGTTGACCTATACCAGAACAGCCAGGTGTGTCGTCGTCATCGTCCAAAGAATGATGATAGTCATCAACGCCGGAGGGCTCCTGTTCAACCGGAGTCCTGGCCTGGCTGTCCTGGATGGGTCCAGTGGTGTCCTCAGCTGGCCCTCTAGGTACAAACATACCACAATGACTGCACTGGGAACTGAGGTCTGACTTGAAGACAACTCCCCACATGGCCTTCTGCACCATACACCAGGCCCCAGTCTCTGCCATGTTATAGTTGGATGTCTACTCACTGTCAGGTGAACATGGTTCTTAGTCGTGTTGTATGGCTGTTTGTGAGGAGGAGTGTTTGCAATGGCCAGACATCCCATCAGGCCCAGTACTACACACACTCGTTGTTTTGTGGTAAAACCGCATCCCTGGAACTATGCTTTCCTGCAAGTGAGTGGATATGTACTGACAAAGATGGCTGACACTGGTGCCTGGTGTTAAACTTGAATCCAAATCACAGCAAGGCCTTGTGGACAAAACACCATGCATCAGTGTCAAGCATCTTGCTGTTGCACTCCCATTCACTGTCAGGTAGGCATAGGCCCAGATGAAGTGGATGTACGTGGTAGGTATAGTAGTGTTTACCATTACTCCTGCTCACACCTGGCTCTGTCCTTCACACACTCTTCCCACCCAGAGACAACTGACCACATGTTAAAATGGTTTTGTGCTAGTGATTGTTAATGCATTATCAAGATGTGTGACACTTCGATCTGGTTTCTGATTCGGCCACACATCCCAACAGTGCCTTGTAGTCAACACAGCAGTCCCCAGTGTTATCTATCTTAGCAGTACATATCTACTCACGGTAAGGTAAGCTTAGTTACAGGGGGGCTGTTTGTTGTAGGTGGAGAGTGTGTGTGCAAAACAGGGCCTGCTGGGAGATGTAGTCAGGGCTCACACTCCTCCTCCCACCCATCCTAAACAGCCCACAGGGAACCATGCTTACCTGACAGTGAGTGGCAATGTGCTTCCAAAATGTCTGACACTTGTGACTGGTGTCTGATTTGTCCACAACTTACCAACAGTGCCTTGAGCTCCAAAACGCAGTCCACAGGGACAGTCATCTTGCCAGTACATTCTCATTGACTGTCATGGGAGATCAATTCTATGTGGTTTGTTGGTCTGTGTGTGAGGATGAGTGTTGTACTGACTTCAACTTCCATCATGCCCTGTCCTACACACATCTTCCCAGCCAGCACAGACAGCAGACCAGGGACAATGCTATACTTGATGGTGAAAAGAAATGTACTTCAAGATGGCTGACACTAGGGACTGGTGTGAGGAGCACAAGTCCATGATGGGAGTTGTGGTCAACTCTGATACCATGCAGCAGTGTCAGCCGTCTTGCTAGTACTTTCGCAATGACTGTGAGGCTCGCAAAGTCCAAATGTGTCTGAGTGGGCTGTGTGTGTGGAGGAGGGTTTGCAGTGAATACAAGTGCCATGGGGCCTGTGGCCACACACCCCTTCCCAGTCATCCCCAACATCCTACTTGTGACTGAGCTTTCCTGTGAGTGAGTGTAAAAGTACTGGGCCAAGATGTCTGCCGCTGGTGCCTGTAGTTTGACTAGACTACAACTCAACTCAGGCATTGTGCTTCTGACACCATGCATCAGTGTCAGCCATCTTGCTAGTACTTTTCCACTGACTGTGAGGTATGCATAGTCCCAGTGTGTCTGTGTGGGCTGTGTGTGTGGAGGAGTGTTTACAGTGACTACAAGTGCCATGGGGCCTGTGGCATCATACCCCTTCCCGGCCATCCACAACAGCCTACCTGTGACTGAGCTTTCCAGTGACTGAGTGTAAAAGTACCGGGCCAACATGTCTGCCACTGGTGCCTGTAGTTTGACTTGACTACCACTCCCCTCAGGCCAGTGTGCTCCTGACACCATGCAGCAGTGTCAGCACTCTTGCTAGTACTTTTCCACTGACTGTGAGGCTTGCATAGTCCCAGTGTGTCTGTGTGGGCTGTGTGTGTGGAGGAGTGTTTGCAGTGACTACAAGTGCCATGGGGCCTGTGGCCAGACACCCCTTCCCAGCCATCCCGAACAGCCTACCAGTGACTGAGGTTTCCTGTGAGTGAGTGGAAAAGTACCGGGCCAAGATGTCTGCGGCTGGTGCCTGTAGTTTGACTTGACTACAATTCCCATCAGGCCTTGTGCTCCTGGCATCATACAGCAGTGTCAGCCATCTTGCTAGTACTTTTCTACTGACTGTGAGGCTCGCATAGTCCCAGGGTGTCTGTGTGGGCTGTGTGTGTGGAGGAGTGTTTGCAGTGACTATAAGTGCCATGGGGCCTGTGGTCACACACCCCTTCTCAGCCATCCCCAACAGTCTACCTATGACTGAGCTTTCCTGTGAGTGAGTGGAAAAGTACTGTGCCAAGATATCTGCCACTGGTGCCTGTAGTTTGACCTGACTACAACTCCCCTCAGGCCTTGTGCTCCTGAAACCATTCAGCAGTGTCAGACATCTTGCTAGTACTTTTTCACTGACTGTGAGGCTCGCATACTCCCAATGTGTCTGTGTGGGCTGTGTGGGTGGAGAGTGTTTGCAGTGACTACAAGTGCCATGGGGCCTGTGGCCACACACCCCTTCCCAGCCATCCCCAACAGTCTACCTATGACTGAGCTTTCCTGTGAGTGAGTGGAAAAGTACTGGGCCAAGATATCTGCCGCTGGTGTCTGTAGTTTGACTTGACTACAACTCCCTTCAGGCCTTGTGCTCCTGACACCATGCAGCAGTGTCAGCCATCTTGCTAGTACTTTCCACTGACTGTGAGGCTCACATAGTCCCAGTGTGTCTGTGTGGGCTATGTGTATGGAGGAGTGTGTGCAGTGACTACAAGTGCCATGGGCCCGGCGGCCACACACCCCTTCCCAGCCATCCCCAACAGCCTACCTGTGACTGAGCTTTCCAGTAAGTGAGTGGAAAAGTACTGGGCGAAGACGTCTGCTTCTGGTGCCTGTAGTTTGACTTGACTACAACTCCCCTCAGGCCTTGTGCTCCTGACACCATGCAGCAGTGCCAGCCATCTTGCTAGTACTTTTTCACTGACTTTGAGGCTCGCATAGTCCCAATGTGTCTGTGTAGGCTGTGTGTGTGGAGGAGTGTGTACAGTGACTACAAGTGCCATGGGGCCTGTGGTCACACACCCCTTCTCAGCCATCACCAACAGTCTGCCTGTGACTGAGCTCTCCTGTGAGTGAGTGAAAAAGTAACTGGCCAAAATGTCTGCCACTGGTGCCTGTAGTTTGACTTGACTACAACTCCCCTCAGGCCTTGTGCTCCTGACACCATGAAGCAGTGTCAGACATCGTGCTAGACTTTTCCACTGACTGTGAGGCTCGCATAGTCCCAGTGTGCCTGTGTGGGCTGTGTGTGTGGAGGAGTGTTTGCAGTAACTACAAGTGCCATGGGGCCTGTGGCCACACACCGCTTCCCAGCCATCCCCAACAGCATACATGTGAATGAGCTTTCCTGTGAGTGAGTGGAAAAGTACCGGGCCAAGATGTCTGCCACTGGTGCCTGTAGTTTGACTTGACTACAACTCCCCTCAGGCCTTTGCTTCTAACACCATGCAGCAGTGTCAGCCATCTTGCTAGTACTTTTCCACTGACTGGGAGGCTCGCATAGTCCTAGTGTGTCTGTGTGGGCTGTGTGTGTGGAGGAGTTTGTGCAGCGACTACAAGTGCCATGGGGCCTGTGGCCACACACCCCTTCCCGGCCATACCCAACAGCCTACCTGTGAATGAGCTTTCCTGTGAGTGAGTGGAAAAGTACTGTGCCAAGATTTCTGCCACTGGTGCCTGTAGTTTGACCTGACTACAACTCCCCTCAGGCCTTGTGCTCCTGAAACCATGTAGCAGTGTCAGACATCTTGCTAGTACTTTTTCACTGACTGTGAGGCTCGCATACTCCCAATGTGTCTGTGTGGGCTGTGTGGGTGGAGAGTGTTTGCAGTGACTACAAGTGCCATGGGGCCTGTGGCCACACACCCCTTCCCAGCCATCCCCAACAGTCTACCTATGACTGTGCTTTCCTGTGAGTGAGTGGAAAAGTACCGGGCCAAGATGTCTGCTGCTGGTGTCTGTAGTTTGACTTGACTACAACTCCCCTCAGGCCTTGTGCTCCTGACACCATGCAGCAGTGTCAGCCATCTTGCTAGTACTTTCCACTGACTGTGAGGCTCACATAGTCCCAGTGTGTCTCTGTGGGCTATGTGTATGGAGGAGTGTGTGCAATGACAACAAGTGCCATGGGCCGGTGGCCACACACCCCTTCCCAGCCATCCCCAACAGCCTACCTGTGACTGAGCTTTCCAGTGAGTGAGTGGAAAAGTACTGGGCCAAGACGTCTGCTGCTGGTGCCTGTAGTTTGACTTGACTACAACTCCCCTCAGGCCTTGTGCTCCTGACACCATGCAGCAGTGTTAGCCATCTTGCTAGTACTTTTTCACTGACTTTGAGGCTCGCATAGTCCCAATGTGTCTGTGTAGGCTCTGTGTGTGGAGGAGTGTGTACAGTGACTACAAGTGCCATGGGGCCTGTGGTCACACACCCCTTCTCAGCCATCACCAACAGTCTACCTGTGACTGAGCTCTCATGTGAGTGAGTGAAAAAGTAACAGGCCAAAATGTCTGCCACTGGTGCCTGTAGTTTGACTTGACTACAACTCCACTCAGGCCTTTGCTTCTAACACCATGCAGCAGTGTCAGCCATCTTGCTAGTACTTTTCCACTGACTGGGAGGCTCGCATAGTCCTAGTGTGTCTGTGTGGGCTGTGTGTGTGGAGGAGTTTGTGCAGCGACTACAAGTGCCATGGGGCCTGTGGCCACACACCCCTTCCCGGCCATACCCAACAGCCTACCTGTGAATGAGCTTTCCTGTGAGTGAGTGGAAAAGTACTGTGCCAAGATTTCTGCCACTGGTGCCTGTAGTTTGACCTGACTACAACTCCCCTCAGGCCTTGTGCTCCTGAAACCATGTAGCAGTGTCAGACATCTTGCTAGTACTTTTTTCACTGACTGTGAGGCTCGCATACTCCCAATGTGTCTGTGTGGGCTGTGTGGGTGGAGAGTGTTTGCAGTGACTACAAGTGCCATGGGGCCTGTGGCCACACACCCCTTCCCAGCCATCCCCAACAGTCTACCTATGACTGTGCTTTCCTGTGAGTGAGTGGAAAAGTACCGGGCCAAGATGTCTGCTGCTGGTGTCTGTAGTTTGACTTGACTACAACTCCCCTCAGGCCTTGTGCTCCTGACACCATGCAGCAGTGTCAGCCATCTTGCTAGTACTTTCCACTGACTGTGAGGCTCACATAGTCCCAGTGTGTCTCTGTGGGCTATGTGTATGGAGGAGTGTGTGCAATGACAACAAGTGCCATGGGCCGGTGGCCACACATCCCTTCCCAGCCATCCCCAACAGCCTACCTGTGACTGAGCTTTCCAGTGAGTGAGTGGAAAAGTACTGGGCCAAGACGTCTGCTGCTGGTGCCTGTAGTTTGACTTGACTACAACTCCCTCAGGCCTTGTGCTCCTGACACCATGCAGCAGTGTTAGCCATCTTGCTAGTACTTTTTCACTGACTTTGAGGCTCGCATAGTCCCAATGTGTCTGTGTAGGCTCTGTGTGTGGAGGAGTGTGTACAGTGACTACAAGTGCCATGGGGCCTGTGGTCACACACCCCTTCTCAGCCATCACCAACAGTCTACCTGTGACTGAGCTCTCATGTGAGTGAGTGAAAAAGTAACAGGCCAAAATGTCTGCCACTGGTGCCTGTAGTTTGACTTGACTACAACTCCCCTCAGGCCTTGTGCTCCTGACACCATGAAGCAGTGTCAGACATCGTGGTAGACTTTTCCACTGACTGTGAGGCTCACATAGTCCCAGTGTGCCTGTGTGGGCTGTGTGTGTGGAGGAGTGTTTGCAGTGACTACAAGTGCCATGGGGCCTGTGGCCACACACCCCTTCCCAGCCATCCCCAACAGCATACCTGTGAATGAGCTTTCCTGTGAGTGAGTGGAAAAGTACCGGTCCAAGATGTCTGCCACTGGTGCCTGTAGTTTGACTTGACTACAACTCCCCTCAGGCCTTTGCTTCTAACACCATGCAGCAGTGTCAGCCATCTTGCTAGTACTTTTCCACTGACTGGGAGGCTCGCATAGTCCTAGTGTGTCTGTGTGGGCTGTGTGTGTGGAGGAGTTTGTGCAGCGACTACAAGTGCCATGGGGCCTGTGGCCACACACCCCTTCCCGGCCATACCCAACAGCCTACCTGTGAATGAGCTTTCCTGTGAGTGAGTGGAAAAGTACTGTGCCAAGATTTCTGCCACTGGTGCCTGTAGTTTGACCTGACTACAACTCCCCTCAGGCCTTGTGCTCCTGAAACCATGTAGCAGTGTCAGACATCTTGCTAGTACTTTTTCACTGACTGTGAGGCTCGCATACTCCCAATGTGTCTGTGTGGGCTGTGTGGGTGGAGAGTGTTTGCAGTGACTACAAGTGCCATGGGGCCTGTGGCCACACACCCCTTCCCAGCCATCCCCAACAGTCTACCTATGACTGTGCTTTCCTGTGAATTAGTGGAAAAGTACCGGGCCAAGATGTCTGCTGCTGGTGTCTGTAGTTTGACTTGACTACAACTCCCCTCAGGCCTTGTGCTCCTGACACCATGCAGCAGTGTCAGCCATCTTGCTAGTACTTTCCACTGACTGTGAGGCTCACATAGTCCCAGTGTGTCTCTGTGGGCTATGTGTATGGAGGAGTGTGTGCAATGACTACAAGTGCCATGGGCCCGGTGGCCACACACCCCTTCCCAGCCATCCCCAACAGCCTACCTGTGACTGAGCTTTCCAGTGAGTGAGTGGAAAAGTACTGGGCCAAGACGTCTGCTGCTGGTGCCTGTAGTTTGACTTGACTACAACTCCCCTCAGGCCTTGTGCTCCTGACACCATGCAGCAGTGTTAGCCATCTTGCTAGTACTTTTTCACTGACTTTGAGGCTCGCATAGTCCCAATGTGTCTGTGTAGGCTCTGTGTGTGGAGGAGTGTGTACAGTGACTACAAGTGCCATGGGGCCTGTGGCCACACACCCCTTCTCAGGCATCACCAACAGTCTACCTGTGACTGAGCTCTCATGTGAGTGAGTAAAAAAGTAACAGGCCAAAATGTCTGCCACTGGTGCCTGTAGTTTGACTTGACTACAACTCCCCTCAGGCCTTGTGCTCCTGACACCATGAAGCAGTGTCAGACATCGTGGTAGACTTTTCCACTGACTGTGAGGCTCGCATAGTCCCAGTGTGCCTGTGTGGGCTGTGTGTGTGGAGGAGTGTTTGCAGTGATTACAAGTGCCATGGGGCCTGTGGCCACACACCCCTTCCCAGCCATCCCCAACAGCCTACCCATGACTGAGCTTTCCTGTGAGTGGGTGGAAAAGTACCGGGCAAAGATGTCTGCCACTGGTGCCGGTAGTTTGACTTGACTATAACTCCCCTCAGGCCTTCTGGCCCTGACACCATGCAGCAGTGTCAGCCATCTTGCTAGTACTTTTCCACTGACTGTAAGGCTTGCATAGTCCCAGTGTGTCTATGTGGGCTGTGTGTGTGGAGGAGTGTTTGCAGTTACTAAAAGTGCCATGGGGCCTGTGGCTACACACCGTTTCCCAGTCATCCCCAACAGCCTACCTGTGACTGAGCTTTCCTGAGAGTGAGTGGAAAAGTACCGGGCCAAGATATCTGCCGCTGGTTCTCGTAGTTTGACTTGACTACAACTCCCCTCAGGCCTTGTGCTCCTGACACCATGAAGCAGTGTCAGCCATCTTGCTAGTACTTTTTCACTGACTGTGAGGCTCGCATAGTCCCAGTGTGTCTGTGTGGGCTTTGTGGGTGGAGGAGTGTATGAAGTGAATGCAAGTGCCATAGGGCCTGTGGCCACACACCCCTTTCCAGCCATCCCCAACAGCCTACCTTCGACTGATCTTTCCTGTGAGTGAGTGGAAAAGTACTGTGCCAAGATGTCTGCTGCTGGTACCTGCAGTTTGACTTGACTACAACTCCCCTCATGACTTGTGCTCCTGACACCATGCAGCAGTGTCATCCATCTTGCTAGTAATTTTCCACTGAATGTGAGGCTCGCATAGTCCCAGTGTGTTTGTGTGGGCTGTGTGTGTGGAGGAGTGCTTGCAGTGACTACAAGTGCCATGGGGCCTGTAGCCACACACCCCTTCTCAGCCATCCCCAACAGCCTACCTGTGACTGAGTTTTCCTGTGAGTGAGTGAGTGAAAAAGTACAGGGCCAAGATGTCTGACGCTGGTGCCTGTGATTTGACTTGACTACAACTCCGCTCAGGCCTTGTGCTCCTGACACCATGCTGCAATGTCAGCCATCTTGCTAGTACTTTTCCACTGACTGTGAGGCTCGCATAGTCCCAATGTGTCTGTGTGGCTGTGTGTGTGGAACAGTGTTTGCAGTGTCTATAAGTGCCATGAGGCCTGTGGCCACACACCCCTTCTCAGCCATCCCCAACAGCCTACCTGTGACTGAGTTTTCCTGTGAGTGAGTGAGTGAAAAAGCACCGGGCCAAGATATCTGCCGCTGGTGCTCGTAGTTTGACTTGACTACAACTCCCCTCAGGCCTTGTGCTCCTGACACCATGAAGCAGTGTCAGCCATCTTGCTAGTACTTTTTCACTGACTGTGAGGCTCGCATAGTCCCACTGTGTCTTTGGTGGCTGTGTGTGTTGAGGAATGTTTGCAGTGACTACAAGTGCCATGGGGCCTTTGGCCACACACCCCTTCCCAGCCATCCCCAACAGCCTACCTGTGACTGAGCTTTCCTGTGAGTGAGTGGAAATGTACCTGGCCAAGATGTCTGCGGCTGGTGCCTGTAGTTTTACTTGACTACAACTCTCCTCAGGCCTTGTGCTCCTGACACCATGCAGAAATGTCAGCCATCTTGCTAGTACTTTTCCACTGACTGTGAGGCTTGCATAGTCCAAATGTGTCTGTATGGGCTGTGTGTGTGGAGGAGTGTTTGCACTGACTACAAGTGCCATGGCGCCTGTGCCCACACACCCCTTCCCAGCCATCCCTACAGCCTACCTGTGACTGAGTTTTCCTTTGAGTGAGTGGAAAAGTACCGGGCCAAGATGTCTGCTGCTGATGCCTGTAGTTTGACTTGACTACAACTCCCCTCAGGCCTTGTGCTTCTGACACCATGCAGCAGTGTCAGCCATCTTTCTAGTACTTTTCCACTGACTGCGAGGCTCGCATAGTCCAAGTGTGTCTGTGTGGGCTGTGTGTGTGGAGGAGTGTTTGCAGTGACTACAAGTGCCATGGGGCCTGCGGCCACACACCCCTTCTCAGCCATCCCCAACAGCCTACCTGTGACTGAGCTTTCCTGTGAGTGAGTGGAAAAGTACCGGGCCAAGATATCTGCTGCTGGTGCCTGTAGTTTGACTTGACTACAACTCCACTCAGGCCTTGTACTCCTGTCACCATGAAGCAGTGTCAGCCATCTTGCTAGTACTTTTTCACTGACTGTGAGGCTCGCATAGTCCCAGTGTGTCTGTGTGGGCAGTGTGTGTGGAGGAGTGTAAGAAGTGACTGCAAGTGCCATAGGGCCTATGGCCACACACACCTTTCCAGCCATCCCCAACAGCCTACCTGTGACTGAGCTTTCCTGTGAGTGAGTGGAAAAGTACTGTGCCAAGATGTCTGCTGCTGGTGCCTGTAGTTTGACTTGACTACAACTCCCCTCAGGACTTGTGCTCCTGACACCATGCAGCAGTGTCATCCATCTTGCTAGTACTTATCCACTGAATGTGAGGCTCGCATAGTCCCAGTGTGTGTGTGGGCTGAATGTGTGGAGGAGTGCTTGCAGTGACTACAAGTGCCATAGGGCCTGTGGCCACACACCCCTTCTCAGCCATCCCCAACAGCCTACCTGTGACTGAGGTTTCCTGTGAGTGAGTGAAAAAGTACGGGGCCAAGATGTCTGCCACTGGTGCCTGTATTTTGACTTGTCTACAACTCCGCTGAGGCCTTGTGCTCCTGACACCATGCCGCAATGTCAGCCATCTTGCTAGTACTTTTCCACTGACTGTGAGGCTCTCATAGTCCAAATGTGTCTGTGTGGGCTGTGTGTGTGGAACAGTGTTTGCAGTGTCTACAAGTGCCATGAGGCCTGTGGCCACACACCACTTCCTAGGCATACCCAACAGCCTACCTGTGACTGAGCTTTCATGTGAGTGAGTGGAAAAGTTCCCGGCAAAGATGTCTGCCACTGGTGCCTGTAGTTTGACTTGACTACAACTCCCCTCAGGCCTTGTACTCCTGACATAATGCAGCAGTGTCAGTCATCTTGCTAGTACTTTTCCACTGACTGTGAGGCTCGCATAGTCCCAGTGTGACTGTGGTGACTGTGTGTGTTGAGGAATGTTTGCAGTGACTACAAGTGCCATGGGGCCTGTGGCCACACACCCCTTCCCAGCCATCCCCAACAGCCTACTTGTGACTGAGCTTTCCTTTGAGTGAATGGAAATGTACCTGGCCAAGATGTCTGCGGCTGGAGCCTGTAGTTTGACTTGACTACAACTCTCCTCAGGCCTTGTGCTCCTGACACCATGCAGAAGTGTCAGCCATCTTGCTAGTACTTTTCCACTGACTGTGAGGCTCGCATAGTCCAAATGTATCTGTGTGGGCTGTGCGTGTGGAGGAGTGTTTGCAGTGACTACAAGTGCCATGGGGCCTGTGGCCACATACCCCTTCTCAGCCATCCACAACAGCCTACCTGTGACTGAGCTTTCCTGTGAGTGAGTGAAAAGGTACCGGGCCAAGATGTCTGCCGATGGTGCCTGTATTTTGACTTGACTACAAATCCCCTCAGGCCTTGTACTCCTGACATAATGCAGCAGTGTCAGCCATCTTGCTAGTACTTTTCCACTGACTGTGAGGCTCGCATAGTCCCAGTGTCTTTGGTGGCTGTGTGTGTTGAGGAATGTTTGCAGTGATTACAAGTGCCATGGGGCCTGTGACCACACACCCCTT
Organism: Calotriton arnoldi; assembly: GCA_963921515.1. Taxonomy (NCBI): domain Eukaryota; kingdom Metazoa; phylum Chordata; class Amphibia; order Caudata; family Salamandridae; genus Calotriton; species Calotriton arnoldi. The sequence goes on from CAWUFW010000945.1 coordinate 2,948,545, forward strand.
CCTTGCCATCCCTACAGCCTACCTGTGACTGAGCTTTCCTGTGAGTGAGTGGAAAAGTACCAGGCCAAGATGACTGCAGCTGGTGTCTGTAGTTTGACTTGACTACAACTCCCCTCAGGCCTTGTGCTCCTGACACCATGCTGCAATGTCAGCCATCTTGCTAGTACTTTTCCACTGACTGTGAGGTTCGCATAGTCCCAATGTGTCTGAGTGGCTGTGTGTGTGGAACAGTGTTTGCAGTGTCTATAAGTGCCATGAGGCCTGTGGCCACACACCCCTTCCTAGGCATACCCAACAGCCTGCCTGTAACTGAGCTTTCCTATGAGTAAGTAGAAATGTACCTGGCCAAAATGTCTGCAGCTGGTGCCTAAAGTTTGACTTGACTACAACTCTCCTCAGTCATTGTGCTCCTGACACCATGCAGAAGTGTCAGCCATCTTGCTAGTACTTTTCTACTGACTGTGAGGCTCGCATAGTCCCAGTGTGTCTGTGTGGGCTTTGTGTGTGGAGGAATGTTTGCAGTGACTACAAGTGCCATGGAGCCTGCGGCCACACACCCCTTCTCAGCCATCCCCAACAGCCTACCTGTGACTGAGCTTTCCTGTGAGTGAGTGGAAAAGTACCGGGCCAAGATATCTGCTACTGTTGCCTGTAGTTTGACTTGACTACAACTCCACTCAGGCCTTGTACTCCTGACACCATGAAGCAGTGTCAGCCATCTTGCTAGTACTTTTTCACTGACTGTGAGGCTCGCATAGTCCCAGTGTGTCTGTGTGGGCAGTGTGTATGGAGGAGTGTAAGAAGTGACTGCAAGTGCCATAGGGCCTGTGGCCACACACCCCTTTCCAGCCATCCCCAACAGCCTACCTGTGACTGAGCTTTCCTGTGAGTGTGTGGAAAAGTACTGTGCCAAGATGTCTGCTGCTGGTGCCTGTAGTTTGACTTGACTACAACTCCCCTCAGGACTTGTGCTCCTGACACCATGCAGCAGTGTCATCCATCTTGCTAGTACTTATCCACTGAATGTGAGGCTCGCATAGTCCCAGTGTGTGTGTGTGGGCTGTGTGTGTGGAGGAGTGCTTGCAGTGACTACAAGTGCCATAGGGCCTGTGGCCACACACCCCTTTCCAGCCATCCCCAACAGCCTACCTGTGACTGAGCTTTCCTGTGAGTGAGTGGAAAAGTACCTGGCCAAGATATCTGCTGCTGGTGCCTGTAGTTTGACTTGACTACAACTCCACCCAGGCCTTGTACTCCTGACACCATGAAGCAGTGTCAGCCATCTTGCTAGTACTTTTTCACTGACTGTGAGGCTCGCATAGTCCCAGTGTGTCTGTGTGGGCAGTGTGTGTGGAGGAGTGTAAGAAGTGACTGCAAGTGCCATAGGGCCTGTGGCCACACACCCCTTTCCAGCCATCCCCAACAGCCTACCTGTGACTGAGCTTTCCTGTGAGTGAGTGAAAAAGTACGGGGCCAAGATGTCTGCCACTGGTGCCTGTGTTTTGACTTGTCTACAACTCCGCTGAGGCCTTGTGCTCCTGACACCATGCCGCAATGTCAGCCATCTTGCTATTACTTTTCCACTGACTGTGAGGCTCTCATAGTCCCAATGTGTCTGTGTGGGCTGTGTGTGTGGAACAGTGTTTGCAGTGTCTACAAGTGCCATGAGGCCTGTGGCCACACACCCCTTCCTAGGCATACCCAACTACCTACCTGTGACTGAGCTTTCATGTGAGTGAGTGGAAAAGTTCCTGGCAAAGATGTCTGCCACTGGTGCCTGTAGTTTGACTTGACTACAACTCCCCTCAGGCCTTGTACTCCTGACATAATGCAGCAGTGTCAGTCATCTTGCTAGTACTTTTCCACTGACTGTGAGGCTCGCATAGTCCCAGTGTGACTGTGGTGACTGTGTGTGTTGAGGAATGTTTGCAGTGACTACAAGTGCCATGGGGCCTGTGGCCACACACCCCTTCCCAGCCATCCCCAACAGCCTACTTGTGACTGAGCTTTCCTGTGAGTGAGTGGAAATGTACCTGGCCAAGATGTCTGCGGCTGGAGCCTGTAGTTTGACTTGACTACAACTCTCCTCAGGCCTTGTGCTCCTGACACCATGCAGAAGTGTCAGCCATCTTGCTAGTACTTTTCCACGGACTGTGAGGCTCGCATAGTCCAAATGTATATGTGTGGGCTGTGTGTGTGGAGGAGTGTTTGCAGTGACTACAAGTGCCATGGGGCCTGTGGCCACATACCCCTTCTCAGCCATCCACAACAGCCTACCTGTGACTGAGCTTTCCTGTGAGTGAGTGAAAAGGTACCGGGCCAAGATGTCTGCTGATGGTGCCTGTATTTTGACTTGACTACAAATCCCCTCAGGCCTTGTACTCCTGACATAATGCAGCAGTGTCAGCCATCTTGCTAGTACTTTTCCACTGACTGTGAGGCTCGCATAGTCCCAGTGTCTTTGGTGGCTGTGTGTGTTGAGGAATGTTTGCAGTGACTACAAGTGCCATGGGGCCTTGACCACACACCACTTCCCAGCCATCCCTACAGCCTACCTGTGACTGAGCTTTCCTGTGAGTGAGTGGAAAAGTACCAGGCCAAGATGACTGCAGCTGGTGTCTGTAGTTTGACTTGACTACAACTCCCTCAGGCCTTGTGCTCCTGACACCATGCAGCAGTGTCAGCCATCTTGCTAGTACTTTTCCACTGACTGTGAGGCTTGCATAGTCCCAGTGTGTCTGTGTCGGCTGTGTGTGTGGAGGAGTGTTTGCAGTGACTACAAGTACCATGGGGCCTGTGGCCACACACCACTTCCCAGCCATCCCCAACAGCCTACCCATGACAGAGCTTTCCTGTGAGTGAGTGGAAAAGTACAGGGCCAAGATGTCTTCCGATGGTGCCTGTAGTTTGACTTGACTACAACTCCCCTCAGGCCTTGTGCTCCTGACACAATGCAGCAGTGTCAGCCATCTTGCTAGTACTTTTCCACTGACTGTGAGGCTCACCTAGTCCCAGTGTGTCTATGTGGGCTGTGTGTGTGGAAGTGTGTTTCCAGTGACTACAAGTGCAACGGGGCCTGTGGCTACAAACCCCTTCCCAGCCATCCCCGACAGCCTACCTGTGACTGAGCTTTCCTGTGAGTGAGTGGAAAAGTACAGGGCCAAGATGTCTGCCGCTGGTGCCTGTAGTTTGACTTGACTACAACTCCCCTCAGGCCTTGTGCTCCTGACACAATGCAGCAGTGTCAGCCATCTTGCTAGTACTTTTCCACAAAGTGTGAGGCTCGCATAGTCCCAGTATATCTGTGTGGGCTGTGTGTGTGGAGGAGTGTTTGCAGTGACTGCAAGTGCCATGGGGCCTGCGGCCACACACCCCTTCTCAGCCATCCCCAACAGCCTACCTGTGACTGAGCTTTCCTGTGAGTGAGTGGAAGAGTACCGGGCCAAGATGTCTGCCGCTGGTGCCGGTAGTTTGACTTGTCTACAACTACCCTCAGGCCTTGTGCTCCTGACACCATGCAGCAGTGTCAGCCATCTTGCTAGTACTTTTCCACTGACTGTAAGGCTTGCATCGTCCCAGTGTGTCTATGTGGGCTGTGTGTGTGGAGGAGTATTTGCAATTACTAAAAGTGCCATGGTGCCTGTGGCCACACATCTCTTCCCAGTCATCCACAACAGCCTACCTGTGACTGAGCTTTCCTGTGAGTGAGTGGAATAGTACCGGGCCAAGATATCTGCCGCTGGTGCCTGTAGTTTGACTTGACTACAACTCCCCTCAGGCCTCGTGCTCCTGACACCATGAAGCAGTATCAGCCATCTTGCTAGTACTTTTCCACAAAGTGTGAGGCTTGCATAGTCCCAGTGTGTCTGTGTGGGCTGTGTGTGTGGAGGAGTATATGAAGTGACTGCAAGTGCCATAGGGCCTGTGGCCACACACCCCTTTCCAGCCATCCCCAACAGCCTACCTGTGACTGAGCTTTCCTGTGAGTGAGTGGAAAAGTACTGTGCCAAGATGTCTGCTGCTGGTGCCTGTAGTTTGACTTGACTACAACTCCCCTCAGGACTTGTGCTCCTGACACCATGCAGCAGTGTCATCCATCTTGCTAGTACTTATCCACTGAATGTGAGGCTCGAATAGTCCCAGTGTGTGTGTGTGCTGTGTGTGTGGAGGAGTGCTTGCAGTGACTACAAGTGACATAGGGCCTGTGGCCACACACCCCTTCTCAGCCATCCCCAACAGCCTACCTGTGACTGAGCTTTCCTGTGAGTGAGTGAAAAGTACGGGGCCAAGATGTCTGCCACTGGTGCCTGTATTTTGACTTGTCTACAACTCCGCTGAGGCCTTGTGCTCCTGACACCATGCCGCAATGTCAGCCATCTTGCTAGTACTTTTCCACTGACTGTGAGGCTCTCATAGTCCCAATGTGTCTGTGTGGGCTGTGTGTGTGGAACAGTGTTTGCAGTGTCTACAAGTGCCATGAGGCCTGTGGCCACACACCCCTTCCTAGGCATACCCAACAGCCTACCTGTGACTGAGCTTTCATGTGAGTGAGTGGAAAAGTTCCTGGCAAAGATGTCTGCCACTGGTGACTGTAGTTTGACTTGACTACAACTCCCCTCAGGCCTTGTACTCCTGACATAATGCAGCAGTGTCAGTCATCTTGCTAGTACTTTTCCACTGACTGTGAGGCTCGCATAGTCCCAGTGTGACTGTGGTGACTGTGTGTGTTGAGGAATGTTTGCAGTGACTACAAGTGCCATGGGGCCTGTGGCCACACACCCCTTCCCAGCCATCCCCAACAGCCTACTTGTGACTGAGCTTTCCTGTGAGTGAATTGAAATGTACCTGGCCAAGATGTCTGCGGCTGGAGCCTGTAGTTTGACTTGACTACAACTCTCCTCAGGCCTTGTGCTCCTGACACCATGCAGAAGTGTCAGCCATCTTGCTAGTACTTTTCCACTGACTGTGAGGCTCGCATAGTCCAAATGTATCTGTGTGGGCTGTGCGTGTGGAGGAGTGTTTGCAGTGACTACAAGTGCCATGGGGCCCGTGGCCACATACCCCTTCTCAGCCATCCACAACAGCCTACCTGTGACTGAGCTTTCCTGTGAGTGAGTGAAAAGCTACCGGGCCAAGATGTCTGCCGATGGTGCCTGTATTTTGACTTGACTACAAATCCCCTCAGGCCTTGTACTCCTGACATAATGCAGCAGTGTCAGCCATCTTGCTAGTACTTTTCCACTGACTGTGAGGCTCGCATAGTCCCAGTGTCTTTGGTGGCTGTGTGTGTTGAGGAATGTTTGCAGTGACTACAAGTGCCATGGGGCCTTGACCACACACCACTTCCCAGCCATCCCTACAGCCTACCTGTGACTGAGCTTTCCTGTGAGTGAGTGGAAAAGTACCAGGCCAAGATGACTGCAGCTGGTGTCTGTAGTTTGACTTGACTACAACTCCCCTCAGGCCTTGTGCTCCTGACACCATGCAGCAGTGTCAGCCATCTTGCTAGTACTTTTCCACTGACTGTGAGGCTTGCATAGTCCCAGTGTGTCTGTGTCGGCTGTGTGTGTGGAGGAGTGTTTGCAGTGACTACAAGTACCATGGGGCCTGTGGCCACACACCACTTCCCAGCCATCCCCAACAGCCTACCCATGACAGAGCTTTCCTGTGAGTGAGTGGAAAAGTACAGGGCCAAGATGTCTTCCGATGGTGCCTGTAGTTTGACTTGACTACAACTCCCCTCAGGCCTTGTGCTCCTGACACAATGCAGCAGTGTCAGCCATCTTGCTAGTACTTTTCCACTGACTGTGAGGCTCACCTAGTCCCAGTGTGTCTATGTGGGCTGTGTGTGTGGAAGTGTGTTTCCAGTGACTACAAGTGCAACGGGGCCTGTGGCTACAAACCCCTTCCCAGCCATCCCCGACAGCCTACCTGTGACTGAGCTTTCCTGTGAGTGAGTGGAAAAGTACAGGGCCAAGATGTCTGCCGCTGGTGCCTGTAGTTTGACTTGACTACAACTCCCCTCAGGCCTTGTGCTCCTGACACAATGCAGCAGTGTCAGCCATCTTGCTAGTACTTTTCCACAAAGTGTGAGGCTCGCATAGTCCCAGTATATCTGTGTGGGCTGTGTGTGTGGAGGAGTGTTTGCAGTGACTGCAAGTGCCATGGGGCCTGCGGCCACACACCCCTTCTCAGCCATCCCCAACAGCCTACCTGTGACTGAGCTTTCCTGTGAGTGAGTGGAAGAGTACCGGGCCAAGATGTCTGCCGCTGGTGCCGGTAGTTTGACTTGTCTACAACTACCCTCAGGCCTTGTGCTCCTGACACCATGCAGCAGTGTCAGCCATCTTGCTAGTACTTTTCCACTGACTGTAAGGCTTGCATCGTCCCAGTGTGTCTATGTGGGCTGTGTGTGTGGAGGAGTATTTGCAATTACTAAAAGTGCCATGGTGCCTGTGGCCACACATCTCTTCCCAGTCATCCACAACAGCCTACCTGTGACTGAGCTTTCCTGTGAGTGAGTGGAATAGTACCGGGCCAAGATATCTGCCGCTGGTGCCTGTAGTTTGACTTGACTACAACTCCCCTCAGGCCTCGTGCTCCTGACACCATGAAGCAGTATCAGCCATCTTGCTAGTACTTTTCCACAAAGTGTGAGGCTTGCATAGTCCCAGTGTGTCTGTGTGGGCTGTGTGTGTGGAGGAGTATATGAAGTGACTGCAAGTGCCATAGGGCCTGTGGCCACACACCCCTTTCCAGCCATCCCCAACAGCCTACCTGTGACTGAGCTTTCCTGTGAGTGAGTGGAAAAGTACTGTGCCAAGATGTCTGCTGCTGGTGCCTGTAGTTTGACTTGACTACAACTCCCCTCAGGACTTGTGCTCCTGACACCATGCAGCAGTGTCATCCATCTTGCTAGTACTTATCCACTGAATGTGAGGCTCGAATAGTCCCAGTGTGTGTGTGTGCTGTGTGTGTGGAGGAGTGCTTGCAGTGACTACAAGTGACATAGGGCCTGTGGCCACACACCCCTTCTCAGCCATCCCCAACAGCCTACCTGTGACTGAGCTTTCCTGTGAGTGAGTGAAAAAGTACGGGGCCAAGATGTCTGCCACTGGTGCCTGTATTTTGACTTGTCTACAACTCCGCTGAGGCCTTGTGCTCCTGACACCATGCCGCAATGTCAGCCATCTTGCTAGTACTTTTCCACTGACTGTGAGGCTCTCATAGTCCCAATGTGTCTGTGTGGGCTGTGTGTGTGGAACAGTGTTTGCAGTGTCTACAAGTGCCATGAGGCCTGTGGCCACACACCCCTTCCTAGGCATACCCAACAGCCTACCTGTGACTGAGCTTTCATGTGAGTGAGTGGAAAAGTTCCTGGCAAAGATGTCTGCCACTGGTGACTGTAGTTTGACTTGACTACAACTCCCCTCAGGCCTTGTACTCCTGACATAATGCAGCAGTGTCAGTCATCTTGCTAGTACTTTTCCACTGACTGTGAGGCTCGCATAGTCCCAGTGTGACTGTGGTGACTGTGTGTGTTGAGGAATGTTTGCAGTGACTACAAGTGCCATGGGGCCTGTGGCCACACACCCCTTCCCAGCCATCCCCAACAGCCTACTTGTGACTGAGCTTTCCTGTGAGTGAATTGAAATGTACCTGGCCAAGATGTCTGCGGCTGGAGCCTGTAGTTTGACTTGACTACAACTCTCCTCAGGCCTTGTGCTCCTGACACCATGCAGAAGTGTCAGCCATCTTGCTAGTACTTTTCCACTGACTGTGAGGCTCGCATAGTCCAAATGTATCTGTGTGGGCTGTGCGTGTGGAGGAGTGTTTGCAGTGACTACAAGTGCCATGGGGCCCGTGGCCACATACCCCTTCTCAGCCATCCACAACAGCCTACCTGTGACTGAGCTTTCCTGTGAGTGAGTGAAAAGCTACCGGGCCAAGATGTCTGCCGATGGTGCCTGTATTTTGACTTGACTACAAATCCCCTCAGGCCTTGTACTCCTGACATAATGCAGCAGTGTCAGCCATCTTGCTAGTACTTTTCCACTGACTGTGAGGCTCGCATAGTCCCAGTGTCTTTGGTGGCTGTGTGTGTTGAGGAATGTTTGCAGTGACTACAAGTGCCATTGGGCCTGTGACCACACACCCCTTCCCAGCCATCCCTACAGCCTACCTGTGACTGAGCTTTCCTGTGAGTGAGTGGAAAAGTACCAGGCCAAGATGACTGCAGCTGGTGTCTGTAGTTTGACTTGACTACAACTCCCCTCAGGCCTTGTGCTCCTGACACCATGCTGCAATGTCAGCCATCTTGCTAGTACTTTTCCACTGACTATGAGGTTCGCATAGTCCCAATGTGTCTGTGTGGCTGTGTGTGTGGAACAGTGTTTGCAGTGTCTATAAGTGCCATGAGGCCTGTGGCCACACACCCCTTCCTAGGCATACCCAACAGCCTGCCTGTAACTGAGCTTTCCTGTGAGTAAGTAGAAATGTACCTGGCCAAAATGTCTGCGGCTGGTGCCTAAAGTTTGACTTGACTACAACTCTCCTCAGTCATTGTGCTCCTGACACCATGCAGAAGTGTCAGCCATCTTCCTAGTACTTTTCCACTGACTGTGAGGCTCGCATAGTCCCAGTGTGTCTGTGTGGGCTGTGTGTGTGGAGGAGTGTTTGCAGTGACTACAAGTGCCATGGAGCCTGCGGCCACACACCCCTTCTCAGCCATCCCCAACAGCCTACCTGTGACTGAGCTTTCCTGTGAGTGAGTGGAAAAGTACCGGGCGAAGATATCTGCTGCTGTTGCCTGTAGTTTGACTTGACTACAACTCCACTCAGGCCTTGTACTCCTGACACCATGAAGCAGTGTCAGCCATCTTGCTAGTACTTTTTCACTGACTGTGAGGCTCGCATAGTCCCAGTGTGTCTGTGTGGGCAGTGTGTGTGGAGGAGTGTAAGAAGTGACTGCAAGTGCCATAGGGCCTGTGGCCACACACCCCTTTCCAGCCATCCCCAACAGCCTACCTGTGACTGAGCTTTCCTGTGAGTGAGTGGAAAAGTACTGTGCCAAGATGTCTGCTGCTGGTGCCTGTAGTTTGACTTGACTACAACTCCCCTCAGGACTTGTGCTCCTGACACCATGCAGCAGTGTCATCCATCTTGCTAGTACTTATCCACTGAATGTGAGGCTCGCATAGTCCCAGTGTGTGTGTGTGGGCTGTGTGTGTGGAGGAGTGCTTGCAGTGACTACAAGTGCCATAGGGCCTGTGGCCACACACCCCATTCCAGCCATCCCCAACAGCCTACCTGTGACTGAGCTTTCCTGTGAGTGAGTGTAAAAGTACCGGGCCAAGATATCTGCTGCTGGTGCCTGTAGTTTGACTTGACTACAACTCCACCCAGGCCTTGTACTCCTGACACCATGAAGCAGTGTCAGCCATCTTGCTAGTACTTTTTCACTGACTGTGAGGCTCGCATAGTCCCAGTGTGTCTGTGTGGGCAGTGTGTGTGGAGGAGTGTAAGAAGAGACTGCAAGTGCCATAGGGCCTGTGGCCACACACCCCTTTCCAGCCATCCCCAACAGCCTACTGTGACTGAGCTTTCCTGTGAGTGAGTGAAAAAGTACTGGGCCAAGATGTCTGCCACTGGTGCCTGTGTTTTGACTTGTCTACAACTCCGCTGAGGCCTTGTGCTCCTGACACCATGCCGCAATGTCAGCCATCTTGCTAGTACTTTTCCACTGACTGTGAGGCTCTCATAGTCCCAATGTGTCTGTGTGGGCTGTGTGTGTGGAACAGTCTTTTGCAGTGTCTACAAGTGCAATGAGGCCTGTGGCCACACACCCCTTCCTAGGCATACCCAACTACCTACCTGTGACTGAGCTTTCATGTGAGTGAGTGGAAAAGTTCCTGGCAAAGATGTCTGCCACTGGTGCCTGTAGTTTGACTTGACTACAACTCCCCTCAGGCCTTGTACTCCTGACATAATGCAGCAGTGTCAGTCATCTTGCTAGTACTTTTCCACTGACTGTGAGGCTCGCATAGTCCCAGTGTGACTGTGGTGACTGTGTGTGTTGAGGAATGTTTGCAGTGACTACAAGTGCCATGGGGCCTGTGGCCACACACCCCTTCCCAGCCATCCCCAACAGCCTACTTGTGACTGAGCTTTCCTGTGAGTGAGTGGAAATGTACCTGGCCAAGATGTCTGCGGCTGGAGCCTGTAGTTTGACTTGACTACAACTCTCCTCAGGCCTTGTGCTCCTGACACCATGCAGAAGTGTCAGCCATCTTGCTAGTACTTTTCCACGGACTGTGAGGCTCGCATAGTCCAAATGTATATGTGTGGGCTGTGTGTGTGGAGGAGTGTTTGCAGTGACTACAAGTGCCATGGGGCCTGTGGCCACATACCCCTTCTCAGCCATCCACAACAGCCTACCTGTGACTGAGCTTTCCTGTGAGTGAGTGAAAAGGTACCGGGCCAAGATGTCTGCTGATGGTGCCTGTATTTTGACTTGACTACAAATCCCCTCAGGCCTTGTACTCCTGACATAATGCAGCAGTGTCAGCCATCTTGCTAGTACTTTTCCACTGACTGTGAGGCTCGCATAGTCCCAGTGTCTTTGGTGGCTGTGTGTGTTGAGGAATGTTTGCAGTGACTACAAGTGCCATGGGGCCTTGACCACACACCACTTCCCAGCCATCCCTACAGCCTACCTGTGACTGAGCTTTCCTGTGAGTGAGTGGAAAAGTACCAGGCCAAGATGACTGCAGCTGGTGTCTGTAGTTTGACTTGACTACAACTCCCCTCAGGCCTTGTGCTCCTGACACCATGCAGCAGTGTCAGCCATCTTGCTAGTACTTTTCCACTGACTGTGAGGCTTGCATAGTCCCAGTGTGTCTGTGTCGGCTGTGTGTGTGGAGGAGTGTTTGCAGTGACTACAAGTACCATGGGGCCTGTGGCCACACACCACTTCCCAGCCATCCCCAACAGCCTACCCATGACAGAGCTTTCCTGTGAGTGAGTGGAAAAGTACAGGGCCAAGATGTCTTCCGATGGTGCCTGTAGTTTGACTTGACTACAACTCCCCTCAGGCCTTGTGCTCCTGACACAATGCAGCAGTGTCAGCCATCTTGCTAGTACTTTTCCACTGACTGTGAGGCTCACCTAGTCCCAGTGTGTCTATGTGGGCTGTGTGTGTGGAAGTGTGTTTCCAGTGACTACAAGTGCAACGGGGCCTGTGGCTACAAACCCCTTCCCAGCCATCCCCGACAGCCTACCTGTGACTGAGCTTTCCTGTGAGTGAGTGGAAAAGTACAGGGCCAAGATGTCTGCCGCTGGTGCCTGTAGTTTGACTTGACTACAACTCCCTCAGGCCTTGTGCTCCTGACACAATGCAGCAGTGTCAGCCATCTTGCTAGTACTTTTCCACAAAGTGTGAGGCTCGCATAGTCCCAGTATATCTGTGTGGGCTGTGTGTGTGGAGGAGTGTTTGCAGTGACTGCAAGTGCCATGGGGCCTGCGGCCACACACCCCTTCTCAGCCATCCCCAACAGCCTACCTGTGACTGAGCTTTCCTGTGAGTGAGTGGAAGAGTACCGGGCCAAGATGTCTGCCGCTGGTGCCGGTAGTTTGACTTGTCTACAACTACCCTCAGGCCTTGTGCTCCTGACACCATGCAGCAGTGTCAGCCATCTTGCTAGTACTTTTCCACTGACTGTAAGGCTTGCATCGTCCCAGTGTGTCTATGTGGGCTGTGTGTGTGGAGGAGTATTTGCAATTACTAAAAGTGCCATGGTGCCTGTGGCCACACATCTCTTCCCAGTCATCCACAACAGCCTACCTGTGACTGAGCTTTCCTGTGAGTGAGTGGAATAGTACCGGGCCAAGATATCTGCCGCTGGTGCCTGTAGTTTGACTTGACTACAACTCCCCTCAGGCCTCGTGCTCCTGACACCATGAAGCAGTATCAGCCATCTTGCTAGTACTTTTCCACAAAGTGTGAGGCTTGCATAGTCCCAGTGTGTCTGTGTGGGCTGTGTGTGTGGAGGAGTATATGAAGTGACTGCAAGTGCCATAGGGCCTGTGGCCACACACCCCTTTCCAGCCATCCCCAACAGCCTACCTGTGACTGAGCTTTCCTGTGAGTGAGTGGAAAAGTACTGTGCCAAGATGTCTGCTGCTGGTGCCTGTAGTTTGACTTGACTACAACTCCCCTCAGGACTTGTGCTCCTGACACCATGCAGCAGTGTCATCCATCTTGCTAGTACTTATCCACTGAATGTGAGGCTCGAATAGTCCCAGTGTGTGTGTGTGCTGTGTGTGTGGAGGAGTGCTTGCAGTGACTACAAGTGACATAGGGCCTGTGGCCACACACCCCTTCTCAGCCATCCCCAACAGCCTACCTGTGACTGAGCTTTCCTGTGAGTGAGTGAAAAGTACGGGGCCAAGATGTCTGCCACTGGTGCCTGTATTTTGACTTGTCTACAACTCCGCTGAGGCCTTGTGCTCCTGACACCATGCCGCAATGTCAGCCATCTTGCTAGTACTTTTCCACTGACTGTGAGGCTCTCATAGTCCCAATGTGTCTGTGTGGGCTGTGTGTGTGGAACAGTGTTTGCAGTGTCTACAAGTGCCATGAGGCCTGTGGCCACACACCCCTTCCTAGGCATACCCAACAGCCTACCTGTGACTGAGCTTTCATGTGAGTGAGTGGAAAAGTTCCTGGCAAAGATGTCTGCCACTGGTGACTGTAGTTTGACTTGACTACAACTCCCCTCAGGCCTTGTACTCCTGACATAATGCAGCAGTGTCAGTCATCTTGCTAGTACTTTTCCACTGACTGTGAGGCTCGCATAGTCCCAGTGTGACTGTGGTGACTGTGTGTGTTGAGGAATGTTTGCAGTGACTACAAGTGCCATGGGGCCTGTGGCCACACACCCCTTCCCAGCCATCCCCAACAGCCTACTTGTGACTGAGCTTTCCTGTGAGTGAATTGAAATGTACCTGGCCAAGATGTCTGCGGCTGGAGCCTGTAGTTTGACTTGACTACAACTCTCCTCAGGCCTTGTGCTCCTGACACCATGCAGAAGTGTCAGCCATCTTGCTAGTACTTTTCCACTGACTGTGAGGCTCGCATAGTCCAAATGTATCTGTGTGGGCTGTGCGTGTGGAGGAGTGTTTGCAGTGACTACAAGTGCCATGGGGCCCGTGGCCACATACCCCTTCTCAGCCATCCACAACAGCCTACCTGTGACTGAGCTTTCCTGTGAGTGAGTGAAAAGCTACCGGGCCAAGATGTCTGCCGATGGTGCCTGTATTTTGACTTGACTACAAATCCCCTCAGGCCTTGTACTCCTGACATAATGCAGCAGTGTCAGCCATCTTGCTAGTACTTTTCCACTGACTGTGAGGCTCGCATAGTCCCAGTGTCTTTGGTGGCTGTGTGTGTTGAGGAATGTTTGCAGTGACTACAAGTGCCATGGGGCCTTGACCACACACCACTTCCCAGCCATCCCTACAGCCTACCTGTGACTGAGCTTTCCTGTGAGTGAGTGGAAAAGTACCAGGCCAAGATGACTGCAGCTGGTGTCTGTAGTTTGACTTGACTACAACTCCCCTCAGGCCTTGTGCTCCTGACACCATGCAGCAGTGTCAGCCATCTTGCTAGTACTTTTCCACTGACTGTGAGGCTTGCATAGTCCCAGTGTGTCTGTGTCGGCTGTGTGTGTGGAGGAGTGTTTGCAGTGACTACAAGTACCATGGGGCCTGTGGCCACACACCACTTCCCAGCCATCCCCAACAGCCTACCCATGACAGAGCTTTCCTGTGAGTGAGTGGAAAAGTACAGGGCCAAGATGTCTTCCGATGGTGCCTGTAGTTTGACTTGACTACAACTCCCTCAGGCCTTGTGCTCCTGACACAATGCAGCAGTGTCAGCCATCTTGCTAGTACTTTTCCACTGACTGTGAGGCTCACCTAGTCCCAGTGTGTCTATGTGGGCTGTGTGTGTGGAAGTGTGTTTCCAGTGACTACAAGTGCAACGGGGCCTGTGGCTACAAACCCCTTCCCAGCCATCCCCGACAGCCTACCTGTGACTGAGCTTTCCTGTGAGTGAGTGGAAAAGTACAGGGCCAAGATGTCTGCCGCTGGTGCCTGTAGTTTGACTTGACTACAACTCCCCTCAGGCCTTGTGCTCCTGACACAATGCAGCAGTGTCAGCCATCTTGCTAGTACTTTTCCACAAAGTGTGAGGCTCGCATAGTCCCAGTATATCTGTGTGGGCTGTGTGTGTGGAGGAGTGTTTGCAGTGACTGCAAGTGCCATGGGGCCTGCGGCCACACACCCCTTCTCAGCCATCCCCAACAGCCTACCTGTGACTGAGCTTTCCTGTGAGTGAGTGGAAGAGTACCGGGCCAAGATGTCTGCCGCTGGTGCCGGTAGTTTGACTTGTCTACAACTACCCTCAGGCCTTGTGCTCCTGACACCATGCAGCAGTGTCAGCCATCTTGCTAGTACTTTTCCACTGACTGTAAGGCTTGCATCGTCCCAGTGTGTCTATGTGGGCTGTGTGTGTGGAGGAGTATTTGCAATTACTAAAAGTGCCATGGTGCCTGTGGCCACACATCTCTTCCCAGTCATCCACAACAGCCTACCTGTGACTGAGCTTTCCTGTGAGTGAGTGGAATAGTACCGGGCCAAGATATCTGCCGCTGGTGCCTGTAGTTTGACTTGACTACAACTCCCCTCAGGCCTCGTGCTCCTGACACCATGAAGCAGTATCAGCCATCTTGCTAGTACTTTTCCACAAAGTGTGAGGCTTGCATAGTCCCAGTGTGTCTGTGTGGGCTGTGTGTGTGGAGGAGTATATGAAGTGACTGCAAGTGCCATAGGGCCTGTGGCCACACACCCCTTTCCAGCCATCCCCAACAGCCTACCTGTGACTGAGCTTTCCTGTGAGTGAGTGGAAAAGTACTGTGCCAAGATGTCTGCTGCTGGTGCCTGTAGTTTGACTTGACTACAACTCCCCTCAGGACTTGTGCTCCTGACACCATGCAGCAGTGTCATCCATCTTGCTAGTACTTATCCACTGAATGTGAGGCTCGAATAGTCCCAGTGTGTGTGTGTGCTGTGTGTGTGGAGGAGTGCTTGCAGTGACTACAAGTGACATAGGGCCTGTGGCCACACACCCCTTCTCAGCCATCCCCAACAGCCTACCTGTGACTGAGCTTTCCTGTGAGTGAGTGAAAAAGTACGGGGCCAAGATGTCTGCCACTGGTGCCTGTATTTTGACTTGTCTACAACTCCGCTGAGGCCTTGTGCTCCTGACACCATGCCGCAATGTCAGCCATCTTGCTAGTACTTTTCCACTGACTGTGAGGCTCTCATAGTCCCAATGTGTCTGTGTGGGCTGTGTGTGTGGAACAGTGTTTGCAGTGTCTACAAGTGCCATGAGGCCTGTGGCCACACACCCCTTCCTAGGCATACCCAACAGCCTACCTGTGACTGAGCTTTCATGTGAGTGAGTGGAAAAGTTCCTGGCAAAGATGTCTGCCACTGGTGACTGTAGTTTGACTTGACTACAACTCCCCTCAGGCCTTGTACTCCTGACATAATGCAGCAGTGTCAGTCATCTTGCTAGTACTTTTCCACTGACTGTGAGGCTCGCATAGTCCCAGTGTGACTGTGGTGACTGTGTGTGTTGAGGAATGTTTGCAGTGACTACAAGTGCCATGGGGCCTGTGGCCACACACCCCTTCCCAGCCATCCCCAACAGCCTACTTGTGACTGAGCTTTCCTGTGAGTGAATTGAAATGTACCTGGCCAAGATGTCTGCGGCTGGAGCCTGTAGTTTGACTTGACTACAACTCTCCTCAGGCCTTGTGCTCCTGACACCATGCAGAAGTGTCAGCCATCTTGCTAGTACTTTTCCACTGACTGTGAGGCTCGCATAGTCCAAATGTATCTGTGTGGGCTGTGCGTGTGGAGGAGTGTTTGCAGTGACTACAAGTGCCATGGGGCCCGTGGCCACATACCCCTTCTCAGCCATCCACAACAGCCTACCTGTGACTGAGCTTTCCTGTGAGTGAGTGAAAAGCTACCGGGCCAAGATGTCTGCCGATGGTGCCTGTATTTTGACTTGACTACAAATCCCCTCAGGCCTTGTACTCCTGACATAATGCAGCAGTGTCAGCCATCTTGCTAGTACTTTTCCACTGACTGTGAGGCTCGCATAGTCCCAGTGTCTTTGGTGGCTGTGTGTGTTGAGGAATGTTTGCAGTGACTACAAGTGCCATTGGGCCTGTGACCACACACCCCTTCCCAGCCATCCCTACAGCCTACCTGTGACTGAGCTTTCCTGTGAGTGAGTGGAAAAGTACCAGGCCAAGATGACTGCAGCTGGTGTCTGTAGTTTGACTTGACTACAACTCCCCTCAGGCCTTGTGCTCCTGACACCATGCTGCAATGTCAGCCATCTTGCTAGTACTTTTCCACTGACTATGAGGTTCGCATAGTCCCAATGTGTCTGTGTGGCTGTGTGTGTGGAACAGTGTTTGCAGTGTCTATAAGTGCCATGAGGCCTGTGGCCACACACCCCTTCCTAGGCATACCCAACAGCCTGCCTGTAACTGAGCTTTCCTGTGAGTAAGTAGAAATGTACCTGGCCAAAATGTCTGCGGCTGGTGCCTAAAGTTTGACTTGACTACAACTCTCCTCAGTCATTGTGCTCCTGACACCATGCAGAAGTGTCAGCCATCTTCCTAGTACTTTTCCACTGACTGTGAGGCTCGCATAGTCCCAGTGTGTCTGTGTGGGCTGTGTGTGTGGAGGAGTGTTTGCAGTGACTACAAGTGCCATGGAGCCTGCGGCCACACACCCCTTCTCAGCCATCCCCAACAGCCTACCTGTGACTGAGCTTTCCTGTGAGTGAGTGGAAAAGTACCG
Organism: Calotriton arnoldi; assembly: GCA_963921515.1. Classification (NCBI taxonomy): domain Eukaryota; kingdom Metazoa; phylum Chordata; class Amphibia; order Caudata; family Salamandridae; genus Calotriton; species Calotriton arnoldi. The sequence goes on from CAWUFW010000945.1 coordinate 2,965,489, forward strand.
GGCGAAGATATCTGCTGCTGTTGCCTGTAGTTTGACTTGACTACAACTCCACTCAGGCCTTGTACTCCTGACACCATGAAGCAGTGTCAGCCATCTTGCTAGTACTTTTTCACTGACTGTGAGGCTCGCATAGTCCCAGTGTGTCTGTGTGGGCAGTGTGTGTGGAGGAGTGTAAGAAGTGACTGCAAGTGCCATAGGGCCTGTGGCCACACACCCTTTCCAGCCATCCCCAACAGCCTACCTGTGACTGAGCTTTCCTGTGAGTGAGTGGAAAAGTACTGTGCCAAGATGTCTGCTGCTGGTGCCTGTAGTTTGACTTGACTACAACTCCCCTCAGGACTTGTGCTCCTGACACCATGCAGCAGTGTCATCCATCTTGCTAGTACTTATCCACTGAATGTGAGGCTCGCATAGTCCCAGTGTGTGTGTGTGGGCTGTGTGTGTGGAGGAGTGCTTGCAGTGACTACAAGTGCCATAGGGCCTGTGGCCACACACCCCATTCCAGCCATCCCCAACAGCCTACCTGTGACTGAGCTTTCCTGTGAGTGAGTGTAAAAGTACCGGGCCAAGATATCTGCTGCTGGTGCCTGTAGTTTGACTTGACTACAACTCCACCCAGGCCTTGTACTCCTGACACCATGAAGCAGTGTCAGCCATCTTGCTAGTACTTTTTCACTGACTGTGAGGCTCGCATAGTCCCAGTGTGTCTGTGTGGGCAGTGTGTGTGGAGGAGTGTAAGAAGAGACTGCAAGTGCCATAGGGCCTGTGGCCACACACCCCTTTCCAGCCATCCCCAACAGCCTACTGTGACTGAGCTTTCCTGTGAGTGAGTGAAAAAGTACTGGGCCAAGATGTCTGCCACTGGTGCCTGTGTTTTGACTTGTCTACAACTCCGCTGAGGCCTTGTGCTCCTGACACCATGCCGCAATGTCAGCCATCTTGCTAGTACTTTTCCACTGACTGTGAGGCTCTCATAGTCCCAATGTGTCTGTGTGGGCTGTGTGTGTGGAACAGTCTTTTGCAGTGTCTACAAGTGCAATGAGGCCTGTGGCCACACACCCCTTCCTAGGCATACCCAACTACCTACCTGTGACTGAGCTTTCATGTGAGTGAGTGGAAAAGTTCCTGGCAAAGATGTCTGCCACTGGTGCCTGTAGTTTGACTTGACTACAACTCCCCTCAGGCCTTGTACTCCTGACATAATGCAGCAGTGTCAGTCATCTTGCTAGTACTTTTCCACTGACTGTGAGGCTCGCATAGTCCCAGTGTGACTGTGGTGACTGTGTGTGTTGAGGAATGTTTGCAGTGACTACAAGTGCCATGGCGCCTGTGGCCACACACCCCTTCCCAGCCATCCCCAACAGCCTACTTGTGACTGAGCTTTCCTGTGAGTGAGTGGAAATGTACCTGGCCAAGATGTCTGCGGCTGGAGCCTGTAGTTTGACTTGACTACAACTCTCCTCAGGCCTTGTGCTCCTGACACCATGCAGAAGTGTCAGCCATCTTGCTAGTACTTTTCCACGGACTGTGAGGCTCGCATAGTCCAAATGTATCTGTGTGGGCTGTGTGTGTGGAGGAGTGTTTGCAGTGACTACAAGTGCCATGGGGCCTGTGGCCACATACCCCTTCTCAGCCATCCACAACAGCCTACCTGTGACTGAGCTTTCCTGTGAGTGAGTGAAAAGGTATCGGGCCAAGATGTCTGCCGATGGTGCCTGTATTTTGACTTGACTACAAATCCCCTCAGGCCTTGTACTCCTGACATAATGCAGCAGTGTCAGCCATCTTGCTAGTACTTTTCCACTGACTGTGAGGCTCGCATAGTCCCAGTGTCTTTGTTGGCTGTGTGTGTTGAGGAATGTTTGCAGTGACTACAAGTGCCATGGGGCCTGTGACCACACACCACTTCCCAGCCATCCCTACAGCCTACCTGTGACTGAGCTTTCCTGTGAGTGAGTGGAAAAGTACCAGGCCAAGATGACTGCAGCTGGTGTCTGTAGTTTGACTTGACTACAACTCCCCTCAGGCCTTGTGCTCCTGACACCATGCAGCAGTGTCAGCCATCTTGCTAGTACTTTTCCACTGACTGTGAGGCTTGCATAGTCCCAGTGTGTCTGTGTGGGCTGTGTGTGTGGAGGAGTGTTTGCAGTGACTACAAGTACCATGGGGCCTGTGGCCACACACCACTTCCCAGCCATCCCCAACAGCCTACCCATGACAGAGCTTTCCTGTGAGTGAGTGGAAAAGTACAGGGCCAAGATGTCTTCCGATGGTGCCTGTAGTTTGACTTGACTACAACTCCCCTCAGGCCTTGTGCTCCTGACACAATGCAGCAGTGTCAGCCATCTTGCTAGTACTTTTCCACTGACTGTGAGGCTCACCTAGTCCCAGTGTGTCTATGTGGGCTGTGTGTGTGGAAGTGTGTTTCCAGTGACTACAAGTGCAACGGGGCCTGTGGCTACAAACCCTTCCCAGCCATCCCCGACAGCCTACCTGTGACTGAGCTTTCCTGTGAGTGATTGGAAAAGTACAGGGCCAAGATGTCTGCCGCTGGTGCCTGTAGTTTGACTTGACTACAACTCCCCTCAGGCCTTGTGCTCCTGACACAATGCAGCAGTGTCAGCCATCTTGCTAGTACTTTTCCACAAAGTGTGAGGCTCGCATAGTCCCAGTGTATCTGTGTGGGCTGTGTGTGTGGAGGAGTGTTTGCAGTGACTGCAAGTGCCATGGGGCCTGCGGCCACACAACCCTTCTCAGCCATCCCCAACAGCCTACCTGTGACTGAGCTTTCCTGTGAGTGAGTGGAAGAGTACCGGGCCAAGATGTCTGCCGCTGGTGCCGGTAGTTTGACTTGTCTACAACTACCCTCAGGCCTTGTGCTCCTGACACCATGCAGCAGTGTCAGCCATCTTGCTAGTACTTTTCCACTGACTGTAAGGCTTGCATAGTCCCAGTGTGTCTATATGGGCTGTGTGTGTGGAGGAGTATTTGCAATTACTAAAAGTGCCATGGTGCCTGTGGCCACACATCTCTTCCCAGTCATCCCCAACAGCCTACCTGTGACTGAGCTTTCCTGTGAGTGAGTGGAATAGTAACGGGCCAAGATATCTGCCGCTGGTGCCTGTAGTTTGACTTGACTACAACTCCCCTCAGGCCTCGTGCTCCTGACACCATGAAGCAGTATCAGCCATCTTGCTAGTACTTTTCCACAAAGTGTGAGGCTTGCATAGTCCCAGTGTGTCTGTGTGGGCTGTGTGTGTGGAGGAGTATATGAAGTGACTGCAAGTGCCATAGGGCCTGTGGCCACACACCCCTTTCCAGCCATCCCCAACAGCCTACCTGTGACTGAGCTTTCCTGTGAGTGAGTAGAAAAGTACTGTACCAAGATGTCTGCTGCTGGTACCTGTAGTTTGACTTGACTACAACTCCCCTCAGGACTTGTGCGCCTGACACCATGCAGCAGTGTCAGCCATCTTGCTAGTACTTTTCCACTGACTGTAAGGCTTGCATAGTCCCAGTGTGTCTATGTGGGCTGTGTGTGTGGAGGAGTATTTGCAATTACTAAAAGTGCCATGGTGCCTGTGGCCACACATCTCTTCCCAGTCATCCCCAACAGCCTACCTGTGACTGAGCTTTCCTGTGAGTGAGTGGAATAGTACCGGGCCAAGATATCTGCCGCTGGTGCCTGTAGTATGACTTGACTACAACTCCCCTCAGGCCTCGTGCTCCTGACACCATGAAGCAGTATCAGCCATCTTGCTAGTACTTTTCCACAAAGTGTGAGGCTTGCATAGTCCCAGTGTGTCTGTGTGGGCTGTGTGTGTGGAGGAGTATATGAAGTGACTGCAAGTGCCATAGGGCCTGTGGCCACACACCCCTTTCCAGCCATCCCCAACAGCCTACCTGTGACTGAGCTTTCCTGTGAGTGAGTGGAAAAGTACTGTACCAAGATGTCTGCTGCTGGTACCTGTAGTTTGACTTGACTACAACTCCCCTCAGGACTTGTGCGCCTGACACCATGCAGCAGTATCATCCATCTTGCTAGTACTTTTCCACTGAATGTGAGGCTCGCATAGTCCCAGTGTGTGTGTGTGGGCTGTGTGTGTGAAGGAGTGCTTGCAGTGACTACAAGTGCCATGGGGCCTGTGGCCACACACCCCTTCTCAGCCATCCCCAACAGCCTACCTGTGACTGAGCTTTCCTGTGATTGAGTGAAAAGGTACCGGGCGAAGATGTCTGCCGCTGGTGCCTGTATTTTGACTTGACTACAACTCCGCTCAGGACTTGTGCTCCTGACACAATGCAGCAGTGTCAGCCATCTTGCTAGTACTTTTCCACTGACTATGAGGGTCGCATAGACCCAGTGTGTCTGTGTGGGCTGTGTGTGTGGAGGAGTGTTTGCAGTGACTATAAGTGCCATGGGGCCTGCGGCCACACACCCCTTCTCAGCCATCCCCAACAGCCTACCTGTGACTGAGCTGATCTGTGAGTGAGTGTAAGAGTACCGGGCCAAGATGTCTGCCGCTGGTGCCCGTAGTTTGACTTGTCTACAACTCCCCTCAGGCCTTCTGGTCCTGACAACATGCAGCAGTGTCAGCCATCTTGCTAGTACTTTTCCACTGACTGTAAGGCTTGCATAGTCCCAGTGTGTCTATGTGGGTTGTGTGTGTGGAGGAGTGTTTGCAGTTACTAAAAGTGCCATGGGGCCTGATGCCACACACCCCTTCCCAGTCATCCCCAACAGCCTACCTGTGACTGAGATTTCCTGTGAGTGAGTGGAAAAGTACTGTGCCAAGATGTCTGCTGCTGGTGCCTGTAGTTTGACTTGACTACAACTCCACTCAGGCCTTGTGCTCCTGACACCATGAAGCAGTGTCAGCCATCTTGCTAGTACTTTTTCACTGACTGTGAGGCTCGCATAGTCCCAGTGTGTCTGTGTGGGCTGTGTGTGTGGAGGAGTGTATGAAGTGACTGCAAGTGCCATAGGGCCTGCGGCCACACACCCCTTTCCAGCCATCCCCAACAGCCTACCTGTGACTGAGCTTTCCTGTGAGTGAGTGGAAAAGTACTGTGCCAAGATGTCTGCTGCTGGTGCCTGTGGTATGACTTGACTACAACTCCCCTCAGGACTTGTGCTCCTGACACCATGCAGCAGTGTCATCCATCTTGCTAGTACTTTTCCACTGAATGTGAGGCTCGCATAGTCCCAGTGTGTGTGGGCTGTGTGTGTGGAGGAGTGCTTGCAGTGACTACAAGTGCCATAGGGCCTGTGGCCACACACCCCTTCTCAGCCATCCCCAACAGCCTACCTGTGACTGAGCTTTCCTGTGAGTGAGTGAAAAAGTACGGGGCCAAGATGTCTGCCGCTGGTGCCTGTATTTTGAATTGACTACAACTCCGCTCAGGCCTTGTGCTCCTGACACCATGCCGCAATGTCAGCCATCTTGCTAGTACTTTTCCACTGACTGTGAGGCTCTCATAGTCCCAATGTGCCTGTGTGGGCTATGTGTGTGGAACAGTGTTTGCAGTGTCTACAAGTGCCATGAGGCCTGTGGCCACACACCCCTTCCTAGGCATACCCAACAGCCTACCTGTGACTGAGCTTTCATGTGAGTGAGAGGAAAAGTTCCTGGCCAAGATGTCTGCCACTGGTGCCTGTAGTTTGACTTGACTACAACTCCCCTCAGGCCTTGTACTCCTGACATAATGCAGCAGTGTCAGTCATCTTGCTAGTACTTTTCCACTGACTGTGAGGCTTGCATAGTCCCAGTGTGTCCGTGGTGACTGTGTGTGTTGAGGAATGTTTGCAGTGACTACAAGTGCCATGGAGCCTGTGGCCACACACCCCTTCCCAGCCATCCCCAACAGCCTACCTGTGACTGAGCTTTCCTTTGAGTGAGTGGAAATGTACCTGGCCAAGATGTCTGCGGCTGGTGCCTGTAGTTTGACTTGACTACAACTTTCCTCAGGCCTTGTGCTCCTGACACCATGCAGAAGTGTCAGTCATCTTGCTTGTACTTTTCCACTGACTGTGAGGCTCGCATTGTCCAAATGTGTCTGTGTGTGCTGTGTGTGTGGAGGAGTGTTTGCAGTGACTACAAGTGCCATGGGGCCTGTGACCACACACCCCTTCCCAGCCATCCCTACAGCCTACCTGTGACTGAGCTTTCCTGTGAGTGAGTGGAAAAGTACTGGGCTAAGATGTCTGCCGCTGGTGCCTGTAGTTTGACTTGACTACAACTCCCGCAGGCCTTGTGCTCCTGACACCATGCAGTAGTGTCAGCCATCATGCTAGTACTATTTCACTGACTGTGAGGCTCGCATAGTCCCAGTGCGTCTGTGTGGGCTGTGAGTGTGGAGGAGTGTATGAAGCGACTGCAAGTGCCATAGGGCCTGTGGCCACACACCCCTTTCCAGCCATCCCCAGCAGCCTACCTGTGACTGAGCTTTCCTGTGAATGAGTGGAAAAGTACTGTGCCAAGTTGTCTGCTGCTGGTGCCTGTAGTTTGACTTGACTACAACTCCCCTCAGGACTTGTGCTTCTGACACCATGCAGCAGTTTCATCCATCTTGCTAGTACTTTTCCACTGAATGTGAGGCTCGCATAGTCCTAGTGTGTGTGTGTGTGGGCTGTGTGTGTGGAGGAGTGCTTGCAGTGACTACAAGTGCCATGGGGCCTGTGGCCACATACGCCTTCTCAGCCATCCCCAACAGCCTACCTGTGACTGAGCTTTCCTGTGAGTGAGTGAAAAGGTACCGGGCCAAGATGTCTGCCGATGGTGCCTGCATTTTGACTTGACTACAACTCCGCTCAGGCCTTGTGCTCCTGACACCATGCCGCAATGTCAGCCATCTTGCTAGTACTTTTCGACTAACTGTGAGGCTCGCATAGTCCAAATGTATCTGTGTGGGCTGTGTGTGTGGAACAGTGTTTGCAGTGTCTACAAGTGCCATGATGCCTGTGGCCACACTCCCCTTCCTAGCCATAACCAACAGCCTACCTGTGACTGAGCTTTCCTGTGAGTGAGTGGAAAAGTACATGGCCAAGATGTCTGCCACTGGTGCCTGTAGTTTGACTTGACTACAACTCCCCTCAGGCCTTGTGCTCCTGACACCATGCAGCAGTGTCATCCATCTTGCTAGTACTTTTCCACTGAATGTGAGGCTCGCATAGTCCCAGTGTGTGTGGGCTGTGTGTGTGGAGGAGTGCTTGCAGTGACTACAAGTGCCATAGGGCCTGTGGCCACACACCCCTTCTCAGCCATCCCCAACAGCCTACCTGTGACTGAGCTTGACTGTGAGTGAGTGGAAAAGTACCGGGCCAAGATGTCTGCCGCTGGTGCCTGTAGTTTGACTTGACTACAACTCCCCTCAGGCCTTGTGCTCCTGACACCATGCAGCAGTGTCAGCCATCTTGCTAGTACTTTTCCACTGACTGTGAGGCTTGCATAGTCCCATTGTGTCTGTGTGGGCTGTGTGTGTGGAGGAGTGTTTGCAGTGACTACAAGTACCATGGGGCCTGTGGCCACACACCACTTCCCAGCCATCCCCAACAGCCTACCCATGACAGAGCTTTCCTGTGAGTGAGTGGAAAAGTACAGGGCCAAGATGTCTTCCGATGGTGCCTGTAGTTTGACTTGACTACAACTCCCCTCAGGCCTTGTGCTCCTGACACAATGCAGCAATGTCAGCCATCTTGCTAGCACTTTTCCACTGACTGTGAGGCTCGCATAGTCCCAGTGTGTTTGAGTGTGCTGTGTGTGTGGAGGAATGTTTGCAGTGACAACACGTGCCCTCGAGCCTGTGGCCACACACCCCTTCCCAGCCATCCCCAACAGCCTACCTGTGACTGAGCTTTCCTGTGAGTGAGTGGAAAAGTACTGGGCCAAGAGTCTGCCTCTGGTGCCTGTAGTTTGACTTGACACCAACTCCCCTCAGGCCTTGTGCTCCTGACACCATGCAGCAGTGTCAGCCATCTTGCTAGTACTTTTTCACTGACTTTCAGGCTCGCGTAGTCCCAATGTGTCTGTGTAGGCTGTGTGTGTGGAGGAGTGTGTACAGTGACTACAAGTGCCATGGGGCCTGTGTCACATACCCCTTCCCAGCCATCCCCAACAGCCTACCTGTGACTCAGCTTTCCTGTGAGTGAGTGGAAAAGTACTGGGCCAAGATGTCTGCCACTGGTGCCTGTAGTTTGACTTGACTTGACTACAACTCCCCTCAGGCCTTGTGCTTCTGACACCATGCAGCAGTGTCAGACATCTTGCCAGTACTTTTCCATTGACTGCGAGGCTCGCGTAGTCCCAGTGTGTCTGTGTGGACTGTGTGTGTGGAGAAGTGTTTGCAGTGACTACAACTGCCATGGGTCCTCTGACAACACACCCCCTTCTCAGCCATCCCCAACAGCCTACCTGTGACTGAGCTTTCCTTTGAGTGAGTGGAAAAGTACCGGGCCAAGATGTCTGCCGCTGGTGCCTCTAGTTTGACTTGACTATAACTCCCCTCAGGCCTTGTGCTCCTGACACCATGCAGCAGTGTCAGCCATCTTGCTAGTACTTTTCTACTGACTGTTTGGCTCATATAAACCCAGTCTGTCTGTGTGGGCTGTGTGTGTGGAGGAGTGTATGAAGCGACTGCAAGTAACATGGGGCATGGGGCCTCACACGCCTTTCCAGCCATCCCCAACAGCCTACCTGTGACTGAGCTTTCCTGTGAGTGAGTGGAAAAGTACTGTGCCAAGATGTCTGCTGCTGGTGCCTGTAGTTTGACTTGACTACACCTCCCCTCAGGCCTTGTGCTCCTGACACCATGCAGCAGTGTCAGCCATCTTGCTAGTACTTTTCCAAAGAATGTGAGGCTCGCCTAGTCCCAGTGTGTATGTGTGGGCTGTGTGTGTGGAGGAGTGCTTGCAGTGACTACAAGTACCATGGGGCCTGTGGCCACACACCCCTTCCCAGCCATCCCCAAAACCTACCTGTGACTGAGCTTTCCTGTGAGTGAGTGGAACAGTACCGGGCCAAGATATCTGCCACTGGTGCCTGTATTTTGACTTGACTACAACTCCCCTCAGGGCTTGTGCTCCTGACACCATGAAGCAGTGTCAGCCATCTTGCTAGTACTTTTCCACTGACTGTGAGGCTCGCATAGTCCCAGTGTCTTTGGTGGCTGTGTGTGTTGAGGAATGTTTGCAGTGACTACAAGTGCCATGGGGCCTGTGACCACACACCCCTTTCCAGCCATCCCTACAGCCTACCTGTGACTGAGCTTTCCTGTGAGTGAGTGGAAAAGTACCAGGCCAAGATGACTGCAGCTGGTGTCTGTAGTTTGACTTGACTACAACTCCCCTCAGGCCTTGTGCTCCTGACACCATGCAGCAGTGTCAGCCATCTTGCTAGTACTTTTCCACTGACTGTGAGGCTTGCATAGTCCCAGTGTGTCTGTGTGGGCTGTGTGTGTGGAGGAGTGTTTGCAGTGACTACAAGTACCATGGGGCCTGTGGCCACACACCACTTCCCAGCCATCCACAACAGCCTACCCATGACAGAGCTTTCCTGTGAGTGAGTGGAAAAGTACAGGGCCAAGATGTCTTCCGATGGTGCCTGTAGTTTGACTTGACTACAACTCCCTCAGGCCTTGTGCTCCTGACACAATGCAGCAGTGTCAGCCATCTTGCTAGTACTTTTCCACTGACTGTGAGGCTCACCTAGTCCCAGTGTGTCTATGTGGGCTGTGTGTGTGGAAGTGTGTTTGCAGTGACTACAAGTGCAACGGGGCCTGTGGCTACAAAACCCTTCCCAGCCATCCCCGACAGCCTACCTGTGACTGAGCTTTCCTGTGAGTGAGTGGAAAAGTACAGGGCCAAGATGTATGCCGCTGGTGCCTGTAGTTTGACTTGACTACAACTCCCCTCAGGCCTTGTGCTCCTGACACAATGCAGCAGTGTCAGCCATCTTGCTAGTACTTTTCCACAAAGTGTGAGGCTCGCATAGTCCCAGTGTGTCTGTGTGGGCTGTGTGTGTGGAGGAGTATATGAAGTGACTGCAAGTGCCATAGGGCCTGTGGCCACACACCCCTTTCCAGCCATCCCCAACAGCCTACCTGTGACTGAGCTTTCCTGTGAGTGAGTGGAAAAGTACTGTACCAAAATGTCTGCTGCTGGTACCTGTAGTTTGACTTGACTACAACTCCCCTCAGGACTTGTGCGCCTGACACCATGCAGCAGTATCATCCATCTTGCTAGTACTTTTCCACTGAATGTGAGGCTCGCATAGTCCCAGTGTGTGTGTGTGGGCTGTGTGTGTGAAGGGGTGCTTGCAGTGACTACAAGTGCCATGGGGCCTGTGGCCACACACCCCTTCTCAGCCATCCCCAACAGCCTACCTGTGACTGAGCTTTCCTGTGATTGAGTTAAAAGGTACCGGGCGAAGATGTCTGCCGCTGGTGCCTGTATTTTGACTTGACTACAACTCCGCTCAGGACTTGTGCTCCTGACACAATGCAGCAGTGTCAGCCATCTTGCTAGTACTTTTCCACTGACTGTGAGGCTCCCATAGACCCAGTGTGTCTGTGTGGGCTGTGTGTGTGGAGGAGTGTTTGCAGTGACTACAAGTGCCATGGGGCCTGCAGCCACACACCCCTTCTCAGCCATCCCCAACAGCCTACCTGTGACTGAGCTGATCTGTGAGTGAGTGTAAGAGTACCGGGCCAAGATGTCTGCCGCTGGTGCCCGTAGTTTGACTTGTCTACAACTCCCCTCAGGCCTTCTGGTCCTGACACCATGCAGCAGTGTCAGCCATCTTGCTAGTACTTTTCCACTGACTGTAAGGCTTGCATAGTCCCAGTGTGTCTCTGTGGGTTGTGTGTGTGGAGGAGTGTTTGCAGTTACTAAAAGTGCCATGGGGCCTGATGCCACACACCCCTTCCCAGTCATCCCCAACAGCCTACCTGTGACTGAGATTTCCTGTGAGTGAGTGGAAAAGTACTGTGCCAAGATGTCTGCTGCTGGTGCCTGTAGTTTGACTTGACTACAACTCCACTCAGGCCTTGTGCTCCTGATACCATGAAGCAGTGTCAGCCATCTTGCTAGTACTTTTTCACTGACTGTGAGGCTCGCATAGTCCCAGTGTGTCTGTGTGGGCTGTGTGTGTGGAGGAGTGTATGAAGTGACTGCAAGTGCCATAGGGCCTGCGGCCACACACCCCTATCCAGCCATCCCCAACAGCCTACCTGTGACTGAGCTTTCCTGTGAGTGAGTGGAAAAGTACTGTGCCAAGAGGTCTGCTGCTGGTGCCTGTGGTATGACTTGACTACAACTCCCCTCAGGACTAGTGCTCCTGACACCATGCAGCAGTGTCATCCATCTTGCTAGTACTTTTCCACTGAATGTGAGGCTCGCATAGTCCCAGTGTGTGTGGGCTGTGTGTGTGGAGGAGTGCTTGCAGTGACTAAAAGTGCCATAGGGCCTGTGGCCACACACCCCTTCTCAGCCATCCCCAACAGCCTACCTGTGACTGAGCTTTCATGTGAGTGAGAGGAAAAGTTCCTGGCCAAGATGTCTGCCTCTGGTGCCTGTAGTTTGACTTGACTTGACTACAACTCCCCTCAGGCCTTGTGCTTCTGACACCATGCAGCAGTGTCAGACATCTTGCCAGTACTTTTCCATTGACTGCGAGGCTCGCGTAGTCCCAGTGTGTCTGTGTGGACTGTGTGTGTGGAGAAGTGTTTGCAGTGACTACAACTGCCATGGGTCCTCTGACAACACACCCCTTCTCAGCCATCCCCAACAGCCTACCTGTGACTGAGCTTTCCTTTGAGTGAGTGGAAAAGTACCGGGCCAAGATGTCTGCCGCTGGTGCCTCTAGTTTGACTTGACTATAACTCCCCTCAGGCCTTGTGCTCCTGACACCATGCAGCAGTGTCAGCCATCTTGCTAGTACTTTTCTACTGACTGTTTGGCTCATATAAACCCAGTCTGTCTGTGTGGGCTGTGTGTGTGGAGGAGTGTATGAAGCGACTGCAAGTAACATGGGGCATGGGGCCTCACACGCCTTTCCAGCCATCCCCAACAGCCTACCTGTGACTGAGCTTTCCTGTGAGTGAGTGGAAAAGTACTGTGCCAAGATGTCTGCTGCTGGTGCCTGTAGTTTGACTTGACTACACCTCCCCTCAGGCCTTGTGCTCCTGACACCATGCAGCAGTGTCAGCCATCTTGCTAGTACTTTTCCAAAGAATGTGAGGCTCGCCTAGTCCCAGTGTGTATGTGTGGGCTGTGTGTGTGGAGGAGTGCTTGCAGTGACTACAAGTACCATGGGGCCTGTGGCCACACACCCCTTCCCAGCCATCCCCAAAACCTACCTGTGACTGAGCTTTCCTGTGAGTGAGTGGAACAGTACCGGGCCAAGATATCTGCCACTGGTGCCTGTATTTTGACTTGACTACAACTCCCCTCAGGGCTTGTGCTCCTGACACCATGAAGCAGTGTCAGCCATCTTGCTAGTACTTTTCCACTGACTGTGAGGCTCGCATAGTCCCAGTGTCTTTGGTGGCTGTGTGTGTTGAGGAATGTTTGCAGTGACTACAAGTGCCATGGGGCCTGTGACCACACACCCCTTTCCAGCCATCCCTACAGCCTACCTGTGACTGAGCTTTCCTGTGAGTGAGTGGAAAAGTACCAGGCCAAGATGACTGCAGCTGGTGTCTGTAGTTTGACTTGACTACAACTCCCCTCAGGCCTTGTGCTCCTGACACCATGCAGCAGTGTCAGCCATCTTGCTAGTACTTTTCCACTGACTGTGAGGCTTGCATAGTCCCAGTGTGTCTGTGTGGGCTGTGTGTGTGGAGGAGTGTTTGCAGTGACTACAAGTACCATGGGGCCTGTGGCCACACACCACTTCCCAGCCATCCACAACAGCCTACCCATGACAGAGCTTTCCTGTGAGTGAGTGGAAAAGTACAGGGCCAAGATGTCTTCCGATGGTGCCTGTAGTTTGACTTGACTACAACTCCCCTCAGGCCTTGTGCTCCTGACACAATGCAGCAGTGTCAGCCATCTTGCTAGTACTTTTCCACTGACTGTGAGGCTCACCTAGTCCCAGTGTGTCTATGTGGGCTGTGTGTGTGGAAGTGTGTTTGCAGTGACTACAAGTGCAACGGGGCCTGTGGCTACAAAACCCTTCCCAGCCATCCCCGACAGCCTACCTGTGACTGAGCTTTCCTGTGAGTGAGTGGAAAAGTACAGGGCCAAGATGTATGCCGCTGGTGCCTGTAGTTTGACTTGACTACAACTCCCCTCAGGCCTTGTGCTCCTGACACAATGCAGCAGTGTCAGCCATCTTGCTAGTACTTTTCCACAAAGTGTGAGGCTCGCATAGTCCCAGTGTGTCTGTGTGGGCTGTGTGTGTGGAGGAGTATATGAAGTGACTGCAAGTGCCATAGGGCCTGTGGCCACACACCCCTTTCCAGCCATCCCCAACAGCCTACCTGTGACTGAGCTTTCCTGTGAGTGAGTGGAAAAGTACTGTACCAAAATGTCTGCTGCTGGTACCTGTAGTTTGACTTGACTACAACTCCCCTCAGGACTTGTGCGCCTGACACCATGCAGCAGTATCATCCATCTTGCTAGTACTTTTCCACTGAATGTGAGGCTCGCATAGTCCCAGTGTGTGTGTGTGGGCTGTGTGTGTGAAGGGGTGCTTGCAGTGACTACAAGTGCCATGGGGCCTGTGGCCACACACCCCTTCTCAGCCATCCCCAACAGCCTACCTGTGACTGAGCTTTCCTGTGATTGAGTTAAAAGGTACCGGGCGAAGATGTCTGCCGCTGGTGCCTGTATTTTGACTTGACTACAACTCCGCTCAGGACTTGTGCTCCTGACACAATGCAGCAGTGTCAGCCATCTTGCTAGTACTTTTCCACTGACTGTGAGGCTCCCATAGACCCAGTGTGTCTGTGTGGGCTGTGTGTGTGGAGGAGTGTTTGCAGTGACTACAAGTGCCATGGGGCCTGCAGCCACACACCCCTTCTCAGCCATCCCCAACAGCCTACCTGTGACTGAGCTGATCTGTGAGTGAGTGTAAGAGTACCGGGCCAAGATGTCTGCCGCTGGTGCCCGTAGTTTGACTTGTCTACAACTCCCCTCAGGCCTTCTGGTCCTGACACCATGCAGCAGTGTCAGCCATCTTGCTAGTACTTTTCCACTGACTGTAAGGCTTGCATAGTCCCAGTGTGTCTCTGTGGGTTGTGTGTGTGGAGGAGTGTTTGCAGTTACTAAAAGTGCCATGGGGCCTGATGCCACACACCCCTTCCCAGTCATCCCCAACAGCCTACCTGTGACTGAGATTTCCTGTGAGTGAGTGGAAAAGTACTGTGCCAAGATGTCTGCTGCTGGTGCCTGTAGTTTGACTTGACTACAACTCCACTCGGGCCTTGTGCTCCTGATACCATGAAGCAGTGTCAGCCATCTTGCTAGTACTTTTTCACTGACTGTGAGGCTCGCATAGTCCCAGTGTGTCTGTGTGGGCTGTGTGTGTGGAGGAGTGTATGAAGTGACTGCAAGTGCCATAGGGCCTGCGGCCACACACCCCTATCCAGCCATCCCCAACAGCCTACCTGTGACTGAGCTTTCCTGTGAGTGAGTGGAAAAGTACTGTGCCAAGATGTCTGCTGCTGGTGCCTGTGGTATGACTTGACTACAACTCCCCTCAGGACTAGTGCTCCTGACACCATGCAGCAGTGTCATCCATCTTGCTAGTACTTTTCCACTGAATGTGAGGCTCGCATAGTCCCAGTGTGTGTGGGCTGTGTGTGTGGAGGAGTGCTTGCAGTGACTAAAAGTGCCATAGGGCCTGTGGCCACACACCCCTTCTCAGCCATCCCCAACAGCCTACCTGTGACTGAGCTTTCATGTGAGTGAGAGGAAAAGTTCCTGGCCAAGATGTCTGCCACTGGTCCCTGTAGTTTGACTTGACTACAACTCCCCTCAGGCCTTGTACTCCTGACATAATGCAGCAGTGTCAGTCATCTTGCTAGTACTTTTCCACTGACTGTGAGGCTCGCATAGTCCCAGTGTGTCCGTGGTGACTGTGTGTGTTGAGGAATGTTTGCAGTGACTACAAGTGCCATGGGGCCTGTGGCCACACACACCTTCCCAGCCATCCCCAACAGCCTACCTGTGACTGAGCTTTCCTTTGAGTGAGTGGAAATGTACCTGGCCAAGATGTCTGCGGCTGGTGCCTGTAGTTTGACTTGACTACAACTTTCCTCAGGCCTTCTGCTCCTGACACCATGCAGAAGTGTCAGCCATCTTGCTTGTACTTTTCCACTGACTGTGAGGCTCGCATAGTCCAAATGTGTCTGTGTGGGCTGTGTGTGTGGAGGAGTGTTTGCAGTGACTACAAGTGCCATGGGGCCTGTGACCACACACCCCTTCCCAGCCATCCCTACAGCCTACCTGTGACTGAGCTTTCCTGTGAGTGAGTGGAAAAGTACTGGGCTAAGATGTCTGCCGCTGGTGCCTGTAGTTTGACTTGACTACAACTCCCCGCAATCCTTGTGCTCCTGACACCATGCAGTAGTGTCAGCCATCTTGCTAGTACTTTTCCACTTACTGCGAGGCTCGCATGGTCCAAGTGTGTCTGTGTGGGCTGTGTGTGTGGAGGAGTGTTTGCAGTGACTACAACTGCCATGGGGCCTGTGACAACACACCCCCTTCTCAGCCATCCCCAACAGCCTACCTGTGACTGAGCTTTCCTGTGAGTGAGTGGAAAAGTACGGGGCCAAGATGTCTGCCGCTGGTGCCTGTAGTTTGACTTGACTACAACACCCCTCAGGCCTTTTGCTCCTGACACCATGCAGAAGTGTCAACCATCTTGCTAGTTCTTTTCCACTGAATGTGAGGCTCGCCTAGTCCCAGTGTGTCTGTGTGGGCTGTGTGCGTGGAGGAGTGTATGAAGCGACTGCAAGTAACATGGGGCCTGGGGCGTCACACCCCTTTCCAGCCATCCCCAACAGCCTACCTGTGACTGAGCTTTCCTGTGAGTGAGTGGAAAAGTACTGTGCCAAGATGTCTGCTGCTGGTGCCTGTAGTTTGACTTGACTACACCTCCCCTCAGGCCTTGTGCTCCTGACACCATGCAGCAATGTCAGCCATCATGCTAGTACTATTTCACTGACTGTGAGGCTCGCATAGTCCCAGTGTGTCTGTGTGGGCTGTGAGTGTGGAGGAGTGTATGAAGCGACTGCAAGTGCCATAGGGCCTGTGGCCACACACCCCTTTCCAGCCATCCCCAGCAGCCTACCTGTGACTGAGCTTTCCTGTGAGTGAGTGGAAAAGTACTGTGCCAAGTTGTCTGCTGCTGGTGCCTGTAGTTTGACTTGACTACAACTCCCCTCAGGACTTGTGCTTCTGACATCATGCAGCAGTTTCATACATCTTGCTAGTACTTTTCCACTGAATGTGAGGCTCGCTTAGTCCTAGTGTGTGTGTGTGGGCTGTGTGTGTGGAGGAGTGCTTGCAGTAACTACAAGTGCCATGGGGCCTGTGGCCACATACGCCTTCTCAGCCATCCCCAACAGCCTACCTGTGACTGAGCTTTCCTGCGAGTGAGTGAAAAGGTACCGGGCCAAGATGTCTGCCGATGGTGCCTGCATTTTGACTTGACTACAACTCCGCTCAGGCCTTGTGCTCCTGACACCATGCCGCAATGTCAGCCATCTTGCTAGTACTTTTCGACTAACTGTGAGGCTTGCATAGTCCCAATGTATCTGTGTGGGCTGTGTGTGTGGAACAGTGTTTGCAGTGTCTACAAGTGCCATGAGGCCTGTGGCCACACTCCCCTTCCTAGCCATACCCAACAGCCTACCTGTGACTGAGCTTTCCTGTGAGTGAGTGGAAAAGTACCTGGCCAAGATGTCTGCCACTGGTGCCTGTAGTTTGACTTGACTACAACTCCCCTCAGGCCTTGTACTCCTGACATAATGCAGCAGTGTCAGCCATCTAGCTAGTACTTTTCCACTGACTGTGAGGCTCGCATAGTCCCAGTGTCTGTGGTGGCTGTGTGTGTTGAGGAATGTTTGCAGTGACTACAAGTGCCATGGGGCCTGGGGCCACACACCCCTTCCCAGCCATCCCTACAGCCTACCTGTGACTGAGCTTGACTGTGAGTGAGTGGAAAAGTACCGGGCCAAGATGTCTGCCGCTGGTGCCTGTAGTTTGACTTGACTACAACTCCCCTCAGGCCTTGTGCTCCTGACACCATGCAGCATTATAAGCCATCTTGCTAGCACTTTTCCACTGACTGTGAGGCTCGCATAGTCCCAGTGTGTTTGAGTGTGCTGTGTGTGTGGAGGAATGTTTGCAGTGACAACACGTGCCCTCGAGCCTGTGGCCACACACCCCTTCCCAGCCATCCCCAACAGCCTACCTGTGACTGAGCTTTCCTGTGAGTGAGTGGAAAAGTACTGGGCCAAGACGTCTGCCTCTGGTGCCTGTAGTTTGACTTGACAACAACTCCCCTCAGGCATTGTGCTCCTGACACCATGCAGCAGTGTCAGCCATCTTGCTAGTACCTTTTCACTGACTTTGAGGCTCGCGTAGTCCCAATGTGTCTGTGTAGGCTGTGTGTGTGGAGGAGTGTGTACAGTGACTACAAGTGCCATGGGGCCTGAGTCACATACCCCTTCCCAGCCATCTCCAACAGCCTACCTGTGACTCAGCTTTCCTGTGAGTGAGTGGAAAAGTACTGGGCCAAGATGTCTGCCACTGGTGCCTGTAGTTTGACTTGACTACAACTCCCCTCAGGCCTTGTGCTTCTGACACCATGCAGCAGTGTCAGACATCTTGCTAGTACTTTTCCATTGACTGCGAGGCTCGCATAGTCCCAGTGTGTCTGTGTGGACTGTGTGTGTGGAGAAGTGTTTGCAGTGACTACAACTGCCATGGGTCCTGTGACAACACACCCCCTTCTCAGCCATCCCCAACAGCCTACCTGTGACTGAGCTTTCCTTTGAGTGAGTGGAAAAGTACCAGGCCAAGATGTCTGCCGCTGGTGCCTCTAGTTTGACTTGACTATAACTCCCCTCAGGCCTTGTGCTCCTGACACCATGCAGCAGTGTCAGCCATCTTGCTAGTACTTTTCCACTGACTGTTTGGCTCATATAAACCCAGTCTGTCTGTGTGGGCTGTGTGTGTGGAGTAGTGTATGAAGCGACTGCAAGTAACATGGGGCCTGGGGCCTCACACGCCTTTCCAGCCATCCCCAACAGCCTACCTGTGACTGAGCTTTCCTGTGAGTGAGTGGAAAAGTACTGTGCCAAGATGTCTGCTGCTGGTGCCTGTAGTTTGACTTGACTACACCTCCCCTCAGGCCTTGTGCTCCTGACACCATGCAGCAGTGTCAGCCATCTTGCTAGTACTTTTCCAAAGAATGTGAGGCTCGCCTAGTCCCAGTATGTATGTGTGGGCTGTGTGTGTGGAGGAGTGCTTGCAGTGACTACAAGTGCCATGGGGCCTGTGGCCACACACCCCTTCCCAGCCATCCCCAACAGCCTACCTGTGACTGAGCTTTCCTGTGAGTGAGTGGAACAGTACCGGGCCAAGATATCTGCCACTGGTGCCTGTATTTTGACTTGACTACAACTCCCCTCAGGGCTTGTGCTCCTGACACCATGAAGCAGTGTCAGCCATCTTGCTAGTACTTTTTCACTGACTGTGAGGCTCACATAGTCCCAGTGTGTCTGTGTGGGCTGTGTGTGTGGAGAAGTGTATGAAGCGACTGCAAGTGCCATAGGGCCTGTGGCCACACACCCCTTTCCAGCCATCCCCAGCAGCCTACCTGTGACTGAGCTTTCCTGTGAGTGAGTGGAAAAGTACTATGCCAAGATGTCTGTTGCTGGTGCCTGTAG
Source organism: Calotriton arnoldi (assembly GCA_963921515.1). Taxonomy (NCBI): domain Eukaryota; kingdom Metazoa; phylum Chordata; class Amphibia; order Caudata; family Salamandridae; genus Calotriton; species Calotriton arnoldi. Next base: position 2,984,389 of record CAWUFW010000945.1, read on the forward strand.
TTTGACTTGACTACAACTCCCCTCAGGACTTGTGCTCCTGACACCATGCAGCAGTGTCATCCAGCTTGCTAGTACTTTTCCACTGAATGTGAGGCTCGCATAGTCCCAGTGTGTGTGTGTCGGCTGTTTGTGTGGAGGAGTGCTTGCAGTGACTACAAGTGCCATGGGGCCTGTGGCCACACACCCCTTCTCAGCCATCCCCAACAGCCTACCTGTGACTGAGCTTTCCTGTGAGTGAGTGAAAAGGTACCGAGCCAAGATGTCTGCTGCTGGTGCCTGTTTTTTGACTTGAGTACAACTCCGCTCAGGCCTTGTGCTCCTGACACCATGCCGTAATGTCAGCCATCTTACTAGTACTTTTCCACGTACTGTGAGGCTCGCATAGTCCCAATGTGTCCGTGTGGGCTGTGTGTGTGGAACAGTGTTTGCAGTGTCTACAAGTGCCATGAGGCCTGTGGCAACACACCCCTTCCTAGCCATACCCAACAGCCTAACTGTGACTGAGCTTTCCTGTGAGTGAGTTGTAAAGTACCTGGCCAAGATGTCTGCCACTGGTGCCTGTAGTTTGACTTGACTACAACTCCCCTCAGGCCTTGTACTCCTGACATAATGCAGCAGTGTCAGCCATCTTGCTAGTACTTTTCCACTGACTATGAGGCTCGCATAGTCCCAGTGTGTCTGTGGTGGCTGTGTGTATTGAGGAATGTTTGCAGTGACTACAAGTGCCATGGGGCCTGTGGCCACACACCCCTTCCCAGCCATCCCCAACAGCCTGCCTGTAACTGAGCTTTCCTGTGAGTAAGTAGAAATGTTCCTGGCCAAAATGTCTGCGGCTGGTGCCTAAAGTTTGACTTGACTACAACTCTCCTCAGGCATTGTGCTCCTGACACCATGCAGAAGTGTCAGCCATCTGTGAGAAGTTGGCCTGGCATATGCTGTCCACTAATTATAGTGGGCACCTTGCACCAGTCCAAACAACCCCTTATTGGAGATAGGTTAAAGACAACCTTTATTGAAAGCTATCCTAGTGGTAGCTATGGAGAGCAGCCTTCAGGCTAAGTCTTGAAGGATTGTAAAGCAGCTTGTTTTACCAGTCTATAATCTCTTGAGTGACCAAATGAAAGAGGACCACATCAGGTATATATTCAAAATATATGTATTTATTACTAAACACACCCCTCTAGTCTCTTTATGAGGCTAGAGTTCGAAATACATAAATTATAAGTTAGTTATCTACAGTAATAGCACAAATACACGTTTGAGCCCCAGGGGCGTACCAAACCATATACCAATAAAGTGGTATAAGAACCACGATTGAGCTAGACACAAGGCCTAGAGCCTGTAGAATTGCTTGGACCACAAGGAACCACCCAAGGCAGTGACACAGGGGATATATTAGAAAGAGCTGGAATGCACACCATTATATTCTCAATTTATGCGATTCCAGAAAATCATCAAAGAATGCGTGCATACTGGTATGTGCCTTGCCCTGGTGACACAGGAATAGTTAGTATAAACGAAAGGGGTGACATTTTCACCCCAAAAACCAGTTGCACAGCTTTAAGTGTAAGTACACGACGTATTGATTTAATCCATTGTTCACCAAATTGTTAATCCTTGAAAACCTCTTAAAATGCTTGACCAAGCTTAATCCACACTGGAGTGTTATGCAAGTTTCCACGTTTCTTGTGCTCCTGATGTGACCATCCGGACCTCTATCAATAACACGACCAACGCATAATTCATCCCAGGCATGTTCTTTATTAAAACCCAATGCATTTCGGACTACAATAAGTCCTTCTTCGGGGTAACTACAAGGTAAAACATTTTATAATTACAAATCAGCTTTTACATGGCAAAAAATGCATATTCGATAAAAACTGCTCAAAACCGCTATAGTTACTGAAAAGTGCTGCTGTGCATTAACATAAGCTTGCTACTTATTTTAACTGTCAAACAAAAACATAATGCCTCACCCTTCAACCCCATAGAGCTACATGACTCATGTTTAAAGCCCGCTCTCTGCTTGCTCTATGTGTGCTTCACCAATCTTAAACACGCTCGTAAGCCCTGTTATCTATTCTACCGCATTTCCCCTTCTCGCACCCAGACACATTACCTGACCCTGTGTTATCATTATTGAGCGTATCTACCTAGCACCCCGGTCAACTGTGTGGGACTCTTACTAACGTTACCACATTTGTACCACCCCAGTCCCTCTGAGCACATCAAAATTTAACCCCCAATTGCTGACTCTCAACTCTTTCTCATACCTGCCAGGATGATTTCAACCGCTCCGTATTCCCATCACATTCTAAAGAAATGTAACCTCCCCCACAGTGCTGCTCTGTTTTTAAATCCAAACGCGCTAATTGGAATCACTCCCACATGTGTAATGAGTTTGGTCAGTCACCTGATCTAACCCCTCCTACCTTGAAACTACCAACACACCCACAACAACTACAACTTCCATAATGCACGAATTTGTATTCGCCCGAATATATGTGCAAAAAAAGAAGAATGGACATGATATAAACAAACGCGAAATTTTGAAGCTGTAAGGCTATCGAAAATTATTTAACATATCACTTAAACGCGAAATTTTGAAGCTGTAAGGCTATCGAAAATTATTTAACATATCACTTAAACATGCGGTAATACAAAAAATCAAAAAATCAAATGCCACCTCGTATTCAATTGCGTTACGGTAACCCCTAGAACAAATTTGAAAAGAACAGGATCTTAACGCCATTGGTGTGGATAATGTCAAAAGAAACCATGTAATCAATTTTAGTCCATTTTACCACTGGGTGCTACTCCATGTTGGGCAATGAAACATGTATATATTAGAAAGAGCTGGAATGCACACCATTATATTCTCAATTTATGCGATTCCAGAAAATCATCAAAGAATGCGTGCATACTGGTATGTGCCTTGCACCAGTCCAAACAACCCCTTATTGGAGATAGGTTAAAGACAACCTTTATTGAAAGCTATCCTAGTGGTAGCTATGGAGAGCAGCCTTCAGGCTAAGTCTTGAAGGAATGTAAAGCAGCTTGTTTTACCAGTCTATAATCTCTTGAGTGACCAAATGAAAGAGGACCACACCAAGTATATATTCAAAATATATGTATTTATTACTAAACACACCCCTCTAGTCTCTTTATGAGGCTAGAGTTAGAAGTACATAAATTATAAGTTAGTTATCTACAGTAATAGCACAAATATACGTTTGAGCCCCAGGGGCGTACCAAACCATATACCAATAAAGTGGTATAAGAACCACGACTGAGCTAGACACAAGGCCTAGAGCCTGTATAAGTGCTTGGACCACAAGGAACCACCAAAGGCAGTGACACAGGGGACCCACGGGGGACGCGTGCAGTGTATGAACACAGCCGCGAACCACCGTTAACTTCTATGGGGAAAGTCGCGATTAGAATTTAAAAGAAAAGGGACACTTAGAGGAGGACTTGGAGCAAACCCTTTGAGAACTAGGCTGTTCTAGTGTCAATACCCACGGGAGCAACGGAGTACTCGAGTTACCTCACCCAGGGGAGCCGGGTGCATAGGTGTCTTTCGGGGTCGGGTTTCGTCGTCGCTTTCAATGGCGATCTGCTGCAAAATGCTGCTGGCGGCCAAGTCGAAAGTGTTCGGGTGGATCCAAAGGTGGATCGAATATCTGAAGAACCTGAAAGCAGAGGGGACAGAGTCTGGGTCACTAGCCAGTGACCAGGAAGGCGATGAGCAGATGCCCACCGATGTCGAGTGCTTCAGGTAGGTTGACGGTCGTCTTGACTCTTCAGCCACGAGGTCCAGGAGGCGTCGACGATGACCAGGAGCTGGATTCGAGCTGTGCCACGACGTCTGTCGATTGCAGGGGTGTCGGCGACCGGATTGGACCCAACAAGCCTTGGCAACGGCAAGTCTTGTGGAAATAGAAGAAGGACGATGTTGCAGACCAGCAAGGTCTGGGGGACTCACCCAGCGAGGATAAGTCAGGGCACACCTGGAGCAATCAGGGAGCCCAAGCAGAAAAAGATTGGCCTTCGGGAGGGCCTACTAGCCAATGGACTAGCGACCGCAAAGGAGCCTCAAGACGATGCACGTGGAGCTGGCTCACAGGACACTCGTGGAGTGGAGGCCAGTGATCTTCGGTGCACTTCGTGCTGGAGGCTGGGGCTACTGGGAGCCCAAAGCACGACTTCGTGGGAGACCCAGAAGAGGATGCACTTGCAAATGCGTTTGGTGTCCAGGGGTCACGGTTCCACGTTACCCACGACAGCTACGGGCCTCAGCTTTCCTGGGGACTCAGGGCAGCCTCGTCGAAGTCTGGAAATCCACCTCTGGTGATGCAAAGACTTCGGCGTCCGACGGGAGCTTCAGCGATGCAGACCGGACAATTGCTTCTTTGGTGCCTGCCAAGCAGGGGAGTCACTCCTTGACCCCAAGGGAGATTCTTCAGTCCTCTAATCTTGAAGTAGAGCGTCGAAGGTCCAGGATTCTGTGTCAGAGTTTCGTCCAGGTAAATCTAAAGTCCTAAGGACTGGGGTCCCCTACTTATACTAAGGTAGGGGGTTGGACATACTCTGTGGCCCCACCTATGGGAGGGTCAGGCCAGAGGGGTGGTTACACCCCTTTCCCTTTGTCCAGTTTCGTGCCAGAGCAGGGGCTGGAAGCCCTGAGCCGGTTTGAACTGGGGTATGCACAGGGACACCAAGTGTGCCCCCAGTGCAGGATTTCAAAGCACCCGAGAGTGCTCCTGCCCAGCCCCAATACACACTATCCTGTCTGGGGAGGTGGTCACACCTCCCTGGGACAGGAAACCTATTGTCCAGGCCTCCCCTGCCGGAGTTTCGGTCAGCAGCAGGAGGCCAGACTCGTGTCTGTGGCAGCGGCATCCATTTTGTGATGCCAGGGCTCTGGAAAGTCAGTACCGGGTATACCGGTGTGTACATGTCTTTCCCTCTAGAAGGGTGGAATGCTACCCCCGCCGCCAGAACTGGCAGGGGGTAGTATTCCAAGATGTTTGACACCAAACACGACATGTTGCCGTGCAGCCATCCCAAACTTAGTATTTAACGCGAGGTTATAAAGCGCTTAAGAGTATATGGTCAGGCTGCACTACAAACAGCATCAGAGAAGGGTCTCCGAACGCTGCAGAGGGGCCCAGCTCATGCAGGGGCACCCTCTCACATAGGAACCACGCACTCTGCCTTCAGGATTGATAAGGCCTGCCATAGGAGTGACTTATAGGTTTATATGTGTGTATGTATGTAGTGATATAGGTAGCCTATATCACAGTAAGGGGTGCATGCACCACCTTACCCAGGCTGCAGTAGCAGACCTGTGGTGTCAGTTTGGATGGCCTTCCAGGGGTGGCACAATACATGCTGCAGCCCCTGGTAGGCCTCTGAGGTACCTATGCCCTGGGTACATAGTATACCATATACTAGGGACTTATAAGGGCACTCCAGATTCCAATCAGAGATGTGCCTAAGGCACATGGAAACCATTTTAAAGAGGAAGCAGCTAGGCTGGGGTTCTGATTAGCAGGGCCCCAGCCCGACTAAGGTCGAAAAACAGTGAAGCATCAGCAAAAAGTGGGGGTACCCATGTGAAGCAGATCCTACTCTCCTACACCATCTTGCTAGTACTTTTCCACGGATTGTGAGGCTCACATAGTCCAAATGTATCTGTGTGTGCTGTGTGTGTGAAGGAGTGTTTGCAGTGACTACAAGTGCCATGGGGCCTGAGACCACACACCCCGTCCCAGCCATCCCTACAGCTTACCTGTGACTGAGCTTTCCTGTGAGTGAGTGGAAAAGTACCGGGCAAAGATGTCTGCCACTGGTGCCGGTAGTTTGACTTGTCTATAACTCCCCTCAGGCCTTCTGGTCCTGACACCATGCAGCAGTGTCAGCCATCTTGCTAGTACTTTTCCACTGACTGTTAGGCTTGCATAGTCCCAGTGTGTCTATGTGGGCTGTGTGTGTGGAGGAGTGTTTCCAGTTACTAAAAGTGCCAGGGGCCTGTGGCCACACACCGTTTCCCAGTCATCCCCAACAGCCTACCTGTGACTGAGCTTTCCTGTGAGTGAGTGGAAAAGTACCGGGCCAAGATATCTGGCGCTGGTGCTTGTAGTTTGACTTGACTACAACTCCCCTCAGGCCTTGTGCTCCTGACACCATGAAGCAGTGTCAGACATCTTGCTAGTACTTTTTCACTGACTGTGAGGCTCGCATAGTCCCAGTGTGTCTGTGTGGGCTTTGTGTGTGGAGGAGTGTATGAAGTGAATGCAAGTGCCATAGGGCCTGTGGCCACACACCCCTTTCCAGCCATCCCCAACAGCCTACCTTTGACTGATCTTTCCTGTGAGTGAGTGGAAAAGTACTGTGCCAAGATGTCTGCTGCTGGTACCTGCAGTTTCGACTTGACTACAACTCCCCTCAGGACTTGTGCTCCTGACACCATGCAGCAGTGTCATCCATCTTGCTAGTAATTTTCCACTGAATGTGAGGCTCGCATAGTCCCAGTGTGTTTGTGTGGGCTGTGTGTGTGGAGGAGTGCCTGCAGTGACTACAAGTGTCATGGGGCCTGTGGCCACACACCCCTTCTCAGCCATCCCCAACAGCCTACCTGTGACTGAGCTTTCCTGTGAGTGAGTGAAAAAGTAAAGGGCCAAGACGTCTGACGCTGGTGCCTGTATTTTGACTTGACTACAACTCCGCTCAGGCCTTGTGCTCCTGACACCATGCAGCAGTGTCAGCCATCATGCTAGTACTTTTCCAAAGAATGTGAGGCTCGCCTAGTCCCAGTGTGTGTGTGTGGGCTGTGTGTGTGGAGGAGTGCTTGCAGTGACTACAAGTACCATGGGGCCTGTGGCCACACACTCCTTCCCAGCCATCCCCAACAGCCTACCTGTGACTGAGCTTTCCTGTGAGTGAGTGGAACAGTACCGGGCCAAGATATCTGCCACTGGTGCCTGTATTTTGACTTGACTACAACTCCCCTCAGGGCTTGTGCTCCTGACACCATGAAGCAGTGTCAGCCACCTTGATAGTACTTTTTCACTGACTGTGAGGCTCACATAGTCCCAGTGTGTCTGTGTGGGCTGTGTGTGTGGAGAAGTGTATGAAGCGACTGCAAGTGCCATAGGGCCTGTGGCCACACACCCCTTTCCAACCATCCCCAGCAGCCTACCTGTGACTGAGCTTTCCTGTGAGTGAGTGGAAAAGTACTATGCCAAGATGTCTGCTGCTGGTGCCTGTAGTTTGACTTGACTACAACTCCCCTCATGACGTGTCCTCCTGACACCATGCAGCAGGGTCATCCAGCTTGCTAGTACTTTTCCACTGAATGTGAGGCTCGCATAGTCCCAGTGTGTGTGTGTGGGCTGTTTGTGTGGAGGAGTGCTTGCAGTGACTACAAGTGCCATGGGGCCTGTGGCCACACACCCCTTCTCAGCCATCCCCAACAGCCTACCTGTGACTGAGCTTTCCTGTGAGTGAGTGAAAAGGTACCGAGCCAAGATGTCTGCTGTTGGTGCCTGTTTTTTGACTTGAGTACAACTCCGCTCAGGCCTTGTGCTCCTGACACCATGCCGTAATGTCAGCCATCTTGCTAGTACTTTTCCACGTACTGTGAGGCTCGCATAGTCCCAATGTGTCCGTGTGGGCTGTGTGTGTGTAACAGTGTTTGCAGTGTCTACAAGTGCGATGAGGCCTGTGGCCACAAACCCCTTCCTAGCCATACCCAACAGCCTAACTGTGACTGAGCTTTCCTGTGACTGAGTTGTAAAGTACCTGGCCAAGATGTCTGCCACTGGTGCCTGTAGTTTGACTTGACTACAACTCCCCTCAGGCCTTGTACTCCTGACATAATGCAGCAGTGTCAGCCGTCTTGCTAGTACTTTTCCACTGACTATGAGGCTCGCATAGTCCCAGTGTGTCTGTGGTGGCTGTGTGTATTGAGGAATGTTTGCAGTGACTACAAGTGCCATGGGGCCTGTGGCCACACACCCCTTCCCAGCCATCCCCAACAGCCTGCCTGTAACTGAGCTTTCCTGTGAGTAAATAGAAATGTACCTGGCCAAAATGTCTGCGGCTGGTGCCTAAAGTTTGACTTGACTACAACTCTCCTCAGGCATTGTGCTCCTGACACCATGCAGAAGTGTCAGCCATCTTTCTGGTACTTTTCCACGGATTGTGAGGCTCACATAGTCCAAATGTGTCTGTGTGGGCTGTGTGTGTGAAGGAGTGTTTGCAGTGACTACAAGTGCCATGGGGCCTGAGACCACACACCCCTTCCCAGCCATCCCTACAGCTTACCTGTGACTGAGCTTTCCTGTGAGTAGGTGGAAAAGTACCGGGCCAACATGTCTGCCGCTGGTGCCTGTAGTTTGACTTGACTACAACTCCCCTCAGGCCTTGTGCTCCTGACACCATGCAGCAGTGTCAGCCATCTTGCTAGTACTTTTCCACTGACTATGAGGCTCGCATAGTCCCAGTGTGTCTGTGGTGGCTGTGTGTATTGAGGAATGTTTGCAGTGACTACAAGTGCCATGGGGCCTGTGGCCACACACCCCTTCCCAGCCATCCCCAACAGCCTGCCTGTAACTGAGCTTTCCTGTGAGTAAGTAGAAATGTTCCTGGCCAAAATGTCTGCGGCTGGTGCCTAAAGTTTGACTTGACTACAACTCTCCTCAGGCATTGTGCTCCTGACACCATGCAGAAGTGTCAGCCATCTGTGAGAAGTTGGCCTGGCATATGCTGTCCACTAATTATAGTGGGCACCTTGCACCAGTCCAAACAACCCCTTATTGGAGATAGGTTAAAGACAACCTTTATTGAAAGCTATCCTAGTGGTAGCTATGGAGAGCAGCCTTCAGGCTAAGTCTTGAAGGATTGTAAAGCAGCTTGTTTTACCAGTCTATAATCTCTTGAGTGACCAAATGAAAGAGGACCACATCAGGTATATATTCAAAATATATGTATTTATTACTAAACACACCCCTCTAGTCTCTTTATGAGGCTAGAGTTCGAAATACATAAATTATAAGTTAGTTATCTACAGTAATAGCACAAATACACGTTTGAGCCCCAGGGGCGTACCAAACCATATACCAATAAAGTGGTATAAGAACCACGATTGAGCTAGACACAAGGCCTAGAGCCTGTAGAATTGCTTGGACCACAAGGAACCACCCAAGGCAGTGACACAGGGGATATATTAGAAAGAGCTGGAATGCACACCATTATATTCTCAATTTATGCGATTCCAGAAAATCATCAAAGAATGCGTGCATACTGGTATGTGCCTTGCCCTGGTGACACAGGAATAGTTAGTATAAACGAAAGGGTGACATTTTCACCCCAAAAACCAGTTGCACAGCTTTAAGTGTAAGTACACGACGTATTGATTTAATCCATTGTTCACCAAATTGTTAATCCTTGAAAACCTCTTAAAATGCTTGACCAAGCTTAATCCACACTGGAGTGTTATGCAAGTTTCCACGTTTCTTGTGCTCCTGATGTGACCATCCGGACCTCTATCAATAACACGACCAACGCATAATTCATCCCAGGCATGTTCTTTATTAAAACCCAATGCATTTCGGACTACAATAAGTCCTTCTTCGGGGGTAACTACAAGGTAAAACATTTTATAATTACAAATCAGCTTTTACATGGCAAAAAATGCATATTCGATAAAAACTGCTCAAAACCGCTATAGTTACTGAAAAGTGCTGCTGTGCATTAACATAAGCTTGCTACTTATTTTAACTGTCAAACAAAAACATAATGCCTCACCCTTCAACCCCATAGAGCTACATGACTCATGTTTAAAGCCCGCTCTCTGCTTGCTCTATGTGTGCTTCACCAATCTTAAACACGCTCGTAAGCCCTGTTATCTATTCTACCGCATTTCCCCTTCTCGCACCCAGACACATTACCTGACCCTGTGTTATCATTATTGAGCGTATCTACCTAGCACCCCGGTCAACTGTGTGGGACTCTTACTAACGTTACCACATTTGTACCACCCCAGTCCCTCTGAGCACATCAAAATTTAACCCCCAATTGCTGACTCTCAACTCTTTCTCATACCTGCCAGGATGATTTCAACCGCTCCGTATTCCCATCACATTCTAAAGAAATGTAACCTCCCCCACAGTGCTGCTCTGTTTTTAAATCCAAACGCGCTAATTGGAATCACTCCCACATGTGTAATGAGTTTGGTCAGTCACCTGATCTAACCCCTCCTACCTTGAAACTACCAACACACCCACAACAACTACAACTTCCATAATGCACGAATTTGTATTCGCCCGAATATATGTGCAAAAAAGAAGAATGGACATGATATAAACAAACGCGAAATTTTGAAGCTGTAAGGCTATCGAAAATTATTTAACATATCACTTAAACGCGAAATTTTGAAGCTGTAAGGCTATCGAAAATTATTTAACATATCACTTAAACATGCGGTAATACAAAAATCAAAAAATCAAATGCCACCTCGTATTCAATTGCGTTACGGTAACCCCTAGAACAAATTTGAAAAGAACAGGATCTTAACGCCATTGGTGTGGATAATGTCAAAAGAAACCATGTAATCAATTTTAGTCCATTTTACCACTGGGTGCTACTCCATGTTGGGCAATGAAACATGTATATATTAGAAAGAGCTGGAATGCACACCATTATATTCTCAATTTATGCGATTCCAGAAAATCATCAAAGAATGCGTGCATACTGGTATGTGCCTTGCACCAGTCCAAACAACCCCTTATTGGAGATAGGTTAAAGACAACCTTTATTGAAAGCTATCCTAGTGGTAGCTATGGAGAGCAGCCTTCAGGCTAAGTCTTGAAGGAATGTAAAGCAGCTTGTTTTACCAGTCTATAATCTCTTGAGTGACCAAATGAAAGAGGACCACACCAAGTATATATTCAAAATATATGTATTTATTACTAAACACACCCCTCTAGTCTCTTTATGAGGCTAGAGTTAGAAGTACATAAATTATAAGTTAGTTATCTACAGTAATAGCACAAATATACGTTTGAGCCCCAGGGGCGTACCAAACCATATACCAATAAAGTGGTATAAGAACCACGACTGAGCTAGACACAAGGCCTAGAGCCTGTATAAGTGCTTGGACCACAAGGAACCACCAAAGGCAGTGACACAGGGGACCCACGGGGACGCGTGCAGTGTATGAACACAGCCGCGAACCACCGTTAACTTCTATGGGGAAAGTCGCGATTAGAATTTAAAAGAAAAGGGACACTTAGAGGAGGACTTGGAGCAAACCCTTTGAGAACTAGGCTGTTCTAGTGTCAATACCCACGGGAGCAACGGAGTACTCGAGTTACCTCACCCAGGGGAGCCGGGTGCATAGGTGTCTTTCGGGGTCGGGTTTCGTCGTCGCTTTCAATGGCGATCTGCTGCAAAATGCTGCTGGCGGCCAAGTCGAAAGTGTTCGGGTGGATCCAAAGGTGGATCGAATATCTGAAGAACCTGAAAGCAGAGGGGACAGAGTCTGGGTCACTAGCCAGTGACCAGGAAGGCGATGAGCAGATGCCCACCGATGTCGAGTGCTTCAGGTAGGTTGACGGTCGTCTTGACTCTTCAGCCACGAGGTCCAGGAGGCGTCGACGATGACCAGGAGCTGGATTCGAGCTGTGCCACGACGTCTGTCGATTGCAGGGGTGTCGGCGACCGGATTGGACCCAACAAGCCTTGGCAACGGCAAGTCTTGTGGAAATAGAAGAAGGACGATGTTGCAGACCAGCAAGGTCTGGGGGACTCACCCAGCGAGGATAAGTCAGGGCACACCTGGAGCAATCAGGGAGCCCAAGCAGAAAAAGATTGGCCTTCGGGAGGGCCTACTAGCCAATGGACTAGCGACCGCAAAGGAGCCTCAAGACGATGCACGTGGAGCTGGCTCACAGGACACTCGTGGAGTGGAGGCCAGTGATCTTCGGTGCACTTCGTGCTGGAGGCTGGGGCTACTGGGAGCCCAAAGCACGACTTCGTGGGAGACCCAGAAGAGGATGCACTTGCAAATGCGTTTGGTGTCCAGGGGTCACGGTTCCACGTTACCCACGACAGCTACGGGCCTCAGCTTTCCTGGGGACTCAGGGCAGCCTCGTCGAAGTCTGGAAATCCACCTCTGGTGATGCAAAGACTTCGGCGTCCGACGGGAGCTTCAGCGATGCAGACCGGACAATTGCTTCTTTGGTGCCTGCCAAGCAGGGGAGTCACTCCTTGACCCCAAGGGAGATTCTTCAGTCCTCTAATCTTGAAGTAGAGCGTCGAAGGTCCAGGATTCTGTGTCAGAGTTTCGTCCAGGTAAATCTAAAGTCCTAAGGACTGGGGTCCCCTACTTATACTAAGGTAGGGGGTTGGACATACTCTGTGGCCCCACCTATGGGAGGGTCAGGCCAGAGGGGTGGTTACACCCCTTTCCCTTTGTCCAGTTTCGTGCCAGAGCAGGGGCTGGAAGCCCCTGAGCCGGTTTGAACTGGGGTATGCACAGGGACACCAAGTGTGCCCCCAGTGCAGGATTTCAAAGCACCCGAGAGTGCTCCTGCCCAGCCCCAATACACACTATCCTGTCTGGGGAGGTGGTCACACCTCCCTGGGACAGGAAACCTATTGTCCAGGCCTCCCCTGCCGGAGTTTCGGTCAGCAGCAGGAGGCCAGACTCGTGTCTGTGGCAGCGGCATCCATTTTGTGATGCCAGGGCTCTGGAAAGTCAGTACCGGGTATACCGGTGTGTACATGTCTTTCCCTCTAGAAGGGTGGAATGCTACCCCCGCCGCCAGAACTGGCAGGGGGGTAGTATTCCAAGATGTTTGACACCAAACACGACATGTTGCCGTGCAGCCATCCCAAACTTAGTATTTAACGCGAGGTTATAAAGCGCTTAAGAGTATATGGTCAGGCTGCACTACAAACAGCATCAGAGAAGGGTCTCCGAACGCTGCAGAGGGGCCCAGCTCATGCAGGGGCACCCTCTCACATAGGAACCACGCACTCTGCCTTCAGGATTGATAAGGCCTGCCATAGGAGTGACTTATAGGTTTATATGTGTGTATGTATGTAGTGATATAGGTAGCCTATATCACAGTAAGGAGTGCATGCACCACCTTACCCAGGCTGCAGTAGCAGACCTGTGGTGTCAGTTTGGATGGCCTTCCAGGGGTGGCACAATACATGCTGCAGCCCCTGGTAGGCCTCTGAGGTACCTATGCCCTGGGTACATAGTATACCATATACTAGGGACTTATAAGGGCACTCCAGATTCCAATCAGAGATGTGCCTAAGGCACATGGAAACCATTTTAAAGAGGAAGCAGCTAGGCTGGGGTTCTGATTAGCAGGGCCCCAGCCCGACTAAGGTCGAAAAACAGTGAAGCATCAGCAAAAGTGGGGGTACCCATGTGAAGCAGATCCTACTCTCCTACACCATCTTGCTAGTACTTTTCCACGGATTGTGAGGCTCACATAGTCCAAATGTATCTGTGTGTGCTGTGTGTGTGAAGGAGTGTTTGCAGTGACTACAAGTGCCATGGGGCCTGAGACCACACACCCCGTCCCAGCCATCCCTACAGCTTACCTGTGACTGAGCTTTCCTGTGAGTGAGTGGAAAAGTACCGGGCAAAGATGTCTGCCACTGGTGCCGGTAGTTTGACTTGTCTATAACTCCCCTCAGGCCTTCTGGTCCTGACACCATGCAGCAGTGTCAGCCATCTTGCTAGTACTTTTCCACTGACTGTTAGGCTTGCATAGTCCCAGTGTGTCTATGTGGGCTGTGTGTGTGGAGGAGTGTTTCCAGTTACTAAAAGTGCCAGGGGGCCTGTGGCCACACACCGTTTCCCAGTCATCCCCAACAGCCTACCTGTGACTGAGCTTTCCTGTGAGTGAGTGGAAAAGTACCGGGCCAAGATATCTGGCGCTGGTGCTTGTAGTTTGACTTGACTACAACTCCCCTCAGGCCTTGTGCTCCTGACACCATGAAGCAGTGTCAGACATCTTGCTAGTACTTTTTCACTGACTGTGAGGCTCGCATAGTCCCAGTGTGTCTGTGTGGGCTTTGTGTGTGGAGGAGTGTATGAAGTGAATGCAAGTGCCATAGGGCCTGTGGCCACACACCCCTTTCCAGCCATCCCCAACAGCCTACCTTTGACTGATCTTTCCTGTGAGTGAGTGGAAAAGTACTGTGCCAAGATGTCTGCTGCTGGTACCTGCAGTTTCGACTTGACTACAACTCCCCTCAGGACTTGTGCTCCTGACACCATGCAGCAGTGTCATCCATCTTGCTAGTAATTTTCCACTGAATGTGAGGCTCGCATAGTCCCAGTGTGTTTGTGTGGGCTGTGTGTGTGGAGGAGTGCCTGCAGTGACTACAAGTGTCATGGGGCCTGTGGCCACACACCCCTTCTCAGCCATCCCCAACAGCCTACCTGTGACTGAGCTTTCCTGTGAGTGAGTGAAAAAGTAAAGGGCCAAGACGTCTGACGCTGGTGCCTGTATTTTGACTTGACTACAACTCCGCTCAGGCCTTGTGCTCCTGACACCATGCAGCAGTGTCAGCCATCATGCTAGTACTTTTCCAAAGAATGTGAGGCTCGCCTAGTCCCAGTGTGTGTGTGTGGGCTGTGTGTGTGGAGGAGTGCTTGCAGTGACTACAAGTGCCATGGGGCCTGTGGCCACACACTCCTTCCCAGCCATCCCCAACAGCCTACCTGTGACTGAGCTTTCCTGTGAGTGAGTGGAACAGTACCGGGCCAAGATATCTGCCACTGGTGCCTGTATTTTGACTTGACTACAACTCCCCTCAGGGCTTGTGCTCCTGACACCATGAAGCAGTGTCAGCCACCTTGATAGTACTTTTTCACTGACTGTGAGGCTCACATAGTCCCAGTGTGTCTGTGTGGGCTGTGTGTGTGGAGAAGTGTATGAAGCGACTGCAAGTGCCATAGGGCCTGTGGCCACACACCCCTTTCCAACCATCCCCAGCAGCCTACCTGTGACTGAGCTTTCCTGTGAGTGAGTGGAAAAGTACTATGCCAAGATGTCTGCTGCTGGTGCCTGTAGTTTGACTTGACTACAACTCCCCTCATGACGTGTCCTCCTGACACCATGCAGCAGGGTCATCCAGCTTGCTAGTACTTTTCCACTGAATGTGAGGCTCGCATAGTCCCAGTGTGTGTGTGTGGGCTGTTTGTGTGGAGGAGTGCTTGCAGTGACTACAAGTGCCATGGGGCCTGTGGCCACACACCCCTTCTCAGCCATCCCCAACAGCCTACCTGTGACTGAGCTTTCCTGTGAGTGAGTGAAAAGGTACCGAGCCAAGATGTCTGCTGTTGGTGCCTGTTTTTTGACTTGAGTACAACTCCGCTCAGGCCTTGTGCTCCTGACACCATGCCGTAATGTCAGCCATCTTGCTAGTACTTTTCCACGTACTGTGAGGCTCGCATAGTCCCAATGTGTCCGTGTGGGCTGTGTGTGTGTAACAGTGTTTGCAGTGTCTACAAGTGCGATGAGGCCTGTGGCCACAAACCCCTTCCTAGCCATACCCAACAGCCTAACTGTGACTGAGCTTTCCTGTGACTGAGTTGTAAAGTACCTGGCCAAGATGTCTGCCACTGGTGCCTGTAGTTTGACTTGACTACAACTCCCCTCAGGCCTTGTACTCCTGACATAATGCAGCAGTGTCAGCCGTCTTGCTAGTACTTTTCCACTGACTATGAGGCTCGCATAGTCCCAGTGTGTCTGTGGTGGCTGTGTGTATTGAGGAATGTTTGCAGTGACTACAAGTGCCATGGGGCCTGTGGCCACACACCCCTTCCCAGCCATCCCCAACAGCCTGCCTGTAACTGAGCTTTCCTGTGAGTAAATAGAAATGTACCTGGCCAAAATGTCTGCGGCTGGTGCCTAAAGTTTGACTTGACTACAACTCTCCTCAGGCATTGTGCTCCTGACACCATGCAGAAGTGTCAGCCATCTTTCTGGTACTTTTCCACGGATTGTGAGGCTCACATAGTCCAAATGTGTCTGTGTGGGCTGTGTGTGTGAAGGAGTGTTTGCAGTGACTACAAGTTCCATGGGGCCTGAGACCACACACCCCTTCCCAGCCATCCCTACAGCTTACCTGTGACTGAGCTTTCCTGTGAGTAGGTGGAAAAGTACCGGGCCAACATGTCTGCCGCTGGTGCCTGTAGTTTGACTTGACTACAACTCCCCTCAGGCCTTGTGCTCCTGACACCATGCAGCAGTGTCAGCCATCTTGCTAGTACTTTTCCACTGACTCTGAGGCTTGCATAGTCCCAGTGTGTCTGTGTGTGCTGTGTGCGTGGAGGAGTGTTTGCAGTGACTACAAGTTCCATGGGGCATGTGGCCACACACTCGTTCCCAGCCATCCCCAACAGCCTACCCATGACTGAGCTTTCCTGTGAGTGAGTGGAAAAGTACCGGGCAAAGATGTCTGCCACTGGTGCCGGTAGTTTGACTTGTCTATAACTCCCCTCAGGCCTTCTGGTCCTGACACCATGCAGCAGTGTCAGCCATCTTGTTAGTACTTTTCCACTGACTGTAAGGCTTCCATAGTCCCAGTGTGTCTATGTGGGATGTGTGTGTGGAGGAGTGTTTGCAGTTACTAAAAGTACAATGGGGCCTGTGGCCACACACCATTTCCCAGTCATCCTCAACAGCCTACCTGTGACTGAGCTTTCCCGTGAGTGAGTGGAAAAGTACCGGGCCAAGATATCTGCCGCTGGTGCTTGTAGTTTGACTTGACTACAACTCCCCTCAGGCCTTGTGCTCCTGACACCATGAAGCAGTGTCAGCCATCTTGCTAGTACTTTTTCACTGACTGTGAGGCTCGCATAGTCCCAGTGTGTCTGTGTGGGCTTTGTATGTGGAGGAGTGTATGAAGTGAATGCAAGTGCCATAGGGCCTGTGGCCACACACGCCTTTCCAGCCATCCCCAACAGCCTACCTTCGACTGATCTTTACTGTGAGTGAGTGGAAAATTACTGTGCCAAGATGTCTGCTGCTGGTACCTGCAGTTTGACTTGACTACAACTCCCCTCAGGACTTGTGCTCCTGACACCATGCAGCAGTGTCATCCATCTTGCTAGTAATTTTCCACTGAATGTGAGGCTCGCATAGTCTCAGTGTGTTTGTGTGGGCTGTGTGTGTGGAGTAGTGCTTGCAGTGACTACAAGTGCCATGGGGCCTGTGGCCACACACCCCTTCCAAGCCATCCCCAACAGCCTACCTGTGACTGAGCTTTCCTGTGAGTAAGTGGAAATGTACCTGGCCAAGATGTCTGCGGCTGGTGCCTGTAGTTTGACTTGACTACAACTCTCCTCAGGCCTTGTGCTCCTCACACCATGTAGAAATGTCAGCCATCTTGCTAGTACTTTTCCACTGACTGTGAGGCTTGCATAGTCCAAATGTGTCTGTGTGGGCTGTGTGTGTGGAGGAGTGTTTACAGTGACTACAAGTGCCATGGGGCCTGTGCCCACACACCCCTTCCCAGCCATCCCTACAGCCTACCTGTGACTGAGTTTTCCTTTGAGTGAGTGGAAAAGTACCGGGCCAAGATGTCTGTCGCTGATGCCTGTAGTTTGACTTGACTACAACTCCCCTCAGGCCTTGTGCTTCTGACACCATGCAGCAGTGTCAGACATCTTGCTAGTACTTTTGCATTGAATGCGAGGCTCGCACAGTCCCAGTGTGTCTGTGTGGACTGTGTGTGTGGAGAAGTGTTTGCAGTGACTACAACTGCCATGGGGCCTGTGACAACACACCCCCTTCTCAGCCATCACCAACAGCCTACCTGTGACTGAGCTTTCCAGTGAGTGAGTGGAAAACTACCGGGCCAAGATGTCTGCCGCTGGTGCCTCTAGTTTGACTTGACTATAACTCCCCTCAGGCCTTGTGCTCCTGACACCATGCAGCAGTGTCAGCCATCTTGCTAAAACTTTTCCACTGACTGTTTGGCTCATATAAACCCAGTCTGTCTGTGTGGGCTGTGTGTGTGGAGGAGTGTATGAAGCGACTGCAAGGAACATGGGGCCTGGGGCCTCACACGCCTTTCCAGCCATCCCCAACAGCCTACCTGTGACTGAGCTTTCCTGTGAGTGAGTGGAAAAGTACTGTGCCAAGATGTCTGCTGCTGGTGCCTTTAGTTTGACTTGACTACACCTTCCCTCAGGCCTTGTGCTCCTGACACCATGCAGCAGTGTCAGCCATCATGCTAGTACTTTTCCAAAGAATGTGAGGCTCGCCTAGTCCCAGTGTGTGTGTGTGGGCTGTGTGTGTGGAGGAGTGCTTGCAGTGACTACAAGTGCCATGGGGCCTGTGGTCACACACCCCTTCCCAGCCATCCCCAACAGCCTACCTGTGACTGAGCTTTCCTGTGAGTGAGTGGAACAGTACCGGGCCAAGATATCTGCCACTGGTGCCTGTATTTTTACTTGACTACAACTCCCCTCAGGGCTTGTGCTCCTGACACCATGAAGCAGTGTCAGCCATCTTGCTAGTACTTTTTCACTGACTGTGAGGCTCACATAGTCCCAGTGTGTCTGTGTGGGCTGTGTGTGTGGAGAAGAGTATGAAACGACTGCAAGTGTCATAGGGCCTGTGGCCACATACCCCTTTCCAGCCATCCCCAGCAGCCTACCTGTGACTGAGCTTTCCTGTGAGTGAGTGGAAAAGGACTATACCAAGATGTCTGCTGCTGGTGTCTGTAGTTTGACTTGACTACAACTCCCCTCAGGACTTGTGCTCCTGACTCCATGCAGCAGTGTCATCCAGCTTGCTAGTACTTTTCCACTGAATGTGAGGCTCGCATAGTCCCAGTGTGTGTGTGTGGGCTGTTTGTGTGAAGGAGTGCTTGCAGTGACTACAAGTGCCATGGGGCCTGTGGCCACACACCCCTTCTCAGCCATCCCCAACAGCCTACCTGTGACTGAGCTTTCCTGTGAGTGAGTGAAAAGGTACTGAGCCAAGATGTCTGCTGCTGGTGCCTGTATTTTGACTTGAGTACAACTCCGCTCAGGCCTTGTGCTCCTGACACCATGCCGCAATGTCAGCCATCTTGCTAGTACTTTTCCACGTACTGTGAGGCTCGCATAGTCCCAATGTGTCCGTGTGGGCTGTGTGTGTGGAACAGTGTTTGCAGTGTCTACAAGTGCCATGAGGCCTGTGGCCACACACCCCTTCCTAGCCATACCCAACAGCCTAACTGTGACTGAGCTTTCCTGGGAGTGAGTTGTAAAGTACCTGGCCAAGATGTCTGCCACTGGTGCCTGTAGTTTGACTTGACTACAACTCCCCTCTGGCCTTGTACTCCTGACATAATGCAGCAGTGTCAGCCATCTTGCTAGTACTTTTCCACTGACTGTGAGGCTCGCATAGTCCCAGTGTGTCTGTGGTGGCTGTGTGTATTGAGGAATGTTTGCAGTGTCTACAAGTGCCATGGGGCCTGTGGCCACACACCCCTTTCCAGCCAACCCCAACAGCCTGCCTGTAACTGAGCTTTCCTGTGAGTAAGTAGAAATGTACCTGGCCAAAATGTCTGCGGCTGGTGCCTAAAGTTTGACTTGACTACAACTCTCCTCAGTCATTGTGCTCCTGACACCATGCAGAAGTGTCAGCCATCTTGCTAGTACTTTTCCACTGACTATGAGGCTCGCATAGTCCCAGTGTGTCTGTGGTGGCTGTGTGTATTGAGGAATGTTTGCAGTGACTACAAGTGCCATGGGGCCTGTGGCCACACACCCCTTCCCAGCCATCCCCAACAGCCTGCCTGTAACTGAGCTTTCCTGTGAGTAAATAGAAATGTACCTGGCCAAAATGTCTGCGGCTGGTGCCTAAAGTTTGACTTGACTACAACTCTCCTCAGGCATTGTGCTCCTGACACCATGCAGAAGTGTCAGCCATCTTTCTGGTACTTTTCCACGGATTGTGAGGCTCACATAGTCCAAATGTGTCTGTGTGGGCTGTGTGTGTGAAGGAGTGTTTGCAGTGACTACAAGTGCCATGGGGCCTGAGACCACACACCCCTTCCCAGCCATCCCTACAGCTTACCTGTGACTGAGCTTTCCTGTGAGTAGGTGGAAAAGTACCGGGCCAACATGTCTGCCGCTGGTGCCTGTAGTTTGACTTGACTACAACTCCCCTCAGGCCTTGTGCTCCTGACACCATGCAGCAGTGTCAGCCATCTTGCTAGTACTTTTCCACTGACTCTGAGGCTTGCATAGTCCCAGTGTGTCTGTGTGTGCTGTGTGCGTGGAGGAGTGTTTGCAGTGACTACAAGTTCCATGGGGCATGTGGCCACACACTCGTTCCCAGCCATCCCCAACAGCCTACCCATGACTGAGCTTTCCTGTGAGTGAGTGGAAAAGTACCGGGCAAAGATGTCTGCCACTGGTGCCGGTAGTTTGACTTGTCTATAACTCCCCTCAGGCCTTCTGGTCCTGACACCATGCAGCAGTGTCAGCCATCTTGTTAGTACTTTTCCACTGACTGTAAGGCTTCCATAGTCCCAGTGTGTCTATGTGGGATGTGTGTGTGGAGGAGTGTTTGCAGTTACTAAAAGTACAATGGGGCCTGTGGCCACACACCATTTCCCAGTCATCCTCAACAGCCTACCTGTGACTGAGCTTTCCCGTGAGTGAGTGGAAAAGTACCGGGCCAAGATATCTGCCGCTGGTGCTTGTAGTTTGACTTGACTACAACTCCCCTCAGGCCTTGTGCTCCTGACACCATGAAGCAGTGTCAGCCATCTTGCTAGTACTTTTTCACTGACTGTGAGGCTCGCATAGTCCCAGTGTGTCTGTGTGGGCTTTGTATGTGGAGGAGTGTATGAAGTGAATGCAAGTGCCATAGGGCCTGTGGCCACACACGCCTTTCCAGCCATCCCCAACAGCCTACCTTCGACTGATCTTTACTGTGAGTGAGTGGAAAATTACTGTGGCAAGATGTCTGCTGCTGGTACCTGCAGTTTGACTTGACTACAACTCCCCTCAGGACTTGTGCTCCTGACACCATGCAGCAGTGTCATCCATCTTGCTAGTAATTTTCCACTGAATGTGAGGCTCGCATAGTCTCAGTGTGTTTGTGTGGGCTGTGTGTGTGGAGTAGTGCTTGCAGTGACTACAAGTGCCATGGGGCCTGTGGCCACACACCCCTTCCAAGCCATCCCCAACAGCCTACCTGTGACTGAGCTTTCCTGTGAGTAAGTGGAAATGTACCTGGCCAAGATGTCTGCGGCTGGTGCCTGTAGTTTGACTTGACTACAACTCTCCTCAGGCCTTGTGCTCCTGACACCATGTAGAAATGTCAGCCATCTTGCTAGTACTTTTCCACTGACTGTGAGGCTTGCATAGTCCAAATGTGTCTGTGTGGGCTGTGTGTGTGGAGGAGTGTTTACAGTGACTACAAGTGCCATGGGGCCTGTGCCCACACACCCCTTCCCAGCCATCCCTACAGCCTACCTGTGACTGAGTTTTCCTTTGAGTGAGTGGAAAAGTACCGGGCCAAGATGTCTGTCGCTGATGCCTGTAGTTTGACTTGACTACAACTCCCCTCAGGCCTTGTGCTTCTGACACCATGCAGCAGTGTCAGACATCTTGCTAGTACTTTTGCATTGAATGCGAGGCTCGCACAGTCCCAGTGTGTCTGTGTGGACTGTGTGTGTGGAGAAGTGTTTGCAGTGACTACAACTGCCATGGGGCCTGTGACAACACACCCCCTTCTCAGCCATCACCAACAGCCTACCTGTGACTGAGCTTTCCAGTGAGTGAGTGGAAAACTACCGGGCCAAGATGTCTGCCGCTGGTGCCTCTAGTTTGACTTGACTATAACTCCCCTCAGGCCTTGTGCTCCTGACACCATGCAGCAGTGTCAGCCATCTTGCTAAAACTTTTCCACTGACTGTTTGGCTCATATAAACCCAGTCTGTCTGTGTGGGCTGTGTGTGTGGAGGAGTGTATGAAGCGACTGCAAGGAACATGGGGCCTGGGGCCTCACACGCCTTTCCAGCCATCCCCAACAGCCTACCTGTGACTGAGCTTTCCTGTGAGTGAGTGGAAAAGTACTGTGCCAAGATGTCTGCTGCTGGTGCCTTTAGTTTGACTTGACTACACCTTCCCTCAGGCCTTGTGCTCCTGACACCATGCAGCAGTGTCAGCCATCATGCTAGTACTTTTCCAAAGAATGTGAGGCTCGCCTAGTCCCAGTGTGTGTGTGTGGGCTGTGTGTGTGGAGGAGTGCTTGCAGTGACTACAAGTGCCATGGGGCCTGTGGTCACACACCCCTTCCCAGCCATCCCCAACAGCCTACCTGTGACTGAGCTTTCCTGTGAGTGAGTGGAACAGTACCGGGCCAAGATATCTGCCACTGGTGCCTGTATTTTTACTTGACTACAACTCCCCTCAGGGCTTGTGCTCCTGACACCATGAAGCAGTGTCAGCCATCTTGCTAGTACTTTTTCACTGACTGTGAGGCTCACATAGTCCCAGTGTGTCTGTGTGGGCTGTGTGTGTGGAGAAGAGTATGAAACGACTGCAAGTGTCATAGGGCCTGTGGCCACATACCCCTTTCCAGCCATCCCCAGCAGCCTACCTGTGACTGAGCTTTCCTGTGAGTGAGTGGAAAAGGACTATACCAAGATGTCTGCTGCTGGTGTCTGTAGTTTGACTTGACTACAACTCCCCTCAGGACTTGTGCTCCTGACTCCATGCAGCAGTGTCATCCAGCTTGCTAGTACTTTTCCACTGAATGTGAGGCTCGCATAGTCCCAGTGTGTGTGTGTGGGCTGTTTGTGTGAAGGAGTGCTTGCAGTGACTACAAGTGCCATGGGGCCTGTGGCCACACACCCCTTCTCAGCCATCCCCAACAGCCTACCTGTGACTGAGCTTTCCTGTGAGTGAGTGAAAAGGTACTGAGCCAAGATGTCTGCTGCTGGTGCCTGTATTTTGACTTGAGTACAACTCCGCTCAGGCCTTGTGCTCCTGACACCATGCCGCAATGTCAGCCATCTTGCTAGTACTTTTCCACGTACTGTGAGGCTCGCATAGTCCCAATGTGTCCGTGTGGGCTGTGTGTGTGGAACAGTGTTTGCAGTGTCTACAAGTGCCATGAGGCCTGTGGCCACACACCCCTTCCTAGCCATACCCAACAGCCTAACTGTGAATGAGCTTTCCTGGGAGTGAGTTGTAAAGTACCTGGCCAAGATGTCTGCCACTGGTGCCTGTAGTTTGACTTGACTACAACTCCCCTCTGGCCTTGTACTCCTGACATAATGCAGCAGTGTCAGCCATCTTGCTAGTACTTTTCCACTGACTGTGAGGCTCGCATAGTCCCAGTGTGTCTGTGGTGGCTGTGTGTATTGAGGAATGTTTGCAGTGTCTACAAGTGCCATGGGGCCTGTGGCCACACACCCCTTTCCAGCCAACCCCAACAGCCTGCCTGTAACTGAGCTTTCCTGTGAGTAAGTAGAAATCTACCTGGCCAAAATGTCTGCGGCTGGTGCCTAAAGTTTGACTTGACTACAACTCTCCTCAGTCATTGTGCTCCTGACACCATGCAGAAGTGTCAGCCATCTTGCTAGTACTTTTCCACTGACTGTGAGGCTCGCATAGTCCCAGTGTGTCTGTGTGGGCTGTGTGTGTGGAGGAGTGTTTGCAGTGACTACAAGTGCCATGGGGCCTGCGGCCACACACCCCTTCTCAGCCATCCACAACAGCCTACCTGTGACTGAGCTTTCCTGTGAGTGAGTGGAAAAGTACCGGGCCAAGATATCTGCCGCTGGTGCCTGTAGTTTGACTTGACTACAACTCCACTCAGGCCTTGTACTCCTGACACCATGAAGCAGTGTCAGCCATCTTGCTAGTACTTTTTCACTGACTGTGAGGCTCGCATAGTCCCAGTGTGTCTGTGTGGGCTGTGTGTGTGGAGGAGTGTATGAAGTGACTGCAAGTGCCATAGGGCCTGTGGCCACACACCCCTTTCCAGCCATCCCCAACAGCCTACCTGTGACTGAGCTTTCCTGTGAGTGAGTGGAAAAGTACTGTGCCAAGATGTGTGCTGCTGGTGTCTGTAGTTTGACTTGACTACAACTCCCCTCAGGACTTGTGCTCCTGACACCATGCAGCAGTGTCATCCATCTTGCTAGTACTTATCCACTGAATGTGAGGCTCACATAGTCCCAGTGTGTGTGTGTGGGCTGTGTGTGTGGAGGAGTGCTTGCAGTGACTACAAGTGCCATAGGGCCTGTGGCCACACACCCCTTCTCAGCCATCCCCAACAGCCTACCTGTGACTGAGCTTTCCTGTGAGTGAGTGAAAAGTACGGGGCCAAGATGTCTGCCACTGGTGCCTGTATTTTGACTTGTCTACAACTCCGCTGAGGCCTTGTGCTCCTGACACCATGCCGCAATGTCAGACATCTTGCTAGTACTTTTCCACTGACTGTGAGGCTCTCATAGTCCCAATGTGTCTGTGTGGGCTGTGTGTGTGGAACAGTGTTTGCAGTGTCTACAAGTGCCATGAGGCCTGTGGCCACACACCCCTTCCTAGGCATACCCAACTACCTACCTGTGACTGAGCTTTCATGTGAGTGAGTGGAAAAGTTCCTGGCAAAGATGTCTGCCACTGGTGCCTGTAGTTTGACTTGACTACAACTCCCCTCAGGCCTTGTACACCTGACATAATGCAGCAGTGTCAGTCATCTTGCTAGTACTTTTCCACTGACTGTGAGGCTCGCATAGTCCCAGTGTGACTGTGGTGACTGTGTGTGTTGAGGAATGTTTGCAGTGACTACAAGTGCCATGGGGCCTGTGGCCACACACCCTTCCCAGCCATCCCCAACAGCCTACTTGTGACTGAGCTTTCCTGTGAGTGAGTGGAAATGTACCTGGCCAAGATGTCTGCGGCTCGAGCCTGTAGTTTGACTTGACTACAACTCTCCTCAGGCCTTGTGCTCCTGACACCATGCAGAAGTGTCAGCCATCTTGCTAGTACTTTTCCACTGACTGTGAGGCTCGCATAGTCTAAATGTATCTGTGTGGGCTGTGTGTGTGGAGGAGTGTTTACAGTGACTACAAGTGCCATGGGGCCTGTGGCAACATACCCCTTCTCAGCCATCCCCAACAGCCTACCTGTGACTGAGCTTTCCTGTGAGTGAGTGAAAAGGTAGCGGGCCAAGATGTCTGCCGATGGTGCCTGTATTTTGACTTGACTACAAATCCCCTCAGGCCTTGTACTCCTGACATAATGCAGCAGTGTCAGCCATCTTGCTAGTACTTTTCCACTGACTTTGAGGCTCGCATAGTCCCAGTGTCTGTGGTGGCTGCGTGTGTTGAGGAATGTTTGCAGTGACTACAAGTGCCATGGGGCCTGTGACCACACACCCCTTCCCAGCCATCCCTACAGCCTTTCTGTGACTGAGCTTTCCTGTGAGTGAGTGGAAAAGTACCAGGCCAAGATGACTGCCGCTGGTGTCTGTAGTTTGACTTGACTACAACTTCCCTCAGGCCTTGTGCTCCTGACACCATGCAGCAGTGTCAGCCATCATGCTAGTACTTTTCCAAAGAATGTGAGGCTCGCCTAGTCCCAGTGTGTGTGTGTGGGCTGTTTGTGTGGAGGAGTGCTTGCAGTGACTAAAAGTGCCATGGGGCCTGTGGTCACACACCCCTTCCCAGCCATCCCCAACAGCCTACCTGTGACTGAGCTTTCCTGTGAGTGAGTGGAACAGTTCCGGGCCAAGATATCTGCCACTGGTGCCTGTATTTTTACTTGACTACAACTCCCCTCAGGGCTTGTGCTCCTGACACCATGAAGCAGTGTCAGCCATCTTGCTAGTACTTTTTCACTGACTGTGAGGCTCACATAGTCCCAGTGTGTCTGTGTGGTCTGTGTGTGTGGAGAAGAGTATGAAACGACTGCAAGTGTCATAGGGCCTGTGGCCACATACCCCTTTCCAGCCATCCCCAGCAGCCTACCTGTGACTGAGCTTTCCTGTGAGTGAGTGGAAAAGGACTATGCCAAGATGTCTGCTGCTGGTGTCTGTAGTTTGACTTGACTACAACTCCCCTCAGGACTTGTGCTCCTGACTCCATGCAGCAGTGTCATCCAGCTTGCTAGTACTTTTCCACTGAATGTGAGGCTCGCATAGTCCCAGTGTGTGTGTGTGGGCTGTTTGTGTGAAGGAGTGCTTGCAGTGACTACAAGTGCCATGGGGCCTGTGGCCACACACCCCTTCTCAGCCATCCCCAACAGCCTACCTGTGACTGAGCTTTCCTGTGAGTGAGTGAAAAGGTACCGAGCCAAGATGTCTGCTGCTGGGGCCTGTATTTTGACTTGAGTACAACTCCGCTCAGGCCTTGTGCTCCTGACACCATGCCGCAATGTCAGCCATCTTGCTAGTACTTTTCCACTGACTGTGAGGCTCGCATAGTCCCAGTGTGTCTGTGGTGGCTGTGTGTATTGAGGAATGTTTGCAGTGTCTACAAGTGCCATGGGGCCTGTGGCCACACACCCCTTTCCAGCCAACCCCAACAGCCTGCCTGTAACTGAGCTTTCCTGTGAGTAAGTAGAAATGTACCTGGCCAAAATGTCTGCGGCTGGTGCCTAAAGTTTGACTTGACTACAACTCTCCTCAGTCATTGTGCTCCTGACACCATGCAGAAGTGTCAGCCATCTTGCTAGTACTTTTCCACTGACTGTGAGGCTCGCATAGTCCCAGTGTGTCTGTGTGGGCTGTGTGTGTGGAGGAGTGTTTGCAGTGACTACAAGTGCCATGGGGCCTGCGGCCACACACCCCTTCTCAGCCATCCCCAACAGCCTACCTGTGACTGAGCTTTCCTGTGAGTGAGTGGAAAAGTACCGGGCCAAGATATCTGCCGCTGGTGCCTGTAGTTTGACTTGACTACAACTCCACTCAGGCCTTGTACTCCTGCACCATGAAGCAGTGTCAGCCATCTTGCGAGTACTTTTTCACTGACTGTGACGCTCGCATAGTCCCAGTGTGTCTGTGTGGGCTGTGTGTGTGGAGGAGTGTATGAAGTGACTGCAAGTGCCATAGGGCCTGTGGCCACACACCCCTTTCCAGCCATCCCCAACAGCCTACCTGTGACTGAGCTTTCCTGTGAGTGAGTGGAAAAGTACTGTGCCAAGATGTGTGCTGCTGGTGCCTGTAGTTTGACTTGACTACAACTCCCCTCAGGACTTGTGCTCCTGACACCATGCAGCAGTGTCATCCATCTTGCTAGTACTTATCCACTGAATGTGAGGCTCGCATAGTCCCAGTGTGTGTGTGTGGGCTGTGTGTGTGGAGGAGTGCTTGCATGACTACAAGTGCCATAGGGCCTGTGGCCACACACCCCTTCTCAGCCATCCCCAACAGCCTACCTGTGGCTGAGCTTTCCTGTGAGTGAGTGAAAAAGTACGGGGCCAAGATGTCTGCCACTGGTGCCTGTATTTTGACTTGTCTACAACTCCGCTGAGGCCTTGTGCTCCTGACACCATGCCGCAATGTCAGCCATCTTGCTAGTACTTTTCCACTGACTGTGAGGCTCTCATAGTCCCAATGTGTCTGTGTGGGCTGTGTGTGTGGAACAGTGTTTGAAGTGTCTACAAGTGCCATGAGGCCTGTGGCCACACACCCCTTCCTAGGCATACACAACTACCTACCTGTGACTGAGCTTTCATGTGAGTGAGTGGAAAAGTTCCTGACAAAGATGTCTGCCACTGGTGCCTGTAGTTTGACTTGACTACAACTCCCCTCAGGCCTTGTACTCCTGACATAATGCAGCAGTGTCAGTCATCTTGCTAGTACTTTTCCACTGACTGTGAGGCTCGCATAGTCCCAGTGTGACTGTGGTGACTGTGTGTGTTGAGGAATGTTTGCAGTGACTACAAGTGCCATGGGGCCTGTGGCCACACACCCCTTCCCAGCCATCCCCAACAGCCTACTTGTGACTGAGCTTTCCTGTGAGTGAGTGGAAATGTACCTGGCCAAGATGTCTGCGGCTGGAGCCTGTAGTTTGACTTGACTACAACTCTCCTCAGGCCTTGTGCTCCTGACACCATGCAGAAGTGTCAGCCATCTTGCTAGTACTTTTCCACTGACTGTGAGGCTCACATAGTTTAAATGTATCTGTGTGGGCTTTGTGTGTGGAGGAGTGTTTGCAGTGACTACAAGTGCCATGGTGCCTGTGGCAACATACCCCTTCTCAGCCATCCCCAACAGCCTACCTGTGACTGAGCTTTCCTGTGAGTGAGTGAAAAAGTACCGGGCCAAGATGTCTGCCGATGGTGCCTGTATTTTGACTTGACTACAAATCCCCTCAGGCCTTGTACTCCTGACATAATGCAGCAGTGTCAGCCATCTTGCTAGTACTTTTCCACTGACTGTGAGGCTCGCATAGTCCCAGTGTCTGTGGTGGCTGCGTGTGTTGAGGAATGTTTGCAGTGACTACAAGTGCCATGGGGCCTGTGACCACACACCCCTTCCCAGCCATCCCTACAGCCTTTCTGTGACTGAGCTTTCCTGTGAGTGAGTGTAAAAGTACCAGGCCAAGATGACTGCCGCTGGTGTCTGTAGTTTGACTTGACTACAACTCCCCTCAGGCCTTGTGCTCCTGACACCATGCAGCAGTGTCAGCCATCTTGCTAGTACTTTTCCACTGACTGTGAGGCTTGCATAGTCCCAGTGTGTCTGTGTGGGCTGTGTGTGTGGAGGAGTGTTTGCAGTGACTACAAGTACCATGGGGCCTGTGGCCACACACCACTACCCAGCCATCCCCAACAGCCTACCTGTGACTGAGCTTTCCTGTGAGTGAGTGAAAAAGTACGGGGCCAAGATGTCTGCCGCTGGTGCCTGTATTTTGACTTGACTACAACTCCGCTCAGGCCTTGTGCTCCTGACACCATGCCGCAAAGTCAGCCATCTTGCTAGTACTTTTCCACTGACTGTGAGGCTCTCATAGTCCCAATGTGTCTGTGTGGGCTGTGTGTGTGGAACAGTGTTTGCAGTGTCTACAAGTGCCATGAGGCCTGTGGCCACACACCCCTTCCTAGGCATACCCAACAGCCTACCTGTGACTGAGCTTTCATGTGAGTGAGAGGAAAAGTTCCTGGCCAAGATGTCTGCCACTGGTGCCTGTAGTTTAACTTGACTACAACTTCCCTCAGGTCTTGTACTCCTGACATAATGCAGCAGTGTCAGTCATCTTGCTAGTACTTTTCCACTGACTGTGAGGCTTGCATAGTCCGAGTGTGTCTGTGGTGACTGTGTGTGTTGAGGAATGTTTGCAGTGACTACAAGTGCCATGGGGCATGTGGCCACACACCCCTTCCCAGCCATCCCCAACAGCCTACCTGTGACTGAGCTTTCCTTTGAGTGAGTGGAAATGTACCTAGCCAAGATGTCTGCGGCTGGTGCCTGTAGTTTGACTTGACTACAACTTTCCTCAGGCCTTGTGCTCCTGACACCATGCAGAAGTGTCAGCCATCTTGCTTGTACTTTTCCACTGACTGTGAGGCTCGCATAGTCCCAGTGTGTCTGTGTGGGCTTTGTATGTGGAGGAGTGTATGAAGTGAATGCAAGTGCCATAGGGCCTGTGGCCACACACGCCTTTCCAGCCATCCCCAACAGCCTACCTTCGACTGATCTTTACTGTGAGTGAGTGGAAAATTACTGTGGCAAGATGTCTGCTGCTGGTACCTGCAGTTTGACTTGACTACAACTCCCCTCAGGACTTGTGCTCCTGACACCATGCAGCAGTGTCATCCATCTTGCTAGTAATTTTCCACTGAATGTGAGGCTCGCATAGTCTCAGTGTGTTTGTGTGGGCTGTGTGTGTGGAGTAGTGCTTGCAGTGACTACAAGTGCCATGGGGCCTGTGGCCACACACCCCTTCCAAGCCATCCCCAACAGCCTACCTGTGACTGAGCTTTCCTGTGAGTAAGTGGAAATGTACCTGGCCAAGATGTCTGCGGCTGGTGCCTGTAGTTTGACTTGACTACAACTCTCCTCAGGCCTTGTGCTCCTGACACCATGTAGAAATGTCAGCCATCTTGCTAGTACTTTTCCACTGACTGTGAGGCTTGCATAGTCCAAATGTGTCTGTGTGGGCTGTGTGTGTGGAGGAGTGTTTACAGTGACTACAAGTGCCATGGGGCCTGTGCCCACACACCCCTTCCCAGCCATCCCTACAGCCTACCTGTGACTGAGTTTTCCTTTGAGTGAGTGGAAAAGTACCGGGCCAAGATGTCTGTCGCTGATGCCTGTAGTTTGACTTGACTACAACTCCCCTCAGGCCTTGTGCTTCTGACACCATGCAGCAGTGTCAGACATCTTGCTAGTACTTTTGCATTGAATGCGAGGCTCGCACAGTCCCAGTGTGTCTGTGTGGACTGTGTGTGTGGAGAAGTGTTTGCAGTGACTACAACTGCCATGGGGCCTGTGACAACACACCCCTTCTCAGCCATCACCAACAGCCTACCTGTGACTGAGCTTTCCAGTGAGTGAGTGGAAAACTACCGGGCCAAGATGTCTGCCGCTGGTGCCTCTAGTTTGACTTGACTATAACTCCCTCAGGCCTTGTGCTCCTGACACCATGCAGCAGTGTCAGCCATCTTGCTAAAACTTTTCCACTGACTGTTTGGCTCATATAAACCCAGTCTGTCTGTGTGGGCTGTGTGTGTGGAGGAGTGTATGAAGCGACTGCAAGGAACATGGGGCCTGGGGCCTCACACGCCTTTCCAGCCATCCCCAACAGCCTACCTGTGACTGAGCTTTCCTGTGAGTGAGTGGAAAAGTACTGTGCCAAGATGTCTGCTGCTGGTGCCTTTAGTTTGACTTGACTACACCTTCCCTCAGGCCTTGTGCTCCTGACACCATGCAGCAGTGTCAGCCATCATGCTAGTACTTTTCCAAAGAATGTGAGGCTCGCCTAGTCCCAGTGTGTGTGTGTGGGCTGTGTGTGTGGAGGAGTGCTTGCAGTGACTACAAGTGCCATGGGGCCTGTGGTCACACACCCCTTCCCAGCCATCCCCAACAGCCTACCTGTGACTGAGCTTTCCTGTGAGTGAGTGGAACAGTACCGGGCCAAGATATCTGCCACTGGTGCCTGTATTTTTACTTGACTACAACTCCCCTCAGGGCTTGTGCTCCTGACACCATGAAGCAGTGTCAGCCATCTTGCTAGTACTTTTTCACTGACTGTGAGGCTCACATAGTCCCAGTGTGTCTGTGTGGGCTGTGTGTGTGGAGAAGAGTATGAAACGACTGCAAGTGTCATAGGGCCTGTGGCCACATACCCCTTTCCAGCCATCCCCAGCAGCCTACCTGTGACTGAGCTTTCCTGTGAGTGAGTGGAAAAGGACTATACCAAGATGTCTGCTGCTGGTGTCTGTAGTTTGACTTGACTACAACTCCCTCAGGACTTGTGCTCCTGACTCCATGCAGCAGTGTCATCCAGCTTGCTAGTACTTTTCCACTGAATGTGAGGCTCGCATAGTCCCAGTGTGTGTGTGTGGGCTGTTTGTGTGAAGGAGTGCTTGCAGTGACTACAAGTGCCATGGGGCCTGTGGCCACACACCCCTTCTCAGCCATCCCCAACAGCCTACCTGTGACTGAGCTTTCCTGTGAGTGAGTGAAAAGGTACTGAGCCAAGATGTCTGCTGCTGGTGCCTGTATTTTGACTTGAGTACAACTCCGCTCAGGCCTTGTGCTCCTGACACCATGCCGCAATGTCAGCCATCTTGCTAGTACTTTTCCACGTACTGTGAGGCTCGCATAGTCCCAATGTGTCCGTGTGGGCTGTGTGTGTGGAACAGTGTTTGCAGTGTCTACAAGTGCCATGAGGCCTGTGGCCACACACCCCTTCCTAGCCATACCCAACAGCCTAACTGTGAATGAGCTTTCCTGGGAGTGAGTTGTAAAGTACCTGGCCAAGATGTCTGCCACTGGTGCCTGTAGTTTGACTTGACTACAACTCCCCTCTGGCCTTGTACTCCTGACATAATGCAGCAGTGTCAGCCATCTTGCTAGTACTTTTCCACTGACTGTGAGGCTCGCATAGTCCCAGTGTGT
This sequence comes from Calotriton arnoldi, assembly GCA_963921515.1. Classification (NCBI taxonomy): domain Eukaryota; kingdom Metazoa; phylum Chordata; class Amphibia; order Caudata; family Salamandridae; genus Calotriton; species Calotriton arnoldi. The sequence continues at coordinate 3,016,518 of CAWUFW010000945.1, forward strand.
CTGTGGTGGCTGTGTGTATTGAGGAATGTTTGCAGTGTCTACAAGTGCCATGGGGCCTGTGGCCACACACCCTTTCCAGCCAACCCCAACAGCCTGCCTGTAACTGAGCTTTCCTGTGAGTAAGTAGAAATCTACCTGGCCAAAATGTCTGCGGCTGGTGCCTAAAGTTTGACTTGACTACAACTCTCCTCAGTCATTGTGCTCCTGACACCATGCAGAAGTGTCAGCCATCTTGCTAGTACTTTTCCACTGACTGTGAGGCTCGCATAGTCCCAGTGTGTCTGTGTGGGCTGTGTGTGTGGAGGAGTGTTTGCAGTGACTACAAGTGCCATGGGGCCTGCGGCCACACACCCTTCTCAGCCATCCACAACAGCCTACCTGTGACTGAGCTTTCCTGTGAGTGAGTGGAAAAGTACCGGGCCAAGATATCTGCCGCTGGTGCCTGTAGTTTGACTTGACTACAACTCCACTCAGGCCTTGTACTCCTGACACCATGAAGCAGTGTCAGCCATCTTGCTAGTACTTTTTCACTGACTGTGAGGCTCGCATAGTCCCAGTGTGTCTGTGTGGGCTGTGTGTGTGGAGGAGTGTATGAAGTGACTGCAAGTGCCATAGGGCCTGTGGCCACACACCCCTTTCCAGCCATCCCCAACAGCCTACCTGTGACTGAGCTTTCCTGTGAGTGAGTGGAAAAGTACTGTGCCAAGATGTGTGCTGCTGGTGTCTGTAGTTTGACTTGACTACAACTCCCCTCAAGACTTGTGCTCCTGACACCATGCAGCAGTGTCATCCATCTTGCTAGTACTTATCCACTGAATGTGAGGCTCACATAGTCCCAGTGTGTGTGTGTGGGCTGTGTGTGTGGAGGAGTGCTTGCAGTGACTACAAGTGCCATAGGGCCTGTGGCCACACACCCCTTCTCAGCCATCCCCAACAGCCTACCTGTGACTGAGCTTTCCTGTGAGTGAGTGAAAAAGTACGGGGCCAAGATGTCTGCCACTGGTGCCTGTATTTTGACTTGTCTACAACTCCGCTGAGGCCTTGTGCTCCTGACACCATGCCGCAATGTCAGACATCTTGCTAGTACTTTTCCACTGACTGTGAGGCTCTCATAGTCCCAATGTGTCTGTGTGGGCTGTGTGTGTGGAACAGTGTTTGCAGTGTCTACAAGTGCCATGAGGCCTGTGGCCACACACCCCTTCCTAGGCATACCCAACTACCTACCTGTGACTGAGCTTTCATGTGAGTGAGTGGAAAAGTTCCTGGCAAAGATGTCTGCCACTGGTGCCTGTAGTTTGACTTGACTACAACTCCCCTCAGGCCTTGTACACCTGACATAATGCAGCAGTGTCAGTCATCTTGCTAGTACTTTTCCACTGACTGTGAGGCTCGCATAGTCCCAGTGTGACTGTGGTGACTGTGTGTGTTGAGGAATGTTTGCAGTGACTACAAGTGCCATGGGGCCTGTGGCCACACACCCTTCCCAGCCATCCCCAACAGCCTACTTGTGACTGAGCTTTCCTGTGAGTGAGTGGAAATGTACCTGGCCAAGATGTCTGCGGCTCGAGCCTGTAGTTTGACTTGACTACAACTCTCCTCAGGCCTTGTGCTCCTGACACCATGCAGAAGTGTCAGCCATCTTGCTAGTACTTTTCCACTGACTGTGAGGCTCGCATAGTCTAAATGTATCTGTGTGGGCTGTGTGTGTGGAGGAGTGTTTACAGTGACTACAAGTGCCATGGGGCCTGTGGCAACATACCCCTTCTCAGCCATCCCCAACAGCCTACCTGTGACTGAGCTTTCCTGTGAGTGAGTGAAAAGGTAGCGGGCCAAGATGTCTGCCGATGGTGCCTGTATTTTGACTTGACTACAAATCCCCTCAGGCCTTGTACTCCTGACATAATGCAGCAGTGTCAGCCATCTTGCTAGTACTTTTCCACTGACTTTGAGGCTCGCATAGTCCCAGTGTCTGTGGTGGCTGCGTGTGTTGAGGAATGTTTGCAGTGACTACAAGTGCCATGGGGCCTGTGACCACACACCCCTTCCCAGCCATCCCTACAGCCTTTCTGTGACTGAGCTTTCCTGTGAGTGAGTGGAAAAGTACCAGGCCAAGATGACTGCCGCTGGTGTCTGTAGTTTGACTTGACTACAACTCCCCTCAGGCCTTGTGCTCCTGACACCATGCAGCAGTGTCAGCCATCATGCTAGTACTTTTCCAAAGAATGTGAGGCTCGCCTAGTCCCAGTGTGTGTGTGTGGGCTGTTTGTGTGGAGGAGTGCTTGCAGTGACTACAAGTGCCATGGGGCCTGTGGTCACACACCCCTTCCCAGCCATCCCCAACAGCCTACCTGTGACTGAGCTTTCCTGTGAGTGAGTGGAACAGTTCCGGGCCAAGATATCTGCCACTGGTGCCTGTATTTTTACTTGACTACAACTCCCCTCAGGGCTTGTGCTCCTGACACCATGAAGCAGTGTCAGCCATCTTGCTAGTACTTTTCCACTGACTGTGAGGCTCACATAGTCCCAGTGTGTCTGTGTGGTCTGTGTGTGTGGAGAAGAGTATGAAGCGACTGCAAGTGTCATAGGGCCTGTGGCCACATACCCCTTTCCAGCCATCCCCAGCAGCCTACCTGTGACTGAGCTTTCCTGTGAGTGAGTGGAAAAGGACTATGCCAAGATGTCTGCTGCTGGTGTCTGTAGTTTGACTTGACTACAACTCCCCTCAGGACTTGTGCTCCTGACTCCATGCAGCAGTGTCATCCAGCTTGCTAGTACTTTTCCACTGAATGTGAGGCTCGCATAGTCCCAGTGTGTGTGTGTGGGCTGTTTGTGTGAAGGAGTGCTTGCAGTGACTACAAGTGCCATGGGGCCTGTGGCCACACACCCCTTCTCAGCCATCCCCAACAGCCTACCTGTGACTGAGCTTTCCTGTGAGTGAGTGAAAAGGTACCGAGCCAAGATGTCTGCTGCTGGGGCCTGTATTTTGACTTGAGTACAACTCCGCTCAGGCCTTGTGCTCCTGACACCATGCCGCAATGTCAGCCATCTTGCTAGTACTTTTCCACTGACTGTGAGGCTCGCATAGTCCCAGTGTGTCTGTGGTGGCTGTGTGTATTGAGGAATGTTTGCAGTGTCTACAAGTGCCATGGGGCCTGTGGCCACACACCCCTTTCCAGCCAACCCCAACAGCCTGCCTGTAACTGAGCTTTCCTGTGAGTAAGTAGAAATGTACCTGGCCAAAATGTCTGCGGCTGGTGCCTAAAGTTTGACTTGACTACAACTCTCCTCAGTCATTGTGCTCCTGACACCATGCAGAAGTGTCAGCCATCTTGCTAGTACTTTTCCACTGACTGTGAGGCTCGCATAGTCCCAGTGTGTCTGTGTGGGCTGTGTGTGTGGAGGAGTGTTTGCAGTGACTACAAGTGCCATGGGGCCTGCGGCCACACACCCCTTCTCAGCCATCCCCAACAGCCTACCTGTGACTGAGCTTTCCTGTGAGTGAGTGGAAAAGTACCGGGCCAAGATATCTGCCGCTGGTGCCTGTAGTTTGACTTGACTACAACTCCACTCAGGCCTTGTACTCCTGCACCATGAAGCAGTGTCAGCCATCTTGCGAGTACTTTTTCACTGACTGTGACGCTCGCATAGTCCCAGTGTGTCTGTGTGGGCTGTGTGTGTGGAGGAGTGTATGAAGTGACTGCAAGTGCCATAGGGCCTGTGGCCACACACCCCTTTCCAGCCATCCCCAACAGCCTACCTGTGACTGAGCTTTCCTGTGAGTGAGTGGAAAAGTACTGTGCCAAGATGTGTGCTGCTGGTGCCTGTAGTTTGACTTGACTACAACTCCCCTCAGGACTTGTGCTCCTGACACCATGCAGCAGTGTCATCCATCTTGCTAGTACTTATCCACTGAATGTGAGGCTCGCATAGTCCCAGTGTGTGTGTGTGGGCTGTGTGTGTGGAGGAGTGCTTGCATGACTACAAGTGCCATAGGGCCTGTGGCCACACACCCCTTCTCAGCCATCCCCAACAGCCTACCTGTGGCTGAGCTTTCCTGTGAGTGAGTGAAAAGTACGGGGCCAAGATGTCTGCCACTGGTGCCTGTATTTTGACTTGTCTACAACTCCGCTGAGGCCTTGTGCTCCTGACACCATGCCGCAATGTCAGCCATCTTGCTAGTACTTTTCCACTGACTGTGAGGCTCTCATAGTCCCAATGTGTCTGTGTGGGCTGTGTGTGTGGAACAGTGTTTGAAGTGTCTACAAGTGCCATGAGGCCTGTGGCCACACACCCCTTCCTAGGCATACACAACTACCTACCTGTGACTGAGCTTTCATGTGAGTGAGTGGAAAAGTTCCTGACAAAGATGTCTGCCACTGGTGCCTGTAGTTTGACTTGACTACAACTCCCCTCAGGCCTTGTACTCCTGACATAATGCAGCAGTGTCAGTCATCTTGCTAGTACTTTTCCACTGACTGTGAGGCTCGCATAGTCCCAGTGTGACTGTGGTGACTGTGTGTGTTGAGGAATGTTTGCAGTGACTACAAGTGCCATGGGGCCTGTGGCCACACACCCCTTCCCAGCCATCCCCAACAGCCTACTTGTGACTGAGCTTTCCTGTGAGTGAGTGGAAATGTACCTGGCCAAGATGTCTGCGGCTGGAGCCTGTAGTTTGACTTGACTACAACTCTCCTCAGGCCTTGTGCTCCTGACACCATGCAGAAGTGTCAGCCATCTTGCTAGTACTTTTCCACTGACTGTGAGGCTCACATAGTTTAAATGTATCTGTGTGGGCTTTGTGTGTGGAGGAGTGTTTGCAGTGACTACAAGTGCCATGGTGCCTGTGGGAACATACCCCTTCTCAGCCATCCCCAACAGCCTACCTGTGACTGAGCTTTCCTGTGAGTGAGTGAAAAAGTACCGGGCCAAGATGTCTGCCGATGGTGCCTGTATTTTGACTTGACTACAAATCCCCTCAGGCCTTGTACTCCTGACATAATGCAGCAGTGTCAGCCATCTTGCTAGTACTTTTCCACTGACTGTGAGGCTCGCATAGTCCCAGTGTCTGTGGTGGCTGCGTGTGTTGAGGAATGTTTGCAGTGACTACAAGTGCCATGGGGCCTGTGACCACACACCCCTTCCCAGCCATCCCTACAGCCTTTCTGTGACTGAGCTTTCCTGTGAGTGAGTGTAAAAGTACCAGGCCAAGATGACTGCCGCTGGTGTCTGTAGTTTGACTTGACTACAACTCCCCTCAGGCCTTGTGCTCCTGACACCATGCAGCAGTGTCAGCCATCTTGCTAGTACTTTTCCACTGACTGTGAGGCTTGCATAGTCCCAGTGTGTCTGTGTGGGCTGTGTGTGTGGAGGAGTGTTTGCAGTGACTACAAGTACCATGGGGCCTGTGGCCACACACCACTACCCAGCCATCCCCAACAGCCTACCTGTGACTGAGCTTTCCTGTGAGTGAGTGAAAAAGTACGGGGCCAAGATGTCTGCCGCTGGTGCCTGTATTTTGACTTGACTACAACTCCGCTCAGGCCTTGTGCTCCTGACACCATGCCGCAAAGTCAGCCATCTTGCTAGTACTTTTCCACTGACTGTGAGGCTCTCATAGTCCCAATGTGTCTGTGTGGGCTGTGTGTGTGGAACAGTGTTTGCAGTGTCTACAAGTGCCATGAGGCCTGTGGCCACACACCCCTTCCTAGGCATACCCAACAGCCTACCTGTGACTGAGCTTTCATGTGAGTGAGAGGAAAAGTTCCTGGCCAAGATGTCTGCCACTGGTGCCTGTAGTTTAACTTGACTACAACTTCCCTCAGGTCTTGTACTCCTGACATAATGCAGCAGTGTCAGTCATCTTGCTAGTACTTTTCCACTGACTGTGAGGCTTGCATAGTCCGAGTGTGTCTGTGGTGACTGTGTGTGTTGAGGAATGTTTGCAGTGACTACAAGTGCCATGGGGCATGTGGCCACACACCCCTTCCCAGCCATCCCCAACAGCCTACCTGTGACTGAGCTTTCCTTTGAGTGAGTGGAAATGTACCTAGCCAAGATGTCTGCGGCTGGTGCCTGTAGTTTGACTTGACTACAACTTTCCTCAGGCCTTGTGCTCCTGACACCATGCAGAAGTGTCAGCCATCTTGCTTGTACTTTTCCACTGACTGTGAGGCTCGCATAGTCCAAATGTGTCTGTGTGGGCTGTGTGTGTGGAGGAGTGTTTGCAGTGACTTCAAGTGCCATGGGGCCTGTGACCACACACCCCTTCCCAGCCATCCCTACAGCCTACCTGTGACTGAGCTTTCCTGTGAGTGAGTGGAAAAGTACTGGGCTAAGATGTCTGCCGCTGGTGCCTGTAGTTTGACTTGACTACAACTCCCCGCAGGCCTTATGCTCCTGACACCATGCAGTAGTGTCAGCCATCTTGCTAGTACTTTTCCACTTACTGCGAGGCTCGCATGGTCCAAGTGTGTCTGTGTGGGCTGTGTGTGTGGAGGAGTGTTTCAGTGACTACAACTGCCATGGGGCCTGTGACAACACACCCCTTCCCAGCCATCCCCAACAGCCTACCTGTGACTGAGCTTTCCTGTGAGTGAGTGGAAAAGTACGGGGCCAAGATGTCTGCCGCTGGTGCCTGTAGTTTGACTTGACTACAACTCCCCTCAGGCCTTGTGCTCCTGACACAATGCAGCAGTGTCAGCCATCTTGCTAGTACTTTCCACTGACTGTGAGGATCGCATTGTCCCAGTGTGTCTGTGTGGGCTGTGTGTGTGGACGAGTGTTTGCAGTGACTGTAAGTGCCATGTGGCCTGCGGCCACACACCCCTTCTCAGCCATCCCGAACAGCCTACCTGTGACTGAGCTAACCTGTGAGTGAGTGTAAGAGTACCGGGCCAAGATGTCTGCCGCTGGTGCCGGTAGTTTGACTTGTCTACAACTCCCCTCAGGTCTTCTGGTCCGGACACCACGCAGCAGTATCAGCCATCTTGCTAGTACTTTTCCACTGAATGTAAGGCTTGCATAGTCCCAGTGAGTCTATGTGGGCTGTGTTTGTGGAGCAGTGTTTGCAGTTACTAAAAGTGCCATTGGGCCTGTGGCCACACATCCCTTCCCAGTCATCCCCAACAGCCTACCTGTGACTGAGCTTTCCTGTGAGTGAGTTGAAAAGTACCGGGCCAAGATATCTGTCACTGGTGCGTGTAGTTTGACTTGACTACAACTCCCCTCAGGCCTTGTGCTCCTGACACCATGAAGCAGTGTCAGCCATCTTGCTTATAATGTTTCACTGACTGTGAGGCTCTCATAGTACCAGTGTGTCTGTGTGGGCTGTGTGTGTAGGTGAGTGTATGAAGTGACTGCAATTGCCATACGGCCTGTGGCCACACTCCCCTTTCCAGCCATCCCCAACAGCCTACCTGTGACTGAGCTTTCCTGTGAGTGAGTGGAAAAGTACTGTGCCAAGATGTCTGCTGCTGGTACCTGTGGTTTGACTTGACTATAACTCCCCTCAGGACTTGTGCGCCTGACACCATGCAGCAGTGTCATCCATCTTGCTAGTACTTTTCTACTGAATGTGAGGCTCGCACATTCCCAGTGTGTGTGTGTGGGCTATGTGTGTGGAGGAGTGCTTGCAGTGACTACAAGTGCCATGGGGCCTGTGGCCACACACCCCTTCTCAGCCATCCCCAACAGCCTACCTGTGACTGAGTTTTCCTGTGAGTGAGTGAAAAAGGACCGGGCCAAGATGTCTGCCGCTGGTGCCTGTATTTTGACTTGACTACAACTCCGCTAGGCCTTGTGCTCCTGACACCATGCCGCAATGTCAGCCATCTTGCTAGTACTTTTCCACTGACTGTGAGGCTTGCATAGTCCCAATGTGTCTGTGTGGGCTGTGTGTGTGGAACAGTGTTTGCAGTGTCTACAAGTGCCATGAAGCCTGTGGCCACATACCCCTTCCTAACCATACCCAACAGCCTACCTGTGACTGAGCTTTCCTGTGAGTGAGTTGTAAAGTACCTGGCCAAGAAGTCTGCCACTGGTGCCTGTAGTTTAACTTGACTACAACTCCCCTCAGGCCTTGTACTCCTGACATAATGCAGCAGTGTCAGCCATCTTGCTAGTACTTTTCTACTGACTGTGAGGCTCGCATAGTCCCAATGTGTCTGTGTGGGCTGTGTGTGTTGAACAGTGTTTGCAGTGTCTACAAGTGCCATGAGGCCTATGGCCACACACCCCTTCCTAGGCATACCCAACAGCCTACCTGTGATGAGCTTTCCTGTGAGTGAGTGGAAAAGTACCTGGTCAAGATGTCTGCCACTGGTGCCTGTAGTTTGACTTGACTACAACTCCCCTCAGGCGTTGTGCTCCTGATACCATGCAGCAGTGTCAGCCATCTTGCTAGTACTTTTCCACTGACTGTGAGGCCTGCATAGTCCCAGTGTGTCTGTGTGGGCTGTGTGTGTGGAGGAATGTTTGCAGTGACTACAAGTACCATGGGGCCTGTGGCCACACACCCCTTCCCAGCCATCCCCAACAGCCTACCTATGACTGAGCTTTCCTGTGAGTGAGTGGAAATGTACCTGGCCAAGATGTCTGCGGCTGGTGCATGTAGCTTGACTTGACTACAACTGTCCTCAGGCCTTGTGCTCCTGACACCATGCAGCAGTGTCAGCCATCTTGCTAGTACTTTTCCTCTGACTGTGAGGCTCGCATAGTCTAAATGTGTCTGTGTGGGCTGTGTGTGTGGAGGAGTGCTTGCAGTGACTACAAGCGCCATGGGGCCTGTGGCCACACACCCCTTCCCAGCCATCCCCAACAGCCTACCTGTGACTAAGCTTTCCTGTGAGTGAGTGGAAAAGTACCGGGCCAAGATATCTGCCGCTGGTGCCTGTATTTTGACTTGACTACAACTCCCCTCAGGCCTTGTGCTCCTGACACCATGAAGCAGTGTCAGCCATCTTGCTAGTACTTTTTCACTGACTGTGAGGCTCGCATAGTCCCAGTGTGTCTGTGTGGGCTGTGTGTGTGGAGGAGTGCTTGCAGTGACTACAAGTGCCATGGGGCCTGTGGCCACACACCCCCTCTCATCAATCCCCAACAGCCTACCTGTGACTGAGCTTTCCTGTGAGTGAGTGAAACGGTACCGGGCGAAGATGTCTGCTGTCGGTTCCTGTATTTTGACTTGACTACTACTCCGCTCAGGCCTTGTGCTCCTGACACCATGCCGCAATGTCAGCCATCTTGCTAGTACTTTTCCACTGACTGTGAGGCTCGCATAGTCCCAGTGTGTGTGTGTGGGCTGTGTGTGTGGAGGAATGTTTGCAGTGACTACAAGTGCCATGGGGCCTGTGGCCACACCCTTTCCCAGCCATCCCCAAAAGCCTACCTGTGACTGAGCTTTCCTGTGAGTGAGTGGAATTGTACCTGGCCAAGATGTCTGCGGCTGGTGCCTGTAGTTTGAGTTGACTACAACTCTCCTCAGGCCTTGTGCTCCTGACACCATGCAGCAGTGTCAGCCATCTTGCTAGTACTTTTCCACAGACTGTGAGGCTCGCATAGTCCCAGTGTGTCTGTGGTGGCTGTGTGTGTTGAGGAATGTTTGCAGTGACTACAAGTGCCATGGGGCCTGTGGCCACACACCCCTTCCCAGCCATCCCCAACAGCCTACCTATGACTGAGCTTTCCTGTGAGTGAGTGGAAATATGCCTGGCCAAGATGTCTACGGCTGGTGCCTGTAGTTTGACTTGACTGCAACTCTCCTCACGCCTTGTGCTCCTGACACCATGCAGAAGTGTCAGCCATCTTGCTAGTACTTTTCCACTGACTGTGAGGCTCGCATAGTCTAAATGTGTCTGTGTGGGCTGTGTGTGTGGAGGAGTGTTTGCAGTGACTACAAGTGCCATGGGGCCTGTGACCACACACCCCTTCCCAGCCATCCCTACAGCCTACCTGTGACTGAGCTTTCCTGTGAGTGAGTGGAAAAGTACCGGGCCAAGATGTCTGCCGCTGGTGCCTGTAGTTTGACTTGATTACACCTCCCCTCAGGCCTTGTGCTCCTGACACCATGCAGCAGTGTCAGCCATCATTCTAGTACTTTTCCAAAGAATGTAAGGCTCGCATAATCCCAGTGTGTGTGTGTGGGCTGTGTGTGTGGAGGAGTGTTTGCAGTGACTACAAGTGCCATGGGGCCTGTGACCACACACCCCTTCCCAGCCATCCCTACAGCCTACCTGTGACTGAGCTTTCCTGTGAGTGAGTGGAAAAGTACCAGGCCAAGATGTCTGCCGCTGGTGTCTGTAGTTTGACTTGACTACAACTCCCCTCAGGCCTCGTGCTCCTTACACCATGCAGCAGTGTCAGCCATCTTGCTAGTACTTTTCCACTGACTGTGAGGCTTGCATAGTCCCAGTGTGTCTGTGTGGGCTGTGTGTGTGGAGGAGTGTTTGCAGTGACTACAAGTACCATGGGGCCTGTGGCCACGCACCCCTTCCCAGCCATCCCCAACAGCCTACCCATGACTGAGCTTTCCTGTGAGTGAGTGGAAAAGTACCTGGCCAAGATATCTTCTGCTGGTGCTTGTAGTTTGACTTGACTACAACTCCCCTCAGGCCTTGTGCTCCTGACACAATGCAGCAGTGTCAGCTATCTTGCTAGTACTTTTCCACTAACTGTGAGGCTCGCATAGTCCCAATGTGTCCATGTGAGCTGTGTGTGTGGAACAGTGTTTGCAGTGTCTACAAGTGCCATGAGGCCTGTGGCCACATACCCCTTCCTAGCCATACCCAACAGCCTACCTGTGACTGAGCTTTCCTGTGAGTGAGTGGAAAAGTACCTGGCCAAAATGTCTGCCGCTGGTGCCTGTAGTTTGACTTGACTACAACTCCCCTCAGGCCTTGAGCTCCTGACACAATGCAGCAGTGTCAGCCATCTTATTAGTACTTTACCACTGACTGTGAGGCTCGCATAGTCGGAGTGTGTCTGTGTGGGCTGTGTGTGTGGAGGAGTGTTTGCAGTGATTGCAAGTGCCATGGGGCCTGCGGCCACACACCCCTTCTCAGCCATCCCCAACAGCCTACCTGTGACTGAGCTTTCCTGTGAGTGAGTGGAAGAGTACCAAGAGAAGATGTCTGCCGCTGGTGCCGGTAGTTTGACTTGTCTACAACTCCCCTCAGGCCTTCTGGTCCTTATACCATGCAGCAGTGTCAGCCATCTTGCAAGTAATTTTCCACTGACAGTAAGGCTTGTATAGTCCCAGTGTGTCTATGTGGGCTGTGTGTGTTGAGGAGTATTTGCAGTTACTAAAAGTGCCATGGTGCCTGTGGCCACACATCCCTTCCTAGTCATCCCCAACAGCCTACCTGTGACTAAGCTTTCCTGTGAGTGAGTGGAAAGGTACCGAGCCAAGATATCTGCAGCTGGTGCCTGTAGTTTGACTTGACTACAGCTCCCCTCAGGCCTTGTGCTCCTGACACCATGAAGCAGTATCAGCTATCTTGCTAGTACTTTTTCACTGACTCTGAGGCTCGCATAGTCCAAGTGTGTCTGTGTGGGCTGTGTGTGTGGAGGAGTATATGAAGTGACTGCAAGTGCCATAGGGCCTGTGGCCACACACCCTTTTCCAGCCATCCCCAACAGCCTACCTGTGACTGAGCTTTCCTGTGAGTGAGTGAAAAGGTACCGGGCGAAGATGTCTGCCGTTGGTGCCTGTATTTTGACTTGACTACAACTGTGCTCAGGCCTTGTGCTCCTGACACCATGCCGCAATGTCAGCCATCTTGCTAGTACTTTTCCACTAACTGTGAGTCTCGCATAGTCCCAATGTGTCCATGTGGGCTGTGTGTGTGGAACAGTGTTTGCAGTGTCTACAAGTGCCATGAGGCCTGTGGCCACATACCCCTTCCTAGCCATACCCAACAGCCTACCTGTGACTGAGCTTTCCTGTGAGTGAGTGGAAAAGTACCTGGCCAAAATGTCTGCCACTGGTGCCTGTAGTTTGACTTGACTACAACTCCCCTCAGGCCTTGTACTCCTGACATAATGCAGCAGTGTCAGCCATCTTGCTAGTACTTTTCCACTGACTGTGAGGCTCGCATAGTCCCAGTGTCTGTGGTGGCTGTGTGTGTTGAGGAATGTTTGCAGTGACTACAAGTACCATGGGGCCTGTGGCCACACACCCCTTCCCACCCATCCCCAACAGACTACCTGTGACTGAGCTTTCCTGTGAGTGAGTGGAAATGTACCTGGCCAAGATGTCTGCGGCTGGTGCCTGTAGTTTGACTTGACTACAACTCTCCTCAGGCCTTGTGCTCCTGACACCATGCAGAAGTGTCAGCCATCTTGCTAGTACTTTTCCACGGACTGTGAGGCTCGCATAGTCCAAATGTGTGTTTGCAGTGACTACAAGAGCCATGGGGCCTGTGACCACACTCCCCTTCCCAGCCATCCCTACAGCCTACCTGTGACTGAGCTTTCCTGTGAGTGAGTGGAAAAGTACCGGGCCAAGATGTCTGCCGCTGGTGCCTGTAGTTTGACTTGACTACAACTCCCCTCAGGCCTTGTGCTCCTGACACCATGCAGCAGTGTCAGCAATCTTGCTAGTACTTTTCCACTGACTGTGAGGCTCACATAGTCCCAGTGTGTCTATGTGGGCTGTGTGTGTGTAAGTGTGTTTGCAGTGACTGCAAGTGCAATGGGGCCTGTGGCTACACACCCCTTCCCAGCCATCCCCAACATCCTACCTGAGACTGAGCTTTCCTGTGAGTGAGTGTAAAAGTACGGGGCCAAGATGTCTGCCGCTGGTCCCTGTAGTTTGATTTGACTACAACTCCCCTCAGGCCTTGTGCTCCTGACACAATGCAGCAGTGTCAGCCATCTTTCTAGTACTTTCCACTGACTGTGAGGCTCGCATTGTCCTAGTGTGTCTGTGTGGGCTGTGTGTGTGGAGGAGTGTTTGCAGTGACTGTAAGTGCCATGGGGCCTGCGGCCACACACCCCTTCTCAGCCATCCCGAACAGCCTACCTGTGACTGAGCTTTCCTGTGAGTGAGTGTAAGAGTACCAGGCCAAGATGTCTGCCGCTGGTGCCGGTAGTTTGAATTGTATACAACTCTCCTCAGGCCTTCTGGTCCTGAGACCATGCAGCAGTGTCAGCCATCTTGCTAGTACTTTTCCACTGACTGTAAGGCTTGCATAGTCCCAGTGTGTCTATGTGGGCTGTGTGTGTGGAGGAGTGTTTGCAGTTACTAAAAGTGCCATGGGGCCTGTGGCCACACATCCCTTCCCAGTCATCCCCAACAGCCTACCTGTGACTGAGCTTTCCTGTGAGTGAGTGGAAACGTACCGGGCAAAGATATCTGCCGCTGGTGCCTGTAGTTTGACTTGACTACAACTGCCATCAGGACTTGTGCTCCTGACACAATGAAGCAGTGTGAGCCATCTTGCTCATAATTTTTCACTGACTGTGAGGCTCGCATAGTACCAATGTATCTGTGTGGGCTGTGTGTGTAGAGGAGTGTATGAAGTGACTGCAAGTGCCATAGGGCCTGTGGCCACACACCCCTTTCCAGCCAACCCCAACAGCCTACCTGTGTCTGAGCTTTCCTGTGAGTGAGTGAAAAGGTACCGGGCCAAGATGTCTGTCGCTGGTGCCTGTATTTTGACTTGACTACAACTCCGCTCAGGCCTTGTACTCCTGATACCATGCAACAGTGTCAGCCATCTTGCTAGTACTTTTCCACTGACTGTGAGGCCTGCATAGTCCCAGTGTGTCTGTGTGGGCTGTGTGTGTGGAGGAGGGTTTGCAGTGACTACAAGTACCATGGGGACTTTGGCCACACACCCCTTCCCAGCCATCCCCAACAGCCTACCCATGACTGAGCTTTCCTGTGAGTGAGTGGAAAAGTACCAGGCCAAGATGTCTTCCGCTTGTGCCTGTAGTTTGACTTGACTACAACTCCCCTCAGGCCTTGTGCTCCTGACACAATGCAGCAGTGTCAGCCATCTTGCTAGTACTTTTCCACTGACTGTGAGGCTCACATAGTCCCAGTGTGTCTATGTGGGCTGTGTGTGTAGAAGTGTGTTTGCAGTGACTACAAGTGCAACGGAGCCTGTGGCTACACACCCCTTCCCAGCCATCCCCAACAGCCTACCTGTGACTGAGCTTTCCTGTGAGTGAGTGGGAAAGTACAGGGCCAAGATGTCTGCCACTTGTGCCTGTAGTTTGACTTGACTACAACTCCCCTCAGGCCTTGTGCTCCTGAAACAATGCAGCAGTGTCAGCCATCTTGATAGTACTTTTCCACTGACTGTGAGGCTCGCATAGTCCCAGTGTGTATGTGTGGGCTGTGTGTGTAGAGGGGTGTTTGCAGTGACTGCAAGTGCCTTGGGGCCTGCGGCCACACACCCCTTCTCAGCCATCCCCAAGAGCCTACCTGTGACTGAGCTTTCCTGTGAGTGAGTGAGTGGAAGAGTACCGGGCCAAGATGTCTGCCGCTGGTGCCAGTAGTTTGACTTGTCTACAACTCCCCTCAGGCCTTCTGGTCCTGACACCATACAGCAGTGTCAGCCATCTTGCTAGTACTTTTCCACTGACTGTAAGGCGTGCATAGTCCCAGTGTGTCAATGTGGGCTGTGTGTGTGGAGGAGTATTTGCTGTTACTAACAGTGCCATGGTGCCTGTGGCCACACATCCCTTCCCAGTCATCCCCAACAGCCTACCTGTGACTGAGATTTCCTGTGAGTGAGTGGAAAAGTACCGGGCCAAGATATCTGTCACTGGGGCCTGTAGTTTGACTTGACTACAACTCCCCTCAGGCCTTGTGCTCCTGACACCATGAAGCAGTATCAGCCATCTTGCTAGTACTTTTTCACTGACTGTGAGGCTTGCATAGTCCCAGTGTGTCTGTGTGGGCTGTGTGTGTGGAGGAGTGTATGAAGTGAGTGCAAGTGCCATAGGGCCTGTGTCCACACACCCCTTTCCAGCCATCCCCAACAGCCTACCTGTGACTGAGCTTTCCTGTGAGTGAGTGTGAAAGTATTGTGCCAAGATGTCTGCTGCTGGTACCTGTAGTTTGACTTGACTACAACTCCCCTCAGGACTTGTGCGCCTGACACCATGCAGCAGTGTCAGCCATCTTGCTAGTACTTTTCCACTGACTGTGAGGCTCGCATAGTCCCAATGTGTCTGTGTGGGCTGTGTGTGTTGAACAGTGTTTGCAGTGTCTACAAGTGCCATGAGGCCTATGGCCACACACCCCTTCCTAGGCATACCCAACAGCCTACCTGTGACTGAGCTTTCCTGTGAGTGAGTGGAAAAGTACCTGGTCAAGATGTCTGCCACTGGTGCCTGTAGTTTGACTTGACTACAACTCCCCTCAGGCCTTGTGCTTCTGATACCATGCAGCAGTGTCAGCCATCTTGCTAGTACTTTTCCACTGACTGTGAGTCCTGCATAGTCCCAGTGTGTCTGTGTGGGCTGTGTGTGTGGAGGAATGTTTGCAGTGACTACAAGTACCATGGGGCCTGTGGCCACACACCCCTTCCCAGCCATCCCCAACAGCCTACCTATGACTGAGCTTCCTGTGAGTGAGTGGAAATGTACCTGGCCAAGATGTCTGCGGCTGGTGCCTGTAGTTTGACTTGATTACAACTCTTCTCAGGCCTTGTGCTCCTGACACCATGCACAAGTGTCAGCCATCTTGCTAGTACTTTTCCACTGACTGTGAGGCTCACATAGTCCCAGTGTGTCTATGTAGGCTGTGTTTGTGGTAGTGTGTTTGCAGTGACTACAAGTGCAACAGGGCCTGTGGCTACACACCCCTTCCCAGCCATCCCCAACAGCCTACGTGTGACTGAGCTTTCCTGTGAGTGAGTGGAAAAGTACAGGGCCAAGATGTCTGCCGCTGGTGCCTGTAGTTTGACTTGACTACAACTCCCCTCAGGCCTTGTGCTCCTGAAACAATGCAGCAGTGTCAGCCATCTTGCTAGTACTTTTCCACTGACTGTGAGGCTCGCATAGTCCCAGTGTGTATGTGTGGGCTGTGTGTGTGGAGGAGTGTTTGCAGTGACTGCAAGTGCCATGGGGCCTGCGGCCACACACCCCTTCTCAGCCATCCCCCACAGCCTACCTGTGACTGAGCTTTCCTGTGAGTGAGTGAGTGAGTGAGTGAGTGAGTGAGTGAGTGGAAGAGTACCGGGCCAAGATGTCTGCCGCTGGTGCCGGTAGTTTGACTTGTCTACAACTCCCCTCAGGCCTTCTGGTCCTGACTCCATGCAGCAGTGTCAGCCATCTTGCTAGTACTTTTCCACTGACTGAAAGGCTTGCATTGTCCCAGTGTGTCGATGTGGGCTGTGTGTGTGGAGGAGTATTTGCAGTTACTAACAGTGCCATGGTGCCTGTGGCCACACATCCCTTCCTAGTCATCCCCAACAGCCTACCTGTGACTGAGATTTCCTGTGAGTGAGTGGAAAAGTACCGGGCCAAGATATCTGTTACTGGTGCCTGTAGTTTGCCTTGACTACAACTCCCCTCAGGCCTTGTGCTCCTGACACCATGAATCAGTATCAGCCATCTTGCTAGTACTTTTTCACTGACTGTGAGGCTCGCATAGTCCCAGTGTGTCTGTGTGGGCTGTGTGTGTGGAGGAGTATATGAAGTGAGTGCAAGTGCCATAGGGCCTGTGGCCACACACCCCTTTCCAGCCATCCCCAACAGCCTACATGTGACTGAGCTTTCCTGTGAGTGAGTGGAAAAGTATTGTGCCAAGATGTCTGCTGCTGGTACCTGTAGTTTGACTTGACTACAACTCCCCTCAGGACTTGTGTGCCTGACACCATGCAGCAGTGTCAGCCATCTTGCTAGTACTTTTCCACTGACTGTGAGGCTCGCATAGTCCCAATGTGTCCGTTTGGGCTGTGGGTGTTGAACAGTGTTTGCAGTGTCTACAAGTGCCATGAGGCCTATGGCCACACACCCCTTCCTAGGCATACCCAACAGCCTACCTGTGACTGAGCTTTCCTGTGAGTGAGTGGAAAAGTACCTGGTCAAGATGTCTGCCACTGGTGCCTGTAGTTTGACTTGACTACAACTCCCCTCAGGCCTTGTACTCCTGACATAATGCAGCAGTGTCAGCCATCTTGCTAGTATTTTTCCACTGACTGTGAGGCTCGCATAGTCCCAGTGTGTCTGTGGTGGCTGTGTGTGTTGAGAAATGTTTGCAGTGACTACAAGTGCCATGGGGCCTGTGGCCACACACCCCTTCCCAGCCATCCCCAACAGCCTACCTATGACTGAGCTTTCCTGTGAGTGAGTGGAAATGTACCTGGCCAAGATGTCTGCGGCTGGTGCCTGTAGATTGACTTGACTACAACTCTCCTCAGACCTGTTGCTCCTGACACCATGCAGAAGTGTCAGCCATCTTGCTAGTGCTTTTCCACTGACTGTGAGGCTCGCATAGTACAAATGTGTCTGTGTGGGCTGTGTGTGTGGATGAGTGTTTGCAGTGACTACAAGTGCCATGGGGCCTGTGACCACACACCCCTTCCCAGCCATCCCTACAGCCTATCAGTGACTGAGCTTTCCTGTGAGTAAGTGGAAAAGTACCGGGCCAAGATGTCTGCCGCTGGTGCCTGTAGTTTGACTTGACTACAACTGCCCTCAGGCTTTGTGCTCCTGACACAATGCAGCAGTGTCAGCCATCTTGCTAGTACTTTTCCACTGACTGTGAGTTTTGCATAGTCCCAGTGTGTCTGTGTGGGCTGTGTGTGTGGAGGAGTGTTTGCAGTGACTACAAGTACCATGGGGCCTGTGGCCACACATCCCTTCCCAGCCATCCCCACAGCCTACACATGACTGAGCTTTCCTGTGAGTGAGTGGAAAAGTACCGGGCCAAGATGTATTCCGCTGGTGCCTGTAGTTTGACTTGACTACAACTCAATCAATCAATCAATCACGGCATTTATAGAGCGCGCTACTCACCCGGGAGGGTCTCAAGGCGCTGGGGGAGGGGGTAAGTTACTGCTCGAACAGCCAGGTCTTGAGCTGCTTCCTGAAGGAGAGATGGTCCTGGGTTCGCCGAAGGTGAGTGGGGAGGGAGTTCCAGGTCTTGGCCGCCAGGTAGGAGAAGGATCTTCCTCCGGCGGTGGTTCTGCGGATGCGTGGTACGGTGGCGAGGGCGTGGCTGGTTGATCGTAGCTGGCGTGTGGGCGTGTAGAAGGTCATGCGGTCGTTGAGGTACTTTGGGCCCAGGTCGTGGAGGGCCTTGTGTGCGTGGGTGAGGAGTCTGAACGTGATTCTCTTGCTGACGGGGAGCCAGTGCAGGTCTTTCAGGTGTACGGTGATGTGGCTGTGTCGGGGGATGTCCAGGATGAGTCGTGCGGAGGCGTTCTGGATGCGCTGGAGTCTCTTTTGAAGTTTGGCTGTGGTTCCGGCGTAGAGGGTGTTCCCATAGTCCAGTCGGCTGGTGACGAGTGCCTGGGTGACGGTCTTCCTGGTTTCAGTGGGGATCCATCTGAAGATCTTGCGGAGCATGCGCAGGGTGTTGTGCTCCTGACACAATGCAGCAGTGTCAGCCATCTTTCTAGTACTTTTCCACTGACTGTGAGGCTCACATAGTCCCAGTGTGTCTATGTAGGCTGTGTGTGTGGTAGTGTGTTTGCAGTGACTACAAGTGAAACAGGGCCTGTGGCTACACACCCCTTCCCAGCCATCCCCAACAGCCTACCTGTGACTGAGCTTTCCTGTGAGTGAGTGGAAAAGTACAGGGCCAAGATGTCTGCTGCTGGTACCTGTAGTTTGACTTGACTACAACTCCCCTCAGGACTTGTGTGCCTGACACCATGCAGCAGTGTCAGCCATCTTGCTAGTACTTTTCCACTGACTGTGAGGCTCGCATAGTCCCAATGTGTCTGTGTGGGCTGTGTGTGTTGAACAGTGTTTGCAGTGTCTACAAGTGCCATGAGGCCTATGGCCACACACCCCTTCCTAGGCATACCCAACAGCTTACCTGTGACTGAGCTTTCCTGTGAGTGAGTGGAAAAGTACCTGGTCAAGATGTCTGCCACTGGTGCCTGTAGTTTGACTTGACTACAACTCCCCTCAGGCCTTGTACTCCTGACATAATGCAGCAGTGTCAGCCATCTTGCTAGTACTTTTCCATTGACTGTGAGGCTCGCATAGTCCAAGTGTGTCTGTGGTGGCTGTGTGTGTTGAGAAATGTTTGCAGTGACTACAAGTGCCATGGGGCCCGTGGCCACACACCCTTTCCCAGCCATCCCCAACAGCCTAACTATGACTGAGCTTTCCTGTGAGTGAGTGGAAATGTACCTGGCCAAGATGTCTGCGGCTGTTGCCTATAGATTGACTTGACTACACTTCTCTCCTCAGGCCTTGTGCTCCTGACACCATGTAGAAGTGTCAGCCATCTTGCTAGTACTTTTCCACTGACTGTGAGGCTTGCATAGTACAAATGTGTCTGTGTGGGCTGTGTGTGTGGAGGAGTGTTTGCAGTGACTAAAAGTGCCATGGGGCCTGTGGCCACACACCGCTTCCCAGCTATCCCCAACAGCCTACTTGTGAATGAGCTTTCCTGTGAGTGAGTGGAAAAGTACCGGGCTAAGATGCCTGCCGCTGGTGCCTGTAGTTTGACTTGACTACAACTCCCCTCAGGCTTTGTGCTTCTGACACCATGCAGCAGTGTCAGCCATCTTGCTAGTACTTTTCCACTGACTGTGAGGCTTGCATAGTCCCAGTGTGTCTGTGTGAGTTGTGTGTGTGGAGGAGTGTTTGCAGTGACTACAAGTGCCATGGGGCCTGTCGCCACACACCCCTTCCCAGCAATCCCCAACAGACTACCTGTGACTGAGCTTTCCTGTGAGTGAGTGGAAAAGTACCAGGCTAAACTGTCTGACACTGGTGCAAGTTGTTTGGAGCAGAAGGCCTTGGTGTGAGTTGGTGAAAAGTATGTACATGGTTATATTTTAGTGCATTTGCAATATGACTTGAGGTATTTGTGTTAAAAATCTGACATACACATCACATGGTCTTAGAATCTAGTACGTTTTATATATTTATACTGTCATTTGTCTAACTGTATCCTTTATAGTGATGTCTCTAGGGGTGTGAGTAATTACTTTATTTGAATGTGGATTGTGTACTCACCAGACTCTTGTGATCCTGGTATTCCATAGACGCCCTCTGGCGGAAGGATGTCACGCATCTTCTACTCCCAGTAGGTGAAGTGGACAGGTTGTGCAGGAGGACCACCACCAGTCTGCTGGCTTTGGAAGTGTTCCCTGGACATCAGCTTCTTGAACCCTACTTCGCACATCATAGTACCTGGTCCTGATATCATCCATTGGGCGCAGGCAAGGTGCTTGAGCATTCTCATTGTTAACTATCCTCTCCCAAATCTTAGTTCTCTGGGTAAGGGGGTTCTGTTGGACTAGGTTCCCAAATATCTGTGGCTCTACTCTAACATTCTCATCTATAAGCACTTCCAGCTCCTTATCTGTAAAACGTGGCTGCTTCCTTTCGGCCATGCTGAGGGTGAATGTGGATGTGGGTGTGACTATGCAAAAAGGTGTGTGTTTGTGTGGTTTTGTATGAAATTCAATCTGTGCCAGGTGTGTGGTGTGTGAGTGTGTGAGGTAGAGTCAGAGAGCAGGCAATGTCTGGTGGTAGCTCCTTGGACCTATTAGCAGTTGTGGCAAAGGATCATGGTCATGGTGTTGGCCCTTTATATAGGTGGATTTTTGGGTGTGGTTAATATATATTTTTCTTGCAGTAGCCAATGGTTGCTTTGAATGTTTTTGCTTCCACACCCTAGACATTTAATACACTGACTGACACAGTTCTGTAACCGAGTCTCATGGAACACCATCTGATCGCATGATGATACAAGTCGGATTCGTGACCAGCATGCTATTTTTGAGCGTTTGCAAACGAGTCAGTCGCTTCGGTGCGGTTTACGGAGGCTTCATGCAGAATGATAGCGTTCCGTATGCCTCGTGTTTAACGTGGGATGCATCGTACTCCGTTGCTTGGAGGCCTCGCGGTCGAGTCGTACGGAAAGAATACCGGATCCGAATTGGTCGGAATCCTTTCTGCACGACATCGGAATTGGGGCCTAAGTGTCTGTTGCGCCTTGGGCCTGGCTGGGTTAGTTTTGTCATATTGCCGTTAGGGTTATTGTCGACATTGCTAAGTTAGCATGTTCTCTGCTGCTATGATGCTCCTTTTGCGCACGTTACTACATGACTTTATTTTGCAAGACTCTGTTTGTGCCTTTCACATGAGAACTGTCTGCTCTCTGCGGTCGCTGCCTGTTCCTGGAGTTTAGTCCGAACACGATGTGCAAGGTCGATAAACAATGCCCCTTGTTTTTCTATTCTGGTCAGTCCCTAGCACCTAGACAAAACATGCTAGCACAGCTGCTACTGCTGGTAACTCGTGCTTTTATATTATGGGGATGCATGTTATTCTGACACACATTAGGAGCGGGACCTTTCCAGGGAGAAGAGCTATGCTGTTCCTATGATGTAAAAATACCATCTAGGCTCTAAGGTATGTGGTCTGCTGACAAAGCCCAGAGATCTTCCTTTATATAAAAGAACTTCTTCTTTCCAAGGGGAGGGTGGCTAGGCCTTATAGTCCTTTATCCACTGTCTGTATACAATGACATAACCCTTTGTAATCTATGGTCTTGCGTCAATGCTAACTGTTTTAGGTTTATGCGTTTTGCTGCTGGTAGTGGCTCGTATACTGCATTATAGAGCACTATAGTTAAAATAAACATTTTGAACTATAACAGTGACTCTGTCGATTCTTATAGTGGACAGGTACGAGTGAGTGAGCGAAAGGGTACATCTTGCTACCGCGATTCCTGAGATAGTCGGGAGTGTTGTGTTCTGGGTTGCCTATTCATTTGTAGGTTTGTGATTATGTAGGAGAGCGAATGAGATACTATAGCTAGTCGGTTTTGGGATTTTGGGTACTGAGGCGGTAGGAAGGCTCAGCCCCTACACACCGAGGTCCTGTTTTCCTGCGCTTAGTTCTGTGTATGTGCAGAATCCCTGCAACATCGAGCCACCAACGTTTGGTCTGGTACTTATCTGCAGGACTCCTGAGTAGTGCTTGTGCTTGTGCTTGTGTACAATCCCCTCTCTCCTGTTTCCGGAGACAGTTGTGACGGAGTAACCTCCTATATTGAGATTTTTTAGGTTTTAATAGCTTGAATTTTAAAAGGTCTTTATCTTTCTTTTGTGCGTTATTGCGATGCCGCTGGTAGGCTGTTATTCTCTTTTTTTTTAGTATGGCGGTTGCCATAGTAGCTCCTAACCGCGCTCCGGTTACCGCTTATTTGACTCAACATAGAGTCCCTTATGCCGGGGCTGATCTCATCTTTGTTGTTGAAGCGAATGCTCCACATAGCTTTGAGGTATTTTACTCTTGGGTCACCTTTCCGGCAGTGGATGGAACTGATAATTTCTTTCATGAATATAATGCCACCGCGCTTCCGCAGGATTATCAGCCTTATCAATCTCTTGAAGTTCCGTTAACAGCTTGGCAACACACCATATGGTTTAATGGCGCCCTTCCCTACCCTTTGACAGCGGTCCGTTTAGGCCCCTTATCGATTGATGGGGCCACATGGCCCGTTTTGGCTGGGTATACCCCACATCCAAATTATCTTAATGTTACAGTCGCAGAGCTACGCATATTGCATACTTCATTAATATGTGTTCATAGAGCTGTTATACAGTTCATGTCACGCAACATACAGGTGCTTTCTAACGGCAGTTATCTTATTTTGAATAACCACGACTGCAGGCATCCCGTATATAGTAACAGTTTCACAGCGTGTTACTTGTTGTAGCAATGTGCTTTTTCCACCCCCGCATGGGATTGTAGATAGTTCCGTTTGGCCTTCCATTCCAACTTTGAAAACAGATTTCAATAAACTAAGCAGACTCAAAGCGCTATTGTTTCAACAAGAAGTGGCTCTCACTTCGGCTCGAGAGACCTTCGAATTGCAGGAGGCTAGAACATCTAGTGAGATTCAGTCACTGCTGAACATGAACCTCCCACTTCATTTTTGGGAGCTGATACATCAAATTTTCAATGCGTCTGACACAGAAGGACTTGATCATTTTTTTAAACTTGTGAGACTCGGCCTTGTGACTTCTTTTCAGACGATTTTTGGAGTACTACCGGCCTTTATCCATTGTATTTTTTCCAGCGTCTTTGGAGGGTTTCCCTTAATACTGGCGCTGGCGGGTGGCGTCCTGATTCTCCTGTTCTTGCTTCGCAATGGCTGGCCATCATGTGGTAATGCACAGACCCGGCCAATTGCAACTGTGCCGTAACCAAATGCAACAACTTTTTGGATGCTTGCCATTGGCGACGCTTAGCGTGAGTTATGGTGTAACTTTTTGCTATGCCTACTTCACTTGCGTGCAACCTGTGTTCTACTGCCAGCGGTGCCCTTTCTATTGGGCCTTGGATTAATGCCTCTCCAATACGTCATGCACAGACCCGGATTATCACCTGTTACTGGGTCCACTAGTGGCCCATGACCAGGCCTGCTCTCGGGATGACCGTATGGCGCGTGCAGCTGCACTTGGAGTCTTGGCTGAGTGGAATATCTGTGCGGCTGCACAGATCCTCTTGCAACGGAGTTTCATCGAATATCACACAAGTTGCCTGGATACGAGGCATCGGATTATGAGGAACACGTGTGTTCCTTCGAGGTTACTTGATTGGATGGCATCCCTTTTTGCTACGAATGATAGGGATGACCTTTTGGAATGAATTGCATTCTTAAGTTCACATACTTTTATGGATTTTCCAACTCCAAATTAATCACGTTCTCAATGAACAACATTTTTTTTGTTGACATGTTCCAATTTGTTCTTTTTTTTCAGCGCTGCTAGACTCTGCTTACTTTTGAACTCTGTATGGGTCGTTTATCTATATGCTATGACCTGGCCAAGGGGAGGGTGTCATATGGCCGTTAGGGTCATTGTCGACATTGCTAAGTTAGCATGAGCTCTGCTGCCATGATGCTCCTTTTGAGCACGTTACTACATTACTTTATTTTGCAAGACTCTGTTTGTTCCTTTCACATGAGAACTGTCTGCTTTCTGTGTTCGCTGCCTGTTCCTGGAGTTTAGCCTGAACACGGTGTACAAGGTCGATAAACAATGCCCCTTGTTATTCTGTTCTGGTCAGTCCCTAGCACCTAGACAAAACATGCTAGCACAGCTTCTCCTGCTGGAAACTTGTGCTTTGATATTATGGGGATGCATGTCATTCTGACACACACTAGGAAAGGGACCTTTCCAGGGAGAAGAGCTACGCTGTTCCTATGATGTAAAAATACCATCTAGGCACTAAGGTATTGGGTCTGCTGACAAAGCCCAGAGATCTTCCTTTATATAAAAGAACGTCTTCTTTCCAAAGGGAGGTTGGTTGGGCCTTATAGTCCTTTATCCACTGTCTGTATATGATGACATCACCCTTTGTAATCTATGGTCTTGCGACAATGCTAACTGTTTTAGGTTTATGTGTTTTGCTGCTGGTAGTGGCTCGTATGCTGCATTATAGAGTACTATAGTTAAAATAAACATTTTGAACTATAACAGTGACTCTGTCGATTCTTATTGTGGACAGGTACGAGTGAGTGAGCGAAAGGGTACGTCTTGCTACCGTGATTCCTGAGAGAGTCTGGAGTGTTATGTTCTGGGTTGTCTAATCATTTGCAGCTTCGTGATTATGTAGGAGAGCAAATGAGACACTATAGCTAGTCGGTTTTGGGATTTTGTGTACTGAGGCGGTAGGAAGTCTCAGCCCCTACACACCAGGTCCTGTTTTCCTGTGCATAGTTCTGTGTATGTGCAGAATGCCTGCAACAGTTTGCTTTCCTAGTTGGTTGGTGTGGACACTTCTGCTTATAGTGGGGTTTGCTCTCAGGTGTACAGAATCGCTAGTGTTGTTCATAACTATTGTGCAGGTCTCATCCACACCCCATTGGGATTGTACTGTTCTGGGTTCCAACTGATCGGAGCTTATAAAACCCAATGGGTTGTGGATATTAAGCAATGATATTTATATATGGTCACCTGGTATTTCCCTACAACAATATAGGAGCAGTACGAGTGTACCAAAAATTGATGGGAGGTCTGATCCATTTTACACTTAGACTTCAGTGTGACATTGCTGTAAGGAAATACATTAACCCTGATTAAGTCCTCTCAGAGGACGAAACGCTTTGGCTGGGCTACTTCTTTGATGTATTGAAGAATAATAAAGAGGATTGTTTTGAGACTTCATAACACAGCTCCCATGTTATTTTGATAGTAGAGAAGAGTACATTGATATTGACACCATTGAACTATGTATACTTGTGAAAGGAGGAGAGAAGAAACAAAGAGACCAAACTCTACAATACTATTGTTGGGCACTCCCATTTGTGTGTTTTTTCTGTTTAAATGTATTTATGGTTTTAGAGTAGTTTGACCATTAAAGGGTGCATGCCAACAACTGTTACCTTGTGCTGCTATCTTTAGCCAAAACTACTCTTGCTTTGGGACTAATTGTGTCGGCTGTAGGCATAAACAAATGAAGCTGCAAACTTATAACCCAACTGCCTTGCTAACGTGTGCAAAATCACTACAAGCCATTAACACATCCCAGTCTACCAGAACTTTTTCAAAGTGGCTGAGGATATGGATCTTCTACCACCTGATGCTGCAGTCCGCAAAGCTGATTTAACTAAATATATCATATCTCTTATTCAGTGTGGACTGAATAATGAAAAAAAAGCCAGTTCCTCCGTGGGCTGGACATCATGCTCTGATCTTCCAGAATACCGTCCCACTGAAGAAGGTTAGATTTTTACCAGTAATACCATCTCCAGTCACAAACTACGCAACAGTATACACAGCTCTATAAAATTGCCAAAATATGCATGCTGAGCTTGAAGATCAGTATATCCTGCCAATTGTCTGCAATGAAGGTGTTTTCCGTATTGTAGCTGACATTTTTATGAGCAATCCAGTAGAATTTGATGATCTTTATCCAATGATGTGTGCTTTCCACATGAAATTATCTCAGTGAATGTGGCATAGATGATGCATTTATTGAGGCTGACATCTTTGGAAGTAAAACTGTCCAGTCAGTATTGAGCAGAACTCATTATGTTCTTTCGTTACAAGGTATGGTCATCATATCTGAGGCTATAGAAACATTGTGTTGGAATGCTTTATGGAACAAGAATGACAAACTAGGTTACCTTGAGGTGCCTGCCACTGGGTGGAAGGATGAACTGCACCTCATATTTTACAATGGGAGCAAGCATTCCACCTGGAATACATGCTCTTATTGTAAAGTATAGGAATGCGACCGAACAGTGTTCGGCCGCATCCTAATTAGTTGGTCGGGACCGCCGATCGGGTGTCGGTCGGTCCCATGACCGAGACGATAACGGGCAGAGTTACATCTTAATAGGGCCCCTAATGTAAAGCCAGGCAATGTTCAATACACTGAGATCAAAATCAGAAAACCTGAAAACCAGGTTCATAGAGTTTGTCAAATAATGTGAAGAAAAATCAAAACTTTGCAAGTACTAGAGAAATGTTTTACACATGATAGCTCTAGTGAACTTGGTACATGCTGATTGGGAACAGGCGCAGCGGGTTGAGGTACGAGCGGTGGAGTGGGGCAAGGGCGGAGGGAGTCAACAGACAACGGAATGGGGAAAATAAAATTAAAAAATAATAAAAACCACTTACCTTGCGCTTGCCGCATCACTGACAGTCCCTATGTGTCAGTTCTTTATACCTAGGCTCTCTGCATGGTAAGGCCAGGCAGATTACTCCATGTTAAATACTAGAAGCTCGTCTATATATGAGCATCAGCTGTTGGATGATCCTACTCCATTTGGAGGGTGATGGCAAGAAATGTTGCTCAATGTGTGGGTGAACTTTCTGGTCGGAAAAACTTTCTTTTGCGCTTGCTCAAACGCTCTGTACGTACTCTTCTTGCACGTTCAAGCAGTTATAGCCTCACACTTGTACAGGTTTTGACAGTTTTAAAAAAAAACAGTATCTTGGTGTAAGCTATACCTGCATGTGAGTGTTGTCTAAAGTTGTACGTCAGGCAAAATGGAAACAAAGTTTACATACATATATATATTCACTGAAAAAACCATAGGTTTCAGACACGTTATAGTTAGAAATTAGCATTTAAAAAACCTTTGAAATTCACTGAAAAAACCATAGGTTTTAGGGACAGTTATAGTTAGTTGGACATTTCACTCGTACAAAACCATAGAAATTCCCCGTTATAGTTAGTTCAGCTAACTATAACTCGCGCCCCGCAATGCACTGCTGATGACGTCACATATTACATCACTCATGACATGGTCAGTGACATCACTGATGACATCACTGATGACATCTCAAATGACATCACTGATGACATCACTGATGACATCATCCAGTGACTGTGTGTTTCTGTAAAGTTTAAATATGTTTAATATATATAGGGAAAGGCGTATTGAAGAATGAGTGGGTGTATAAGTGTCTGAATGGATGATTTAGTACGTGAGTGACTGACTCTACAAGTGAGTGATTAAATGTATCTTACTGAATGCATGGGTTAGTGACTAAACTGTGTGAATGTCTGTATCCGTCTGTCTGTTGGTTTGTAAGCGGCTGCATGGCTTTCTGAATAGCTACATGAGTGTCTACATGGGTTATTGATTGATTGTCTGAGTATCTGTATGGGTGCCTGAGTGTTTGTGTGGGTGGGGTGTGTGTGACTCTGTGCATAGATGTGTGAGTTGGTGATTCACTGGGTGCATGGTTTCAAGAGTGCATCTGTGATGGACTGTATGGGTGGGTGAGTGTGTGTATGGGTGTGTTAGTGATTGAATGTATATCTCAGTGGTACATGTGTGAGTAACTACATATGTGAAAGGCAGTATATATGTGTGTTGGAGTATATAAATGGCTATAAGTGAGAGTGTGTGATTGTGAGAGTGGCTGTATGGATGAGTGTGTACTTGTATCAGTGATTGTATAAGAGCGTAAGAATGTGCTAGTATTTGTATGAGTAAGTGAGCTGGTGTGTGTATAACTGTGTAGGTGAGTAAATGGGTGTGTGATTAAGTTTTTTGCATGACTGACTAGGTGTGTGAGTACCTCTATGGATGAGTGGCGGTGTGTGAGTGTTTATATAGGTGTATGAGTGCATATGATAGTTCTGTACTGAGTGACTAAGTATGAGTGACTGTACGGGTGAGTGAGTGGATGTGTGTGTAGACCTAAGAATCAGTGAGTGGGTATGTAGTTTTTGGTGTTGGAGTGTCTATGGTTTTCAGAATGGCAGTCTGTAATTTAGAGTGGGTGTATCAAAAGTTATATTAGGGTGTGAGAAGATGCATGAAATTATCACATGGATGATGTCATCAGTGATGTCATTTGAGATGTCATCAGTGATGTCATCAGTGATGTCACTGACCATGTCATGAGTGATGTAATATGTGACGTCATCAGCAGTGCATTGCTGGGCGCGAGTTATAGTTAGCTGAACTAACTATAACGGGGAATTTCTATGGTTTTGTACGAGTGAAATGTCCAACTAACTATAACTGTCCCTAAAACCTATGGTTTTTTCAGTGAATTTCAAAGGTTTTTTAAATGCTAATTTCCAACTATAACGTGTCTGAAACCTATGGTTTTTTCAGTGAATTTCAAAGGTTTTTTAAATGCTAATTTCTAACTATAACGTGCCGGAAACCTATGATTTTTTAAGTGAATTTCAAAGGTTTTTTTAAATGCTAGTTTCTAACTATGCCTACAGAGGTAGGACATGTGAAGAAAGAAGAAAAAACGCAGAGAAAGAACCAAAAGATGTGCAGAAAGAACCAACAGAGGAGCAGAAAGAGGCCTTGTTGCAAAATCATCCTGTGCCCACAACTTTTTCAGACGGGTACTGGTGGTAACTGACTCTGACTAACCAGAGCCAGTGCTATGCTAAAAGACACTTAGAATACAGTGAAAACACCTACATACACTAGGGAACACTATGCGTTGGGGTACCCCTGTGATTAGCATGACCTCCTTTGCAAGTCCCTAGTACATAATAGGGCAGGGGGATTAAAACTACCTCTTAAAACGCGCTACAGGGCGCGTTTGCACAGTGGTGAAGGGAGGGGGGGCCTGAGGTGACATGTGTGCAAACGCACCCCGTGGCGCGTTTTAAGTTGCGGGATTAAGTCCCCTTGAATTCTGAGGGTCCCTGGGGCCCAACTAGCCCCCCAGGTACCTACAGTTAGGACCACAGAGCTGAGTTGCAGAGAGGTGTTCCGAGGCCACGCACCTTTTTTCACCTCTCTGCAACGCAACTCTGTTGTGCTTACTGAAGGTACCTGGTGGGCTAGTTGGCCCCCAGGGTCCCTCAGTGTAGAAATAAAAACCTTCTTAGGGGTTCACTGATACATCTGGTCCTTAAGACCAACAAGGAAGAGATTGGCACAGAAGCTGTAATATAAAAAAAACATGTTTTATTAACCTCAGATGAGGGAGATTGCATCTTACGGTACCCGCAGGCCACTGTAGGAGGCATTCTAATGAGTGCAGAGAACAGGGTCCTTATATATGTATTTGTTACATAGTCAGCATAAAATCAAGGGGAGGTCCTAGCACATACAAGCATGCTTATTGACTAATATGGGTATACAAAATTTGCTTGCTCCACAAAGTGGGAGGGGAGACTAAACTGCTTACATGAGTAAGAATAGCTTGACAGTTCTATACTAGGAGCAGGTGCATTCTACCAGCTAGGCCTCTCTGAGCATGTGCAAGACTCTGGAAGAGGAGAAAGCACATGGCGAGCACATGGCTAACTAAAATGGCTGCCAAGTACAAAATGGCTTTCAGCTCATGCTAACAGCGATTCCTGCAATCTTTAACAGACGATCCTTTTAGCATGAGCTAAAGACATTCCCATGATCTAGTAGAGACATAGAAAATATTTTGCACATTTTCTTCTCATAAATTCATCAACATCCTATGCTAGGTGGGCATTTACATTCTAAACATTTCATTAAGCAGGTATATACAAGGTATAAGCAGGAGTACAAAGTGAACAGAGCATTGGGTCATACAGGTAGCAAGAGAGAATAATGACTATTATCTCAAACAGAAATCTCAATATTTTCCAATCCTAAGCAGAAAGCAAATACCAAAACCATCTAGTCTAATTTTAAGTTTCAGGGCTCTGATGGGGGCTCGTCAAGTCAATTTCAAAATAGCCAACAGCACATACCTAATAAAAACATTTTCAATAGACTTTCTCAGTATTTTTATGAGGGCTGAATTATCAATTAATATACTTAAGGAAAGAGTAAAGTAACATGCTCAGATGAACTTTTCTCGTGCAGAATAAACATTCCTCTTAAAAAATATTAAAGCAATCAGACATATTATTACAAAAACAATTGTGGCTTCGGGGGACCAGGAGGACCACACAGGGCCATAGGAATTAGGACAAGGAGCCGCAAAGGGCTGCTCCTCCAAAAAAAATGGGACGACCAAAGGGGTACATTACTAACAAAAAAAAGAGTCCTTGGGAAATTGTAGTACAACCACCAGCCAGAGGGGAGTCTTCTCCCTGTGTCCGTTTTGAGCCTCACAGGCAGGCTCTTGTTGTTCCCACGGTGGAGCTGCACAACTCGCAACTCAAGAATCACGGAGAAGGAAAAGTCTTTCTTTCAGGATAGGGCAATCACCCCCCAGGGCAAATACCCTCAATGATCCTGTCCAGTGTCTCAGGCAGTGCACCAGTTTTCTTCACTTTAATCTAACAGGCACCAAGGGCATAGCACCTGTACCCTAAACTCAAGTCCTTCCCTAACTCCTGTATTTGCACCTCTGGCGCACTGCTCTTTTGTTGGGGCACAAATTGTATCCAGTGTGCTCGGG